>CM076679.1:44995010-46195010 GCA_038501925.1 Xenopus petersii
AATAAAAGCTCTCTATCTACTTGCCTTGTCTATGCGTTTTAATTCCCACAGAAGTCACATTTTGTAATATTAAAAATACAATACAAATATGATAGACAGGTTTCCCTGTTAAAATGTTAAAGCTTGTAGGAAGATTTAACATTTCCAAATGGTATCTTGCTCCCTGCATCTTTAGTTATAGCAGTTAACATTTGGTGTTGTCATTTCCATTACAAGTTTAAATCAGGGGTATTTTATTTTCACTGACCCTCGAATATATTGTTAAAACGATATTCTAAGTTTAGATTTAAGCTTTACTATTTCTATGGTAAACTGTGTTGGGCTTAGTCCTACTTCCAGGCTTGTTCCCATACAATTCTTTCTTCTCAGGAGGGACATCATGAAACAGAGAGGGATAAGTGGAAAGATTGTTTAATTCCAGGCAATTGTGACGTCATCCTAATCATAGAATGGATACACATGCTCACACTGTAGATCTATGTGCAGATAGAAAGCATTTTCCAGTTATATATCATCACATCATTTCAATTTTTTGTCTATATAAATGCACTTTATGTTATAAACATATCCATTAACAAATATATATTTTAACCTCACCAGGTAAAATGTACAGAAATCATTACAGCCCTATATAGTAAACATTTTTAACTTATGACTAATAATGAATACATAATGGTATTAACTTTTTTGTGCCTGAACTCAATTTGCTGTTCTGAGAGACTCAGATTGGAAAAAATTATAAATATATATTTTTTATTTTATAGTTCTCCATACTTAAATAATATGGTGGGGCATTGCAATTAGATTGCAGTTGGTCTGTCAAGTTTTAACATCTGGTCTACGGATGTGTCCTATCAGCTTACGTGGGAGGTCCCAGACAGAATTTAGCCTCCTCCAAGGCCCATTATTGATTCCCTTGTTCAGCATGAGGGACAGAATGAGTTGATGTGTGCTGTTTAGATAGGTACCTGTGTGTTTGTCCCAAGGGCTCAATTAATGGAATAAAAGGGATCTGGCCTGTGCCAGGCAGAGTAACTGTAATTGGCATTAGGGATGCATGGGACTCTTGTATCTATAACTGCTTTATTCTTTCCTTACACTATAACACCATAGCACTGTTAAACTGAAAGAAGTAGTTCTCATTTAACATTTAGTATGTTAAACCATGTCCTGTCCTCAGCAACATTTTAACTGGTCATCATTTCAAATTTTTTTAATAGTTTTTGAATTGTTTGCCTTTCTTTTTTACCTCTTTCCATCTTTCAAATATCAGACACTGCCCCCAGTCAAACAATAATTCATTGCTCTTCCAGGTTAGAATATTTTTGTTATTTTCTTTTTTATAACTTATCTATCTATTCAGGCCCTCTCCTATTAATTTTCAAACCACTGCCTGGTTGCTAGGGTAAATTGGACCATAGCAACCAGATAGCTCCTGGAAATCAAACTGGAAAGCTGCTGAACAAAAGAATATTTCCCAAACTACAAAAATCACCAAGTGCAAATTGTCTTCAAAGGTCCCTGTTTATTGCATACTAAAATAATACTTTTAAAGGTGAACTACCTCTTTCCAGCTTTCAAATAGTGGTCACTGCCCCCAGTCAAACAATAAATTATTGCTCTTCCAGGTTACAATTTTGTTCTGTTATTATTCCTTTTTATTACTTATCTATCTGTTCTGACTCTCTCCTATTCATCTTCCAGGCTCTCATTCAAACTACTGTCTGGTTGCTAGGGTAAATTGGACCATAGCAACCAGATAACTCCTGGAAATCAAACTGGAAAGCTGCTGAATTTTTTTTAAATATTTCCCATATATATATATATTTACAGTTAAATGTGGTAAAATGACACAAGATGATGTACCAGTTATTTAAGCTGTTTAATATTATGTTTCCCAATTGTAATTGAATTGCTTTCCCCATTTTCTAGCGAGAATTTGTTTTGTAGTCAGCTGGGAACAGTGATTCCCTTTATTTTGTGTTGATTTTCTGTGTGCTTCTGTACCTTCTATAGCTAATTAACAAGCTACTCATATAAAAGAACTGAATTTCTAGCACATTTCATTTATACGTACTCTCTCAGAATGCTCCTGGCTTTCTGTTGTAATGCTCTGGGATGCTGTATATCACAATTTAGAGAATGCCTGTGTCCACTCATCTAGCTAGATACAGTACATTGATCCCAGCTACATTATAATCTGCAACAGAATAAAAACACTGCCATACAAATATGTATGAATGATATGAAATATATTTATATTACTTGTTCTTTTTTTACACAGTTGTATTTAATAAAATAAGCATATGCTGAAAGCTCCAGGTTCAGGTTGTAAATGGCTAACCACATCTCACTTCCCACAAGCCTATTAGCATTTCATCAAGGGAGTGGTTCCTTTTGTGCTGCTTGTGCTGAATGATATTTGTCCCTCTACATACAGAATATTAAAGACAGACTATCGCTTGAATAGACAGCGCTTTTCCGAATGAGCTTTCGGCACTGTTCACTTGTAAGAATATGGTGTCACTGCAGGATTCTGATGGAGAATTATTATTCAAATTAACGTTTTCATTCTGGGAAGGCAACTTTTTGAAGGTGTCCAACCTTGAATGAAAATATTGATGCATCTAATAGGTTCATTTCATTAGCCTGGTATAGTGCACAGACTCTTTAAAATTAATATGCGGAAATGCTGAAAAGGTTATTTATATTTTATACTTTCAGTTGAATTTTTATTGGAATGCAGACTTGTCCCTTCCCAGCTCCCTTCATTGCTTATTCATGCTGCATTTATTGAAAAAAGATACCATTTCCCCCCCCCCCCTGTATTTTAAAATGTAACTGTAAAAACTGTAGCTGGATTATTCTATCCCTTCATTCCTTCCGCTCGCCTGCCTTAGGGAAATGACTTTGTAGCACATTTCTAGTGATAGGAGAATGATTGCAAAAGCAATGGTTTTATTTAATCATATAATCAGAATCATATTTAAAAAGAAATCTCACATATTTACTGCTAATGGGGTAAAGTTACTAAATTGGCGTTTATTTGTTTTCTGAATATATGAAATAGAATGTTAAAAACAATACTAAGAAACCCCAAAACAACTGCAGGGTTCCCCAAAATCATTATCAGGAGGCTTTTTGATAAATCGCAATATCTATATATCAATAGGATGTATCAACATTGAAATAACATTTTGTGGACATTGCTTTTTACCAAGACGTAGGGAATTTTCGATTCATATGTAAATGTAGCCAAATGCCTAGAAATCCTGTGGAGCTAAAAAAAACAATGAAGTTTTCAAGGAGCCAGAGTTTCCTTACAGATTTGTTGTTAACTTAAATAAATAAGGCACTAATCTGCAATGTTAAACATTACTATTTCAGTTGGGGGGGGGGGTGTTACCATCACACTCAGGATTTTACTTTAGGATATTCTGTAGGGGTCAGCTGCCATTCTGCAACTTAGTTTTCACAAAAGGATACTATTAACTTCCTTTAACAAGGTAACCTTTTTATTTTACTTTACTGTACTGTGAGGTGCACATAAATAAGGAGATCACAAAACTACAAATTTTTCCCAGATAAAATTGTCAAAAAAACTCCTTATGTGCTATAAGCCTCTGTCCCTGTTCACACTTGCCATTTGTTTATTTGTAGTGAGACCAACTGCTGACTGTGTAAATTCACTGATCCCAAAAGTGAAACGTTCAAAGAGTATATTCTGGCACAATCCAAAATGGCAGAAATAGAGACTTATATTTATTAGAGTATGTTGTATGGGACCTAGTGACATCTGGACAACTAAATGAGCACTTACTATTATTGCAGACTGTAATACAAAGAGCGGTGACTTGTTATAATGGAATAATAATTTACAGTCTGCCAAATAATTTTGTTGCTAACATCATGTGTTAGTGGTAAAACAGGGATAGGGTCTATTGTCTGGAATCAATAATAATGATAATTATTTGGTTAAAATAACCTTTCTGAAAACAATGAAATGTAAATTTCACCAAAATAAAATACATTTCCCCCTCATTCTTCACAGATTTTGTGGTTGCACTAATATATAACGCATAATAATACATTTTCTTGATTTTACATTTTCCTGGTTTTTACACTTTTTTTTCCTGGTCCCCTGAAAAATGTAAAGGTTTTTGGATAAGGGATCCCATGCCTGTAATAGCAAAAATCGGTGTAAATTACGACCAGTGTGATCATTTTATTTACAGATATATATTTAAAATATGAATTTTAGGTTGTAGGTGAAATCATTTATAGTTTACTAAAGGATTTTGATAATATCACTTGTTGTGCTAATAATTAGAGTGATTACCACCAGAGTGATATTATCACATTATTTATCAAGTTTAAAAACATGGCTCAGCGGTATTAAAGTTATTTCTAAAGTTGCATTAAAAGATTTATCTGTCTGCCCTTTGCTATTATCCACACTACAGTTCTGATTTAATGTCCAGCCATTACTACTATTCCAACAATACCTTTCTCTGCAATTAACAGACCAGCGAAGGAGAATCACAGAAATGTGCAAGGCACTCTGGGAACGTCTTTGCTGGACAGATTCCTGAAGTATTTTTTTGTTAAGTCAGAACCAGCAATGCAAAAACTACAGATTATTATGGCACTGACAAAATTACACAGCCCTTTACAGACTTTATACATCATTCATATCAGTCCTTGAATCTTACAATTTAAGGTCACCCGCTGTATGGTCAATTGAATCAGGAGTCAATTAACCTGCCCATATGTTTTGATGGAATGGGAGGAATCTGGAGTACTCGTAAGGAAACCCAGCATTACTAGTAGGGAAACCCACCATAATGCTTTCAAGAGCAACTACATATACAAATTACTTGAAAATTATTGAAAGTTACTTTTATTTCATTTCAATATGCAAAATCTAACTTATTATATCTAGCTTTGATGAAATAGGTCCATAGTAGCATTTTCATCAAAAGAGTGGTTAAGTCACTCAACCAGAATTATATATGTATGTATATATATATCTATATATATATATATATATATATATATAATAAATAACCTTTTTGTATATGTGTGTGTGTGTATATATATATATATATATATATATATATCTATATATATATATATATATATATACAGTATATATATATATATAGATATATATATATATATATATATATATATATAGATATATATATAGATATATATATATTTAATTAATAGATGTTACAAAAGCCTCAATTTCCCCTCTAAAAACATTGGGGTTCTACTGAGTTAAATCTGTCCTGGTTTTACATATCTGTTTTTCACTGCATAGTAATTACAGAACCTGCATTCTTTCACTTTCAACAGTTTGCCGTATATTTTATATTTCTCAGGAATGGCATGCCAGTAACCAATGTGTCTTGAAGAGTCACACTGGCTATATAGGTGTGATTCCAAATATTCAGGGACAGAAAGGAAGCCTAGGCAGTAACACAGAAGATAAGAAGATCTCTCCATGACGTGAGAGGCAGATAGTAATACGCTGAAAGGGACACACTTTAACAGTTGTAATGAATCAACAACAAATGTTTAGTTCATGTGCCTGTTTTTTTATATATACTGTTTCTATGCTTTTAATATGAATGAACAAAGTCAAATATATATCAGGAACTGTATGTTTGTTGTCTGACATTAGTCTGTCTAAGGTAAGCAAAGTAGATTTAAAAAAAAAAAAACAAAACAAAAAAACAACAAACAAGAATTTAAGCCTGGCAAAATGCTCTGTTAAATTCTCTGTGTATCATTTTCTTATAATGTGGTCCCTGAGCATGAGGTATAAGCAGTAAAGCTACCCAATATATCAGAAATCTTTGGCAGTATTGATCTAAGAAATATCACCTTAAATGACTTGAGGCTGGAGTTATAACTAGGACAACATATTCTACCACCTTTGTTGGTAGCAAAACCGGGGCAAGGGAGGTGGGGTGGTGACGTTGGGAGTAAAATTGTGACATAAGGAGAGGTTCAGTGACAATTGTGGGTGATGTGATGTTGGTGGTGAGGTGATGACAACACAGGGACGTGATTTTGTCTGAGTGGCACAAGGCTGAATCTTGGAAGGGAGGCTTGAACTGGACAGCCCCTTTAAAAACAGACTGTAAATTTCAAAACCAAACAGGTGGTAACCCAAAAATCTACTTGACTGGCACTGGGGCTGGATTCACACCAGCTGCTACTTTAAACCCTCATATGGTGCCAGCCAGGCAGTTTGGAAAGCTATGGTTTATGGCAATGTTTCCTGTAATCTTGTGCACATGTACTCAATGTCACGGTCGGCACCCTAAATCCAGAACCAATGCTAAGCACCCTGTTCACGGCTCTTGCTTCTGCCTTTAACAGCCGCCTTTCACCTCGGGAGGAGCCCTCGGCTAATCGGATGCCGCCAGGACTTAATAAGAGAGGTGCTAAGCTAAAGGTTCTGGACGAGCAAAGGGGCACAACAGTAAGCAAAATGTTTTGGGCAGAAGGTCACAGTGCAAGGAATAAACAGAAGGCATAGTCAATTCAGGCCGTACTTTGCCTGCCCCCAAGTTGGGGCAGGCAAAGTACAGGCGGAGTCAGACAGGCAAGGGTCAAACCAGGAGATCAATCAGAAGGGATGCGGATATAGAAGAGTCAGTTACCAGCAGTGCCGGGCCAAGTCAGTCGGGCGCCCAAGGCAACCCGACCGACTACATTGCCCCCTTCTGAAGTGCGCGCACTAGGCACGCGCCTCTTCTGCCTACCCCTAGTTCCGGCCCTGGTTACCAGGCAGGGTCAGGATTGCAGAAGTCAGGATTGTCAAAACAGGCAGGGGTCACAACAGATATCAGATATCAGACAGAATTCAGGCTCAGAAGCAGGAAATCACTAAAAATTATCCTATAACGGGCAACTAAAAAATACAAAATGTCCCTTTAAATCCATTTGAATTTCACGCCATTGCACGCTGACGTCAACACGCCAGCGTGCATGCGCCTATAAATAGAGAAGATGCGTGCCGCGCACACACTAGGTCACCAGCGCACAACAGAAGAGGAGCGGCATGGCGGGCGTTCCCGCCAATGGCGCAGCGGGCATCCCCGCTGCACCACTAGACCACCAGGGTGAGTTATCACACTCAAGTTGTAACACCAGTGCACATAATTGCAAATAATGAGGCTCACAAACAGTTTGTGGGTACTTCCATAACTGTGCACCCACCTTACTGCACATGCAAACAAAGAGCACATTTTGCACCCAAATCAGAACAATTTGTATGTTCTCCAAATGTGTGTAGGTTTACTCCCAACATGGTTAATTGGCTTCTGAAGAATTTTGACTGTAGTGCTCCGCTGGGGCAAGGAGCGTTGTGAATGATGTTTAATCTCTGTAGATAATATGTCTCTGCATATCTCTGCATAATATGTCTGTGTTATATAAATAAACCTAATAACATTGCTCTAATGTCTATGTCTTGTAGCCTTAAAAAAAGATTAATTGTATTCTTTGGGATACAGCACATAGACTACAAATTGTAGCACAGACTGACCAGTGCTAGTTGGTCTCCTTGTTGATTTAGTGAGTAGCTCACAAAAAAAGAACCAATCTTTCTTAGGGTGCATGCCCACAAACTTACTGGTGTTTTCTGAATATTTCTTTGATGCTTTTAGGAACATGGTTTTCAATCAAAAAGTACAAACATATAAAATACAAAGGATTTGATTTGAGTTAGGGCAGGTTTATAATCTTGGCAGTTAGAAGATAGTTTCTAACTAATAAGAAAGCCAAATAAATACACAAGTATCAAGTTGACAAAGCAATTTTGCCCTAAAGCAACAAATAATACATTCCTTAATTTACTTGGAAATAAATGCCACTCTTTTTCAGGGCCGGAAATATTTTGGTAAACTAAAAAAGGAAAAAAAAATGCCTAAATATAGTCAGACAGGGTCAGCTAAATCCCCCCCGCAGAAAGTGGTGATCAGGAATGTGCAAAGAAAGAAATACTATGCCCAGCATTTCTGGAAACCAAATAATATTCAGATATTCAATTTATTTCCTGACCAAATCTTTTTTGATGCTATGAATCATATGATGATATGTAAAGAATAACCCTGACTAAACAGTTGTCTTGACCATTAAAAATGTACAAAAGTACTTCGTCTTCTCTTCATTTTATTTTTTTTTATATTTTGTACCAATTCTTTAAGGACCTTTAAACTATGCGGGCATGTTTTTTTCATATTGTATCACTGGTATTCCTACAGTTCATTCACAGGTTAGCAACATGACTATCAAGAAGAACAGAAGAACACATGACAATACAATTAAAACATTAATATGTTTTTATTTTTGCTACATATTTTCACTTACTTAACATAACACAAGACTTTCAGACTCAAACACTTTATGCTGAAGAACATGCTCCATAAAATGATGTATTCACACACAGGTATGGCATACATTATTGGGAAACCCGTTATCCAGAAAGTTCTGAATTACTGGAAGGCCATCTCTCAAAGACTGGATTCTAATCAAATGATTCAAAGTTTTAAACCATATTTCCCTTGTCTCTGTAGCAAATAATTCTACTTTTTAAAAATAATTTACTTTTTCCTCTTTAATTATAAGAGTACTTTGGTACTACTTTGGTAATTAAGTGTATAAATCCATGCTAATATGTTTATTTAATGGTTTAATGTGTCTTAGTAGACAATAGTATGTAGTACATTAGTATGGTGGTCGAGATTACTCAAAAACCCCTTATTCGGAAAAACCAAGTCCCAAGCATTCTGAATGAAATTGCACTACTGGCACACAGCAGTTGTTAGGTTGAGAAAGTACCCTAAAGCTGGTCATACAATATAAGATCTGCTCACTTGGTGAAATTGCCAAATTCACACTTTTTCACCAATATGCCCCCTGGAGGTGGGCAATATTGGGCTACACCAATCGTTTGGTCATGTGTGAATGATTGGATCATGATTTCTGCTCTTAGGCCATCAAATTAAAGACCATATCGACATGCAGATGTGGTCCTTGATCCGACAAGAAAATTAAACCTGCCTGTTTTACATCTACCTGATCTTTGGCCAGATATCAGTCGGATAGGCCCATCCGAGAGCCCCATACACAGGCAGATAAAAACGTTATACTTTTATGTTCCTTGTAAGACTTTTATTATATTCCCCCTTGAGAATCTCAGATCAGATTAATCACAATTTATTTCCTTTTACTCAGACAGTGAACAAGGCATAGAATTATGTGTAGAACATTCCTTCTCTAGGTATTTAGGTTCCTCTAAAAAAAACAAAAACCTGCAAATAATGTACAGTGTGAAATACTAAAGCTTTACTCTTTATTGAAGTAGAGTATAATAGGAAAGAAGCACAGTCTACAAATATTCAGTGATGGGCGAATTTCTCCCGTTTCGCTGAAAAAATGGTGAATTTCACACAAAATTTGCGAAACGCCAAAAATGTACCAAAAAAAAAAAAATCGAGAAAATCGAAATTTACACCCACGTCCAATTTTGGACGTGTGTCCAAAAAGTCGTTTGCGCCAATTTTAACATCAATGGGCAACGATTTTGACGCACGTACAAAATTTTTTGTCGCAGGTGAATTTTCGCAGGAGATTTGTGAATTTATTCGACAGCGGCAAAATGCAGAAAGTCGCAGTGAATTTGTGACAGGTGAATTTATTTGCCCATCCCTACAAATATTGAGTATTTTCTATTAAACTGTGATGAACTTTTCATGTACAATCAATGGATGGGAATAACTATATAGCATTATCGCTTAATTCATCAGTGTTATGAAACACCAAAGTCATATGGTACATGTTTATCAGACAAGTCTATCCTTCTTTGTCCCTTTCTCTAAAATAACCACCAGTTAATTAGATTGTATGGCACAATATATATGATAAAATTCTCTGCTCTTTTTCCAGATATGATAAGATTAGAGAGCTGAACACGTACATAAATATACTTCCAATCATTCACACCAACACTTTCGCTGGAGTTGAGCAGATTAAAGAGATTAAATAACTACCCATGTTGGCTACCTGGAATTTGTTAACATTCCTGATTCTCCTTCGCAAAATGGTTAGTGGCCTGCAGTGCTTTGTTTCTAGGGTTGTCTAACCATTGGGTTTTCTTTGGCTTGCAAATAGAAGGGGTTGTAGATTGCGTTTGAAGTTTTTTTTTCCATATATTGATGAATGAGCTGCTATAAATAACTGAAAAGGGCCTAAAATTTGAAATAATAATAGAAAATGGGAATGGAGCAGAATTTATTGCATTACTATGTGAAATGCCTTAATGGGCTTCATGCAGTTTTGCTTACTTTTTGCAGATGTGAAAACAGTATTCCAATTATTTTAACAAGTTTTACAGAGAATAGTTAAACATGGGCTATTTACTATAACGATTAAATTCCCTGAGACGCACGCACATGGAGCAATTTCTTTTTACGTAGGAAAATATGTTACAGAGTTAAAAGCAGAAGTGCCACCAACTTGACCTCTTTTTTGATATGTTTCCAAGTACAAAAATCAATGTAACAGACCACCCCTAACATCAAGAATTCCATGCTGGGATGAAACCATGGAGTGCTCATAAATCATACGTTTGCAGTCTGATGTAGGACCACCACATGTCACATGAAGTGAAACAATTGACTGACTGGTGTGCTTTTTGGAAGATTGTCCTTAGAAAGAGACCACAGGTAAGAGAGGCTACGTGGTACTTTATTGCTGTATAGTGTACACGCACTGCATGTCCTATGTGCTTTATGCTTTGACCTCACAATTGCTCATGGATACAAAGCAATGTGCTTTTTGGGTGCAACTTCAGCAGCTGAAGTTGGGTTCTGTGTTGCATATTTGTAAACTTTTGCTACTTTTGCTATTGCACCACAACCCATAACCTTTTCATAGTTCCAGATAGGCCAATTTGTTGGTAGTTGGGTCATTTAGGGGTGTCGCAATGCTGTTTCTTTCAGAATAGCCTGTCAGACCATTACAATATAGGATTCATCTACTAACTAATGCAGGGGTCCACAACCTTTTTTACCGATGAGAAACATTCAGGTCTAAAAAGAGTTGCGAGCAACACAAGCATGAAGAATGTTTCTTGGTGGAGCAAAATTAGTGCTGGCGGGCCATTTGGTAGCCCTGTGTAGACTGGCAGCCTACAGGAAGCTCTGTTTGGCAGTAAATCTGTTTTTTATGCAACCAAAATGTGTCTCTAAACCAGGAATTCAAAATTAAGAACCTGCTTTGAGGCCACTGGGAGCAACTTTCACGGGTCTGGGGAGCAACATGTTGCTCACAAGCCACTGGTTTCGGATCACTGAACTAATGCATACTATCTCTGTATGATTTAAGGCTATATGTTTTAGTCTGTCTAAACACTATCTATTTATCTATCATCTTTTTAAGGTTGTGTGCATGGAAGTGCAGCATCTTGCATTTTGAGCCCCTTTCAGCACCAAAACCAGAGGGAAGCAGCAAAAGCACCTGCATAAGAAGCAATCATAAATGAAAAAGAAAGCCTGGTTAGTAATCTGCTGAGTATTCTTTCAAAATTTAGGGAAAAAGACGAGCACAATCACCAAAAATATTTTTATTGCAGTTTTTATCATCCAAATTCAGTTTAATATCAATATTCAATATCACACACTTTCATAAAACATCTCATTTTCTTCTATGGTTTTAAAATCAGGATCCCTAGTGTCCCTTATTGGACAAGGGAGGTCAACTCAGCACCACACTATGATAACTCTGGCTCTTCACCCTTCCAGTGTCATCTGTTTTGAGTCTGCTACCAACTACTGAATGTCATCCTTATGTTGGGTGCCAAAGCTCATCTACCCTTATCCATGTTAAATGTCCTCACTGTAGTCTGTCCACTCTGAAACCTGTGGAGTAGCATTAGGTTGCAATGCAGATAGATCTCCAGAATTATACTGTGAGCTTCACTGGGGCAGGGACTGATTTGAATGATGAACAATCTCTGTAAAGTGCTGCATAAATATGTCTGCACTATATAAAGTTTAATAAAGGATAACAAGATTATACCAATGTACTGTAACTATAAGAATACAGCCTATTTTTAGACAATATTCAGAGACAAGTACAATTTTATCCTAGAATTACTATACAGCAGCACCCTAGTGATTTGTGGGATTGTGAAATGTAATTGACCCAATAAATATGAAGAAGGAGTCGTATTTTAACATATCATATAGTCCGAGTCAGCATCTGTGGAAGTTGTTGAGCTTGTGCAAGATATTTCAAATGTAATTTTAGACCTGTTTTTCTGGTGTGTGTGCAGACGGCTATGTTATAGATCCAACTGCTTTCTTCTGTAATATACAGATTGACATGTGTAAGTCTGCTGTGTTCTGTTGGTAGAAATATCTTGTCTGTGCAGTCATTACCACATCACTTCCCATCTAACTAGTCTGGTTTGGTGGTTTTAAATGTAAAATAGGGAAGATGACTGGCTTATGAGAACAGATTGTCTTCCATGGTTTTTCCTTCCAACATAAAATAAAGAATGAAAGCATGGCTTATGGCTATGTATCACAGGTCCGGATTTATAAACCGGCACCGCTAGGCACGCTATCGTTCGTCCCCCCTCTTATTCACTCACATTATCATCATCAGGACCAGAGCAATGGGGATAGGTGCACAGGAAATCTAAAAAACGATCTACTGTGCATCCCCAGTGTTTATGAACCAATGTGGGTGTGGTTGGACAGCATGTCGCCCCCTACAATCCTACCACTCTAGGCCTGGGCTTTGGTGGCTTCTCCACAAATCCGGCCTGGTTGTACTTGAAATAAATATAACAGAAGGACGTGCTCCCATCGTGTAAAAGTGTATTGGAAGTGATGTTATTTGAAGCAGAAAAGAATCAGAAAGAAGGGATGCGATGAGCTGTTTAGTGGAGAAAAATGTTCTACTAGTTCCAAACTCACCCACACAGATAACTGTATTTGCTCTCTACTTACAGCTGCATTTAACTGCCCACTACCCTTCCAATACTTTATTTTCACTATGGGTATGTGCAAGTACCCGTGGGTACCCAACCCACAGAAGGACCGTATGTTACAGTATGAAACTGATCTCTAAAATTGCACATGTAATATACAAGTCATGCAGGCACCCTTCAACAATAAAATCATTCTAGCTACTTTTTAGCAACTCTCAAAAGAAGACATTGGTTGGTTCATCATAGTTTTAGCCCATGAGTAAATACAAAATGTATTTCACTTTCTCCACTTAACAAGGAAATAGAATTTTTTAAGACTAACAAGAACTGAGATGCTGTTGCTTTTGCTGGATGTAATGGAGGAAAATGTTCCCCTCCCCAAAAAAAGCCACTACATGCTACTGTATTCTGCTTTACACCCTAAGGCGTTGGCTTTGTTTGTGAAGTGGCTCAGCAATTTTCAATGTGGCCAAGTTCTATTTTGTATTTTTGAGGTTTTCACACATACTTAGCTAAAATTGTAACCAGATCTACTGTAGAGCTGGAAGAGAGGACCTTCTGTCTGAAGTTGGTTTGGAACTTAACAAAGTTTATGTAATTTTGATTGAAAAGTGGGATCTTTAATGCAAAACACATCAATTAGCTGAATCTTGATGGCCCTTAACAGTTTGGACGATATTGAGAGGTTTTTGTAAAGTTGAATTTAAACACTGTTATCTGTAATTCATCCTAAAAGACTTGCTAAAATAGTAATCAATTGTTCACCCCAAATCACATTTAACTGACCTTAGTGATGGGCTACTGGACTTCTTATAGCATGTAGGAGAGGAATTAGGCATTCTCCTCAATTGTTAGCGTGTCTGTTCATCAGGTTGATACTACTTAGAGTAAATTGTTATGTTATTAGTTGGTGACATTGCATAGAATGACTAAAAGTGGAAAAAAATACAACTCTTAGTGTCTATGTGCTTCCAGCTCCAGAAAGATTTTATATGCAACCACATTTTTACCTGCTCATACTCATTGGATATGATGTTAAGCTGTGGGTAGCATTATGAGATTTGCAGTTAGTAGGGTGTTTGCATATAATACAATAGCCTCACCCCCTAATTACTTTTGGTTGTGGGCCGGATCTGGCTCGCTGGCCCACTGTTGTAGTGGAAGGTAGATCAGCAGAGGCAGATGGAAGCTTCCAAACACAGGCATGGTATGGTAGAGTAGTTAGAGAAGAAGTAGATTGTAAATTTGTATGGGCTGAGACAGCAAAAAAGTTCTGTGCCTAATTTATGATTTTAAAATCCAATGGAGGATAGAAAAGTGCTTAGTTTTTTTTCAGTCTGCTGATTTTACTGATCAAAAAATGTGAAAATATTAGAAATAAGTAGCATGCAAGTTCTGAGCCCCTCCCAGGAAATACCTAAAGTATTCCAAATTATTTCATAATTATCATATACTAATTATAAAAAGCTGACAGAGATCATGGGATTTTGGTTCTCAGCAGAAGGATGTGTGCTATAGGGTCATACATAAATCAGTATACAAAACTGAGAGATCCTTAAACCATAAACATATGCTTCTAGGTGTTCAGGATCCATTTAGTAGCAAACTTTTAAGAGAATTGTTAGGTCAAGTATTTGTTCACAATAGCCCATATTTAAAATTACTATTTAAAACAAAGGAATCACTTACAATCATTATTATTTAAAAACAAAGGAATAAGGGACCCTCCTTATTCATTGGTCCTCAATCCTCATGCCATTAAGTCTCACTTCATTCGCACTGTGACCTGTGAAGTGGACAGTAATTTTTTTAAAAATGGTTCCAAGGTCCCCTGAACCACAATTGGAGTGAGATGGAATACATAGCCAGGTCAAATAAAAATATAAATATAGAGTAGTTTGTATAAATTGTTCAGGGCAGTTGTTTGAGTATTGCTGGGGTTCACCCCAAAATGTCCACTGAAAAGACGTATAGACAGTACTTCAAGTGGAGAAGTGCCTTGTGGATTGTACAAAAAATTAATTTTGAATAAAGGTCTCCTAGAATGCTTTGTAAGTGGTGAGGAAGAAGTCTTTCTGAACACCGTATTCATTGCATGTGTGCTTAAAAGTAAAAACTAGCCCCAGGCATTCAATCAAACCATGCAATGTTATATGGGATGAACTTCACTGGGGACATTTACTGCAACACTAGTAAAACATATCTTATGTCAGTCTTCTGCAAAGCTGATCCAGAATGCATCCAATTTTTATACAGAGAGTGGAAAAATGGAGCTGACATAAAAATGACTGTATTATTTCACTGCTGCACTGCACAGAGTTAAGGGTATCAATGGATCCCCATGAAAAATGAATTATTCTAAGAAGGTTGCCTTAATTCCTACGCCAGCACCTGGCTGCTCACAATGTGTGTGTATGTATATATATATATATTTTTTGTTTTTTACCACTATATTAATAGTGTACTATATAACTTTGATATGGCAGGATGGCATCATTACTTAATATGTGCTGTCTGTGTTGACTTCCTTTTTAAAGAAGGAGGCCTACCTGCAGAATGAAGAAAAAGAGAGCTTACAATGAAGATCCTATGATACATTTCTTTGACAAGCCACCTGGAAACACTAATCTAATATACAGTAGGCCAGGGATCCCCAACCTTTTGAACCCGTGAGCAACATTCAGAAGTAAAGGAGTTGGGGAGCAACACAAGCATGAAAAGTGTTCTTGGGGTGCCAAATAAGGGCTGTGATTGGACATTTAGTAGCCCCTATGTGGGTTGTCAACCTACATTGATGCTCTGTTTGGCAGTAATTCTGTTTTTTATGCAACCACAACTTACCTCCAAGCCAAGAATTTAAAAATAAGCACCTGCTTTAAGGCCACTGGGAGCAACATCCAAGGGATAGGAGAGCAACATGTTGCTCACGAGCTAATGGTTAGGGATCACTGCAGTAGGCTAAGGTAAGAACTTATTTGCATACTTACAGCCAAATCCAAGAATATATGATAGTGATATGTGGCTATGAAATGGGGGAGATTGTATATAAATATTACAGTGATGAAACTGGGTATAACTCTACACTTTCTGAACAGCAGATGGTCTAAAATTATAAACCCCTGATACTATCTTGTCAACATTCTATAACTACCTGACAATGACAGTAGACGGAGTTTTTAATATATTTGATGGGGGAGATGAAAACTGTCTGCCTACTGAGGCTATTGCTTTGCTCAAGCTCTGCTGATGAGCTGTGTATTGGGGGATAGAGGGAGTTGTAGTTGAATAAGCCTTTAAGAAGGCTGTTTCTGTGTCAGGACCGCCACAAGCACCTGACGGCGCTGCTCACCTTTTCGACGGTTGCAATGAAAATCAAAGATGGCGGTGCCCATGTTGAACACATGGGTGCAGCATCGCTGCATGATGATGTCATCACTGGTTCCGGGTTTTTGTCATAAAAGGGCGCCCTGGACACTGAAACCCTGTCCAATTATAGGTTTCTTGTGCTATAGAACCTGGGTGTGTTTGCCATTGTTATCCTGATCCTGATTCCTGCCTGAAACTCTGACTTTGAACCTGATCTGCCTGCCTCCTGAAACTTTGCCTGGATTTTGACTATTCTCTTGTTTAACCCCTCTAGGGTTGCCACCTTTTAAAAAAAAAAAAATAAATAATTACCGGCCATGGTGGGGGGCGGAAAAGAAAGGGGCGGGGCGTGATGCAAAAGGGGCGGAGCCAACGGGAGATGCCACAAAAGGGGCGGAGCCATGGGGAGAAGCGTCACAAAAGGGGCAGGGCCACCGCCCGAAGCTGGCGAAAATGTACGTTTTCATCAGCGGGCAGGGGATTTTGTAAATGGTATTACAAATTACTGGCAGCTACTTTGCCAGTAAATTTGAAATACCGGCCCTGGCAGGTGTTTTACCGGCTAGGCCGGTAAAATACCGGTTGGGTGGCAACCCTAAACCCCTCGGATACCATGATCTTGGACTCTGGTTCCTGGCTTCCTCCTTGGTCCAGACTACTACCGCTAGGCCCCCTGACATTCTGATCTAAAAGCTTCTTGTGCACTTTCAGGTATAGGGTTAACTTAAACAAGGGTGTACCTGCAGCATGTTGCCTCCTTTAGACAGTGATGAGTCATAGTTCAAGGACAGCTGGTGAACAGGTTGGTTACATGATGCCATTTCACTAATTAATACATAGAGAAATACTTAATGCATTCCTTATAAAACTTGAATTTCTGCATGCGTCATTGTCCTTGGTCTTAACTGACAGGTAAATAAACAGAGCAATAATTATGTTTGTGTCATGGTGGGTGGTCTGAGTTGTGCAACCAATTTACAAGTTTTCTTGTATATGAAACATACTAAAGACACCTACATAAATGTCAGGAACAAGATACATATTCATTGAGGCAAAGATGGCCCTCCCACCCCAGACATTTCACCACCTCTCTATCAACATACAATAGGGTTTTTTACTACAGAAGATATAGAACAGCAAGGGTCACAGTGGCTACAAAAAGTACACGGGCCCCCTGAGTTCAAAATAGAGGAAACACTTCCCGATGAACAATACAATATTTATATGTGCCTGACATTTATTAGGTGTAACAGACTTTCATTGTGTCACCTGTATACAAAAGTCTGATAAATAAGCTGCACACAGACCATCAGAAATCTGTGACAATGATGGTTATCCTAGAACAGATATGGAACCTGTTATCCGGAATGCTCCTGGGGGTTTTCTGGATATTTCTGTAATTTGGATCACCATACCTTAAATCTACTAAAACATCATGTATAAAATAAATATACTTTTTTTTTGCCACTGGTAAGGGACAATTATATCCTAGTTGGCATCAAGTACAAGGTACTGTTTGTATTACAGAGAAAAAGGGAATAGTTTTTTAAAATGTAAATTAAATGATTAAAGGGAGTCTATGGGAGATGACCTTCCTGTAATTTGGAGCTTTCTGGATAATGGATTTCTGGATAATGTACTGTGCCCTTATTGTTCCATATCCCTTTTAGTAATATGGGCTCATTACATATTTACCTGCCCCATTCACCAAATCTTCTTTGTGTAGACAGTTATAAAACACCAGAGCATATTGGACAAGCTATAGATTCAATGGCAAGGATATATTCCTTTTTTCCCCCTTTGACTCCTCTTGGCTTGTGTGCCTGTTCCCCATGTCTACAGGAGCTCAAGCTTTGACCATCTGCTTTTTAACTGCCTATTGCTTGAATTCAGTTTCTTTGGGCTCCAAAAACCAGATCCTCCTTTTAAGGTATGACCCATACTAAATTACATGCAGCATGCTTAATTAGTAATGAATTTAGACACATACCGCAAAGCTCTATACAAACCCTGTACTGTATCCATCTAAATTGCATCTGCATATGGATTTTAAATGAGCTGCTTTTAGACAGATGGGCTGGTAACTTGAGACACAAAATTCCCTCAAAGCCAAGGAACAAGTTCTAAGGAATTGGAACATTTGTGAATACTCGCTCCTGTGCCCTCACGATCTTCCCATTGGTTTCCACTCTCTCCTGCCCTCCCCTGCAAGTTCATCTTTTTTTATGAGACTGGCACAGCTGCATCAAATCAGAAAGAGATTGACATCTCTGCTGTCAGCCATATGTAAATTGGGGTGCATTTATATAGGAGGTGCTCAGCTAAATTTGTAATTTACAAATTTGCTAAAGTATAATGTATATGTCCCACCAGATCTGAATTAGTTTTTTACTGACATGACTACTTTGTTGCATGTAACTACCCAAAAACCATTTTTCTATATAAAGGATTTATATGTTGGGTGCATCTTTGTAAATAAGACTGATTGTGCAAAACTACCTGCAAACTAACCTGCCCCATGTACCAGTCTTTCTCATGAAGACGGGTATTCATCCCAAACACCAGTCAACGTCTAACCACCTACACCAGTGATGTCCAACTTCTATAGTACCGAGGGCCGTAATTTTATTTTGATATGGAAGCCAGTGTTGACCACTCCCTGTTTTTAAACCACATCCACTTTAAACCACACCCATGTTACTACAAACATTTTAAGACCATGTCCACATTAATGGTGGTCACACACTAAAAAATCAAATGGTTGGATCTCACTACAGGGATACCACTCATCACTCATGTGAAAAGTTATATTAAAACATACCCTTAAATCCATATGCCTATTCCTGCCCTGTGGATAACACAGCACCCCCAGCACATGAATAAACATCTTAGGGGCCCCTAACAACAATTTCCAAAAGCTAACACGCCCCCAGATCAAACCCTGACAGGCTCAATTAGAAAATAGCCAGATTGCCTCTAGCTTCATTAAACACTGGCTGTCCCAGTTCATTTCTGTATTCTTACCAATAAGCTCTAAGGTGGCCATAGATACAATATTATTTGTACGATATTTGGTAAAAGTATGGTGGGAGACAAGACAACTGATATTGGCAAAGGTTGGACTTGGATATCAGCAAATGTTTATTGGGCGTCTTTGAAGGTGCCCAAACATCAGCCAAAGTTGCTGCTGAATCATCAGATAGAGGTAGCATTCCATTGTTTCTAAATATCTGATGATTCAGCCCTTAGCATTTGTAGTGAAAACAAAATATCTTTCCTGCGACCAATGGCCACCTTTATTCTTTTGTAACACATGAAACTTTACTCTGCACAACCACTGTGCTCGGCAGTGCTTACAAAGTATTTTTAGGGAGAAAATAAATCTGAGATGCAGAATGGGTTAAAGCTTGACCTCTTTTTTTGATGCAACTCCTATTGATATAGGTTGGATTTGCAGTATACTAAGTAGACCCCTATCTGAGAGCAGCAGCAACTGTGTGCCAAAAGTCAACCCTTCCCTCTGATTCAAAATAGAGCCCAGTACTCTACTCCCAAATCGGCAGCAAATTCTACTTTCACAGAAAGTGATGGACAGATTTCACCACACAGTTGCACAACTGTAATGAATTGAAGAAACTTCTACCCAACAGGGGGCAAATTCCTGCTGTCAATGTGACATTAATGTCCCTGATCATCTCACAAGACTAATCTATACAGTATATAGTCACAAAAAATGGTCACAAATCACCCTGTGGATCTGCTTGAAGGTGATAAGTCAGCTGTATTCTCCCCCTGTCAATGAGCTGCCCTGTGTCAGAAACAAAAGACAGAATTATGCTTATATTGCACACAGGTGTTTTATGTTAGGCAGAAAGCCCAAAGGATTCCCAGCCTCCTGATGTTCCCAGAGTCAAACAGAAAACGTGGGAGAGCAGAGGGAAGCGGAGAATCTCTCTGGTTTCTCCCTCATGACATTCTCAGTGCATTTTATCAAATAGTCTCTCGCTGTGGACACAATTTAAATCTTTCAGACAAGAGGGAAATTGAGGGCCCGGGATGGGGGCTGAAAGCATCACATTAACTATTTAGGCTATTCATAAATGAGATGTAATTCAATGTGTCTGATTTCTTCAGGAAGGAAACAAGCACATTAAAATATTACTGCCAGATCCTCTGGATGCTTTCCAAGAGCTGCAAACATTATTTTTATTGTCCTCTTGACTATAGCCGAATATGATATACTTATGATTTATAGGTACTTGATAGGAAAATTCACAGAGATTTGCTTCATCTCGTAAAAACGGAACAATTAATAGTCATTAGCAGAATCTTTTCTTTGTATATTTAGTCATTCAAAGGGTTAAAATATCACACACAAAATTGATTGTAGTGCAAGACATTTACACCAGGTCCTCCCAACCTGTTAAGGCCTCCCCTTACCTGAAAATGTCATTGGAGAAGGTACAGATTATATTATGTAATAGTTGGTATTTTTTAAGGGGTAATGTAAGTCTATTTATTTCATTGACTTGGGCTAAACCATGCAACTCGCCTTGGGATTTGATAGCTGAAAGGGAATATTTTATATAAAATAACTTTTGGATGTAGAGATTTTCAAACTGTGAGATTCACTTGCTGGTCTTTCTGATGAGGCCAGAATGGTCTTTACTCCTTCTACTCGTGTATAGTCAAGGAAATCTACTGACTCCTTGCCATGAGGACAATGATCCAATCATGTCATTATACACTACAATAAATTGTAACATGGGCTGGAATTGTTAAAATGCCTGAACGGTGTCATTATCTCTATCAGTGGAGTTTGTTGGCATCTCTGTAGAACCAATCTTTAAACCAGCTGAAGATGTTATATTATTACAAGGGATCCGGAATGCTTTCAGTAATATACAGAAATCGCAAAAGGGATTCCGTCAGGAGAAAACATGTTTTTTCCAAAATGCATCAGTTAATAGCGCTGCTCCAGCAGAATTCTGCACTGAAATCTGTTTTTTTAAATGGGCAAACAGATTTTTTATATTTACTTTTGAAATCTGACATGGGATAAACATATTTCTGTTTCCCATGTGCCCCCAGTCATTGACTTGTGCTCTGATAAACTTCAGTCACTCTTGCTGCACTGCAAGATGGAGTGATCACCCTCTCCTTTCCCTCCAGTAACCTAACAAAAAGGGATGCTCTGAATCTAGGATTCGGTTCGGGATTCGGCCAAGATTCGGCCTTTTTCAGCAGGATTCGGATTCGGCCGAACCGAGTCTGAACCCTAATTTGTATATGCAAATTAGGGGTGGGGAGGGAAATCGCGTGATTTTTTGTCCCAAAACAAGGAAGTAAAAAAGTTTCCCCTTCCCACCCCTAATTTGCATATGCAAATTAGGGTTCGGATTCGGTTCGGTATTCGGCCGAATCTTTCACAAAGGATTCGGGGGTTCGGCCGAATCCAAAATAGTGGATTCGGTGCACCCCTACTAACAATAGAACAATGGGAAGGTAAAAAGATAACAGCTTCCTGACACAAGATTCTTGGTACATATGAGAATGGCACTCAATAGTAAAAATCCAAGTCCGACTGCAACTCCTTTGGGTTCATTGTATTGGAGAAACAATAGCCTGCCTGAGAGCAGTTCCATCCTGAAGTGCTGGCTCTTTCTGAAAGCACAGGATCAGGCACAATGATCTGAGATGCATACAAACTACATTACAACTAAAAAAATATACTTGTTGGTTCAGGAATAAAATTGTATATGGTAGAGTGAATTATTTTCAGTGTAAACAATGCAAATTTAAAATAGAAAAACTACACCATAAGTATCCCTTTAATGTGAAGACCTCTAGGAATTAATATTTCAGATAATCAAAGTGAGCAAATCGAAAACTAGTCATATAGTAAGAAGTAGTAGGAAAAAATTAGTAATAGGTGATAAATAGGGAAAAGTAGGAAAAATAGAAAGTAATATAAAGAATTTCGTTATACAACCAGTGTTTTGAAAGCCCAGGCACAAAGATTCTAATTACATTCAAACTATCTGGAATAATAATATGTTAAAAGTAGTGATGGGCGAATTTATTTGCCAGGCGCAAATTCGCGGCGAATTTCCGTGATTTGCCGCCAGCGAATAAATTCGTGAAACGCCCGTGAAAATTCGGTGTCAAAAACGGGCGCCGGCGTCAAAAACGAGACGCCAGCGATGTTTCGCGAATTTCACGCTAAATTTGCGAATTTTTCGGTGAAGCAAAACGGCGCAAATTCGACCATCACTAGTTAAAAGGTCTCAATAACAAATACTATTGGATAATTGTACTAGACCTGGGTTATCTTCTGCATTTCATCAGTCTGGAATTTCTCTGGTTGCTAATTCTAGTGACCGTAGCAACCAAGTAGTGCTTTGACAGGATGGAAGATTTAGAAGGCCTAAACAAAAAGTTACATTCTAAATCTTAATAACAACAATAAATTCTAGCAACCAAGAACATATAGCCAGTGGCCTATTACCATTAGTTCAATCTGTCCGGTTGCCCAGGGCCCAAGATTCCAACAGGCAAAGTGAAGCAGGGATGAAGCTGGTGAGTGTGATGGGGAAGAGCTGGTGCATGATTGGGGCATGATGGTGGTGGAGGAGCAATGTTTAGGAGAGGGGGGAAGGGGCACATGCCAGGGCTCCCGCAAAAATGAATCTGTCCTGCCTACATTATAGTTCTTTTTGGTATAACATTCTAAATACAAGTAATCCAAATCCAAGTTTTCACAAGTAGAACAGAAGAAGATCTGATTCCTGGATAATCTATAGGAGCAAGAATTGTTCTTTTTGTCAGCAAGTTTTATAGTTATGGCTAGGCATGCTTACGCTAAATCTAGACCTGTGTGCTTGCAATTTATCGATTTGCAGCTGCGTGGAAGATGACTATGCAAAGGAATCTGTTGTTGATCTATCTTGCAGAAATAGAGTTTTGGGAGATTAACTCTTCCAGCAGTAAAAATACATGTGCATGTGCACACATTCATCATTGATGGCACTTTTCTGTGTCGATATATGCAGCACATGGGTGTAGAAAGGGTTACTGGTGTACGCAAAGAGCAAGAAAGAAAGGTATAATCAAAGAAATATGGAATTTATTTATATCAGTTTGCTCTACAGCAGATATGCCAAGAGTGGATTTAAGACCAGGAAATCCCGGCTTGCATTGTCAAAGTGATAACATCTAGCAAACACACAATGTCTATCAGCATGTCTACTCCCTCTCTATCATGTTATATATTTCACTGTCCAAGTTGAATCCCTTGCCCATAATTTTTTTTTACAACCCACTTGGCTTTCCCTTTTTAAAGCAGAAGGTCATGTCCCAAGCAATGTAGGAACAATTATTTTGCAGTTTATTACAACATATCACCTCACGTTCCAAGATAAAGATATCCCTTCTTTCCCAGCTACGGAGAGTTAGTTTGGTTTCTATGGCTGCCAGCAATCACCCATTCCCTTTAAATAATTGAGGTGCCCATTTGAGGACCCTCTCTAGTTCTGCCAAATCATTTCTATGTGTTGGACCTGTGCTACATATTATGCATGGTGCATTACCAATGATTTATAAACAGTCAGAAGTACTTCCTCCTGTCATCAATATACCTCTAATATTATTATTATTATTATTAATAATAACAACACATTTATAGTACAAGGCAATATTCTGCTGCAGACTAGCATGACTTATTATATGCATGTGCTTCTAGTTTCTTCTTTATGAAGGGTTCACTTAATATCTGTGGGGAAATGTACATAAACAAACTAGTAAGCAAGTTTTTGGGATGCTTAATAGCCACACAAGCCAAACATGGATGCTTTTCTACTTCCCAAACAGTGATCATTATAATGTTATGCACAGGGTACTTACCTTTACCTTCTTTTTTTTATTATTTGCGGTGTTTGAGTTATTTATCTTTTTAATCAGCAGGTGTCCAGTTTGCAATTTCAGCAATCTGGCTACTAGGGTCCAAATTACCCTGGCAACCATGCATTTATTTGAATAAGAGACTGGAATATGAATAGGAGAGAAGCTGAATAGAAAAAAAATGAGTAATAAAAAGTAGCAATTAAAATATATGTGTAGACTTACAGAGAATTATTTTCTAGATGTTGGGTTGGTGACCCCCATTTAAAGCTGGAAAGAGTCAGAAGAAGAAGGCTAATAATTCAAAAACGGTAAAAAAATGAAGGCCAGTTAAAAAGTTGCTTAGAATTAGCCATTCTATAACATACTAAAAGTAAACTTAAAGGTGAACTACTCATTTAACTCCCCCCCAAAATAGATGTTACAACATTGCCTTTTACATAACAGCTTGCAGTTGAAACCATGCGACTGTTCTCTTACATCTGAAAAGTTAAAGCTGGTTCTCTTTCTATGCTCCTTTCATAAACGACACGTTTCTTGTTGGAAAACGGACATTAACTAAGTCCCAAGTGATGGTGTCTGCAGGTTGTGTACAATGGCCGTACAGTGCTGCGCTACTGCAACTTAGGAATAAAGCCACCCATGTAGATTTTTTTGAATTCAGGATTCAAAAGATTTGTCACTTTAGTTTTGCTGGATGATAAAAGTTGATGGTTTTCGCCTTATTCACTTGTGTTACTTTGCTAGTGGACCTTAGGTCTGAACGGGTGGATCATCTTGATTTGCATGCAGTTTAATACCTGGATCAAATTTTCATATAATTTTAATATCTGCTGCAAAATGTTGTGGGCAATGAATTGCATATATTTTGTACAACTTTAAATCCCTTCAGAAATCCAACTCTATAATTGGCTACAGACAATTGGCAATGCCAGAGATAGATACATTTAACATATAACAAACAGCAGTTTATACATTTTCTTACCTGGTTCCCATAAATCCCATTAGATGTCTCTTGAAGGTCTGAACATTTAAGTGGTCATGGGGAGAATATAATAATAAGTGCAAGGTTTTTTTTCCAGATCTAAAAAAACCTTGCATTTATTTTACATCCGCCCCTATGACCACTTTTATGTTCCATGAGCCCTTACATGACACCTTGTTTAAGAGCAGAATTATTAGCTATTATTAGTAGCTATAAAAATGCTAAGTAAGAATGCATAAGTACTTTATATGACAGCAGGCATGAAAAAATATTACTTACTGTTCTCAATATTCTCAATTAGGGAAAGACATGTCTGGGTGGAAGGGGCGCAGACTCCTGGGTTGATATGATTGTAATGATTTGTACCACTGTGGGTGGCCATGTGTCCATTTCAGAGGCCACATTAAAACCATATAGAAAGCAAAACTGTCAATCACTGTTCAGCTTCGTGAACTCCCACCTTTTGCACAAAGTTAATAGACAGCTTTGCTTCCCAAGAGGTTCTACAGCTGTAGACTCATTTGCCTTATTGTTCAAACTCTAACAGTTGGCCCTTGTGTACTATTTAGGGGGTGCGTATGTTCATGGAGCTCTAGATCGAAATGTAAACACATCTTAAAAATGATTCATTTTCTATATTTCATTTTATTTCTAGCCATGTTTAATATGCAAAAGCTGACACGTGTTTGCTATTCTATTCATATGGGTTTCCCCGCAGAAGACTTTGAAATGGAATACTATACTCGTTCTTTTCATCCTATATTACTTCCTCCCATGGAAGCGTTTTTTCTGAGCTTAGTGGTCCCACTAGACTTACAGATTTCAGGAAAAACCTGATAAAAATGTTTGGAAGCTTGAATGCTTTCCAAACAGTCGACATCAAAACTAAACAGGAAAGGCAAGTCCCAAACGGCCGGAGAAAGGCTTAAAGAGATATATTGAAACTGTGGCAGTGGTAACTCTTGGACCTAACTTTCAGAGATTGGACTTTCATTATCTAAGGCTGTAGTCTCCCAAATTATAGGCCAGTGGTAGAACTGGAAATCACTGTGGTACCCCTTATACTCTAATAGAGCAATCATCTTATTATCAAACTCCTTAATGAGTTGGGTTGGGAGAAATTTGCCAATCCATCCTGGGAATAGCAGTCCTGCAATTTCAATATAGTGTCAGTATCTCTTTAAACTCTGGACAACTACTGAAAGGAAAGTGATTATTAATTTGAGTAATGCTCGAGCGTGCAACATTATCTGCTTATTACTCACTAGAAATATTTTCCTAGGGGACAGTAATAAAAGTTTCTTACTGACAACATGCACACAATGTGCTCCACTTTTCCTTCCTTCCAAACATTTTTTGCAGAAATGGGGAGAAACAGTGTGAGGAGAAGACTATATGGGCTAATGGGTAATACATTTCTCCAGGGAAGTTGACCATAGTAACCAATCAGGTTTTTCATTTCATTTAATTTGTAGCAGACAAATAACAAATTGCTGGTGGGTTCTATTCTCAGCACGGGAAACCCAGAATGTAGAGGGAACAAACAGACCAGGACCGATACATTATTCCCTGTGAAACGGGTCATCAATATTATTAACATATATTTTTGTGAAACTGCTCATCTTCCTTATGGTCCATGTGTTCTAAAATGATTTGGGTTTGGGTGCCCAGTAACTAGTTTTAGAACTGCAAAAAGTCTTCTTTTCTCCAAATCCCTGTGCATGGAAATGATACCACTGTAACAATTTATATCTAGCCAAGAATACTTAATACATATGCTTTTTTGTTAATTTTACTATGGAACATTAATACAGCACTTTTTAGTGTTAGATCAACTACGGTAAGTCTGTATGCAGTAGGTGCATGTGTTGTATGATCTGTATGATGCCACAGAGCAGGACTAGGTAACTCCATTCCCAGGTTGCTAGGGTAAAATTGATCCTAGTAACCAGAGGGCTAATGATAAAGATTATTTTAGGCATGCAGTGAACTCTAAGATTCTTAAGATTGATATCATCTATTTGGTTGTACAGGTATGGGGCCTGCTATCCAGAATCCTTTGGAGTGGTGTTACCTTAATTTGAACCTCCATATCTTTTCTAGGGATGTAGCGAACTGTTCGCCGGCGAACTAGTTCGCGCGAACTTCGACTGTTCGCGTCCGCCGCAAGTTCGCGAACGTCGCGCGACGTTCGCCAATAGGCGTTCGTGTCAAAATCGTTCGACCATTCGACCATTCGATCGCTAAAATCGAACGATTTTCGTTCGAATCGAACGATCGAAGCCATTGGATTGAATGAAATCATTCGATCCAATGGCTTCGATCGTTCGATTCGAACGGAAATCGTTCGATCGAACGATTAAAATCCTTTGATCGTTCGAATCGAACGATTTTCGGATGTTCGAAGTTCGCGAACTGTTTGCGAACTGTTCGCATTTTTTGCCGGTGTTCGCGAACGGCGTTCGCGAACACATTGTCGGCGGTTCGCTACATCCCTAATCTTTTCTACTAAAATATAATTTAAACAGTAATTAAACCCAATAGGAGTGTTCTGCCTCCAATAAGGATTAAGAATATCTGGGATCTAGTACAAGGTACTGTGTTATTATTACAAAAAAACAAATAATGATTACAAATGTGAATTATTTGATTAAAATGGAGTCTATGTGATATGGCTTTCCTGTAATTCAAAGCTTTCTGGATGAAGAATATTCAGATAACGGATCCCATACCTAAATCTTCTGAAAGGTCATAAAAAAAGGAATTCAAACACATGGCACCATTCACTACTGCAGAAATCTAGAAATCTGTATTTTCTATGTGTCATTGGAATTTAAAAGCAGACCACTGATTAGATCACAAAACAGCAGTTTTCAACAATGTCTTAAAGCTGCGGTGAAGGGAAGCGCCTGTATAACTCAGATGTTAGGTGGCTGGGCAAGCATCACAAAATGTTATTGCATATCCAGGAAATCTGACCTACATCTTCTCACTCACAGGACCACACAGAGAGAAGCACAACCTAGTGTGATTATTATATGTTCTCTCCTAAAGCGTTCCAGCAAAGAATAAATCACACGTGCACATATGATGCAAAGTATTGCCCTTAGGTGCTTACACCATGGAGGCTGCACGGAATCACTGAACACACTTATTGCATTGTTCTCTGCCTTCTGCTCTCTGATGAATTTGAGTCAGATACCAGGTGCCTCATATTCCGTGGGGTTTACAAACACATTGCTAAAATGAAGGAAGCTACAGGAAAGGACTTATGGTTTTAATTCCTGGGACTAGGTTTCTTTGTTTAAATTTGCACAGAATGTCATGTGAACTCTGGCCTTGGTGCTCACAGCAAGTCTTTCATTGGGCTACAAAACTCCCCAGCCAATATTACACCTCCAGTGGTGACTGCCTAAATATTGGAAATAATTATGATGTGTTACATCAGGGAGCTCCAATTCATAACCTACCAGCTGCAGCAGAACTACAATTCCCAGCATCCCAAAACATCTTTCTGCCAAAAGTGTGAAACCCCTAATTTACACTGGAACACAAAAAATACTGTAGAAATAATAATAATAATAAATTGAGCTTCACAATTTATCCTTTTTATACATTTAACTTGGCCTAGAAGGTGTATGGCCACCTTAAAATGTTGGCATTTAGACTTTAAGCTTTACTGGCATATTTATGCCTTTTTACTACTGAGTGACAAGCACTTGTGAACAGTGTTTACAGGTGTATTTTGGGCAGAAAAAAAGTGCACCTGAACGCTGGTGAAGGGTGTTTGTCTTTCAAGTCTATGGTAGGCAACTGTAGGGTTATTATCTGATGGATGAAACGCCTGATCTGCCATGTGCCTTGTGGTAAAGAACTAAACTAAACTAATCACCAGAGGTAGCTTGGTTGTTATTATTGTTTTGAGTGCTAATTCCCAGCACCTTCATTTAGCATTGGCCATAAACTGATTGCTTGTGAGTTATGCTAATGACGGAGGGGGGTTGTGAGTATATTGGGGTTTAGGCCTCCTCTGACATCATTACATTCTCTACCTGTTAACTTTCAATAGTTCAGCAAATAGACAATTGTCTGTAACTGTAACTGTAATTGTCGTCGTCAGGAACGTCGTTGCAAAGCAAAATCTTTTTGGTTCAATAGAAGTATTGGTGTTGAGGTGGGTAAGAAAATACGTGCTTTTAAGGCTTTCAAGTTAGCTGGTACAGCCGAATCATTTATAAGGTACAAGGAGGCCAATAAATCATGCAAAGAAGCTATAAGGCAAGCTAAAATTGATATGGAAAAGTATATTGCAGCAAGCAGTAAAAAAAATCCAAAATTATTTTTTAAATATGTTAATAGTAAAAAAATTAAGCAGGAAGGGGTGGGACCCTTACTATCAGAGGGGGTCAACTGGTTGATGAAAACAAAATGAAAGCGCAGATTCTGAACTCATATTTTTCATCTGTCTACACAAATGAGGAACCAGTTAATGAAGTTTTCCTTTCCAATTCTTGTAATACAACTAATGATGCATGGTTCATGTTTTTAAAGTTATTTGAAAATGGAATTGGTGCCTGCTCAAGTTTTGTTTATATTCTCTACTTTTTTCGGACTCCTGAAACATTGTAGCAGACCTGGAGAAAAACAAGCTCCTGTGTTTTGCAAATTGCACTTATAATAGCACTTATTTAATAAAATGTATATTGGAAAGTTTCTCACAATGACATATTTTCTCTTTGAGTGGAGGACTCCTCTAACCTATGGATCAAGATCCAATAAATGGGTACCAAAGCTGTTTAGGTCTCCATGTTACCCCTAAGTGGTGTTAATAGCTTTCCTACAATTAAAAATATTGTGAATAAGTTGTTAATTTCTGGGGCACAAACCTGATAGTACTACATAATTTAAAGGGGAACTGGAAAATTTCATGTAAGCTTCATCATACTGAAATAAGAAACTTTCTTCTGTATTGTTTCAGAAATAATCAAGTTTATCGTCATTATTCCTCTTTCAGCATCTGTTTCACTTTATTCTCTCTTCATGCAGCAGTTGAGTGTGAGATATTCATTGAGAGTTAGATCCAATATATCTTACATGGGAGCTTCCTTTCCTAGCAGATGTATTAGAGCTCACTCAAATAACTGATTCCAGTACAAACAAAATAACTGCCTTTTGCACAAATCCTGCATGTAGAGAGACATGATGTCTGGGGATTTTAATAGAGCGAGCTCTAATACATCTTCTAGGCAAAAGGAGCCCCCCTAAAAGACAAATCTCCTCTTCTTCGGCGCGACTAATCTCACTGAATAGCCTCCCTTGCCTTCCCACCGGCTAAAATAAAAATTGCCGGCGGGATGGCACTCGGAGCGATTCATTTTCCAAAGTCGCTTTAAAGTGCCTTATGAGGAAACTTCGGGCGAATTTGGAAAACGAATCGACATCCCGCTGGTGATTTTCATTATAGCCGGCGGGAAGGCAGTTCAGGGAGATTTGCTGCCTGAAGAAGAAGAAGCGATTTGGCACTGGGTGACTAATCTCCCCCAGTAGCTTTGTGTGCCCTTGCCCTTATAAAGAGAATAAAGAGAAGCAGATAAACACAAAGAGATGACAATTAAGAAGATAGCATCTAAGCAGTATATTCCCTTCATCCCCCGACCCACTCACAGCAGCCAGCGACTCTATCACCGGTTCCATTACTCATATAAGCCATAACTCTAGTCAGGCAGTTTATTGCATACCCGAGGATTCTGGGATTTGTAGTTTTTCCTCATATAAGTGTTGCAGCTAATAAGCGCACAAAACAACAAGTTCCAGAAAGAGAAGGAGGAGGGCCCAGGGGGATGGTGATTGGGTTGTTAATGAACGTGTGGAGAGCAGAGCTCGGCGCAATGTCAGTACAGCACTGTATCCTCCGCGAGGTTTCACTTTTCGACAAAAATGTGATATTTTGGCAAGTCACTGGATTTGAGAAGGGGTGGGGAACCACAAGTGTCAGCGATAGATAATGACTGAGGTTGTAATAAACAAACATGGAAAAATGTGGGAAACCCCACATATTACTGGGACTGTTCATCCTGCCAAATTTGACTACTCATTTACAGTAAATGAAATATCATAGCAGCATTATTGGGTCAGGGCTGGCCCAGTCTAACGCTGGGCATAACTAGTGTGCACAGAGATCCATACCTGACTGCCAGCAGGTCCACTCCCCTCCTTCTGCCGGCCCAATCCCCTCTTTCTGCCGGCCCACTCCCCACCTTCTGACTGTATAATCCCCTCCTTCTGCTGGCTCACTCACTTCCTTCTTCTGGCACACTCACTTCCTTCTGCCGGCCCACTCCCCTCCTTCTGCAGGCCCACTCCCCTCCTTCTGCCGGCCCATTCCCATTCTTCTGCTGGCCCATTCCCCTCCTTTTTATTGAATATATGAATTCAAAACACATTTTTAGTATGGCTATAGAGGAAGATGACCCCGCGGTCAATCTGCTTCTTCTATAGTTCATCACTAGCTTTATTACTACTTTATATTTTTTAATATTGCTTGGTCATTTTACTTTATCTTTTGTTTTTAATAATATTTTTTTAAATATCTCTAGGAACCCAGTGGAACATTGGAACTGGGAAAAATGATTGGCGACGGCTCCTCTCGCCAAGTCTACAAGGTTAACTAAAATATCTAACACAGAGATAGCAGATATATAATAACTTAAATTGGTTGTTTGCCTATGAAACAATTATTAGGGTGGTGTAGATCACGAGACAGTTTCTAAGACAGTTTGCAATTGGTCTTTTCTGAATTAAATATGGTGTTCTGCAGCTCAAATGTTTAGAATTTCAGGAGCTATCTAGTTTTGATTTATCGTAGTAACTATGTAGTGGTTAAATGATAAATAGAAAGGGATCTTTTAATAAACATAGGCATTCAAATTATCGCTTCATAGAGCAACAGATTTACAAAAACCAGATAGGATTATAAACTGCAAGATGAATAGAGAAAATCAAGTACAGGTATTGGACCTGTTATCCAGAATGCTCGGGACCTGGGGTTTGCCGGATAACAGATCTTTCCGTAATTTGGGTCTTCATGCCTTAAGTCTTCTAGAAACTCATTTAAACATTAAATAAACCTAATAGGCTGGTTTTGCTTCCAATAAGAATTAATTATATCTTAGTTGGGATCAAATACAAGCTACTGTTTTATTATTACAGATGCAAAGGAAATCATTTTTAAAAATTTGGATTATTTGGATAAAATGGAGTCTATGGGAGACAGCCATTCCGTAATTCTGAGCTTTCTGGATATCGGGTTTCTGGATAAGGGATCCTATACATGTAATTAAAAAAACTTTAAAGAAATAAAAAATAAAGATTAACAAAAACGTTGTGAAGAATAGGTCATTCTATATCATGATAAAATTTAACATAAAGGTAGACTTCCCCTAAACCTTTGATTAATTCTGCTGTAAGCATGGCTACCTATAAACATTTTATAATAAGCTAGCCTGCTATTATAGGAAATGATCTAAAGATGGGAACTATAAAGGGATGGGTTAAACATGTACTGAAAAAGGCAAGCTTCAAATATTAACAAAATCCTTTATTTGCTTTTACAGGGTCACAATCTGAAAAACAACAAGGTCGTGGCCATTAAAATGATGAACCCTTCTGAGGTTATATATCTTTTTTCTTAAATAAGTAACATACATGCATGAACTATATAAATTGCACTGTATTTACTAGTGTTTCTATTTACCTAGAATACTCAGGAGGAAATATAAAAGGAGAAGTATCGAGGCATAAAAACATGACCTCATTCTATGGAGCCTATCAGCAACCTTGCTCCATAATGATGCCTATAATGGTAAGACTATATTTTTGTACACATACTTGGGGGCTGATTTACTAAGCTCGAGTGAATGGTTCGAATGTCAAAAAGTTCGAATTTCCAAGTAAATTTTTGGGTAATTCGACCATCAAATAAGCTATAGTCGACCATTCGACTGATTCGAAGTAAAAATCGTTCGAATATTCGACCAAGAGTAGTCTCTTTAAAAAAACTTCAAATCAAATACTTCGCCAAATTAAACCTGCCGAAGTGCTACGCTAGCCTATGGGGACCTTCTAGAGCAGTTTTCTACATTTTTTTAAGTCGAAGAAAAAACGTTCGATCAATCGCTGAAATCCTTGGAATCGTTTGATTCAAATGATTTAACCGTTAGATCGAATGATTTTACTTTGACTGCAGGATACCCAAATTCGCTGAAAAAACGTAGAATTCGATATTCGAAGTCGAAGTATTTTAATTCGATTCGACCCTTGATAAATCTGCCCCATAGAGTTGACTACATATATTGTTCAGCTAAAACTGTTGGCTGGATGAGTATGAGGGAATATGCAGTACATCTGTTCTACCTTGTTTTCTCCTAAACTCAATACTTTGGGGAGCATACAGGAACATTAATATTTGTTTTTTTCTTGCAGATTGAAATGGAATTTTGTAGAGGTGGAACACTCGCCGAACTGATCGACAGCCCTTTTTGTATCTTGCATTGCTTATATATGTCGGAAAGTCTTAAAGGTATGTCAGGCTCAATTTATTCAAGCATGTTCTAAGTATTTGCTTATAATTTATGTTAGAGAACATTGACAAATTGCTGTTTTATTCTTGTTTTTTCTTTCTTACAGGGTCTGTCACACCTCCAGATAAAACGAATAATGCACCGAGACATCAAGCCCCATAATATAGCGATAACCTAAGACGCTGGTATGTTTAAGTAAGAAAAATTTATCTAATATATGATAATATATGATAATTATAGGATATCATTGTTTTTTATTAATCCGCTGCAGATAGGTTTGTATATTAAACACATTGCCAGCTGGGCGCCCCAGGCAACCCAGTTGGCCACATCGCCCCTACGCCGCGAGCGAACACATCAGCGCGCGCAGGTGCGCCTACGCGAGAGCGCACGAATGCACACCTACGCAAGCGCACGCAGCGTCACCCCTCCCCACACGGTGATCATGCGCATGCGTACCATTCGGCATTGCATTCACTCGGCAATAGCAGCAACCCAGATTCAGAGGCCCGGACTGGGGTAGGCAGTAGTGGAAGGTACATGCCTGGCGCCCCCCAAGCTTTGCGCCCTAGGCATGTGCCTACTCTGCCTACCCCTAGTTCCGGCCCTGATATATATATATATATATATATATATATATATATATATATATATATAATATCAAAACGGGGGGGTTGTGGGAGCACTCTAAAGGCTTTAAAGTATATATATAAGTATAATAAATGCTGTTGCATATGTACCCAAAACAGGGGTTATTTTGTTACAAAGTTATGATCATAAAATTGAGTGCTCCCACAACCCCCCTGTTTTGATATATATATATATATATAGCCCTTGCAAACCAACAGCTGAATAACAACACCTAATTATTTTATCCATTGTTTCCTGTTTTTCACTTTGTGATCAGTATAATTACTTTACCATTCAATCATTTGATTTCAAGGTAAGACTTCACCTTGAATGTGGTCCAACTGTCATTTTTCTGTATGCTTTACACCTTTACACCTTTACACCTTTCTGATTAAATAACATGTGTTTTGACCACCAATGTACCCATAGGCCTAAGAATAAATGAAACAAACACAACAGCTGTCAGTATCATGTATGCATGTGTGTGTGTGTGTGTGTATATATATATATATATATATATATATACAGTATGTCATATTAACATAGGTGAATCTGAGAAGGATGTTAAAGCCTCAACTACACCTAAAGAGGACCCACTTCAGTCCAGTGAAGGAGCCCCAGAACTGTCTGTAACTCAGGAGTTGTCTCCAGAAGAGGAAGTCAGCACAACCGACACTGAAGATGAACAGACCACCGTATGCCATATTGACATGGGCAATTCTGAGGAGGCTCCACATGCCCCACTTCAGTCCATCAAAGAAGCCCCAGTATTAGAAGAAAATACTGGGGATGAGTTCACAGAAAATGCTAGTAACTTTATAGGCTTAGTAATATTATTCTTATTATTGTTACTGGCACTTTTTTATTATGCAAGGACATAAGGCTTTTATAGAAGCACACATGGGATATGGGATATAAGTAAAAGAGGAGGAAGGAGGCACATTTGATTCAGAAGATGGAATACTGCATCTTCATTTTTCTGCATTGAGATATAAACAAAAGAGGAGGAAGGAGGCATATTTAATTTAGAAGATGGAATACTGCATCTTCATTTCTTGCAAATGTTTTTTCTGCTTTTTAAAGGTTCTATTCTAAAATAAACCAACCATTTTACATCCTGAGGTTACTGTGAGTGTTTCACTTATGTTTTCAGTTTTTACTGATTTTAAAAATATATAGAAAATTTGTAAATGTAATAAAATATATTTATATAATGGTGCTGATTTACAAATGATCATTTTGGAAAGACTGATTCTGATGGAAACTTCCGTATTTATGGAAGGTAATGAGAGTGTTTACAAAAGCAAGAGGGTTCTAGGACAAGAACAAAAGTTAAGCTGGCCATAGATGTTGAGATTTTTAAAAGATCCGATCCTCATCGTGAGACCACGATCTTCTCGGAACGATCGTACGATTGTACGAATTGACCATCAACTAAAAAGACCAATTTGCCAGGAAAACAAAGGGGAGCTGCCTGCTTGGCCCTGCAAACATAGATAGATTGTACTGGGACCGACAAAGATTTTTTGACCTGGCCGATCAATTTCCTGACAGATCTCGGCCGAAAAATCGTAAGATGTACGATCGTTCGAATCCTACTAACCGGGCTTCATTAAAATTGGTCGTTCGGCAAGAGAAATCTTTGCGTCTATGGGGACCTTAGACTCACAGCTTAAAGGGCAATTCACCTTCATTATCAAAACTGTAATAACTGAAAAAAACCCACAAAAATAATGTTCAAACTTTCATAACCTACCAAATTTTGTAAAATGAACATGGTAATTGGGGGTGTGGTCACACAAATGGGAGTGGTTAAAATGTCATCGCCCTACACGCTCCAAGTTTTTTGTCCCTCTTTTTATTTCCAAAATGTTGGGAGATATGGTTGTGATGGCTGATTCAGTTAATGCCTTTAAGAATGGCTTGGATGATTTTTTGGACAGACAGAATATCAAAGGTTATTGTGATACTAAATTCTATACTTAGTATAAGTATGGGTATATATAATTTATGTGAAAGTAGGGAGGGGTGTGTGTATAGATGCTGGGTTTTCATTTGGAGGGGTTGAACTTGATGGACTTTTTTCAACCCAATTTTAACTAACTATGTAACTATAAATAACATTCACCCTGGTGTTGTCTCCTATCAAGGCCAATCTCAGAGTTTGGGTACCACTGCTGTAATAAGTTTGTGCCAGATAGATGTTTGTACCAGACGTGTAAATGCACTGGAATGTAAATGGATTTTGAAAATGCTGATATCATCACATTAGCCAGTCTTAATGTGCTCATTAGTGTGCATCTCTGTAAAGCATATCAGAACCCAATTGACTTGATATTGTTAAATATTTATAAACTGCTGCTTTAATTACAATTGTTCATGTGGCACGCTACAGCATACTTTTAGATACCAATGATAAAATGGCTATGACATTGAATGTAGTCATTAGAACCAACCTTCTCCTCACTTTTTCTTAATTGAATAGTCTGTATTTATAATAAAACCTCTTATGCCCCCCCAAACAAATGCCTGTTTTTGTACAAAATGAAAGGCCTTTATGTCTCACTCTCGTTAAGATTTTCCTTTGGAGATTCTTGTAACCTATAAATAGTGAATGTGCCCATAGACCCCCTTTGATTGTCCAACAGAGGCTTCTCAGTGGACTGCTGATCTGTTTGACTTTGCTCATTGGGATTAGGATGTAGAATGTTTAATTTTCAAATTTTGCTCTGTTTAGTACAAGAAATAACAAAAAACATACATATTTCCCAATTTAAAGAATAGGCACAAAGTACAGTGGGGCTCATTTATTAACGCAGCGCAGCGCATAATTGGACGCAAAAGATTGTCTGCGACATCATGAGTGTGATCGCTAATATATTTGCGTGATATTGCGCATAACACAGAGCTTTTGCAATGGTTTTGTTTATGCGCATTGCGCAAAAGATTGGGCATTTATGTCGCAAACAATGCCGTGGTTGTTAGGGGTGTGGCTGTGGGCGTGGCTACAATGCGCTTGCACTGCGGCCGTCGCAGATTTGCGTCTGTATATGTGCAAAACTGCACCCGGTCAACAGCACCACAATTTTTACGACTGCCTGTTTGTGGCGTAATAGTAACGCTCTTCAAAATGCGCATTCCTGCCCAGCTGCGCTAGCAGAGCCACACTGCTAAACTGGGTTCTGGCAAATACAATGGTGCTGCTGTTGGTGGGGATGTTTGTTAACTCAAAGTTTACTCAAAGATGAACAACCCCTGTAAAGTGCATATTAACCACACCTTCCACCCAACATGTTTATATTGACCAAGGTTCCTTTAAGGGTATCAGGTAGGCTAAACACCTTTGCAACCAAACAAATATTAGCACAGAAACAAATGCAGATGCGTCTAAGTGAACGCAATATGCGCAATATGTGACGCAACTAATTAAAGCAGCGCATTCATACATGAGCACAACTAATCCTTACCTTTGCGGTATCTTCCTGTGCGCACAATTTATTATAAGCACTGCGACAGCTGATACGCAGTTTCACACAGTTTCACAAGTCGCACCTACATTAGCGCACAAAATCGCACTGTTAAGGTATCGTGCGCTACATTATTAAATACTCGCATGCGCTGGGCAAATGTCAGGCCACTGCGCTCTTTTTAGCACTGCGCTGCGTTAATAAATGAGCCCCAGTATGTTTAATACAAGCCCTATTTAGTGAACCAATTTGAAATGATGTTTTGGGCTTCTGTACCAACCCATGGTAACCACAGACCTTTAGCAGGGAAGATTGTGTCTCTGAAGATGCCTCCAGTAGCCCTCCATCTTCTTTTTGCTTAGGGGCCAACTCAAAACATACAGTACACTTGGGGCCATATTTATCAAAGGTTGAATTTCAAAGTAGAAAAAGCATTGAAATTCGACCACCGATTGGAATACTTTGACTTTGATATTTTGACATTGAATTTGGCCATTTGTGGTCGAAGTAAAATCGTTCGATCGAACGATGAAATCCATTGATCGATTTTTCTTTGACTTCCAAAAACTTAGAAAAATGCTCTAGAAGGTCCCAATAGGCTCACATAGCACTTCGGCAGGTTTAATTTGGCGAAGTATTGAAGTCGATTTTTTTTTAAAGAGACAGTACTTTGATTATCGAATGATCGAATATTCAAACTATTTTACTTCAAATCGAATTTGAATTCGAAGTATCCTATTCTATGGTCGAAGTATCCAAAAAATACCTTCGAATTTCGAATTTTTTTACTTCGAAAATTCCCTCGAATTCACTTTGACCCTTGATAAATCTGCCCCTTAGAATATAACTGTCACAATATAAGGCTGATTAGTAATTAATACAGATAATTGCTACATGGCAGCACAGAAACCACTGCAAATAGCACCAGAATTTAATCATCAGCCTTGTAGAAAAAGCTTATATTACAGACAACCCTCATTTTCTGCTTGTAAATAGCTTGTCAACAGCTGCTCAGAACCCACTGATGTGTTGTAAGTGTTGCAAATACTTTCCAAGATGGTGACCTACCTGTGACAATTTTAGCCATAATCAGTTTTAGGGTTTAGTTCTCCTTTAATATACTATTCATTTTTAAGGTTAAGGATGAGAGTACATTTGGTAGAAACATAGATATATTGTGGGATCTGGCCAAATTCAAAGCAGGCAGCCTTCTATTCAACCCTTTGGGGCCTGTGAGGATGATTATCACACAATTTTTGTTAGATTTAGATAATGGTTATACACAAAGGTTCCAGCCATCACCCTTCACACTGTAACATTTATGGATACAGTAAATGCAGACAAGAAGGAAGAGAGAATGAAGGCGAGAAGTTGTGAGTTCTACAAGAAGAATGCCAAGATAATGTTGTCATGAAAGGTAGACTCCACCATCTAGTTGCTAATGGGGGTGAAATAGCATTATTCTACATTGATAGATCACACAGCTTGTATGGTACATGCCAAGAGAAGTCTTCTTACATTTAAGAAGATAAATTATTTGGGAATTGATGCTAAAAACTATACAAATAACAATAACAATATTCTCCCTGAAATATTAACTTCTTACATCACACAGTCAACCAAGCATCTTGCTTTAATGGTCAGCTAGAGTCAGTAGAAAATGTATTTTCCCAAAAGTACAGAAAAGAAGAATAAAACCAGGTCAAGTCAGGTTCAGTGCTATTTTTATAGGTTTTTGTGGATTGTGGCGAGTCCACAAATTGGGGGTTTGTTATCATTTGCAATTTCAGCACAGTGGATCACAGGATTAAAAAAAATGGCTATGTAAGGATTATAAAACATATATTAAATCTTATATTACATGATATAAATAGATAGTTTTGCAAGCAGCCTTGAGAAAATTGGTTTCCAGTGACTTTTCTGTATATGTTTTTCATTAACTCTGCAATAAGAGTTCCCAGAAGTATGGGCAAAGCCAGACAGTGGAATGCTCTGTCTCTAGTTCCTAACAGAAATTTGGGGATTTCTGTGGTATAATCTTATTATAAAATGAACATTAGGGGCAGATTTACTAAGGTTCGAGTGACTTTTCGAAGTAGAAAAAGTTTGAATTTCGAAGTAATTTTTTGAATACTTCGACCATCGAATAGGTTACTATGACTTCGAATTTACTTTGATTCGAAGTAAAAATCGTTAGACTATTCGACCATTCGATAATCGAAGTACTGTCTCTTTAAAAAAACTTCGACTTCAATACTTCAATACTTCGCCAACTTAAACCTGCCGAAGTGCCATGTTAGCCTATGGGGACCTTCCAGAGCAATTTTTTATATTCTAAGGAAAATCGTACGAACGTACGATAAAATCGTTTGAATCGTACGATTCGAAGTACAATCGGAATATGATTGTACGATGAATAAAATCCTCCGACTTCTAATTCGAATGTCAGAGGATTCTATTCGATGGTCGAATTTCGAAGTATTTTCCACTTCGAAATTCGACCCTTGATAAATCTGCCCCTTAGTTTATGTGTTTGAATGGTAGGTGTGTGAATGGTAAACATCAGTACAAAGCTAAGTTGATTATTTATTGAAATTGTATATGAATTAGGGCCTCATGGGGCCCCTATACCTCCTGGGCCCCTCCTGGAGCCACAAGATCTGCTTCCTTTGTAGTTACGCCCCTGTCACCAGCTTTTAGCTGGCTAATATTAGAATGTAATATTTGGGTATTAAAGATCTTTTTCGATTGATCAACTTGTGTAACAAAAAAAATGCAGATTTAATAAATGAGCCCCCTATTGTATTTATAGTAACCCCATAAACTCATGGGTATTGTTGTATGCCAGTCAGAGTGCAGCATATCTGCTAATTACTATATTTGTGCAAATCAAACAATTTCATCTGCCTGTCCACTGTTTGTGGAAACGCATTTGATGTTTGGTTAATGAACTGTTGCTCTTAAAAGTATGGTAATCAAGACTTGGTCAAAGTGTCCCTGTTGCCCTTATTGCTCTCAACATACAGCACCCCTTTTTTCGTGTACCACACAGCCTACAGTGCTTCTCTTAAACTTCCTCATAGTTTGTAACCTTATAATTAACACCCAAGGCAAAGTGAATTCCCACAAGAAAGAGGACTCCTGTTTATTAAATATTTTCCAGACAGTACAGACATGTTAAAGTTTTCTTTCTGCATCATTGTCTACCTATATTTGTCTTTGTTAAGTGTAATTTAACGAGCACTAATACATGACAATTATGAAGAGACATTATAAAATTAGATAAATATCATTCAGCTTAGCAGAAACTAACCTAGAGCCTTACAAGCAATGGAAAAAACACATGACAATTGGTGCAATTTTCTTACAAAATAATAAGTAGATTGCCCAGAAACAAAAGTCTATATCCGACACACACACATCATTTGTGAGATTATTTTACATACCACTAAATGCTTTGTATGCTTCATAATTATAACCTTTTGGCTCACATGTCAACTTCAATATAATATGTCTTACATGTTTCACTGGTTCTCTGGTTTCTAGAAGAGAATTCCATTTTATGCCATACTTTAATAATTTACCTTCCCGTAATATCCAGTGCTGTTCTAATTTCACCTTCCGTTAAGTGAGCAGCTAAGTCACAATATAGATATTTCAAGAGCAATTACCTGACTTTGTGCTTCCATTAATAAACCAAGGGGCATATTTATGAAGGATTGAATTTCGAAGTAAAAAAAACGTCGAAATTCGAGCATGGAATTTGATTGAAGTAAAAACGTACGATCGAAGAATTTAACCCTTCGAAACGATCGATTCAAAGGATTTTTCTTTTAAAAAAAAAACTTTGACTTCTCAAAACTTGCCCAAAAGCCTCAGATAAGTTCTAGGAAGTCCCTCATAGGCTAAACAGCAATTCGTCAGGTTTAAGGTGGCGAAGTGTCGCCGTTTTTTAGAGAGACAGTACTTCGATTTTCGAGTGGTCGAATTTTCGAAGGTTTTTCAATTCGAATCGAAGTCAAAGTCAAATTTATCCTATTCGATGGTCGAAGTACCCAAAAATTACTTGAAAAAATTACAGAAATTCGAAGTTTTTTAATTCGAAACTTCACTTCGACCTTTGATAAATCTGCCCCCAAGTGTCTGCTATTTACTATAAATTCACTTAATCAGTTACATCTTACACTGATTATAATACAAATATGTAAAATAATTAATATGTTTTAATATGCTTTTTGGCTGTAGCAAGCAAACTATCAAATTGAAAAAAACGTGCTCTTTCAAATGCATTTTATAAGGTAAGTATCTTTATGTACCAATAGAAAGCCCTACTTGTCATCCACAGGCTGTGCTTTCAGATGCAAAATGGAAGGGTGGGGAACTACCACAGGCAGCATGCTAAGAAAAGGGGTGTTTATGCTGGAAAAGTAATATTCTGAAACGTTCACTCTCCATTGTTGACTTGATTTTAATAGATTATTTTTCATATCATAAAGGATTTGCACATTTATGCAAAGTTTGCCCATGGAGTCCTGACTGTACTGGATGGATCCGAGTAGTCTTCTTATGTTTTTGCTTACTGTGAGATGTCATCAATGTTTTATTCTTAGATCTCTGAGTTCTGTTTATTCTCTTTGCCTCCTTTCTACATATTGCTGTCATCTACACATCTTGTGGATTTGTCCAGATAGCTTTGGTATACCCTAGTAATACTGACTGGTCCACAGAGACCAAGAAAAAAGAAACTAACAGAGATTTATTAAACCCTGATACTGCTAAAAGTCTGAAAAAGTACTTCATCCAGGCCCGGGCCTAGGGCAGCATGCCAACGGAGCGCTGGGGACGCGTACTCCTGTACGCATCATCCCCAGTGCTCAAGATGCATGCTCACGCGGAGGGGCAGGGGCGGTGCGAGCGCAGGTGCCGGCACTAGGACCCAGTGACTTCGGAGTGCCGCAGCACGAAATCCAGGCCTGACTCCATCTCAAGTTTTCGGGTGTCAAATCTGAAAAAATTGTGCAATTCAGATTTTTCAAGTATTTTCCCGCACCAGATTTTTTGAGTTCATTTATTGATAAATATGGTTAAAAATGTGCACTGGAGTTTGGTCGAAGTGGTTTAAGAAAATAGTGAGAAATTTACGGATTTTAGTAAATAACCCCCACAGTGTATAAACTCTTTACACATAGTAGCCTGGCTGGAAATAAATCTAGGACCCCAGTGCTGCATTGCAGCAGTGCTAACCATAAAAATATTCTAACATATAGGGGCCCATTTACTTAGAGTGAAGGAATAGAGGAAAAATAGTTCGAATTTCGAATGGCCGAATTTGGCTACTTTGACCATCGAATGGGCTACTTCGACCTTCGACTACGGCCTTCGACTTTGAATCGAACGATTCAAACTAAAAATCGTTCGACTATTCAACCATTCGATAATCAAAGTACTGTCTCTTTAAAGAATTCTTCGACCCCCTAGTTCCCCACCTAAAACCTACCTAGGCCAATGTTAGCCTATAGGCTTCCTAACAATTTTCTGATCAAAGGAATATCCTTCGATCGATGGATTAAAATCCTTCGAATCGTCCGATACGAAGGATTTAATCGTTCGTTCGGTCGAACGAATATTCCTTTGATCGTTCGATCGTAGGAATAGAGGTAAATCCTTCAACTTCGATATTCGAAGTCGAAGGTTTTTATTTCGACGGTCGAATATCGAGGGTAAATTAACCCTCGATATTCGACCCTAGGTAAATGTGCCCCGTAAGGCGACAAGGCTTGGTTGACATTGTTTCCAGCTTTCTGCCTCAAGATACCATCTGCACCCAATTCTTTATGAGCTACTTCTTGGATCTGAGACACTTTAACCAAAATATTGAATGGGGGAATGTAATAAAAGTCACAAAGAGAAAAACAAATGCAGCACCAATAAGAATAGAAATTCACATCTCGCAATGTAATATTCTTCCTTAAACTGTTATTGCATTGGGAATTTTAATTGTGCAGTTTTAAGAAGTGCTTCAAGGTGTCGTAATCTTTTGGAGCAAACATAACTTTTCCAGTAAGAAGTTTTATTACATTCACTGCACACTTGCGCAAACTATAACATTCGCAAGCCGTCTTCCACTGTCGGAAGAAGTCATTAACAGTTTCCAGGTTCGCAAAAGCTATATTAAATTTGCGCAACGGAAAATTTGTTCATACAAAGGCATAACTTTTCGCATTGCGAATAGTTTTTCGGTTTCTGACTTTTATTGCATTCCCCCTAAAGTGTTTTAAAAGGAATGACAATATAATGTAGTGTTGCCTTGCCCTGGTAAAATTGGTGGGTTTGCTTCAAAAACAGAACTATAGTTTATATAAACAAGCTGCTGTGTAGCCATGGGGGCAGCCATTCAAGCACAGGATACACAGCAGATAACAGATAAGTTCTGAAGGATCCCATTGTATGCTACAGAGTTATCTGCTTTTCTCCCTTTTAAGTCTTGAATGGCTGCCCCAATGGCTATACAGCAGCCTGTTAATATAAACTATTGCAGCATTTCTGAAGCAAACACAAACAAAACAATATTGTTTTACCACTGCAGCGCAACAATATATTATATTTTCATTTTTTGGTGTTACTATTCCTTTAACAAAAACCCATTCCAGAATTAAGTTTCTGAAATACTTCCTCATGAGTAAAAAAAAATTTGTAATGGCTTTTCGAGCAATTTCATAAACGATAAAAAGTACAAACAAATAGGTCTGAAAGTGAGCAATAGCTGGCAATAAAATGTACCATTCCAGTAACCGCAGAGACTTCAGAACACCACACCCGCAGAAACCAAAGTTTTGACTGGACTATAAATCTCACATGCATGGATGTGAACTGCACCCATATTTTCCAAAATTTCTCCTGCTGTTTCACACAGTGTCTTTCCCGTTGCATTTTCATGGTTTGCACTGGGAATGATCCACCAGAACAGAAATGAATACAGTGCAATGTGCAAAGAATTAACACTCTAGATGGGTGGCAAAGTTGGTGGAAAATGTTTCCTTTATTGCATCCCCTAATCTTATTTTGGAGCTCAAAATAAAAACTATCAATTTATATACACAATTTCCTTATAAAAGAATTGCATGTAAGGTCCCTGAAACTATTAAAAAAATAATCAAAGTTATTTTTCAGCGCTCAAGAGATAATGGGGCTTGTAACTGCTGTACTCAATATACCCCCCAAGGACTGACCTGACCAAAGCTGGGCCTGATTATACCCAGGTTGTCCTAGGCTGCTTCTTCTGGTCATCTGGTCTTGGGGAACCCAATCAAACCAACCATGGATGCAGAATTGATGACAATTAAATGTCCTGGTGTTGAAAGATACTTGTGCTCAATGCCAGTGCCTCTAAACCAGGAGAATCCAGGAACTTTAAACTGGCGGTAATGTCAGGTCTGCTAGTCTGCTGCCTGCACCAATATGCGCAGAGGACTTGAACCAAAAAAATCACATGGGTTTGTAATTTTGATGGTAAGTGTTGGCATCCTATTTTAGACAATAGTGTACAAATGCAATTGCAAATATTTTGATGCATCAAACACAATGGTGTCAGGTGCAACTTCTCCTTGCTTTTGCAGTTATGCTGGAATTGTTGCATTCTGGATAACAGGATATGAAGCACACCATCCTCAGGCTTTGCCTTTAAAACATTTTATTTCAGCGGAATTCACACACAAGCTTTCGGGGGAAAACCCCTTCCTCAGGTGCATTGGGGATTTTCCCCCGAAAGCTTGTGTGTGAATTCCGCTGAAATAAAATGTTTTAAAGGTAAAGCCTGAGAATGGTGTGCTTCATATCCTGTTATTCAAGATAAGGAATTTGGCTGACTTGGAGGCAGCTTGGGAGTGGATGCACCCTGGAAAAAGTAAGTGGTGTGTATTTGGACTGCATTCTGGATAAAACATGGTGAATTGCCTCTAAATGTGTACTTTGCACACAGCTATTATGTGCAGTATGCAAATGACTCTTTATGCTGTATCAGGGATGGACTGGGCTAGCTGGACCACCTGGAAAAAAACACTGAGCCAGGCCACTCCACACTGGCAACTATGAGTGCTCCCCACCCCTGATTGTGGCTGCAAGGAGGACAGGGCCAAAATCAGAGCTGTTTCTAACTGCTATACCATCTGAGGCGTCGTCCGAAATGCATCGCTAGCGCAGAGAACGAAATTGTGCTCTCTGCGATAGAAAAGCTGAATTTCCGGTTAAATAACCAGAATTTGGCTCTTAAAGTTACCAGGAGCGGCAAAAAGCCCTGGTAAATTCTGGGTAGCTGCCGTCTGAGGCCCCTGGGTGCTGCTGTACCGGGCCCGGGAATAAAGGGGGGGCCCCGGCTGTGCTGCACTTTTCGAAATAGCTGGGCCCCCTTTGACAGCGCTGAAACCATGCTATACCGGCCGAAGTCCCGAACCTCTGAAGTCCCAAAGAGCCCCTGGCCAGCAGTTATTTTAATACTCTATAGGCCCCTGCCTCCAATGTTTTTATTAAAAAATATTCTCTGGGGCCAAAATGTTTTTCTTGTAAAACTTTATGGGGGCACCAACATTTTCTTTAAGTTATGGGGGGCCCTGATCACCAATAATTTTTAAAAAACGTTTAATGGGGGGCCCAGGAGACAATGTTTAAAAAAAAACTTTTATGGGGGGGCCTGGTGCCCTGGTCACAAATGATTTCTTTTCATCTAATAAGGGGGCCCTCACCATCAATGGCTTTTTATAAAGTGTCTTTTAACTGTGGTGTGGGGTGGGCAGGATCTGGGGTGGGGCTTGGGGGCTGAGTTGGGTGGGGCCAAGGCGGCCCAGAAAATTTTGTTGTACGGGGCCCCGTAGTTTTTAATGGTGACTCTAAAGGAGGAAGTAAAAGGTAATTGTGCTCAAGTGCAGCTAAGGGGTGTTTTGTCGGTTTGATGTTTGGAGGAGCCCCTGGGATGGGGAACCCTTAAGATGGCAGTCCCGGTGGCCCTGGACACTCCAGAATGACACTTTCCTTTTTTTCCCTTTCTCTTCCTATTTTCAACCCACAACTGGTGCTGTATCACTTTGTTAAGGGCTCATAACAGCCATTTTTCTTGAGACCCCCTGAAGTCATGACTTCTGTATGTGAGCAGGAGTGTGCAGCTTAGAGGGAACATTTTACACAGCGCTGCTTTTAGCTCTTCAGTCCACAGAGGAGGTAAAGCAGAATTAATATATTAAGAAAGCCCGCTGGGTCAGTTTAGCACTTGAAAAATTACCACTGTGGTTTGCACTAGCTTTTTGAAAAGGGCTAAATTGTGCTCTAAATATTATTTTGAGAAATTTACTGTCAAATCCTGCAGTTTGCAAAAGCTCAGGGGTGGGATAGTAAATAATATCTCTCCGTTTCACTCCAATCCAATTTCTGCTTTGGCCTACAGCCCATCAGTTGCCTGGTCACCCATCCAAGCGGGTCAGTCATCGCTGGAATTTCCATCTCTGCAGGAAAGCCCAGGCCGTCACTTTTTTCCTATCTCCGATAAATCAGGGCTCTCACAGGATACTGCAGTGAAGGATTTCTCTGCTGCATATGAGTCAGGGCAAGGTCTCTCAAGGTAAATGTAGAATCCGAAAAATTAACCCTTGCCTTGTCTACATCATTCTGAAACTAATGAAACAAGGGCAATGCTGAGTACGATTATCCCCTTATAAAATAGAAAAGAGTTTAGGGGGCCGATTCACAAAGGGTCGAATATCGAGGGTTAATTAACCCTCGATATTCGCAGGGAATTAAAATCCTTTGACTTCGAATATCGAAGTCAAAGGATTTTAGCGCAAATAGTGCGATCGAACGATCGAAGGATTATTCCTTCGATCGATAGATTCGAAGGATTTAAATCCCACGATCGAAGGAATATCCTTCGATCAAAAAAATTTATGAAAGCCTATCAGGACCTTCCCCATAGGCTAACATTGAGTTCAGTAGCTTTTAGATGGCGAACTAGGGGGTCAAAGTTTTTTCTTAAAGAGACAGTACTTCGACTATCAAATGGTCGAATAGTCGAACGATTTTAAGTTCGAATCCTTCGATTCGAAGTCGTAGTCGAAGGTCGTAGTAGCCCATTCGATGGTCGAAGTAGCCCAAAAACACTTCGAAATTCGAAGTTTTTTGACTTTGAATCCTTCACTCGAAGTTAGTGAATCGGCCCCTAGATGTTATTATTGCAACATAAACAGAATCAAACATTGGGTGTAGAAGGTTCCATTTATAAACTATAAAATGTGCAAACTGTGGGTGTGCACCCAAAATTCATATAGGGAAATATAATACAGTTTAAAAGCAAAATAAAATAATACAATCACTGATATGGAAACATTTTCCTGCTCAACGTTTTTGGCACATTGTGCACAACTACAGGGAACACAATTCTGCATGTTGTGCAATGACACTGAAAGTTGGAAAAACACAGCATTGTGCATGCCGAATTGTGTTTAAAAACTGCTTGCTATGTCTGCTAAGTAAGTGCACCTTCAATATTTGTGCTCTACGTTTAATGGCACACTGGCAGAAACGGTGCAACTTGTACTTGCAATGAAAGGGGCGTCCCATGGGCATGACACAAACAAGGACAATTCATGTACATCTCACCAAGCTTATGGCCTAAAAATAATTGCACAAAGATAACTTTTATTAAAATTCTATTAGAATGACAATTTTTTACCACAGCTTTATTTAAGTTAACATAGCAGCATACATTAACGTCAAACATATACTGTAATCACAACAATACACTGCTGAATAACAATTACACATTAACCTTACAACTTGGTTCCTGTTAATGCCTTCCCATAGATGCCATAAACGCACCTGGCAACCAGCCTCTTTACCTCCAGCGCGTTTACATTCCAGCATGGTGGGTACACATGCAGTTACCATATCCAGTATTAACACTTCCCAGAGACCTCCCATTCTTGGGGAGAAACATTGCATTATTCCCAAAAATAATGAACTAATGACCAGTTCCATTGCCATGCAGTATGTACTGTAACTTCATTGTGACCGTTTACCTACTTACAACATAGGGAAGATGACCTAACTTGTATTCCCTAGCCCAGTGTTATGTTTTCAGGCCGAGGATGAGTAGAGTATAACAGTGCTTTATTAGCAGAGTCATGCAGCCTTTACACAACAGTAACTTTCAATTTTAAGCTACCAGGAAGTATGCACAGTATAAGTATGAGCACAGTGACATCTACAGGCCATTTGCATGAACACCACACCCAGACCACAATTATGACAACTAACACAAACGGGGGAATATAAAGTCGCAAAGTGCAAAACAATTCGCACCAATAAGACTAAAAATCCACATCTGGCAATGCAATATTGTTTCTTAAACTGTTATTGCATTGCAAATTTTAATTGCGCATTGCGAATTTTAAATGCGCACTCTTAAGAAGTGCTTTAAGGTGTCAGAATCTTTTGGAGCAAACATAATGACTTTTTCATTAAGAAGTTTTATTACATTGACTGCGCATTGGTGCAAACTATAAAATTCGCAATCGGTCTTCCACTGTTGGAAGTCACTGTTGGAAGTGGTCGCTAAACAGTTTCTGGGTTCGCAAAAGCTATATTAAATTCACGCGAAGCAAATTTGTTTGCGCAAAGGCATATCTTTTCGAATTGCAAATCGTTTTTCCGCTAGCGACTTTTATTACATTCCCCCGCAAGAAGCTGACAATATTAGGGATGGTGAGACTCCAGTTGCGCTTTATAGCGACTTTTATTACATTCCCCCGCAAGAGGCTGACAATATTAGGGATGGTGAGACTCCAGTTGCGCTTTGAAAATGAATGCCCTCCTTAACGTTCTCTGTCCCACAATCCCTCCTTGCTCCAGACACCTCACTACCCAGCTAACATCACTAACTGTAGCCCTTCCCTGTACAGCCTTGTCCTTGCACAAACAGTGTAACTGACAGTATAACTGAGTGCACATTTCACTGTGCTTTACAAGGTGATATGGGTAAAAGAAGATGTAGGCCTAACTTATACTATCTTATACTATTTTATACTGATTAAATTAACAACCTGGAGGCAATTACAAAGCCCTTAAACATGTACAATATTGACTTCTATTTTAACAATGTTGTAACTGACCTATGCATGATATATGTGCAGGAAGCAATAAGTTGCATAATTTTAAAACTAATAAAAAAATCATATATCTACACTGGCCTTTATTGGCTGTTAAAGTGATATGTTTCAAAGTTATATCTCTGTTTCTACTCTCCGTGTTGTAGCTTGGTGTCTTTCATGGCTTGCAAGTTGTCTAGAAAATAGATATATTCATAGGCCATTAACACAGGAAACCAGGGCAGGTCCAAAGAAACCAGGAACTGCTCGCTTTCAAAACAACATGTGAATGGGGCTTTTCATGTTGCCTCTTTCAGGTGTAGTTTGTTTTTTGATTAAGGCTGTGTATTCAGGTACTCACAAATATCCATGCTCTCTGAAGGGCCAGGAATGTGGAAACCTCATAGTCACATTTGATTGCCCTAGACAGTACTGGCATGAAACAGCTAGGGAATAAAAGTGATCAAAGAGAAGTGTATGAAAAGGTGAATACACGCTAATCCTTTTGCAGCCAGAGCGGCCTGGAGTGTAGTGCAGGGTAAAGCAGCAATTCATACCTAAAGCAGCTCCTGTTTTACCGTAAAACAATTTTGTATTTATCGCATAGGCCAGGGGGTACTGTTTGTAGCTTATTAACACATCAGCATTTAGCCTTCTCTGGTAAGAAAGTTGCCTGTCATGCTTTATGCTGGACACAAATTCTGTGTGACACTGTCTTCACATTCTCAAATAACCCTAAGTTAAAATTAACGTTCATTTAAAAAAATGCAGAAACTTAAACAGGAGAAAAACTTTATGCAAAAATATATAGTGAATAAAGTACCTCCTCTTGTAAAATATAAGGATATTATAAGTTACCGAGGAGTTTTATGACCATATAAAAACACGAGGCCGAAGGCCGAGTGTTTTTATACAGGTCATGGAACTCCGAGGTAACTTATAATATCCTCATATTTTACAACTGGGGGTACTTTATTAATTATAATACACAAATTTTAGTGAGTCATGTGACAGAAATTACATCACTACTCACCGTTTATAACTGATGACATCACTACTCATCGTTTATAAGGATATAATTTACAAGATATTCATGGCTTTTGTGTATTATATATATAAAATCATCTATTGGCACCAGGGCTTAAGTCTTATATTTACACTGAAAATAAAGTGTTTTTCATTTTTATACGAACCATAATGGGGTCTATATTTAGGGGCCGATTCACGAAGGGTCGAATATCGAGGGTTAAATAACCCTCGATATTCGACTGGGAATTAAAATCCTTCGACTTCGAATAGTCGACATTTCAGTTAGGCCTCTTCATCAATTAAAAATACATTGTAACATGATACACTAAATAAGAGGGAAAAAAGAAAGCTACTGCATGGGCTTACGTTGGCTGCTCTCCCTGCTCTCCACACAAACATAACTTAAGCTTTTTGAAAAGTAAACATAATTTGATGCAACTTTGCAATATGCATCAATTAAAAAATATGCAGGCATTTCATGATTTTTAAAAGTTTTTTTTAAAAGTTCCCTAGACCTAGCCCCCTGCTCTCCTGCTGATCTGTCAGACTACTTTGCTGAGCTGGCTGACTACTGTTACTTTGTATCAACAGCCAGCTGTCCTCAGCCTGCATCCTCCAAACCCCACAATTCCCTGCATGCATGATTTTAATAGAGAACATCACAGTGCAATGAATTGTGGGTTATATAGTTCCTGCATGCTGTCTGTAAGTTGTGAAGAAGTTGTTACAATTTGTAACATCAGTGAATTCTGGAGCACAAACCTGCCAAGCCTTTCAATCTTTCCATCGCTCCACATGCTTGAGAATTCTGAAAAGTTGATTTACCATTAAAACTTCTAAATCTTCTAAACCTTCTTTACATTAATTTGCCTTTGCCTTCCTTAACTGACTTGTCCGTATCCTTAGCAGGTCCTGTGTACTCCTTAGCATTAGTGCATGGCGTCTGCTGTTTCAATTCATATGTCCCTGTAGTAAGTAAAACCACAAAGTTATGTCATTATACATTGCTAGTCAAATTGTAAAGCCCCTATACTCCTTTTTTAGAAGGAGGGGAACATTTCAGAAAAATTTTATACAGACCTTATACTCCAAGATCAGGGAAAGACGTGACAACTCTGTCTCCTGAGTTTGGCAAATAGCAAACTGTGAATTTGCATGAAAGGAGTCAGGACTGTGAAGTGGAGAGAGATGATGCCTGGGAGTCAGAAAGAGTATAGAGTTTACATTTCCACGGAATTTTGGCTTATTTCTTTCATCATACCTACCTCCTCCCACTGTTTCTAATTATATGTACAATGTATGTTTGTGCTTGTCCACATATGCTTCAGTGTAAATGATAAGAACTGCTTTGGAAATCCATTGCTTTCATAAAGACTCATTGGAAGGGAATGGAGTGACATCCGTGCTTTGTATTAGTTATCAATCTGCAGGCCTCATTAATCCATGGTTATTTAAGTAGAATTTAGCAGGTGGTGGTGGAGGCAGTATTCTGTATGCATATAGTGCATGCAATGTATATTGTAAAAGCAAATTATAACGTTTAAGTGACAACATTATCTGCAGGCATTTTATTTTAGTTAAATGGGCAGTATACCTCCCGTTTCAACATATGTTCAATGAATACAGTTTGAAACAACAAAACATCAGTTTAATTAGGAAATACTAGTCCACTGAGCCCACATTATTGAGCTATGTAACCATATTTGTCAACAAAATAAAGAGAATTATAAGTCCATATAAACTAAATATTTATCAAGTTTCTAGGAGGTTACAATCTTTTTTTTTGTTATATGTGAGCCACATTTAAATGTAAAAAAGTTGGGGAGCTACACTTGCATGAAAAAAGTTCCTTGGGGTGCCAACTAAGTTCTGTGATTGGCTATATGGTAGCCCTTATGTAAACTGGCAGCCTACAGGAGACTCTGTTTCTGACTTGCCTCCAAGTCAGAAATGTAAAAAATATAAGAACCTGCTTTGAGGCCACTGGGAACTACATTCAAGGGGCTGGTGAGCAACATGTTGGGTCAAGGGTGATAGTGCCTGTATGTTGTTGACAGTCAAGAGAAGAGGTTTGAGAATTGTTGTGATGGACAGAGAAAGGTTTTAGGTAAATGTAAAGCCTGGGCCATTGGGTTGAAAAGAAGACCAGTGTTAAAGATCAAAATCCAAAATCAAAGTCCACATGTGTATATAATGAAAAGACAAAAAAAAGATGGTATAATCCCACTGACTGATCATGTGGGGAAGATGGATGGAAAGAGATAAATTGTAGTTAAGTGGACCCTGAGTCAGGAACATTGTGTTGTGTTACTTATAAGGACTCTGTTTATAAACTCCTCAGGTACTTCTGCCAATCCTGACCCTTGGTCTATTAGACTCTAATATTATCTCCTGAACTCTTGGTACTCTTGGCACTCCTGCATATTGTCACTTCCCAAGCCCCAGTTAAAAAACAGAGAAACTGAGAAGCAGAAAGAACCTGCAAACTCCTTGCAGATAGTGCCCAAATTAGAATCAGGAGCCCAGTTCTGCAAGGCACCACTGTGGTGACCATTCTGGTGTACTGCATAGTTTATGGATTAGACAATATGTCATATGGAACCCTGATTTGTTATAATGTAGCAGTTTGAAGTGGTCTAAGGGCCCTTATTCTCAAATGGATGGTATATATTGAAAAGATAATCTCAGTAACTGCCATAGGTACATTAAACACATTTACACTGACAGATTAGTGCGGCATAGCAGAATGACTGGCACATTGACACAAGTAACAAAAACACCCCATTTGCTGTCTTGAACAGATATCTTTCTGTACTGAAGACATGATTCTACAAAACGCATGTTTAAAGATAACTGAACTATTACTTTTTTATACCTCTAGTTTTCTGTATGTCCGGCAACCTGTGGCTTCAGCCAAACTTAAAAATAAAACCAGTTTTATTCTTGGCTCCCTACGGTAAATTATTGGGTGAATGCCAGACAATGTCTTAATGGTCTTTTTGTCTTTGCTTCTTCAACTTGAAGCACATTCTGTTGATTCTAGTTCTTTTGAAATAATGATCCGACCAGTGGTTCTGGAAATTCCTGACTTCGATTTGCATCTCAGAGTAATATTTAGAGACTTGTGACGGTATAGGTAAGAAATAAATGCTAATTGTATATAAACACTCAATGACTCAAAAATGCAATTACGTAGAACCCTCATTTTATATCCCCTGATTTTAAGTTTCCCCTCATTTTAAATTTGTTGTTTTTGTGGTCCCACCTATATATTATGCATAATACATTTCCCTGATTTTAAATTTTCCTGGATTTTACACCATTTTAGTCTCGTCCACTGAAAAATGTAAAATGGGCGTTCCATTGTATTCACCACCGTTTATGTTAATGTGGCTGATTTTCATTCATTATGTTTTATTGCTAATGTTGTGTTCTATTCACTTGAGCACATGTATTGCCAACAATTAAACATTTAGCTTTATGCCTTTCTCCTATGGCTACTCTTCTTTCTATCCCTAATAAATATTCCTTAATAGTGTTCTAAGCAGGATTTACTGTGAGCTGTCTGGTACTACACACTGGTTGGTTCCTTTTGCTTGTGTGTAGCGACGAGCAAAGTTTTTCACCAGGATTCATAGAGTTCAATGGTTGCCCATCAAAAAAAAAAATTGTCGTCCATAGACTTCAGTGCATTTGCTGCTTCGAAAATTTTCAGTGAAATGAAATGGGTTAGATTTGCCCATTACTACTTGTGTGCTATGTAGGGGTCTGCTATACTGGAGGTACCAACATTTCCTAGGAAAATATATATTTGCATGGCACAGTGACTGAGAGAGGTATGTAAAGGAGTACCAGTAGGGGGGTTTAACATTTTCATTTTGAAAATTATTATCCGGTCATAAGGAGATTTTCAAGGACTTACCGCAGTGGTCCCCATGTTGCTCTCCAACACCTTGGATGTTGCTCTCAGTGACCTCAAAGCAGGTACTTATTTTAGAGTTCCTTGCTTGGAGGCAAGTTTTGATTGCAGCCTGTAGGCTGCCAGACTACATAGGGGCTACCAATAGTCAATCACATCCCATTATTAACACCCCAGGAACTCATTTCATGCTTGTGCTGCTCCCCAATTCTTTTTTACATTTGAGTGTGGCTCACAGGTAAAATCATTTGGGGATCCCTGCTTTACCATTTATGTAATATAAGATTCCTGGTCATACATCAATTATGGCTTGATAGGTACTATAGAAAACCACAATTCTTCAACCCGGTTGTTCTGTCATTCTGTAGGAGCAGGGAATAGCTGATAGCTGATATAAGGCCATTTGTATATATGTCTACTTGATATCACTCCAAATATAAAAGATTTTTATGGAAGTATCATGTACACATTGTATATCTGGAACAAAATGCTAGAGGTCAGATAGCATGCTAGTATATTCTGCACTCATATACAATGTAAACCCCCTTCCTCCTTTCCTGTTGGAACCCATAAACTGCTGAAAACATGTAATGGTTATGTGTGGAAAGAGCAGGTACACATAATAAGAGACTGATAGAATCTTTCACTTTAGTCTGAAGTTTCCAGCATGTTAGAGAAAGGACTTGGGAATTTATGGCCTACAGAAAATGTTCATTATTTGCACCACTGTAGAATAGAAATAGAGAATCTGTTCTCTTTAAAAACTCCACAGACCATTGTGTAGGCCTTGAGCATTTAGTTGGCTCAGCAAATATTACTGATAAGTCAGGTTAATGCTGATAGAGAATCCCTGTCCTCTTCTGGAAACGGTTTAATACTAATGTTTCTATGTGTAATATTAGACGTTCATAAGTATTCATCTGAATTATTGGATTTGAAAGTTCTGAAATTTACTAATGCATCAAAAAGCTAGAGGTCGATCCAGGGCTTGAATGTTCTGTAATCTGTCCACTAAGTAGGAATTGAGCATCCATTGACTGTAACTGGTGTGTGCCTTGGGTCCACAAATATTGGAGCCCCTTCTAACTGATGATTCATAACAGACTTTATGTTGTTACAATTATTCTAGGGACCGCAAAAGCTGCAATGTGGTTTGGAACTTCCACAACATTTTGTACGCATGTCAAAGTGCTCTTGGGGGATAGAACTTGACTGGATTGAAAGCTCTTCTTGGTGAGGAGAGATATCATAATGGAGATGTGTGTGCTACTGTGTCCTCCTTACTGAGAGTTAGGGAAGGCTATCTCTGTGTGAAAAGGTGGTGCACATAACACCCTGCTTGAATCTTCAGAAAACGTACTGCCCTTAAAACTATACTACCACTGTAACAATAAATATGTGGCTTTTATTGTTTATCTTTTTTATTTGCTTTAATTCAGAGTTTGATGTTTTTCTAATGAAAGGGCATGTAAATTCAACCAAATTACATTTTGCCTAAAATTTCATTCTTAGCAACATTCCAGTATACTTAATAATAAATAACTGGCTTTGCAGTTATTGGTAAAAATATTTGTCATTGAGTATATGTCTGTTTGTTTCTGTTCTCTCATCTGGTGGCTACCTGTCGTGGAAGCCAGCTGATGAACAGACTTGTGGTGAAGCATACAGAAATGGCTGGAAAATATAGCATTAAAAATATTGTTAACATGTACAAATCCCTTTTGTAATGAATGTGTTTTGGCAAGTCATATGCTATTTGTTTTTAGCACAACCACAGGTAATGTACTGTACCTTTTATTTAGCAAGCACTTCGTACTAGTTTTCTCACTGCATAAAAATGGAATCTTTTTTTGGAACTGGGAGGGGATGTGGTACGGCACACCAATCATTAAACTACTACTACTCTTCCTTAACAACAGGTTTGGGGACTCATGTCGTGTTGTGAGCAGCCCCATTCAATAATTAGTAAAACCTATGGACATCCTTACACACCAACCCAGCTGTTACTAATGAAACCCATAAGTGTTTGCAAGACTATAACCTATGACCTTGTTAACAACTGGTGGGCAGGTGGCTACTGTTAAACCAAGCTCCTTTGCAAAAAGGTTGGCCACAGGTACATTCAGCAGAACCTGCCTCCCCGCTTCTGTGTATTCAGGTATTCAGTTTCACTATAGTTGGTAACTTGGTTCTTTATTCCCACTATTTATGCAGAATGTGCAATGTCAGACACCTTTTTAGTTCAACTATACAGTAAGTCCGACCAGCATCCCATCTTAAAACCTGATCTGCTTGTTATCCATTTTCTTACATAAGGTAGGTATTTTTTGCCTTGTATGTCCAAGTTAGTTACTACTAATATTCAACATGCATTACTCTGAAGCACCTTTACCATCATGGGAAATAAATGAATGATAATAAATAATAGACAGGGCTAAAGTATTTGATGTGGCATCAGGAGAGCAAAAAAAGGTGTTTTCTGTATAATGAGTCCGAATTATGTCGAAAAAGGGGGGATATTTTCCCTTTAAAGTGTAAAAAGTGTCCTATAAGAATAAAGATAATCATAATTACAACCTAATTATGTTGCTGAAATCAAGGCCGTTCAGGTAAATGTAAAACCATGGGTGACTGACACTGAAATGTTGCCCTAGACTTAAATGTAAATCATGCTAATTCAGTGTTTCTGTTCAAAGTGACCTACAGTTTCCTTCAATATGATATCATCAGCATTGAGTAGTGGCAGTACTCAAACCTTCTTACTTCTGTTTGGTATAAGGCTAATCCATATTCTCTTATTCCTCAAAAACCAACTTATACTTCGTTCAACAAGAGTAATACGAAGATTACATGCCTATCTTGCCTTTATATCTATCTTGCCTTTATAATAGAAGTTGCTTGGCACTTTAAACAAATGCATATTATTATAGACTGAAAATAGTTTATATCTTGAAATATTCCCTAAAACGTGCATCATTTGATAATTTGTGATTTTAGATGACTGCATTAAAAACTATGCATTTTCAAAGCAATGATGTTGGAAAGTCACAGTTCAGCACCACAAGGCTCCTCTTGGCCACTGACATCACTGGTTCAGAATGACATAATGTAGGTAATTTGTCACTGTCAGAGAGAGGGCTTTCTGATCTGCGGATCCATCTCACACAGGCCTTTACACTTCATTGCAAAATGCTGCTAATTAACCTGATCAATTCTGCCCAGTTGGGTTTAGCACATGGGATTACTTAGAGAGCACAGTGTGTGGCAACTATTGAACTCAAGCTTGAAAGTGAACATTCTGCAGAGATCTGTTAACTCTGGAACATTAGAAGCATTTTGTGTTTTCTAAAGGAATACATTATGCGTACAAGTTTATTAGCATATTCACCACCTTACGGAAGGCCTAGAAGAAAAGATGGTAGATATATAGTAAAATGATTAGAAACTGAGACCAACACAATTGAACAGCCAAGTAGTGTTTGGAGCAGAAATCTGTGGACCAGGGTTTTTGAGGGGGACCCCTAGCACCTTTCAAACTTCCATGATGGAGTTACTATATTAGAGAAATTATTTTCTATAGAAAGAAAAAAGAATAAATTACCCCTTAATAACTAATAATTAATCAAAGGTCACTCTAAAATCTTAAATTACTTCAAACCACTAAAATGTATTTAATTAATACGATTGGTATTGGACATCCACTGTCTCTATTATATAACGATCCACACCCCACCAATAACAAATCACAAAATATTCCAAGTTGAGTTCATTAATAACCAATCTTGAAAATGCCTTCTTAGTCCAAATGGGTTTTAAAAAGTTTTTTTACAAAAGTAAAGTGCATTGCATAGAGTTAAAATGCATTAGTAATGTGCTAAAAGATTCTGTGTGCAACCAATTATTTGCTGATTCTCAATTTAAAGTGCGATAGTGATTTAATAAATAGAATTTAATCAATTAAATTAATCACTTTATACATTAATTGCAAATTGATTATTCTTCGGATTTTAAATACCAAAATTCATGATATTATGTTGTAACTAAGTTGTAACTAAGTGGATATAAAATTTGATTGAAACAATTAAGGAGACTATTCTATTATTCTTCTTAGGCGTTACTGTATTATAATGAGTTGTACCCAGTGATAGTGCCCAATCTGATTGAGCTGATGTCCAAAATGTATCCCAGGGAAAGGCTGAACGCAATATAATATCAAGCAGATAGATCTTTTACATCATAAGGCTGCTGTGTAACAGAATAGACGTTCTATGAAAATAAAGGCACATGAAATTTGGGAATTTGGTTAAACCTTTTGTTGGAGAAGTAGCTTTTATTTAGCACAGATAAATAGTTTTACAATATTTTCACAATGGCACCAAAACATAAATCAGCCTCACTGGATTAAGCTGGACACAGATGCAAAGATCCGATCGTCCGGATCAAATAAAGTAGAAAAGAACAGATGAGCCGATGTTCTGCCCCTGACAGCAATCGTAAGAAAGTTATGTCTGACAAAGCTAGTGACAGTCTCCCACTGAAAATCGTACGATCGGCAATACATGCAGAGATATTATCGGCAGCCGACAGAAATCTTTTAACCTGTCCGATCGACCAAACAACCGAGTTCCGCCGGACGAAAAATGTCGGGACTCTCCACACACAGTCCAAAAATCATACGAATGCTAGATTCGTACGATCAGATCTTTGCGTCTATGGCCAGCTTTACTCTCCTAAATGCTTCCTGTTATGTATTTTTAAACACGTAAGGAATATATGGTAATAGATAAGTTACATTGTAATTAAGTTACATTACATCATCAAAACAATCTTGTTAATTGAGTACATCTTTACATTACAACTTAAATAAAATAGACCAGAGATGATGATAGACCACCTCTGCACTAGTGGTTTGCTGCATGAGGACAGTCCTAATGGTGGACATTCTCCTCAAATGCTCAGGATGCACTTTGCATTGGCTGCCTCCAGAATATAAGGTAAATACTATGAAAGGACAGTAAACTTAAAATACATCCTTCATATTGCAAACTTGAGCCCTGATCAGTTGCCAGGGACAGATGTCAACTCTATTTCCTACCATGGTGGGTGTCTGATGCTCCATTAGCAAATCTATAGGTCTGTTAATAGATAACAAGACTTGCTGAATGCCAAATTGGTGTTTATTTAATTAACGGTTTATGTGCTCTTTTCTCTTTTACTTGGAGCATGTTTGGCATGTATTGTTTCAATTTGAGTTCAATACACATTTGAGTTTGCAGTGTCACTAAATAAACTTCAGGTCAAGGTGATCCTTCACAACCAAGAAAAAACTGCAGAAGTTTCTAGTTCAAAAAGACCCATTTCAGGCAAGTGCCAAATTTTCTTCCCCACAGATGAAAAAATAATCGTTTTCAGGGCTGCTCAGCAAAGCTGTAATAAAAATGGTTTTATTCTTACATAAATATAAAGGATCAAAAGGTAGAACTTGCTCTGCAGGGATGGTTTAAATGTTGTCCCACTGGGTTGGAATCAAAGTGATGCCGGACAGGCAAATTCATCTCTGCGGGATCATATTTCACAGGAATCGAATCATCTTTCAGCCTTACAAAGTTTCATACATAATTGTTTTATTTCTAAAACAACTTACAATGTTCCCAGTGATTTCAATAAAACTATATGCACATGAGGATTCCACAGCTTTTGTTTTAGAAACGGAGAAAAGTATATATATATATACATATGCAGTAAAAGTTTCATAAGTTTCAGACCACCACAGAACTGTGGGAGACCACGCATGTGTAGTTTATATGATTATGTACTGACTTACTGACTTACTGACTGTGAAATAATGAAATAAAACGAGTATGGGACAGATTTATTTTAGACTGAAGTTAGAAACCAGACAGATCATCAACTTTCCTGAAGTTTTTAACAAATTTCCCCATTTATCAAACCTGATACCTGTGTCAGTATATCAGAGTGTGTAAAGCAGAAGACAATCTAAACACTATCTCCCATTCAGTTCCTAACCCCCCCTCCCCCCGGAGTCATTCCAACATGGATCTGCCTTATCTACACCAGCCAATGAAGTTCTAGAAAAAATGGGCAAATATATAATAAGCACTGGGTTAACATCTCTGAAATAGATAAAAGTTTGAGGCTGTGCTTGAAGAAGAGGCTGTAAGAGGCCCTTATTAGCTACTGCACAGGTGTGTCTATATGTCAGTTATTGTCTACCTTTTATGTAAAGTGCTGCAGAATTTAGTGGAGCTTTATAAATAATGATAACAAATATTATTATAATAAAAAGGCAGTGCATGTCAACAGGTAGACAGAGAGCAACAGAGATGTGTGTTGAGGAAGTAGTGGGAGGTGAAGGGTGCCAAGGCTTTTACAAATTTTATCTTTTAACAAAAATGATGGCAAGTGAACAGCTCATGTAAGAGTGATTGCAGAATCCAAATTGGAAATAAAAAACCTCATAAATAACAGGAATTTAAATGTATTATAATTAATTATGCATCATCTCTTTTTTTCAAGTAATGTTTTGGTTGTAGGTGGGTATAATGCAAACATTATAAAGATGAGTTCACAGAAGCAGCTCATTGTCACTCACAGTGGTGAAACTCCTCACTTTGCCCATTGGCCGGTGGATAGATGATGTATAAATATGGGTCACATGAGTAAAATTTAGAAATGGTGGATATACAGTCGGGGCCGTAACTATGGGTAGGCAGAAGACGCATGTGCCTAGTGCACAGATCTTGGGAGGCACCAGCCACTTACCTCATAAGCAGCTTACATCTAGTCCGCCACTGGAAAAGATTAAGTGGGTGCCACTCTCTGGCATCAAAGCGTTCTTTCAGAAGCCCATTCAAGCAGGTTTGCAGATGCCCATGCACGCGCATCCTTGTTTGTGCATGGCCGCGCACTTGCAGCCTGGGGTTGCCTGGGGCACTCGGCCGGCATTGCCCGGCACTGGATACACTAAATAAGTCTAGCTCTGTTGCTGCATTTAGCTAACATTTTAGGGTATTTACCATGTATAGTTTAAAGGGTATACAGTAGAACCCCCATTTTATATACCCTGGTTTTGTTTCCCCTCATTTTACATTGTCGTTGTGTGATCCCACCTATATATTATGCATAATACATTTCCCTGATTTTACATTTTGCTGGATTTTACACCATTTATTTCTGGTCCCCTGAAAAACGTAAAATGGGGGTTCTACTGTATGCCTAACAGCTGAATAGTTCAATAAATGATACAGGGATACTCACAGACAAATCTAACACTAGCCATTATTATTTGTATCTTTCTATATTTCACACCTATTATATAGTGGTTTTCAGGAAATCAAGACCCATGGAGACATAACCAAGACCCAACAATAATAAGGCAGCCATGTCAACCACTGTGACACAGATCAGATATGTATTGGTGGATCTCAGAATCAAATTTCAGATTTATTTTAATGAAAAAACAAAAGAAATTGTCTACAAGTTAAACACGAAAAGAATATGCAATGTATCTGTGCTATAGTAATGTATCAGAATGTTGGAGAGCTTCTCCACTGGAAGATCTCCAAGCAAAATGGTAACAAAGTGGAATTAAGGCAGATGCTACTTCCTGAGAGCACAACTGTTCCTAGGCAGCTGAAAATGATCTCTTCCCTCTGATCCCATCCATTTGAGGTTTCAGGTGTCTTCTTTAGTAAATCAAAAGTTCACCCCAGGGACAATATCCTCACCAGGAGAACCATCAGGTTTCCAAAGTGTCAGGAATTCAAAGACCGCTGACAGAGATAAGAATGCAGAGAGGTGTAACTTGTGTCATCTTCTAACTCTGAGAAGTTGAGAAACACTTCAAAGCCGGGAAGCGGAGAGGATATCAGTCACAAGGTTTAGAGATATGTAAAAGGATGCAGTGAATCTCCTAGTCATTAAGTAATTGGCTTCATTGTTGTTGATATATTATTTAGATCAATTACTTATTTATTATTACATAATATCCATTTAATCACATCCTCATATTACCCCTTGCCTCCTACTTAAAATGTTAAGCAATATAGAAAGTAATTTTGCATTTTCGAAGAAACAGATCTTTGTTTACTACCCCCTCATTAATGCTTAAGGTGTGATAGACAACACAGTCAAACACATTACTGAAACGCCATTAACATATTAAAGGATGTAAACCCATAAATGACTTAAGGTGAGAATCAACATTCTAACGGCTCTGATGTTTCAACTGCTTCACGTCAGGCAGGAAATCTAATAAAAGGGATCAAAAAGCTACCGTTACTGACGCAAGTGGCTTCAGTATGTGGCAGATGAAAAGGGAATCATTGTAGCTCATGAGTTTCTTAGGTGTAAGCTTGGAAGTGCAGAGCAAGCAGAAAAAAAGTCAATTTTCTGCAAATCTGGAAACCTGAACTTGAAAATATTACTATTTGGGTTGCATGCGTTAATGAATGTTTGTATATAGAACTGATTGTATATTTGCTGACTCACTTTGTTTTGGTAAAGTATCAGGAATGTAGAATGAAGATTTAATACAGAATGATTGTTTTTTAATAGTAAAGATAAAAAGTATAATTGGATCTTGTTAGAATGTATTCTATCTTTGCTGTGTGATTGTTTATTAATTCTACAGTATGTTGGAGGGAAGGTGAGGCGTCTACCATTTCCTGGCTCTGAGTAGTTTTACTGAGGCTAGATTACTTAAATCTAAAACGTTGGTTAGTTCATGTAGAAGTCAACGGGAGTTGTCCTTGGCAAAATGTTAGCATTTTTTGTATAAGTTTAAAGAATTGTTTTAATATTTTGCAGTTTGTAGACCCATTGAAAATGATGAACAGAATGCAAATTTAACGCATTTGAGTTTTTTTTCATGGTTGTATTTGATCTTTATGTCCGGTTGAGTTTACTTATTACTACAGATGTATTTGATAATTTTGTTTATATTCTGATTTTTTAATTTTGAATTTATTCAAAATAGAAACAAATCAAACATTTCCCAAATTCGAATTTTGACAAATAGACCTCTCTGTGTAATCAAATATTGATCATGCCTTTTTAGTTTCAGGTCAATCCATATTAACCAGGGATTTGGAGGCATTACTTGATGTCAAAGGGGAACTTTTGCAAAAATGAAAATTTAATATAAGCTTCCTCATACTGAAGTCAGAAACTTTCTAAATACTGTCAACTAAAACTTCTGCATTGTTTCTGAAGAAAATTAAATTTATATTCACTATCCCTCTCTCGCATCTGTTTCTCTTCATTCTGTCTTCATTCAGCAGTTGGGTGTCAAATGAATGATCCAATATATCTTATGGGGGGGGGGGCTTCCATTCCTAGCAGATGTACAGTATTAGAGCTGATTCTAGTACAAACAAAATCAAACAAAATGACTGCCTTTTGCACAAATTCTGCATGTAGAGAGACAGTATTTCTGGTGATTTTAATAGAGTGAACTCTGACACCCAACTCCTGAATGAAGACAGAATGAAAAAAAAACAGAAGCTGAGAGAGGAATAGTAAAGATAAACCTGATTATTTCAGAAATGGTACAGAATTTTTAATTGATTGTATTTCAATTAAAATTTCAGTTTCTTATTTCAGTATGCTGAAGCCAGTATTTTGTGAATTTTTGGTGAAACTAAACAAGTCAGATTACAACAACACTACAATTTACCACTATGTTGCCATACTGTGGTGTGCATAAAAACCCACAACACAACAAATGTGTGTAAAATTGCCAATGTGTAATGGTTTGCCTTGTAAAACACAACCTTCTGCCTAAGATAGAATGTCTTTTTCCTGCTAGTGCATTCTCTTCCATAAATTCTGATGAAGTTATGATTTCCCAGACCCAGGGCAGCCATCAGGGGGGACAGGGGGGAGAGTTGTAGGGGGCCCCGGCCACACCACACTTACTTGATTAGCCGGGACCCCATCTTTCTAAGAGCTGCTGACTTCGGGAAGGCATGGACGTTTAAGGGGCCCTGGCCACCAATTTTCTTACAATGTGGGGGGGGCCTGGCCACCAATTTTGGCCACCAATTTTTTTTTCTCATGTGGGGTCCTAGCCACCAATATTTTTTAATGGGGGGCCCTGGACACAAATGTTTTTTATGGGGGGCCCTGACCACCAATATCTTTTTATTTTTTGTTAACATGTGGGAACCCTAGCCACCAATATTTTTTTTGTTTTTACTGTGTGGTGGGGGCGGATCTGTAGGTGGGGCTTGTGGTGGGCTCAGCCCAGGGGGCCCAGGAAATTTTGTCGTACAGGCCCTGCGATTTCTGATGGCGGTCCTGCGACCTGTGTGCAGCAGTACCCAGCTTCTACTCTCCCTATTTATTAAGACATCTTTAGGGGAGAGAATTTGCTGCAGTGAGCACATACAGGGGTGATTCTGGAACAGTTTAACAAGGAGTTATGAACTGACATGTCCATTCTTCTTCTGTTTATGACATGTACATTTGCTATTGCATTCACTTCCATCTCTGCTGTGGCCCTGTTGTCTGCCTTTGTGTACTTTTATTGGTAAATTTGCTATTGCATTCACTTCCATCTCTGCTGTGGCCCTGTTGTCTACATTTTTGTACTTTTATTGGTAAATTTGCTATTGCATTCACTTTCATATCTGCTGTGGCCCTGTTGTCTGCCTTTTTGCACTTTTATTGGTAAATTTGCTATTGCATTCACTTCCATCTCTGCTGTGGCCCTGTTGTCTACATTTTTGTACTTTTATTAGTAAATTTGCTATTGCATTCACTTCCATCTCTGCTGATGCCATTTTGGCTGCATTTGTGCACCTTTATTGGTAATTTTGCTATTACATTCACTTCCATCTCTGCTGTGGCCCTGTTGTTTAAATTTTTGTACTTTTATTAGTAAATTTGCTATTGCATTCACTTTTATATCTGCCATGGCTCTCTTCTGTGGTCCTGTTGTCTGCCTTTTTAAACTTTTATTGATGGTCCTGGCCAAAACCTCTGCTCCTCTCAGAGCAAATGCTTAGCTGCCCCAGTGCCCCCCCCGCTACTACTGCTGTTTCCCATGTTAAACCCTTATGTCTTGCTGCTGCTTATTTTAGGAATGCTATTCCTTAATCCCTATGGAGAGAATCCTCCTTCAATATCTTTAGAACTAAACTCAAAGACTACCTCTGGGAGCACCTGGATAACACCTGAACTGGAAACTGGCACTTATATGGCAGTGTCATCCACTACACCACTTAATACCCCTCCGAATTGTGTTTAGACTGTAAGCCCTATTGGGCAGGTGCTCCATCCCATTGTCCCCTTGCTGATGAGCAATTAATCTGTATTGTAATTATATTTTATATTTATGTGAATTGTATTTATAATAATGCATTTATTGCTTCTTATTATTGCAGTGACCCCTTGTTTGTTACTACGAATTCACTATTGTTTTGCTGTACAGTGCTTTGCCCTCAAGGAGCACTATACAAATAAAAATATACATACATACATACAAATAATTATTATTATTATTATTATTGTTAACATTTATTTATATAGTGCCAGCATATTTCACAGCACTGTAAAGTAAATGTGTTTATACAACTAAATCACATTAGTTACATACATAGAACATATGGAGTTACATACATCACAACCAATATGGTACAAAAGGCGAGGAAGACCCTGTGCAAAAGAGCTTACAATCTAAAGGGAAGGGAACAAGACACAAGGTTTGGGTAATGGCCTTCAGTTATTATATATATATATAGTCCTTGTGTTTTTTCCGCACTCCAAAAAGAACAAATGACCCAGGGGCTACCCTTAATAGAGTATATAAATATAGGGGTGAATGGGTGCACACCAGGAACGTTTAGACACATTTTTTTTAAAAAATGAAACATACTTTATTAGAATACTTAAAAACAGGCCAACGTTTTGGTCTCCTTCTCAGACCATTATCAAGACCCCTTGAGGGGGGTCAAGGGGTCTTGATAATGGTCTGAGAAGGAGACCGAAACGTTGGCCTGTTTTTAAGTATTCTAATAAAGTATGTTTCATTTTTAAAAAAAATTTGTCTAAATGTTCCTGGTGTGCACCCATTCACCCCTATATATTTTTATATATATATATATATATATATATATATATATATATATATATATATATATATATATATATTAGGATCTGTCTGCACTGGAAATGTATTACTTTCTTTTTTTTCTGTTTAGCTTTAGAGTCACCGAATACATTCTGAAAGTTGAGCTAAATTATACCATCTATGAAGAGCACCCCCTTTCCATGAAGTGTGCATGTGTGAGGTATTTGGTCTTCTTTATAGTAGGATAAGACCATCCTCTCCCTTTCCTCCACCCTACTGGCATTTGAGTGGGAGGGGCTAATTAATTCTAATATTACCAAAACATAAAAGTAGCAGTGGCCATTTGTTCGGGTTGAGATTGATGATGTGATAAAAGAAACCTGGACCACCCCCATCTAGGGTTTATCTTTTCCAGATCTCCCACAAAATAAAACACTTATGTTGTGGCCTATTTGCTTGCATTTGCTTTGAAATTAAGTGCTAATTAGCTTGATTTGCCCACCCTCCATGCTGTGTTTAGCTCCTAAGATGAGGAGAAGCCAACTTGCTTTGTGCAGTGTGCATATTGGTATAGCACTCAGTCACTCTTTGGGGATAAAATGCAGTGACTGAGTGTAAAATATACAACACAAAATGTGGTTGGTACCTTTGCATGTAGCTAATGTAACTCTAAACTTATGTACTCTCATGTTTTAATGCATTGTACTCCATGTGATGGAACAGTCCAAATGTAGATAATCCTAGGACCCAAGAAGTCCAAAAATTAAAGTTAATTGCTTAAGCATTTATTCTATTATGTAACTATAGCCTCATCATACTTATATATAAAAATGCCTACTTTAATTATGCACACCTTTTTCAGTTGAACTTACTATAGGGTAATGGTTAGGGCAATTCCTTTGCATTTAGCTGTCACCTCTTTTACAGGGAAAGGTCCTAAGTGACAAACCAAACGGAATAGCAGAGGGACACTTCCCATTTTAAACTTCTAAAGGTGACTAAAGTCAGAAAGAGGTGTCAAAAAGGCAGCACAAGTAGCACATGGATGAGAAAGGCACATTGGCAAATGATATCGTGATCTAGACAACTGTCTGATTTTAAGTATGGCTGAAGGAATTCCCCTGCAGTTTGTTGTTGCTTTTATAAAATGTTATGTGGCACTTACAGAGAAAATATTTAATCACTCAAAGCTTTGCTCCACTGGAGCTTGCAATCTAATTTTCCAATCAAAGACAACCTCATACAAGCAAAGGGAGAACCGTGTGCCGTGGTCAGAACTGAACCCAAGACTCAAGACCCATTGTAATGCACCATCAATATCAGCCAAGCCATATAACGCAGCATGCAGCGTTTTCATCCGACAGTCTGATAAATGTAGTTCTTAACTGTGATTTCTCCTTCCCTTCCTTTATCTTCAGAATATCCGACACGTCACATGCGTTTCGTCGCATGGCAATGTGTCGGCTCGAGCCACAACGTGTAGTTCCTCCCTTATAGTTAAAAAGTACCTTGTACTCACTGTTAACCCCACTGCATAAATCGATGTTGGAGGCAAAACAATTAAATGTTTTTTTAAAATTAGCCTTATCAATTGGCAATTATTATTACACTTTATCCAGTAAACCCCAGGTCCCAAGTATTCTATGTAAAAGAGCCAATGTTTAAGTTGAAACAAAAATAGTGCTTATGTGCATAGGCTAAATTGGTTTAACCAAGCATTCTATTGCATTTAATACTTTTCCTGCATTATGGGGATTGGCGTCATCTTAATAAAAATGCAACATAAAGGAAATAATGTTGCTTTCCATGAACGGGATAGGCAACCTGTGATTATATTGCTTATTTAGAACTCCCATTACTCTAAGCCAGTTACATTTTTTTGTAGTTTTGTATGGCATTAGAAATATCCCATCTAGCAAAAATGTATGTGTATACTCTTTTTGGACAAAGAGTAAACAGATGGTACAAACTGCACCCCTTCAGGCAGATATGTTTAAAAAACAGTCTTTCATCTAAGTGCCACATGAGGTGTGTAAAGCTACCGTGTGACAATATTTAACAAACAATTTATGTGTATGGAGGGAGTCTGGCTTTTGCCAACTTTTTCTACTTCCTCTTGATAAATGCTCAGGGCTTGTGCACCAGCTCACCCATTTTATACTTGGTGGCTTATACTTATTCCACACTGGGACCTTATAATATTATAACAGGGTTTTGGATGTACTACTATGTTACATGTTGCATGCAAAATCTTCTATGTGCTAGTGCAAACACACATCATAGTGTTTACCAAACTATTGTCCTGAACCGATTTAGGGTGGCTTGCAACAGTGGTTTAGTCCATCTGTCTAGCCATCTGTTATTAAGGAGCATGCATATTCGCTTTCCTAGAACTTCAACTTGTTGGTAAATTGGAATAGCATATGACGTGATCACTTATTTGCTGTCTTGAATTTTTTTATGAAAATGTATTTATATTGCTGACAGGATTCTGCCTGATTAAAAATATTATATTTTTATTATTAGAATATAGCTACCCCCAGGATGCTGCTGTTATCCTGCCATCTTCAGAAAGCTAAGAATTGTCATTATATATACCCTGGCCTAACCACAGAATATTTATTTCCTTTAAAACATTTCACCTGAGGAAGGGGTTGGTCCCCAAAAGCTTGTGCCACAGTTTTCTGCAATAATATGTGTTTATGACAGTTGCCAGTCTACAGTGGTTTGCTCCTTCCCTGCATAACTGGAACACAAATGAAAACTGTCTGTCACATTCTAAATGTGCATTTTTGGGCAAGTGACCATACATACGTATATATGTACAGTAATTCATATAGATGCCAAGGCAAGGGGGTATTCTCCATTATAGGACTAACCTGAAATATATATTCTATTTTGTTGCTGATCAGTGATACCCACCAACTAGGACTAGTCTTTAGCCTTTATCATTATTTACATTTCAATTCAGGCTTTTTTCTGTTCATTGTACTGGCTGATATTGAGATCATTGCCTGGTTGTTAGGGTCGGTGGGACCATAAGTCAAAATATATATAATAGACCCTGCTGATTTCTCTATTTGTTGTGCATAGATACAACCCATTGCCTGCTGCCAATCATCTTGAAACCATCTTTTTTCTTTTTATGTTGCCAAAGATTTGCAAAAATTGAATCTATCTTTCTGAAATCCTGGAGTTAATAACTCCAAAAAACAAACACAACTTCAACTTGGGGGGTTATTTATCAAGGTCCGAATTTATCTGAGTATTTCTAACAGTGACGTAACTAGATGTTGCTGGGCCCCACAGCAAATTAATATTAGGGCCCCCAACATATCCAGTGTTTGTCCTGTTTTACCAATATATGTTCAAATTGCTCATCAATGAGAGCCTCATGGGGCCCCCTGTACCTCCTGGGCCCCCTGCAGCCGCAGGGTCTGCTTCCTCTGTAGTTACGCCCCTGATTTCTAATCATTGGCGATCCGGGCCCCTCCGCCGCCTGAGGCAGCAGCAGTTGCTGCTGCCCCCCCTCCCCTGGAAATTCACTCTTAAAGTACCAGGAGCAGCATTTTTGCTGCCCCTGGTACCTAGTGAGGCGCTGCCGCCTGAGGCGACAGCCTCAACTTGCCTCATTGGCGAAGCACCCCTGTTTCTAATTTAGAAATCCGAGCAACTCTGATTGCCCGAATGGACCTTATTTATGCCCGAAAAAATAGGGTCAGGCAAACTTCGGAGCTTCCTCCAAAAACTCTAAATTGTTTGTGGTTTCTGCGCAGAAAACTCTGAAAAATTGTAGTTTTCTGAGTTTTTTGCACAGAAACCACAAACTCATCAGATATCGGTACGGACATCAGCGCAGACACTGGGATCTTCCCCATTGACTTATACAGGACCTCTATAGCTTTTAGATGCCGGGGTTTCGGATTCAGATTTTTTTAGACCATCAGACTTTAATAAATCACAAAAAATCGTAGTTTCCCCCCCCCCCCAAAAACCACTAATTATTCGAGGTTCAGATATTTGGACCTTGATAAATAACTTCCTTGGTGTAAGTATTAAAAGGAGAAATTGGGTACTTTAAACTCAGGGACATCAATTTAACTCTAGCGTGTAAAAAACCACTGTATTTATGAAATGGACGAAGGCTTTTGTGAAATTGGAGATTTGTTTAGCTCCAGTTTAATTCCAGTAGTATTTCTTACTCTAATGTCAGTTTAAGCCACTTCCACTTGTGTGCATTCCCCACAGTACAGAATCTTTTTTACTCTAAAATCAAACATGTCTTTGTATTAAAAAAAACCACCCACTCATGGGAAAAGGAAGGCCTGCAATGCTTTACCAGCAAAATATATGCATAGTAGTTAAAGAGACACCGACACCAGAAAACTACTTTTTTATCGTAACATTGTCTTTTAAAGACATTTTTAATTTTGCCATAAAAGTATTTGCCTGATGCTTTTACATTACCTTTCTTACCCCCATGTTCCTCTATGAGGGGGCTGCCATATTTGTGCATCAGTAGTCCGATAGCATTAGAAACTCTAACTGACAGGTTTAAGATATACTATTCAGAACATAACCTTTTTATTATCTATCATAACATTATTTTTGAATGCTATTTATAATTTTGCCATAAAAGTATTTGCCTAATGCCTTTACATTATCTTTCTTACTACCCTGTTCCTCTATGAGGGGCTGCCATATTTGTGCAGCAGGAGTCCGTTAGCATTAGTAACTCTAACTAAAGGGACAGTCAGGTTGGCAAAACAGTCAGGTTTAGGAAGTTCAAGTAGCAATTACTTACAAAACCAGACCTATCAGTGAAAAACGATCCTATAGGTAACTTTTTGGGCTTTATTTAGAAAAGACCATTTTTTTCTGGTTGGACTTTGAAAGGGGAAAAACACGATTTGTTCGTAGGGAAAAAACTTGAATTTTTCAAGATTTATTATTATATTTATTATGGTGTTAAAAGTCAGAATAAAGAAGTACTCCATCGCAGACCTGCCGAGTTCATGAAGAATTCTGGCTTTCGTTCAATAAACCGAAGAAGAAGGTTTTGCGCGTCAAATCCGAAAAAGTGGCAGTTTTCGGCAGCTAATCCGAAAAAAAATATTATGATGTAGTCTTTTCCCACACAAGAAATTTTTTATTTATTGATAAATAGAGGAGGAAAATGCATGCAGATTTGGTTGAGTTTTCAAAAAATAGTGATAAGATTTCAGGTTTTGATAAATAACCCCCATAATATAGATTAATATTTTGAAAAGAAAATGTTTAGTGTCCGTATCGCTTTAAGCCTGAAAAAAAAATCAAAAAAATCAAATACAACCATAAAGTTCAACCTTTAAGTCCAAGTGAAATTTTCCTGACTGCTAGTCATATAACTTTTGATAAGGCGTGCATCTTTTTTTAACATTACTTTTTCTGTTGTTCCCAGTGTTGTGGGAGGCTGAACATATTGCTGCTTTAGTAAGAGAAACAACACAGCACTTCTGGTAGAAGTAAGAATTCTCAGAGCAAATCAGAACCTGTTACTGGAGGAAAAATGTGCAAATGACTCTCATACGTTTTTCTTTTAAAATACCTGATGTAGAACACTAATACTTTGAAATGATGTTAGGAGCGTTAAGCCCACAGCGGCTTATTTTATTGCTCGCCCCAAGAGGCCCATTTAATTGTTAAAGACAATTATTCGCAGCTGGCTCCTTAATTGTTGGACACTATTCAAATCTGGCACAATGTCCTGTCAACATGATGGATCTCTCCCATCAGCTCGCTTGCTAAGAAGTGTTTGCTTGTTTCACGAGTAATTACCAATATTATGTGCATTGTTTAAAACAGATGTTTGTTATCATCCCTTTAGATTGCTCTCAATATTTCTGACATGGTTATCCAGTTCCCCATTTCCTTGGCTGTCTTTGGGCTGCAATCAGTAACAAGAGATTGATTGTTAACATGAGGTGGGCCCATAACTGATGCCGAGTTAAAACGATTACCAGGCAGACTGAGTACCTGCAAATTACTAAGTTACCAATTTGTTTTTTTTTTCTTCACGTTTGGAAACGGACAAATCAGTAAGACTTCTGCCAGAAAAACCAGGAAATAAATGTGCGCATCATTGTGCCATATCTTTTTGGCAGTTGGCCACATGCAGAAAATGTCTACAAGTAGATACTATAAAAGAAAAAAGTACCAGATGCCATAAAAAATAATGATGCTCATTGCCTGCTTAGCACTTTGTATTTTGTCATTAGGACATATTTAAAACATAGGTGCTTAATTGCAGTTGTGCAGTTGCCAGTAGCAACCACTCTTGCCCTGCAGATTAATACCTATATAACCTCAACCAATTTAATGACATATTTGGTGCTACCACTTGAGGGTAAAATCATTAGCTCATTTTTAATAAATTAATAATTACTGTTTGAATACAAAGTACTGTTTTCACCCTAGTTGTATTACTTACCTCCCAGAGTGAATAATAATAAATGTTATTAGTAGTGGATTTAATAAAGAAAAACACAGGCCAATAACATTTGGATGATTTTTTAGTGAATCTGTTTTCTTATTTTCTAATATTTAAAAAAAAAACAACTGTAATATTTAAGTTTAAAATTTGGAAATATGGACCATTGGTGAGCTGAGCCCTATTTCTATTTGAGCCCAAAGTACTGACAATGGTGCCTGAAAGTTTGTGAATCCTTTTCAGTGTTCTATATTTTTTATGAATGTGACCAAAAGCATTACAATTTTCCTAAAAGTTCATGAAGAAAACCTAGTTAAATTTATTATATTTGATCATGTATAGAGATGGCGCGAACTGTTCGCCGGCGAACTTGTTCACGCGAACATCGGGTGTTCGCGCTCGCCGGAAGTTCGCGAACGTCGCGCGACGTTCGCCATTTTGGGTTCGCCATTGTTGGCGCTTTTTTTTGCCCTCTCACCCCAGACCAGCAGGTACATGGCAGCCAATCAGGAAGCTCTGCCCTGGACCACTCCCCTTCCCTATAAAAACCGAAGCCCTGCAGCGTTTTTTCACTCTGCCTGTGTGTGCTGAAGAGATAGTGTAGGGAGAGAGCTGCTGCCTGTTAGTGATTTCAGGGACAGTTGAAAGTTTGCTGGCTAGTAATCGTTTTGATACCGCTCTGTTATTGGAGGGACAGAAGTCTGCAGGGGTTTGAGGGACATTTAAGCTTAGGTAGCTTTGCTGGCTAGTAATCTACCTTCTACTGCAGTGCTCTGTATGTAGCTGCAGTGGGCAGCTGTCCTGCTTCTGATCTCATCTGCTGACTGCTGCAATAACAGTAGTCCTTGTAAGGACTGCTTTTATTTATTTTTTTGTTCCAATACAGAGCAGTATCAAGCAGATTACTAGCCAGCAAACTTACTATCATCTGTCCCTGAAATCACTAACAGCTCTCCCCCTACACTATCTCTTCCAAGCACACACAGGCAGATTTTTCAGATACATTTTTGCCCTTGATCCCCCTCTGGCATGCCACTGTCCAGGTCGTTGCACCCTTTAAACAACTTTAAAATCATTTTTCTGGCCAGAAATGTCTTTTTTAGATGTTAAAGTTCACCTTCCCATTGAAGTCTATGGGGTTCGCGAACCGTTCGCGAACCGCTCGCATTTTTGCGCAAGTTCGCGAATATGTTCGCGAACTTTTTTTCCGACGTTCGCTACATCCCTAATCATGTATATATTGAGACCAAATGATCCAATAAAATGTCTGAGTGTGGCAAAAGTAAGTGAACCAGTATTCACTTACTTTCGCTCAGTATTTGGCGTTATACACTTGTGCAGCATAACTGCAACTAAGGAGCAGATTTATCCATAAAAAATACTTCGAATTCAAATATCGAAGTCAAAGTATTTTTCACCGAATTGGGCCATCGAACGATCAAAGTAAAATCATTCGATCGAACGATTAAAAAGTTTAGAAATCGTTTCGAATGATTTAAGAGTACGATCAAACGATTTCACTTCGATGTGTAAAGACTTAGAAAATGGTTGTAGAAGGTCCCCATAGGCTAACATAGCACTTCGGCAGGTTTAATTTGGCGAAGTATTGAAGTTGAAGTTTTTTTAACGAGACAGTAATTAGATTATCGAATGGTTGAATATTCAAACTATTTTTACTTTGAATCGAATTGGAAGTGAATTCGAAGTCGTAGTATCCTATTCGATAGTCGAAATATCCAAAAAGTTACTTCGAATTTTGAATTTTTTTTACTTCGAAAATTCCCTCGAATTCACTTCGACCCTTGATAAATCTGCCCCTAAATGTTTGTGGTTACTGTTGATCAGTCCTGCACATTGACTTTGGGGAATTTGAGCCCATTCCTCCATGCAGAACAGTTTCGGCTGATGTGGGTGGGTTTTCTCACACGAACCACTCAATTTAGGTCTTTCCGCATCATTTCAATTGGATTAAGGAAACAACTTTGACTGCGCCATTCCAGAACATTCACTTTATTCTTCTTTAACCATTCTTTGGTAGAATAACTTGTGTGTTTAGGATCATTGTCTTGCTGGATGACTCACTGTCTCTTGAGATTCTTTTCACGGACAGAGTCTTGACATTTTCCGTTAGCGTTCTCTGGTATAGTTCAGAATTCATTGTTCCACCAATGATAGCAAGCCATCCAGGCCCAGATGCAGCAAAACAGGCCCAGCCCAGAACACTCCTACTAACATTGTTCACAGTTGGGATAAGGTTCATATGCTGGAATGTAGTATTTTTCTTTCTCCAAATTTAACACTCCTGATTTAAACCACAAAGTATCCTTCTGGTTTGTCCACATGATCTTTAGCAAACTCCAACCAACAATATTTTTGGAGGAAAGCAGTGGCTTCCTACACTGCCATACACACCATTGCTGTTCAGTGTTCTCCTAATGGTGGACTCAAGATTCACCAATGTGAGACAGACCTTCAGTTGCTTAAAAGTTACCCTGGATTCCTTTGTAACCTCTCGGACTATTAAGCACCTGGAGTTGGAGTTATCTTTGATGGTCAACCACTTCTGAGTGGAATTTCTTTCTTTCTTCCATTTGTACACAAATCTGTCTGACTGATGATTGGTGGAGTCCAAGCTCTTTAGAGAAAGCCTTGTCCAGCTTTATGGTCATCAACAACACTTTTTCTGACGTCCTCATACACCTCCTTTGTTGGAGCCATGATCCACACCCACAAATGTGTAACCAGGCGTTACTGTATTCCCATTCTTTAAATTGACTGTAAATAACTTCAAATTATATGATAATCCTAAAGGTCCCCATACACGAACAGATATAATCTGCCGATTGATTAAATCGGCATTTTATTGGGCAGTGGATGGGGTCCCTCCTGTGGGCTTCCCTGATTGATATCTGCTGAAAGGACTACATCAGTTTGTTTATGCAATCCTCAATCCGACCACCCATATTGTGCTTGTTGTGATCTGATTGTTGGACCCTAGAGCCCCCGATCGGATCAGCCCAATAACACCCACCTCCATGGTGTACTTACCCTTACCTCAGGAACTGTAGTGGGAAAGCAGGGGGCTTTTAAGCCCCAGCCACTTAACATGCATCTATAAATAATTCACAGTTTTTAAAGGCTGAATGAAAGCTATAGGCAATATGTTCTTATTACTCAGTCACATTGCTTGCTGAACTTGATTTTAAATGTACTACAAATTTAGAATGCTAATAGATAGTGTAGGAAGGGAATGATTTACAGGTGTATGTTAATGGGCTGTGGCTTAAAAGCTCCCTGCTGTCTCACAAGAGCTGCTGAGTGAAGGGTAAGTGAAAGTGAAATGGTCTTACTACTCACATTGGTTGCTGGGGGACTTGATATTAAATGCACTACAAATTTAGAATGCTCACGCACTACTCACGTACAATGAGGGGCCTTGACATGGCACGTGAGCTTACATACATTACACTTTTGGCCAAAGTGTGGTACAACACCTAATTTTTTGTAATACTTATTTTTAAAAGCAAAACGTGCGCTGATATATCTATTAGTGATGGGTGAATAAATTCACCAGGCACAAATTCACAGCGAATTTCCGCATTTCGTGTCAGTGAATAACTTAGAGAAACTGGGGCGAAATTTGTCGCACACATAAAAATTGCTGTGCGTCAAAATTATTCGGATACCCATTGACAAAATAGACAAAATAGTTGCACGTATAAAAATTGACGATTGCGTCTAAATTGATGTGCGCATTGACACCCATTGACTTCAATGCATTTTGCCCATATTTTGCCGTTTTGCAAATTTTGCAGTAAATTCTGCCTCCTATAAATACTCCACCCTTCTGTATTCTTTAGTTATACTGCTCTCTCTTTGGCAACTCTTTCTTCTTGCAGTGCTCTCATGGGTCATACAACAAGATTTCTTGATGGAGAATATCTTCTGCCTGCAATGAGTTACAGCAAGTGAAAAACACTATTTATCAAAAGATGGAAATAGAATGTGCCAAGTTCTTTAGAGTGAAATTTTAAATTCCCTATTCATTTTTAGGTGTAAAGGGTTTGAAAAGATTTCTCCAGGGGGATATTTAACAGATCTCTATTTATTTGTATAGGATTTATTTGAATAGGAGCACGGTCTGTTTTCACCCTTTGACCTTAAAAATCCTATACAAATGCATAGAGAGCTTGGAAGTTCTCAAACAAATGGTATAAAACATGGAGCAATTTGCCATGTTTGTTCTCCAACAATGCTGTGCCTTCCCTAGAATTCTAGGGTCATAAAACTCAATAAAACTTGGCACAAAATGTTGTGCTGAAATTGTCAGTCCCAAAATGTTGTTTTAAATTTCAGCAGGTGCAATTTTGTGAAGGTTCCACCCTCATGTCATGAAGCAAGTCATGGGAATAGAATACCCCTCAATTACATATATTTTGTGGAACCAGAAAATTCGATCATTATAAAGACTTCTTTGAGTTGCCTGCAAAATATTTTCTGCCCATTCTGCTTTTCAAGCAGTTATGTCAATCTAGAAGAAGATGTCACCATGTTAAATGTGGAGATCTGAGCTTGGTCCAAGGATTTATTTTCAGACAAGTAGAACGATCAGCAGAAAGTCAATAGAGGAGTAATGTTTAGGAAGTAGCCAAGATACACAGCCTTTAGCTGATAGTTCCGTTACAACAACATTGTTAACAAGAGGAAGCTCTCTCTGCTTGAATTCAACACAAGAGATATGTATAGAAGGCACATGATACAGAACTTGGATGGGCAGAATAGGCTTCACTGGGGATGGCACTTCCAACAATAGGAGCCACAGTTGAAGAGTAGCCAATTAAAGTGCCTGCAAATAAATGGGCTGTTGTTGACAAGCTGACGTATGAAGAATGTAGAAAAGGAAACAATTGTTGCCTCTCGCTGTCCGTTTAAAGGACTTGTGCATTCTTTTCTCGGAAACGAGATAAGCAAAAAAACAACTTAGAGGTGTAGGGTATGGGATGGTAGAGGTTGAATATAGACAGCACTTTATTTATTAGGAAGGTACCAGGCCTATCTGTGTTTGCTCACAGTGGGCCTCAGCCTGAAAAACATGGGGGATTGTACCTGATTATTTTTACATTGTACCCTACACTGCCATTTATAAATGACCCCTGACATGAGCCTTATGATGACATAGATAATGTTATATATTATTTAAAGGGACAATATTACTTTTGTCATGCTTGATCATTTTACTTTACTTAATAGAGGTATGGGATAACAGAAAACAGATGCTTGGGACCTGGGGTTTTCCAGATAAGGGATCTTTCCATAACTTGGATCACCAGAGCATAAGTCTGGTAAAAATTATTTAAACATCAAATAAACACAGGATTGTTTTTTCTCCAATATTGATTAATAGAACTTAGTTACGATCAAGTTCAATGTACTGTTTTATTATTATAGAGAAAAATCACTTTTACAAATTAGAATTATTTCCTTAAAATGCAGCCTATGGGAGAAGGCTTTCAGAGCATTCTGGATAACGCTCCTATACATGTACTATATAAATAGTACATGTATACATGTACTATATAAAGATATTTTCATTCAGTTAAATAATTTCACACGATAGTGAAGTGCTCAACCTCTGTGTCTTATCCTTTCGGAGCAGGTGCTTAGCAGTCAATTACCCACTCTGCCATGGGTTGAAATCATATATATAGCATCCATAAGACCACAGCACACTGCACAAAAGAGGGCAATGTTTCGGGCCTCTCGGGACCCTTTATCAAGGCTTGATAAAGGGTCCTGAGAGGCCTGAAACGTTGCCCTCTTTTTGTCTACTTAAAATAAGCCAATAAATACACAAAGCAAAACGGAATCGTATTGTCAGTAGCTGCGGCCTTATGGACGGTATATCAGTTAAATAATTTAACTTAATTTATAACTTAAACTTAACAACAGACACGCTCTGCAAATTTCATTTGAAAAATGTCATTTCTGCAAAGTCTGCAGACATTATTGAGAGCAGGCCTATCAGCATTCCTTTCACTTCTTTCACTCCCTTCTAGATACATTTTGCCTGACGAAGGGGCCTTGGTGCTCCGAAAGCTTGCAATGTATTTTTATTGTTAGCCAATATAGGTATCACTTCTACAATACGTTTGTATTTGTTTGTTTTTTTATTTGTTATTTTTGCTACTGGCTAACACAGTACCACAGTTTTCGTTCTAGATACATTATAACACTACTACTTCAACAGACCTCTTAAGATCAGAATTTAACCTTAACTGGAGGAATGTAATAAAAGTTGTTCATGTAAATAAATATGCGCAATGTGAGTAATTATACCTTTTCCACCTACACACCAATGGAAAAAAAGACCATGCATATTATAGTTTGTACAGACAGTGTTTGTCATAAAACTTTTTTAGCCAAAAATGTAGCACCGCAGTTCTTTAAAATTCTCTATTTGCAATTAAACTTTGCCATATAATAACTTTTTAAGGAAGAATGTTAGTTTGCAGAATTTAAATTCTTATGGATTTTTTGCCAAGTCACGCCAATGGCTCATATGAAAGAGACAAAGAGAAGCAAAATGGAAGACATGTTTAGTGGAAAAGAGAAGCTTGGTGAAGGAGAAATGATATAAAAGAAATAAAAACATCCCAGAAAAAGAGAAGAACAGAGTAGAAAGTTGAAAGAACTATATGCTGGTAGAAAAGTCCCATAATAATTGTTTAAATTGAGTGTTTATTAAGTTTGCCTCGGGTAACATGACATCTAGTCTCAGCACTGACCTCATAGATTATAATTACACTTGGGTAAAATGCTAGTACTTACCTTCTGATGATCAGTCAAACCTGGAAATTGAAGGGAGAGACTGGGAAACCTGGTATTTATTCACAAAAAGCCTTCCCTTAATGGGTTCCAGTGAATACACCTTGGAGAGTCCCATTAGAAATAAACATAGTAACACTCACTTATAACTACAACTAGAGATTACCAAACGAGTGAATCTTTACCCAGATTGGTCACCAATGTGGTGGCCAACATCAGGACTAATTAATTGTTTGTCACCTCATCCAACAATCAGATCATAATGGGGTCCTACAGACACCCATAGGGAGAGGATTACATCAACATACACATGGACTTTAAAATTGATACATTTTTGGCTAGATCTGGCAGGACCCCCAAAGGCCCCACACTGAGCCAATAAGCTGCTGACTCTGTAGGGGCCCAGTGGGTAGCATTTATCTTTCTGTGTACTGCCAGCTTTACTTATTGGGGGGGGATCTCAGGGAAAAACCTCACTGGAAATAACAGTGATTGGTACTCTCAGCAGAAGCATTGCTCATTTCCTGGAGATCTTGCAGCTTGTCAGGCTGCCCGAATATAATTATATGTGGCTTTGGAGTTTCAGGCTTGTCATTGTGGTTGAACTTCTTTCTGAATTGTCTTGGCTTATTTTAATTGCTAAGGGTGCATCTTGTGGCACCATTCACTGTCTGTACTCTAAATCCAAGTCTCTACTGGGTCCTTCCAACTTTCTAGTTGCCGGCATTTCCAAGGTTAATCTCATGCCCCCTGGCTTAATGAATTACTTTTCTTCTGGGGCACAAAGTGGGGTCCAGGCTACCTGGGAAAGGAATGCAGAAAAAATATGTAAGTAGCCTCTGCTCTCTACAGAATTTTTTCACCTGTTAACATGTAACATTTACCCAATGTCCAGCTGTATTTTACATGGACCTACGGGTAGTAAATAGCTTTTTGAGATGTAGAACTGGAAGAGGGAAATTTCCCTCCCTAAGTGCATTCCTTGAAACACCCACACAAAACTCATATGTTTCTGGTATTCATAAGACTTGCTGTTGAATAATCCACCAGTGTTTTTCTTCCAGTAGAAAAAACCCTGAATCTGATTGTGCTGCAAGTCATTGACTATAAAGGGATTCTATGTGACACTGTACAGGTATGTTTTCGACATAAAACAAGTGATGCACAAGTAAGGGTAGGATTACATGGGCATTTTCTGTGCGCTGCGTCTGCGTCCGACAGTTGTGTTGCGTCGGATCAATGCTGCAACACCATCCGACACTATCCGACAATGCCATTACTAACCTTATTTCCATCGCATGCGATTTGACGCCTGCATTTTTGCACAGTGCTTTGGATCGCACAGAAAATGCCCGTGTAGTCCTACCCTAGTCATTGATTGGGGGAGGGGTGGTAGAGGGCAAATGCATTCATCACTGTATTCATAATATGCATTATACATCATTCCCATCCCAGTGGAGCTTACCATCTAAGGTGCCTATCACACGCATTGAGATCAGATTTATCAGGAACCAATTAACCTTCCTGTATGTTTTTTGAATGTTACAAGATACTGCAGTACTCAAAGGAAACCCAAACAAGCACAGGATGAAAATGTAAATGGCTTGCAGATAGTGCCCTGGCTGGACTCCTTGGACTTACGTTGGACCCCAGCGCAGCACAGCAGTTGTGCTTAGACCATGTCCAATATTCCAACCAGGTCTGGACTGGCACTCAAAATATGCCCTGGCATTTCAAGTACACAGAGGCCCAAACAGCCCCACACCAGCCAACTACAGTGACTATGGCATTTTTCAGCAGCCCCTCTGGCATTTGCCAGAACTCACAGATTTCCAGCCCAGGCCTGATTCCAACAGTCTATTGTCCTTGTCTTTTTCCCCACTCTTACTCTGACCCCATCTTTTAGTCTGACCCAGGATGCAGTTACCCTATGGATCCATACTCTTAGACTGATTTATGCAGCTCTTTATGGTAATGGCACACATACTGATTCCAGTTGCTTTATGTCTTGGCCATTTATTACTGGTGTGTAAGGGAATTGTCGCTTGGAAATGTCAGTTAGTGCCTAAAGAGATAGTAATAAAATCAGCTGAAGTGTGCTACACAGTACAAAAATGGCTCTTTGCAGCCAAAGGTGCAAGTTGTCCCTTTGCCAGGGTAGGATAGTACAAATCAGTAAAAAAACTGCAGCACTTTGGTAATATTTGAAAAAAGTGGAAAAACTTTTAATCAAGTACCTCTGGCAATGTTTTGGGCTTTCCCCAACCCTTTGTCAAGCCTATAATTATAAAGACATGCATGTGTTAAAGGAATTGTTCAGTGTAAAAATAAAAACTGGGAAAATAGATAGGCTGTGCAAAATTATAGTGTTTATAATATAGTTAGTTAGCCAAAAATATAATGTATAAAGGCTGGAGTGATTTGATGTATAACTAGTCAGTCAGAACATTACTTCCTGCTTTTCAGCTCTCTTGGTTTACATTGACTGGTTACCCTGGTAACCAATCAGAGACTTGAGGGGGGGCCCACATGGGTCATATGTGTTGCTTTTGAATCTGAGTTGAATGCTGAGGATCAATTGCAAACTCACTGATCAGAAATGTACCACGTGGCCCCCCTTCAAGTCGCTGACTAACTCAGAGTTATAGAGCTGAAAAGCAGGAAGTTGGATTCTGGCTGTTTTATTAGACATCTGTTTACTCCAGCCTTTATATATTACTTATTTTTGTCTAACTAACTATATTAGAAACATTTTTTATTTTGCACAGCCTATCTATTTACACAGTTTTTATTTTCACACTAAACTGTTCCTTTAAATATCTACAGGAAAAGGAGGATTCACTAATGTTTGCCTCCATTACCCATAATGCTCTGTTCACTCTTAAGTGTCCAAAATATTTCAAAGTGTTCTATTAGTACAACACCCAATGTCCTTAAATGAGAATGAAAATACATTGTAGCTTAAAATGTGGGTACTATAAAAACATATTTAGCAATATAGCAATTCACGCAGGACAGAGATCCACGCCTTACGTTACACACTTCTGTCAACAATCCAATCCCGAATTCAGGGGACAAAGCACCGCAGAACTACTCTGGATCTGGAGCTTCCTCATCTTTGAATCTTACTATCCTGAAATATAACACATGAATAATATGAAAAATAATATTACTTAACACTTAACACTTTGGACACTTAAAGTGATACTATCACTAAAAAACGATTTTTAAAAATATGAATGTACATTAAAAGTTACCTATAGTCATGTTTTTTGGCTGAGAGGTTTGTTTTTGTAAGTAATTATTAGTTGAATTTTCTAAACCTGTTTCGCCAACCTGACTGTTCCATCTCAGCCTGTCAATTAAAGTTTCTAATACTAACGGACTCCTGCTGCACAAATTTGGCAGCCCCCTCATACAGGAACATGGGGCATCAGACAGGTAATGTAAAAGCATTGTGCAAATACTTTATGGCAACGTTATAAGTAGTTTTCAAAGGCAATATTATGATAGATGTAAAAAAAAAAGTTTAATTTCTGATGTCAGTATCTCTTTAAGGGTTCACAGAACTAATGGAGGCGAATATTTATGACTCCTCCTCTTCCTGTGGGTATCCTCCTCTTCCTGTGGGTATTTAAGATGTGCATGTATTTGTAATTATAGGCTTGACAAAGGGCTGGAGAAAGCCCAAAACTTTGCCAGATGCATTGATTAAAAGTTTTACCACTTTTTTTCCAATATTACCAGAGTGCTGTTCTTTTTTTACTCATTTATAGAGCTATTAATCATCCAAGACAACAAAATACCCCAGAACTGTTGGATCTGCCATGCTTTTTAATCACATGTTTCTTTTGTTGTGTACTTAATTAATTATGGTAATAATTGTACTTTCTACTGTTCTAGATTAGAATTCTGTTCTTATGGCTATGTGTGCCAATGTGTTTTTATTATTCACTGTACACTTTTTTGTAATACCAGCACTCAAGTCTCCAGTCCTAAATGAGTTGTTGGATTTCCATATAGTGCATTGTACTAAAGATTGTCCAGGAGTCTGATTTACAAAATGATTACAAAAATTACGAGTTTTTCTAAGGTGTAAATCACGACACACATGACTTGTAATCACGACACACATGACTTATGTAGGAATTTTTATGATGATGTATCTTTACACAAAGACCTCTCTGGAGATCAGTACTAACCCCCTACTTACAACTCAATATCTCAGAAAACAATATATTTCTTGTACAGCAGTTTATGTTCCATTTTGTGAATTAGAGATTTAATGCACACTGATTTAGTACAGAATGTACATTTCTCAGCTTAGTGCTGTAATATTTGGAGTAGGGATGCACCGAATCCAGGATTCTGATTTTTTCAGCAGGATTCGAATTCGGTCAAATCCCTCTGCCCGGCCGCACCAAATCAGAATCCTAATTTGCATATGCAAATTAGGGATGGGGAGTGACTTTTTGTCACAAAACAAGGAAGTAAAAAGTGTTTCCCTTTCCCACCCCTAATTTACATATGCAAATAGGATTCGGATTCGGTTCGTTATTCAGCCGAATCTTTTGAGAATCCAAAATAGTGGATTCGGTCCTAATTCCTAATTTGGAGGCTAAGCCCCCCCAGCATAAAAGTTTTCAGAGCTCCACTTTGCAGGTCGCATCCTTAGCCACGTGGGGACCCCCTCAATGAACTTGCTCATTTATGTCACTAACAGGGGAGCCAGAAGAATACAGAAAACCCCTTACTATCCAGGCACACCTCTTCCCCAGACCCCTTGCAGTTATGAGATCTGCTGTAGGCTAGTTACACCACCGACTGTGCTAGAATCAATGCATTTGTGTTGCTAGCAAACATTCAGAAGTTTAACTGTTTCCTTGCTAGATATTGTGTCCAACAGGGAATAAAAGCAATAAAAAACAAAGCAATGTCTGGCCTAAAGCCTTTGGCTCTTGTTGATATACTGATGGGCCACAAGTTGGGTTACACAGCACAGTTTTCCATAGTAACCAAGCAACAATTAATTCTGAACAGTCTACAAGGAATTGGAAAATTAATGCAAACACCTGAAATATGCTGCAATTTAACACACTTGTTTATAAATCAGGTACATATAGGGGCAATAAACCCTCGAATTCAACCCTCGAAGTACAATCCTACGAATTTGAATATCGAATTTGAAGGATTTACCCCAAATCGTACGATCGATCGAAGGAAAAAGATCGAACGATGAATTTTAATCGATCGATCAAAGGATTTTTCTTCGATCAAAAAAACCTTAGAAAAGTGATGGGGAAGGTCCCCATAGGCTAACATTGTACCTCGGTAGGTTTAAAGTGGCAAAGTATGTAGTCGAAGTATTTTTTAAAGAGACAGTACTTCGACTATCGAATGGTCGAATAGTCTAACGATTTTTAGTTCGAATCGTTTGAATCGAAGTCGAAGTCGAAAGTCGTAGTAGCCTATTCAATGGTCGAAGTACCCAAAAAAAGTTTTTTTACTTCGAATCCTTCACTCGAGCTTAGTAAATGTGCCCCATAGTGTTACTATTGCCGACTTGCCATTCTGAAAACAGCTGCCATCTCCATCTTCCGTCTTTCAACACCCTACCCTTTGGGGTCCCATTATGAATAATACCCAAGACAGACACTTATGTTTGGGCCCTCCACTAAACGCAACTCGTGCAATATAAATAGCAAAAAACATCTCCCAATTATCTTGTCTCTCATGTTGCTAAACACAAGGGTTAAAAAATAATATAGTGTAGTAATTCTATAAATAATTTAAAACACCCTTTGTGCTGTTAAGTGATTGATTGAGTGGTATAATTACCACGTGCTGTTTTACTTCCAAAAAAACAATAACTATAGAAATAGATACAAACAATAAACTTAGTGTATGTTGCATATGTCGCAACCCATAGTAATGTGAATTATAAGGAACCGTGTCACTGTGCTGCCAAGGTGAGATAAGAGAAGATAGAGAAACTGTAGTTTGGTTCAAATGGTAGTCCCCCAAAGGGATAGGATCCTCTGGTGGTATATTATACTCACGAGAGGGAATTAGTTTCAGGCAATTTAGTTAACCCCTTCTTCAATATAGGCCTTTTTGAATCCTTCGTGGACATAAATTAGAGCAACATGTGTAGGTACTTTTAAAACATTTTAATAAATAATTAAAAGATACACTCACAAAATTCGCTTGGTAAAATCACGTTTAAAATATTTTGGAGATCTCATTGCGCTGCTTCCAATGTTAGCGTCCTCTATTAGCTGCTGCGCGTATCTGCAAACTTGCCTCTGCCGTCTCCAAAATTCAAACTGTCTCCACTCCGTCCTCAACAACTTGTTTTTGAGGAATACAGCAACTCATCCTATTGAACTTATTTGCTTGAACGGGAAGAGGAGAGCCCGACCGTGTTTTTGCTGGACTTTGGAACATACCAACCGGGACTTTCATTACTTTGGACTTTATTTGCTAAACACAAGGACAAGATATGTTATATCTAAGCTTTCCAAATCTCCTTCCCAGTGAGCTGCTTGGCCTGATGCTGTGTGTTCTATTAAGACCATATGTTAGACTTTTATATTTTTAGTAATGCATGACCTTGTGCATTTCTCTGCCATTTCCCACTGGCATACGCACAGCACATGTGAGATGGAAAGAGCATGCTTGTATTCCTCTGATAAAACTGTGCATGTGTGGGGCACTTGGCCTTTACGAAATACTGTTTATGCTTGTAGGTAGCATAAGCTGGGAATTGGATCTTGTATTTAGGAGGTCAAAAAGGCTCTGTGTTCCTTCATACTTACATTAGAAACATTCATAAGGAATTGCCTAGCTTTCCCTGGCTGTTCTGGAATTCATTGGTGGACTATAAACTTTACGGAGAGTAAAATGGTACCTTAAAACATTCCACTGCACGTCACAGAGTAAAGAATAAAACGGATAGGTTACGCAGATGCACATAAAAACACAACTTATTGCATCATGGGATTGTGAATACAGTCATTGTGAACACCACCATGGGCCATTCAGAGGCCCATATGCCATATTTATAGGTGGTAACACTCTTTACTTGTATCGGTAACAATAGTCCTAGACCTGCAAACCCAAGATACAGTAGTTTTGTCATTATTGCTGTAGACTAGTGAAACAGCATTAGCGGAATCAATTTACTAAGGGTAAAAGCTGTAATTTAGTGCATTTTAAAATAAAATGAAAAGTCACCTGTGTGCTATGCACCTAAACTTATATTATTTTGGTATAATGGCCTGCTGAGTAAGTTATAGTGATAATGACATGTATGAGACTCAGTTATTAGTTCTTCTGACAGCAGAGATAATCAGATTGTTTACCTTCACAATCGCCTTTTCTGCTTTGAGACGTTTACAGATATTGCGTATATTTGACTACGATGTAAAACTAGTACCAGCACCAGCAGCCTCTGCACTAAATATGCTTTCTTTGCCTTAGTACATTGCCACAGATGATCAAGAATTCCTACCCCCACATCTAAACTCCTTTGATGGAGCTTCACACTTTTGCAAAGCATTGTAAATAAAGGCAACCCAGTAGGGGCTTCACTTTGAAGGCCTAGACCAAAAATCCCAAGCAGCTCCCTGGTGTTCTTATTAAGCAATGGTGTGAAACATCTGGGGTCACAGCAGAGCATCTCTGGGTCAGTGATGACCCTTACGCAAATTTATATTTTACAGATTTTGCATATATTTGATTAAGATACTGTAGTAAAACTGCAGTAGCACCATTAACCTCTGCTCTAAATATGCTTTCTTTGCTTTTAAAAGGAAAAAGAGGTTCAGATTTGGTAAAAAAAATCCCCCCAGAGTCAATAGATCTACCTTAGAGGGTGGAGCTATCTATAGTGCACTTGTACTGGTGACTTGAAAAGGAGAGTGGCTTACCCAAAAGAGGAGGGGTTTCCAAATGTAGCTGGGTACCTTTGTGTGGAATTTGGTGTTTTAGGGATACTTTAGAGGTGTTGCAAAAATTTTCCAATTTTCCAACCGGGACTCTTGAGAAGCATGCTTGTACAGGTATGGGATCTGTTAGCCGGAAAGCCGTTATCAGGAAAGTTCTGAATTACAGGAAGGCCATCTGCCATAGACTCCATTCTGTCCAAATAATAATAAAATAATAGAACAGTACCGTGTACATTATCCAAACTAAGATATAATTAATAATTGTGTGCATTCTGGATAATATGCCCCATACCTGTATTAAAAGATGTACTGCTACCTATTTGTTTGCTTGTTTGTGATGTTGGAGACCAGAAAATGCTCTGCTTTAAAACTAAGGGGCAGATTTATCAAGGTTCAAATTAGGGATACACGGAATCCACTATTTTGGATTCGGCCGAACCCCCGAATCCTTCTCGAAAGATACCGAACCGAATCTGAATCCTAATTTGCATATGTAAATTATGGGTGGGAAGGGGAAAACATTTTTTACTTCGTTGTTTTGTGACAAAAAGTCACGTGATTTCCCTCCCGCCCCTAATTTGCATATGCAAATTAGGATTTGGTTCGGCCAGGCAGAGGGATTCGGCCGAATCCGTATCCTGCTGAAAAAGGCAGAATCCTTTGCCGAATCCCAAACTGAATCCTGGATTGGGTGCATCCCTAGTTCAAATAGTAAATTCACAAATTCGAATTTTAATCCCCCTATTCGAATGTAAATTCGAACGTGAGATATACCACACCTCGACTATGGAGTTCTAATTCGAATACTCGCAACCTAAAACCTGCAAAGTTCATGTACAAGAGGTCTTTTGAACCATTTGGAGATGTTAATAGCCTTCCTGACATTCAAATTGTTTTTTTCATAGAAAAACTCGATTCGTATGAATCGACTATGAATCAAATATGATTCAAATACGATTCAAATTTTCAGGTCGGAACCATTCGATCGAATATTATACATTCAAATTTTTTCTTGATTAAACTTTCAGTCCAATTGTGATTATATTCGAATTAAAAAAAATGCACATGAATTCAAAATTCGACCTTTGATAAATTGGCCTCTGTGCTTTTTTTTGAGAACATTGTGATCAAATTGTCAGTTAAGTGAACTGGTGCCTGGTTTTTGTATCCAAACATGTGATGAGCAGTCTCCCCATGTGCACGGCAGGGGCATTGTGGTTGACAGAAAGCCTGTAAGCTGTTAAAGTATACATAACCTAAACCCTATGGGGCAGATTCACTAACAGGTGAATTTTCGCCAGCGTCAGCTTCGCACCCATCACACCACTTTGCCAGGCACAAATACTCTACGAATGCGTAAATTAACTAAAATACTAAGTTTTGTCCTGGGTGTTGAACGCTGGCGACTTTTCCCTAGCGTTACTTTGGTTGTGCGAACATTCATAGTGAAGACGCGCTCGCATTCATTTGTGCCTATCGAAACTTCGCTAGTGATCTTGGCCTTATTTAAATTTGTCTGGACGTCTTTATTATAATTGTTGCTGCAAATGGTTTAAGTTACAGGTTTATATTACACATGTCCAGGGAACCTTAATAAAGACAAGAGAGTTAATATAATGTCCTACACATGAGCCCACTGTAAAACGAATGTTCCATATGTTAGGAAATGTCTGAAAAAAAAAACGGTTCCCCAAAAAAAGTTTATTAGGACTTTTGCAGGCAATCACACTGAAAAAAGGAAAAGACGCCAGCGTTTTTTGAACTTTGAAGCATTTTCGGCACACTGGATATGATGTAAGTGACAGAATTGAGGAAGATCTAGATGTTTTAAAGCACTTCGTCTGGTTTGAGGTGGCGAAGACAAGTCTGGCGGAAGAGGTAACATTCAGTAAAATCCGCGTTTTAGTGAATTTGCAGAGTAATGTCTGTTCGCCAGATCGAAAAGTCGCCTGCCGCTAGCGACGGTCTATCTCACTCTAATTTGCACCTGCTCTGTTAGTAAATTGGCGATGTCCCTGCAGGTGGCAACTCTGTCGAAAAGTCACTAGCGTTAATCACTCTTTAGTAAATCTTCATTAGGAGACAAACATCTTTTTTTCATATCTCATTAACAAGACTAGATTCTGACAATGATGTATGATGTGTTAGTATAAAACACCGTTTCTCATAACTGTACTATAATTCATTGCAATTTGCACATGTTTTACATGTTAGCTCACACGCGTGCAGCCCGGGAAAAAAAAGATGTCAAATGAATGACAAATCACTTCTGGCATTCGCATTCATGCCTGGTTCGATGAGTTGGCAGCGAGACTGGGGTATTAATGGGTAGCATATTTTTGTCCGTGTGTACAGTCGTTTGAATGTAGATCTCCTGTGTATGTGCAAATGAGAAAGGCTATTATTTATATCTTGTCAAAACATTTCACCAATCTATTCAGCACGTGTGTTTCCAGTTACACAATCCAACAGCAACTTCATTCTTTTAAAGCACCAGCACGCGCGGCTAGGGAGGCAGCTAATGACGAACGAAGTTGAAGAGATGCCATTAAACACAAGATGAAATGACACTGTCAATGATTTATCAACTGCTGGCTCAATATAGTGCAAAATATTTATATTTAAAGTAATAATGACACATCCCATTCATCCTTATCCTTTATTTCTGTAGTGCTGACATATTACTTAGCCTTTTATATGGGTTATTAATCTCTATCTCCAGTGGAGCTTAATGTTCAGTGTCTCTATGACATGGCCACATACCTACACTCAAGGGTCAGTTTTATGAGGAGTTTGTCTGCATGGGAAGAAACAAAAGACAAAAAAGGGGAGCAAATGTTTGGTAAGTAAGCATTAAGGCGGAAGCTCCTGTGCCCCTTAATGCTCTAGCACTTGTGTCCCAGAAAATAATAAATTACCCCTATAGTATCTCATTTAAAGGGGGGTCAACCCCAAAACAATGCCCTTTTAAGCAACTTTTCACCGTACATTAATTTCCCATTTCCATTTTTTCAAGTATTTGTAAATGTAAATACTTTTGAAAGCAGTTTTTGTTTATCATTTTCTGTACTTCGTAATCATTGTATATGAAACTATGTAGCAGAAATCAGTTCTTTACCAAGTCTTTTAAATAGCTGCGTCATTATTTCAGGAGTCAGAACCAGTGATGCAGAGAATATGAACAGCCGAACAGATGCTGCTTTCAATTGCAACTATATTTACTGATACGTTAATAACCACTAAAATATCTTTAATGTGGACTGGAAAGTTACATTTTAAACATTTTTTTCGGCTAAAAAGGCACATCTCCGTGTTAAAGCCCTGCTCCATCTCTCTAGGGTCCAGCTTTGTAACATGACAATGAGTGAACAGAAAGGACCAGATTTAGGGGCAAATTTACTAAAGGTCGAAGTGACTAACGCCGATTTACTAACGGGCGCTGGCGCAATTTTGCTAGCAAAGGAGATAGACCCAAGCGCTACTTCGCACTCCTATGCCAGACAAAGTTTTGCTCTGGCGAAAGAGCATTACTTCGCAAATTCACTAAGATGCGCATTTTACTGAACGTTACCTGTTTCGCCAGACTTGCTTTCGCCAGCTCAGACCAGGCGAAGTGCAGTAGAATATATAGGGCTTCTTAAATTTTTTGTTGAAAAGTCCCAAAATATGCTGGCATCTTTTACTTTTTTCAGGGTGATAGGCTGCAAAAGTCCGTAAATTTTTTATGGGTACCCGGGCTCCCCCATACATTTCCTACCATACGGCACATAAACTATACACCGGGCAGATGTGTAGGGCATTATAACAACTCTATTTCATTTTATTAAGGTTCCCTGGGCTAGTGTAGTGTAATGTATTTGCTGCAACATATACGTCCATGCAAATTAGCCAATGCTAGCACAACTTTGCTTTGTTTGGCTCAGTAATGCTAGCGCAACTTCGCCAGAGTTTGGCGCCCTGGACGCAACTTCGGATTTTAGTGAATTAGCGTTGTCCTGGTGAATCTACGCCTGGTGAAGCCGTCACTGGTGAATTTACGGAGGTTAGTGAATTTGCCCCATAGGGAGGATTCTGATCTTGTATTGGGGTACTGGGAGACAATACTCAATATTATTTCCCCCTTACATGTATTTGCATTACAGAGAGGGGAATTTTAAGGAGTGAAAAGAAGACAAACATAGTTCTGTCCTTCACCTGTTGGAGCATATCAATATTTGCATTTGGGCAGCCACAGTTCAGTAAATACCATAATGTGCTTATAAAATGTAAAGTGAAATGTCATGGTATAAGCAGTGAACCACAATGAAAACACCCTATTACTCCAGGACACATAAATGAGATACTGGGATATAGTGCTCCTGAAAGCATTGCAGGTAATATGTATAAAGGAGGGAACAGAGGGTCTATAGTTTGTAGTTTTTGTTGCATTACTTGATAAGTGTTCCGTTACAAATTGCTGGCGTTGCACAAGCCTAATAATAATGTTAGTGCCAAAACAAAATTAAATAACTGGGGACTGTCTGGTCCCTATACCACTAACAGTAATAAATTCTGAAATATTACCGTATAACAGTTAGTGCCAACTTTCTCTTGAAGTTTCTGGCACCAAGTGATTTACCTTTACCTTTGGATTGCTTGTCCTGCCTTGCAGACTCTTTCAAGCAAATATCACAGCTGCCAGTATAACGTGATGGATGATACATAACATGACCATAATATTGGGATGCGAAAGAGTGTGGGATGCACTGAGACTGCCAATTTGGCTGCATAGGGGAATCTAGGAATTTGCATGCTAGTAATATAAAAATGTTATTTTCCATTACTGAAATATCTGACACAGAAAGCCTTACAACTGTTGATGTTAGTGTTGTTTTTAGTGGAGGACAGATAACTATACAGTGATTACAGCAGACTTATGCATTCTACAAGGGCTGACGGGCAATATGCCCCACACTTACATGATATAGTCAATTAGGGTGAAACTTGCTTCCTTTAGCTAATCTGCCCTTTTTACTACCTATTCCAATTTTTCAGTTGGGAGTCTTGGGAAGCATGCTTGTACAGGTATGGGATCCATTAACCCGGAAAGCTGTTTCAGGAAAGTTCTGAATTATGGGAAAGCCATCTGCCATACACTCCATTCTGTCCAAATACATTTTTCCTTTTTTCTCTGTAATAATAGAAAAGTACCTTGTACATTAACTAAACTATGGTATAATTAATCTTCATTGGAGGCAAAACAAACCTGTTGGATCAAATTAATGTTTAAATTATTTTTCAGTAGACTTAAGGTATGAAGATCCAGATCACTGAAAGATCCCCAGGTCCGGAGTATTCTGGATAATAGGTCCCATACCTGTATTGAAAGCATGTTGCAGTTGTTATACAAATGAATATGTACTTTTACCTATTTGTTTGCTTCCTTTAGCTACCTGCCATTTCACTACCTAATATCAAATATAATAATATATCAAATAGCTGTTGGTTTCACAAAAGAACCTGCTGATTTCAGGAGGCGGATGGGGGGTCCAGAGGAGGCAACCCCAGTCCAACCCTGCTAATACATACGTTTGTTTTCCACTGATTGCCCCCAGTTATGCTTACACTCCATAGGCATCTTATATGGAAAATCCATTATTCAAAAAGCTCCACAATACAGGAAGACCATCCCCCATGGAGTCCAATTTAAGAAAAAAATATATTCCATTTTATATTTTATTTAATTTTTAACTGTTATTGGTGGTAACTAACTATAGTTCTATAGTAACTATAGTAACTGTAACGGTTGGCACCCTAAAGTCCGAACAGATGCCAAGCACCGTGGTCTTGGCTCGTGCTTCCGCCTGTAGCAGCCGCCTTTGGCCTCGTGGGGGAGCCCTCAGCTAGAGTAGTCAGATCAGGCCGGGTCGGGGCAGGCAGAAAATAAACGTAGTCAGGCAGGCAAGGGTCAAACCAGGAAGTCAATCAGAGGGGTTAATCAGAATCAAAGTCGGTAATCAGGCAAGGGTCAGGATTCCGAAGTCAGGATCATCAAATAGCCAGGCAGGGGTCACAACAGGAATCAAACAGGTTGAAACAGAATAGCACAAAGCTCAAATAGCACCAGGAACAAACTCCTATAATGGGCAGTGTGTAAAAAGAAAATGTACCTTTAAATACTTTTAAATTTCGCGCCATTGTCATACGTCAGCGCGCCTGCTCCTTTAAATCACCTGCGGCGCAGAAGACAAACATGGAGGGCATCCCCACTTGGAGCGCAGCGTGCGTCTCCGCCGACCCCCACAAACCCCACCAGGGTAAGTCCTTATTACAGTAATCCAGTGGTCTTCTTTGTTTTTTTTGTAGACTGGGGGCCTGACTTAAGAATGCTCGAGCCTTTGGGCTACTAAAAACATTAAAAATATTTTAAAAAAGATAAAAAGCTTGACATTTAAAACCTGCTGAGCTTTCTATTTTTTTTTTGTCTGGGAAAAACAAAATGATCGGCAGGAAGCCAAGGTATTTAAATGAAGAAACCACACGAGAGTTGAGGAACTATTGACTGTTATTAGTAGCCAAATGCTCGAGCTGAATTCTGGATACTAGAAATCTGTATAAGTAGTCTCCATTCATTGTTAACTGACTGCTCCAGGTAAAAGATAGAACTGGGATTAATAAAAAGTACTCTTATGACTCATTATGGTATATATAAATATATATATATATATAAATAGCCACATTGCTCACAGTGTGCCTTACCACACCATGCTTAGTATGATTTTACTTTGACCTTTTCCAACTCAAGTTCATCCCTAAGCTGTAGGAAAAGAGTTCCACTGCAGGTTTTGAAGAGACCTTTGTGTCTTAGTTTTTTTTATCTTCCTCGTTGCACACAGCAGTTACTTCCATTGTTTTAGTGGACAAGAAGAGGTAAAACCTCAAATCCCACTCCACAACAGAAACATGTCAAGCGACACACAAAGTCTCCACTCAAATCGTGCTTTAACCCTTGATATTATTTTGAGGAATTCTGATTTTTTTTTCAGTTCAGTAACCTTTGGGTAAAGCAACACAGCAATGTCGCCATTTTGTCCCCTTTAAAATGATTTTCCCTTTGGAAAAATGACACATTTTAAGGTGTACTTAAGCCTTCCATAAAACTTCCATTTTAGCAAATAAACCACTATAGTAGTGTTAAACAAAACGTTTCACCAAATCCAGCGACATGGAGGGACCTATAGGATCATGGCCTCTATGGCTTTATTCCCTACCAGTACCTCATTTCCTTGTTGCTGGGTTAAAACCCATGTAACCATTTCTACTTATTTTGCATACCCAGTTCATTGGCCCTCAGGTTGATGACTATATCCTGCCTCACTGTAACATAGTGCTTGGCGGGGGGAAGTCCTTCCTCTTTGGCCTGCAGCAGTTGATCTGGGTGGATGTTCCATTGAGCCTGGAGTCAACAAGACCCCAGAAGTGTTAGGCCCTAAAGGTGCAACCCCTTTAGAGAAGTCAGGGAACAGGGACCCCCTGAACGAGGTTAGGTAGTGTGTAGGATAGCCACTGTTATAGCCCACTCTAAGAGGAGTGAGTCAGAGAGCTATAGTTAGTAAGAGCAGCATTTCAGCTGCAACAAGGAGGATAGGTAGGAGCAGCTCTGTCTTCCAGGCTCTGCTTGCCTGTAGTAAAGGGACAGCAGTACAAGTGAATTTTGTTCTAACCCTGTTCCACGTTTACTGTAGAACTCTGGACTACATGAGTTACTGACAACCTGGATGGTGTATACTTCAACTCCCCGTGTTATTCATTCAGTGGTGACATTCTGTCTGTACCTGCTACACCTGTGACTGTACCGGTCATTTGTTGACTACCTCATGTGTGTGAGTATTATCAACCCTATGGCGCTTTACACTGAATAAAGCCTGTTGTTATTTTGTTTGCAAAGAGCCCCATGCATCCCTTTTGTATTATTTTACACTTTTGGCAGTATTGAGGTATAGTACAACACCCCACACGCTCTCTTAACGAAAGCCCTTCCTTTTGAAAGAGAGTCCAGTGTAGCCCATGCTCTACCCCTCTAGTTGGTATTTGCCTTTTTAAGCCAAATCGGGGTTACAGAAATTCTGCATTATCAGGTGCAAAAAAATAGCCATTGTCTTCAATGCATTTGCATGAAAGGCAAAGCTTAGTAGGAACCTCAGAAATAACACCTTCTCATGGCAGTTACTAATTCCCGTGTTAGTTGCAGCCATTGAATGGCTGAATTAGAACTAAGCACAAGTTGTAAGGAGTGTGTATGTAGGGTTGCCAAGGCCGGGGCCAGTATTACAAATTTACCGGCAATGTAGCTGCAGGTAAATTTGTAATACCCTTAAAAAGACCCCCTTGGCCCGTAGCCAATCCCCTGTAAACATATCTTTTGTCCTCTGTCTTCAAATCTCTGCGCCGCGGCCCCTTTTTGTTCCCGCCCCCCACCAGCCGGTAAAAAAATTAGGAAAAGATGGCAAGCCTATGTGTATGGGAGCTACGTACCATTGTGAATGGCATCCAAGCACACGCATCTTTGCAGTTGCAAATTTACTAGTTTACCAATGCTAAATATTATCCTGTAATGAAGCCTCAAAAAGGGAGAAGTAGTGCTGTTAATGGATTGGACACAATGATATGGACAAAGAGTAGAGAACCAAGTTCACCCAGGGCAGGCATATTTCATTAGTCAGCCATCTTGCATTTGATAGGGCATTTAGCCCTCCAGATTCTGGAAAAAAAAAAGTTTTGCAGAGAAGTATTGCTATAAAAATACAATGAAGTTACTGGACTACAGCTCTCAGCACACTATATTTTTTGATAATATATTGGCTGGGATTTGTAGCTCATAAATATTAAGGTAATTTTTGGTTGAGCAACTACATACATATATTAAAGTGAAAGCTGCCACTGATAGCACATCGCTGAATACAGTATATTGTAGCCAAGCCACATTTCAGATGAGTCAGTGCCGTGGGAAAGATTGCAGAGGACATAGCAGGGACATACATAGTAAAACCCAGACAGAAAAGTCCCGCAGTTTGAAATACATGCTTCAATTAAATCTGCAACTCTGGCCAGCTAAAATTGCCAAATTAGGATCTTGCAATAACATTTTTTGTAATGTAAACATCTGGGTGAGAGGCAATAACTCCAGGGCCTGTAATTTAGTTCCTCTGCCCCACGATTACTTTGTGGAGAGGAGTATACAGTAGTTCCCCATTCTGGTTTGTCTCTTAATAGCTTATTGGGTGGATGGAGCATTCCAGCCAGCCTGACATATGTTCCAAATAGCATCAGCTTATTATCTCAGCATTCAGGATATGAGCAAAATAGGTTAAATACAAAGTACCCCATGCCACAGTTCAAAGAGCATAATATAGAAAAGATTGAATGGGGGCTATTTTAATCTATATGTGATTTTTCACATGCATAACTCATGTCAGTTGAAGATGAAAAACCCTAGCAGTTTTTTTTTTAGTGAAAGAGACCAAGAAGGAAGTCTAAAGATCTTCCAGATGACTTACTGGGATACAAGACCTAATAATACTGAAAAGAACCAGTATAACTGCACCTCAGACAACAGCAGAACTACAGTTGGCAGCTGTTAGGCTGGATCCTGTGTAAGGAAATCCTGCACTTTGCTGGGGAGAAAGAGAATGGTTCAATAGAAGGAATATTGCAGGTATTCACTGCAGCCTCTGTTCTCCTTAATATAGCAGAGCTAGGAAAGCTTGTCTCAAAAGGATCATGTCTTGATTTTTATGCTGTAGTTTTTATTTCTAAATTACAATGCAAATAATTCATTCTACCATGTAAAATTGAATTCCTAACCCAACAAATGTATTTTTTTAGTTGTAATATCGGTGTGTAAGCAGCCATTCAGGTAATTTTGCCTGGTGATATGCTTTCAGAAAGATCCAGAGCTGCACTGTAGAACTGCTTTCTGCCAGGATATTGTTTCTCCTACTCAATTTAACTAAAGTGGGACATGGATTTTTACTATTGAGCACTGTTCTCCCGGGGAGCTGTTATCTGTTACCTGTTACCTTCCCATTGTTCTGCCGATGGGCTGCTAGGGGCAGTGCAGCAGTAAAGAGTGACTAAAGTTTATAAGAGCACAAATCACATGACTGGGGGCACCTGGGAAACTGACAAAATGTGTAGCCCCATGTCAGATTTAAAAATATAAAAAAATCTAAAGGTTTGTATCTCACCAGAATATCAGGCATTAAAAGGAATCTATGATCCACAAATTACCATTTTGGCATTTCGATTTCATTTTTATTCATTAGACGAGAAAATTCGGGGAGATTTAGTCGTAAGGTGTACAATAGCTTCTTCTTCGGGCGACTAATCTCCCCGAACTGCCTCCCCGCCGGTGATTTTCTCAATAGAGAAAGATATTCCTTATGCTAAGGGCAGAGACAAATGAGAAGATTCGGAGAGATTAGTCGCCCAGTGACAAATCACCTCTTCTTTGGGCGACTAATCTCCCCAAACTGCCTCACGAGAAAAGTTCAGGCTACTTCGCAAAATGAAGTGCTCCGAGTGACATCCCGCCGGCGATTTAGATTCTAGCTGGCGGGGAGGCAGTTTGGGGAGATTAGTCGCACCAAGAAGAAGTGATTTGTCGCTGGGCGACTAATATCCCCGCATCTTCCCGTCTGTCTCTGCTCTTGGCATAAGGATATTAAAGCAGGGATAAGCCTTCTAAAGTCAAAGATTATGATTCCATATGTTCCAGTTGTATGACATGTCCCAATCAGATCGGCACTGAGTACAATATTGATTTCTGTGTTTTATGATATATATGTTAATGAAAATATGGTAATGTGATGTAACTGATGAACAGATGGTCATGTGTCTGTCTATAGGCAGTATAAGCATAGGGGACATGCAAAGAGCAAGACTAGAAGTCAAGGGTCCACTCAATGAGTGAAGGAGCAGTCATGTCATGTCCCAGTAGCAAGAATACACCAACAGGAGATCTAGGGGTCTCAGTCATAAAATATAGATTTGTGTATCAGGTGGTACTATGTGCAAAGTGCAGACCTCTAGAACCTGCACTGACAGTATTTTGCCCATAGCACTGTGCACCACCTGATAATAATTCTGTTAAATATAGCGTAGGGATGGACAGTACCGTTGCATTTGACTCCACAGATGAACAATTTCACTAAATGGAAAATAACCAGTTTATGTCATTCAAAGATCCTCGCAGGTATGGAAACTTTTAGTCGTTTGACAGTAACCGTTTCTGTGTGTACTTGGTGTCTAGTGCACATGATAATGCACAGAAAGAGCCTTTCTTTTTTCCAGATGTTTATAGTGAACAGTGTAATAGGTCGGATGACTGTACTTCATGCTAATTTTCTGTTTGGCGTGCAAGCATTACATAACCTACGATTTGTTTAAGCAGGAGGAACAACTTCGATTTTGGTCCAGTGGTTACTGAAGTAAGAATCTTGCTATCATCAGTCTTGGTTTTCCATACAAAATATTTGCCAATGTTTTTCCTAAATGATGCCACCCACCATTTATTGTTTTGTGTCATTTTATAAAACCATGAGGCTACATTGATGGATACATGAGGGTGTTATCTCTAATGGCACATACAGTATGTTAGGCCACCACTGGTCATTATTGGTGTGTCCACAGTATATACTGTAGCATTGCCATCAAATGTGACTAATGGAAAGTGTCCAAAATATCTAGACAAAGGGAAACTGATGATCAGAACACAACTGCTAATCACTCTGATTTCATCTCTTAAATGCTGCATGGCCTTTCTGATCAGCAAACAGTAATGGTATACCATTGTATATGACACAACATTAAAGCATCATGACTTACACTGAGGTTCAGATGATTCCATTTTTACTAATTCATCCACACAAGGGTCCACAAAATGGCTATAACTTCACAACCAGCACATTTATCTTTGGGAGAATAACACCGTTTCCACCTCCTTTGTATATGCAAAACAGTATTCCTAGGAAAGACGTTATGATTTCATGTGTGATCTCGACTCCCTAAAAAGTTTCCATTACATTTCAGAAGCTATGTGATATTTGGAGGAGCTCTTATCAGTGTTAGTGGCCCGGGTTTGATTCACATATACTCTAGGTGCACCTCTAATTCTAATGAGTTGCATGAAGCTAAATGTACCTTTATTCCCACAGATTTGCATATTCAATGGTTTATAGCGTATTCACAGTATAAATTTGCTGTATATAAGCCTTCACTAAACTTGCCCCATAATTTGCTCATCATTCTGATTACCTGTAATTCTCGAAGGAGGGATTCACTACACCTGTGCTATCCAGCAATTAAAAACTCACATTCCCTGGTTAAGATAGTCACTGGGGGATCTATTAATGTAAAGAGGTAGAGACAGCACTATTAGAAAGAGTGGTAGACTATGTGCCTTGTATGGTTTGAACCTAATAGTCATTAAGTTGATGCAGACGCCAGAAATCCCTTAATGAGAATGCTAGTGTCTGTCATAGGTGTATCATTTAACCACCGGAAGCTTCATCTGCACCATAGCCTTGCAAAAATATCAATAACTATATCTTTCACCAAAAAAATCACGATAGCCAAGGGGATCTTGTCTGTTATAATTATATTAATTACAATTATTTTAATTACTAGATATACAATTATATTCAGATATACAATTAATTTATAACTCCATATGTTAATTTATAGATGTAAATGGTGGCTGTCACACTGATGCAGTGCCCTATGTATCAGTTGCCCAAATGATTATAAATAAAGACAAAAACACAAAAATAAAAACCATATCCCTGCCACCATAAAGGCAAATATGATATATAATGTTGTATTCCCATATAATTATTATTTACAGAAGAATCTAAGAGAGCCATACTTATAAGCTATACTGATCCTTTAAGTAAAGGCCCTGTTAACATCCACTACACTGAAAACTGTTACTTGTAGATTACTTGTAGCTGATATTGTTAACATAAAATTAGAGGATCTAGTCCTAAATCCAGCAAATTGCTGCAAACACATTAGCAAAGCAAACAAAATAAATGGAGACATCTGAAACATATCCAGTGAGTCTTTTTCTCCCCTTTTTTTTCTTTTTTCCAAATTCAGCAGTCAAGAAACAAAAGATGGGCATTTCAGACACACCGGCAGAGATGAAGACTTGAGAATGTCCTGAATGCATTCCACAAAGCAGGCTGTGCATAAAACCCTGGCAGTCTACTCCCTCATTTTGCCTCCCCTTATGCACCCAAAGTGCTAGTAATAAATTGCTCTTCAGGGCCATGGCAATTTCACGGTTCACCAGGCACAATCACTCTGAGTTCCCCTGTGATAATCAAGCTATTAACAGACAATGAGCAACAGATTGTATCTCCTCATCCCACATAACTGCCCCTGTATTCACTGAACTTAAAGCATATGTATCCACTTCATTCTATCAGTGTGAGGTCCCATTTAAAAAGTCTCAGGCCGCCTGTCTCTCTATCTGGTGAAACAATGGATGAAATCTAAAGATGTGTTAGGTACGATGGATGGTGCTCAATTCCCTAGCTTTCTATATTACCCCAAGCAATTCCAACTACGACTGCAGACTTTCACATCTTTGCTGGTGTCACTTAAATAAAAACATAATAAAAACAAGCTAATGATAACCTCTGGAATAACAATGATAACATTAGCAAACTTATTTAACGAAACAAAATGTGAAGTTTCTCATATAGTAAACATTGAATATGATCACTGAAAATCTGAGAAGGTCTAAAATTGCTGAATTATATTTATGATTTTTTATGGGTTTGTATTATAAGTTGTAGAAACTTCTCTCATTTTTATACAAGTGCAAACCATGGGAGAGGTGGTCTTTTAAAGAAAAAAACTTGATAAATGTTCTATTCTATTAAATAGAAGCTAGCTTTAAAATGAGATTTAAAAAATGTTTTGGGGGGTGTTTTTATAATAGCAATATAAATAGTATTTTATAAGGGAAATTCATAAACCTAACTAGAGTTCGTAGCTTAACGTTTTGAGCAACTGTAAAGACTTTGGCCCACATTTGTAAATAACTGGGTATAATTTAATAACATTTTAGTGAATGTCTATGCACAAGGAGTGTTTAACCCAGCAGCCAGTCTAAAGGAATGTCGATCGATGGATACAGGTTACGGGTGGCTGAGATACTGCACTTTTCTCTGCACTGTAACCTTCCTTAGCTAATATATTGCTTCATTTTATGAAATTCTAGTCATCCAGAGAATTACACTCATTCCACATGGAAAGGAATATTTATACCTTTTAATAAATCGAGTGTATGCCTAATTAGTTTTATCATCAACACCCACACACTTGGCAAATTCTTGAGCACCACCAGTGTTCTATCACTGCAATCACTCAAACAATAATAAATTAAGGGATAGCTAAATACTGTACTTCAACTTTATGTCTCCCACTATGAAACAGTGCAACGGATTTCTCAGAACAAAGGCAATCTACAAGGCAGATAGATCACGCAAACTTATTTTAAGAGATTTTTTTTAGATATTGACAACCCTCCACAGTTTTTTTGGAACTATAACTTCCAGCATCCTCAGAGAGATCCATTAAATACAGGGTCGTTCTCAGAATATATTAGGTATTAATAACTAATAATACATTTTCATAACTCAGTTGTTATTAGAGTTGGGATTTAACTGAATTTGTGATTGCCAGTGGTTTTCAATTAATTAATGCATGTATTTGCCTTTTAGAGATGCATCTTTGGACAAGTTCTGTTGACTATAAGGGTCAGGGAAAATGAAACTCTCCGAGTGCCATCCCGCCGGTGATTTACAATTTAGCCGGCGAGTGGCAGTTCGGGGAGATTATGCGACCTGAAGAAGAGGAGATTTGTTGCTGGGCGAATAATCACCCCAAATCTGCCTGTGTACCCTGACCCTTATGCAGTGGAGGGCTGGAGTGCCAGTGGAACTAAAACAATGTATTTGTTACATACTGTAGATCGGTCCTTGTAGTTTGCGTTGTTTGTAGGAATACAGCTGTGCCCCACTGTATTGCCTGAGCTTCCATCCATTGCAATGTCTGCTTCCTCTGTAATTGAAACATATAAGGGAGTGGTGTAGGGTTTTGAATCTCAGATTCTGCCTTCTGAATGGCCTCTAAGTATACCCATGGAATCAAAGTAAACACTCCAAATGAATTCTGTCATTTGCACAAGGAAGTTTCTATTATACATGTAAGTATGCATTATTGTATTCTGTTATTTTGTGAATAACATAAAAAGGAAAACATCTCCTGTTGTGCATTGTTGAAGACAGGTCTAGTGGGGAGTACATACAGGCAGCATATCAACGCAGAGCCACATTCATTATCCTGTCAAGTGTCAAGTCTTTCAAATCTATTGCTCAGACACTTGAGCCAAATTAATGACCCATATTGGAAACTGATATCAACAATACAGCTTAAAGGCATAGCTTAAAGCTAATGTGTCCAGGGTCTTGCTGAACTTTGCATAGCAGATGAGGTGGTAGGGGGTTCCTTCATGCCACCCCCACTAAGCCCTTGTGAATACAAATGTGCCAAATGTCAACAACACTGTATTCACAGGGGTAAGTGCAAGTCCTTATGCTCTAGGCCTTTGCTCACAGTTGTTGAGAGCGGGGCTGGGCTCTCTGGCAAAATGAGACAAACAAGGCTTGCTCCATAACCTCCTAAATCTGTCCTTCTGAACCTTAATTAATGTATAAGTTTGCAAAAACTCCACAGTAATTTCAATAAGCTAGATAAATGAATGATGTGGCACTTGTAAGCCAAATAACTTCAATCTACGTAACTCTTTGTGAAATGAACAAAAATAGGTAAAGGAGAAAGTAAGAAATATGCAGACATAGGGCCTTATTTATCAAAATCCAGATTTTGAAATTAAAAAAGTCAGAGCAAACTAGAATCGATGTTTTTAGCTTATTTATTAATAAAAAAGCACAGGCAAAAATCCGCATTGTACGATTTTTTTGGAGTTTTTTCCCAAATCACTAGATTTTCCGGGCTCCAAATTTTTCTTATTTTTGCCATAAATTCAGAAATAGTCGGATTTTTGGGCTAATTATTCTAGCGCAGACCACAGATACTTCCAAATATGATAGGGACCTCTCCCATTGACTTATATACAACCTCAGTAGGTCTGAGATGCAGGAATTTAGGATTCAGACTTTTTCCATCCTCTGGGTATAAAAATAATTTTTTTTCCCACTAAAAATTCGGATTTTATAATAAAAAACTACAGTTTTCGAGTTTTGCCATTCAGACTTTAATAAATAACCCCCACAGAGTTTCCTTCGATGTCTGTAAATGCTCCTTTCCTGTGTTGCACTTAAAATCTACCATGTGCCTTGAGTGTAATAATGAATCATTTGCCTGGAGGATGCCTACGTTTATCTTGAATTAGCATGGCATTGATATGCATTTCACTCTTTAGGAAAGGATGGATTAGTTATCTGTGTAGATTTAAAGGAGAAGGAAACGTTAAAACTAAGTAAGCCTTATCAGAAAGGTCTATCTAAATATACCAGTAAACCCCCAAAGTAATGTTGCTCTGAGTCCCCTGTCAAAAGAAACACTGCATTTCTTTCCTTCTATTGTGTACACATGGGCTTCTGTATCAGACTTCCTGCCTTCAGCTTAAACCTCATTGCCCTGGGCAAGAGCATGCTCAGTTTGCTCCTCTTCCCCGCCTCTCATTTCTCTACTGTAATCTGAGCCCAGAGCAGGGAGAGACTCAGGCAGGAAGTGATGTCACACCACATTAATACTGCAGCTCCTATCCTAAACAAACAGAGAGTTTCTAGAGCTTTTTACTCAGGTATGGTAAAACATTCTACAGAATAAATATAGCATTCTAGCTTGCACTATTGCAGCTAATCTATTGGCAATAAAATGCCTCCGTAGCTTTCCTTCTCCTTTAAGAATACCTTGATGGCTGCAGTTGAATTCCATAGGCAAGAGATCCATTTATTCTAACTAGCCTATACTCTCTGATCTCTACACCTATTCTGCCCATAGGAACACTTTGTTTACTACAACTTGTTTACGAATTGCAGGGTAAGAATTACATTTTTTTTCTAGGGAGATAGAATCCCACTGGCATAATATTATTCACTCGGTATAGGAAGTCCTGATAATCCGATAATAGAGAGTTACTTAGATTCTAAGTCATTTTTCTTAGATACCCAGAGGTAATTTGAATTGCCTTTTATTTTTTTAAAGGGGATGTAAACTTCTCTAATCCATACTTTTTTGCTCCACCCCAAATGTGCAAATGAAAGAAGATTCATCATCCCTATGAGATTTATATTGGTCATTGTCATGCAGTTTAATGTCTTTTGGCAAAAATCTATTACAATCTGAGTTTCTTCTACCCATGACTGTTTGCTTATACAGAGGCTATACTCTGTTAGGCATGCATATGTACTAACCAATCACATGCCTAGTAATCTTCTTCACAGGACACTGCTTTTTCTGCATTTCACACTTTGCTTTGGCTTTTCTCACAATATAATCAATGAAAGAGCACAGTTAATAAAAGAACTTGAATAAGCAGAACTACATATTTTCATGGCCGACGCTAATTCTTTTCTCACTCCAAATGCATTAAAGTCAACGGGTGTTTTATTGTAATTGCGACTTTTTTGTCTCTGCAACTTTTTTGCTGCTGCATATTTTTTCGCGGAAATTTTTTGCTGCAGTTTCATGAAAAAATTTTCAGATGGCAAAATTTCACTGTGAATCCATGCTTTGCAAAAACATTCACTACACAATTTGTCCCAATTTACAGAATTCATTAAACACACCACCAGCAGCCCTTTCACTCCTAGGATGATTATAAAGTGTAAGATAAGATCAGCCATTATATTAGCATAATGCCACCAACTCTTATCTCTGTACTGTCTTAAGACATTAGCTCTGTAGATAAGACAAGACCTAGCAGGATTCTATCAGTTATCACTGGACAGCCCAGCAATCCAAATTAGTGCTTTTTGACAACACACAGACTTCCTCTGTTAGTGCCTGTAGAATGGGGCTCTAACCCTCTGTTAGGTCTTTATTTCCAGTGCAACTATTCAAGTATGAGAACATGTACAAAATCTCTAAAATGGAAATTTTATGTCGGAGTCTGAGGATCAATTCCAGCCAGGGCATAATGCTATCACCAAGCTTTTGTGGCTTTCCTCCCAAACGCCAAAAAGATACAGGCAGGTATAATAGCTCCCAATAAAACTGATCATAACGTTTGTGAATGTGATACTCCACTGGGGCAGAGACAGATGTCAATGATAATATCTGTAAAGCGCTGCAGAAATGTATTAGCGCTAGATAAATAAAGGATGATGATAATGGTACAGAATAAGATCAGCCACATAAACACCATTATAGCCTGTTAACATATATATGGAGCAGACAAGATAATAATTTTTACTTAGAAATTCTGTGTAGTATTATAAAAAATAGCATGGTTAATACTATTGTAAAGACTTATAGGAGACTTACAGCCAACATTAATAGAATAGCCGTAGCTCTGCCCTCATTTTCTTGCAGAAAGCTTTGTTTGTTATTATTATTCCAGCGCCGACATATTTTGGTTGCACTTTACAGAGATCATGGACATCAGTCACTGTCTGATTTCAGGCGCATGAAAAAATCCTGCAGGAATGCTGGTTCTTAACTAGACAGTGAAGGGGAATTTGATTTTAAATTACCTTTCCTACAATAAATAATTATTCCCCCCTCCCCCATGTTCTATATGTAGGTAGCAATAACCATTATCACTGGATATGCCAAAATTAATTTCTGCTAGTTTATTTATTGCCACTGGTACATGCTTTCTTGCCTGTATTGTAAATGTATTATTAGAAATGTGATCATTTTATGTACCTGCAAAATTAAGTTCTTTAAAGGATCCCAGTAGTTCAACCCCTTAGCCGTTTCTGTCCGTTTTCCAGCCGGTGTGATTCATACAATATTCAAATACTGCAAAACAGAGCTTCCCAATGAGACACAGGGAAAGACAGCACAAAAGTTCAATATAGTGTAGAATTTTTCACACACTTCTGTCTCAATAGATGCACACGCGACTCACTTCTCCTTCACCAAAAACAATACCCTCTCTTCTGTACACTCGTAAACTGGGTCGTTTTCTGCTTTAATCTACCCAAGACAGCATCTAGCATTGTAATACCAGGGGAAGATAAGTACTTACAGACATTTATATCACTGTATGCTTTTCAACTCAATCTTTCAACCATTGTATTTGATTTCAACTCCGAATAAAGGTAAATATTGCCTAATTAATAAATATGGGTTGCATTTATCTCACCTTTTTTCCATATGTTGACTAAAACGTACATCGCACACCTCCTTTGTAATGCTGAACTGGCAGCTTGCCTGCTTGGGGGAGGGTTGTTTGAATTCCTGTCAAGGTTGAACTTGATGTCCATGTGTCTCTTTTGTCAGACTAATCTGCCATGGAATTAGGATATTCTACAGGGAGATCTTATTTTACCCTCATATATGTTTATTCATGAATGGAAGCAGCCATGATTGCTTTGGTAAGGAAACCTCAGAAGACGCTAATGAAGTGCTGCCCTCTGGTGGGCAAGTTGTCAAGAACAATGACAGAATGCTTCCTTGACAAGCAATCACCTTTGAAAGGTGTAACAAACTTGTCAATCTGGAATCTTAATGGCAGCTAGCACACTCAAGAGGACCCCTGTGAGTTCCGGTGTTCACCGAAGCCCTTTTGGGGTCTGGGCTTTCTGCTGCGGAACCAACAGGGAATTTGTGCGTTTGGTAGTGTGAGAGTTTGTGAAGAGGTACCGGCAAGGATCAGGCAAATCGTAGTCACAAAACAGGCAAATGGGTCGAGGCAGGAATCAAAGTCAAACAGGCAAAAGTCAAAAAACCAGGAAAGTCAATAGAATACGCTAGAAAACACTTTAGCAGGATCTGTGAACACAAGCCAGCTTGGCCATTGTTCCAATGGAAAAAGGGCCTTTTTAAAGGAGAATTGGCGCCAAAGTTCGAATCTCCTGCCGAAAAATGACGTCATGAGGCTCAGCATCAAAACGCAAGCAGCACGACGCCCCTCATCATATGTGAGCGTTGTGACGCTCCTCGTCATCCGTGAGTGTCACGTCGCTCCGCGACCGTGCATGCACACCACTCGTCGAGGAGAGATTAAGAGGACGGACTAATCTCCTGGTGCGTCTTACAAAAGAAGTATCTCACAGAAAGTATTGTTTACTAAATCCAATTGGTCAATATAAAATCCCACTAAAGGGAATCTGCCGCCGCATTACAATAAAATACTGGGATGAATTAGCAAACTAAAAATGTGTTATCATCTAATAACAATAATGAAACTTTTTTTAAAAAAAAAAAAATTATCAGTAAATGTCCATTAATGTTCATTTTTAAGAAGTTTTCTATGTGCTAATCCTGATTGGCTGAGCCCCAATCTTCATTCATTTATTTTAATGGAGACGATCAATAATAGTGTCACTTTTGTCATTCATGCTCTATAAGGCACAAGGGGACAGTCTTTCTCATTCTGTTGCCAATATCAAAAGAGGGGTACGTCTTTTTTCAAAGAAAATCATTAATTTCCCAGCATGATTGACTTTACTTATACTCACCATCACTAAATCAAGTGATTCACAGACAATGGGGGGAATGTAATTAAAGTCGCAAAGAGCAAAACAATTCGCACCAATAAGAATAAAAATCCACATCTCGCAATGTAATATTATTCCTTAAACTGTTATTGCATTGCGAATTTTAAGTGCTTGAAGGTGTCGTAATTTTTTAAACTTAATGACTTTTTCAGTAAGAAGTTTTATTATATTTAGGGGCAGATTTATCAAGGGTTGAAGTGGATTCAAGTGAATTTTCGAAGTTCAAAAAGTTCGAATTTCAAAGTAAATTTTTGGGTAAATTTTTGGGTACTTCGACCATCGAATAGGCTACTACGACTTTGACTTTGATTCGAAGTAAAATTGTTCGAATGTTCGACCATTCGATAATCGAAGTACTGTCTCTTTAAAAAAACTTCGACTTCAATAGTTCGCCAAATTAAACCTGCTGAAGTGCTATGTTAGCCTATGGGGACCTTCAAATGCATTTTTCTAAGTTTTTTGTAGTCAAAGTAAAATCGTTTGATCGATTGCTGAAATCGTTCGAATCGTTCAATTTGAACGATTTGGTAAAAAAACCGTTGACTTTGATATTCATATATCCATTCGATGGTCGAATTTCGATGTATATTTCACTTCGAAATTCAACCTTTGATAAATCTGCCCCTAACTGCACATTGGTGCAAACTATAAAAATCGCAAACGGTCTTCCACTGTCGCAAGTGGTTGCTAAACAGTTTCCATGTTCGCAAAAACTATATTAAATTTGCACAGTGTAAAATGTGTTCAATTTTATTACATGTCAGGCAAGGACTTTGATTTATAGTACTGTCCTTGTATCATTACAGGAAGCCACAAATAAAATACATCTCATTTTTGTGATCGTGAGCTTCTTCTCCTGCAGACAAGTTCCCTTCTCAGCAGTCTCTCAAGAGACACAAAAACATCCAGTTTAATCAATCAAAGAGCAAGCCTAAGCTAAAAACAATATGTTTGCCCATTAACACTGTGTTGGAGTAAGTTGTAAAATGTTACAGTGTAACTAGGACATGGCAGAGTGATGCAGACCTCACAAGTAGAGGGATGGGCAGCTCAAATCTGAGTCCAGGGGCGGGGGACAAAAGAACAAATGGTTGGGTAGAGATATCTGTTTTAAATAATTGATGTGTGTTTGTGCTCTCGCTCGTGCTATGCCGTATACACACATATACAAACATCAACATGCTCATATACAAACTGACATACATGAAGATATGCAAACATATCCAAACATGCGCATTTATACAAACATGAATTTAACAGATGTCAATACTTAGGATAAATTCACACTCACAAATACACAAACATACTTATATACACACACACATATATGTGCAGGTATAGGATCTATTGTCTGGAATTCTTAGACCCTGGAGTTTAAGGGGCACAAAGTTAAATCCTTCGAATTCGATATTCGAGTTCGAAGGATTTTGCGCAAATACTAATACGATCGATCAAAATACTAATACGATCGATAGGATTTTAATCGATCGATCGAAGGATTTTAATCGATCGAAGGATTTTAATCGATCGATCTAAAGATTTTTCTTTGATCAGAAAAAGCTTAGAATACTTATGGGGAAGGTCCCCATAGGCTAACATTATAGCTCGCTAGGTTTAAAGTGGCGAAGTATGTAGTCAAAGTTTTTTTTAAAGACAGTACTTCGACTATCGAATGGTCGAATAGTTGAAAGATTTTTAGTTCGAATTGTTCGAATCGAAGTCGTAATCGAAGGTAGAAGTAGCCTATTCGATGGTCGAAGTACCCAAAAAAAAAAAGTCGAAATTCGAAGTTTTTTTACTTCGAATCCTTTACTCGAGCTTAGTAAATGTGCCCCATGCATATGTACAGGTATGGGATCTGTTATCAGAATTACAGAAAGGCCTTCTCCCATAGATTCAATTATATCCAAATATTCCAAATTTTAAAATATTAATTCCTTTTTCTCTGTAATAATGAAAGAGTATATTGTACTAAATCCTAACTAAGATATAATTCATCTTTATTGGAAGCGGAACTAGCCAATTGGGTTTTTTAATGTCTAGATGATTTTTTAATAGGCTTAAGGTATGAAGAGCAAAATTATGGAAAGATCCCTTATCCAGAAAACCTCAGGTCCCAAGCATTCTGTCCAAAGACAAGATTTATTTGTTTAATTATGGAAAATGACATCCTGTTCTTTTGGAGCTTTCTCGATAATGGGTTTCTGGATAAGGAATGGTAAAAGGTATGGGACTTGTTATCTGGAAACCCGTTATCCAGAATGCTCCGAATTACGGAATGCCAAAAACGTATTTAACTCTAGCCAAATAATCCAAATTTTTTAAAACTTTTTACTTTTTCTCTGTAGTAATCATAAAACAGTACCTTGTACTTGATCCAAACTTAGATATTATTAATCCTTGTTGGAAGCAGAACCAGCCTACTGGGTTTATTTAATGTTTCCATGATTTTCTAGTAGACTTAAGGTACGAAGATCCAAATTACAGAAAGATCCATTATCTGGAAAGCCCCAGGTCCCAAGCATTCTGGATAATAGGTCCCATACCTGTATAGCTAAATATCCACAACGATATATCCACATTAGGAGATTTACTCTGGGCCACCAACCTAAGAGTTGCCTCCTTGGCCAGGAAATGACATATTGATACATAATAATAATATTATCAATAATAATTTGATATTCATGTAGGTTGTAATAATTTATGTCAACAGTAAGTTTTTGGCTGTGTGTGTGTGTGTCACCATCACAACTTTTCAATCTTCATTAATTACTTTTTTTATAGTTTTTAAATTATTTGCCTTCTTCTACTGACTCTTTCCAGTTTTCAAATGGTGGTCACTGACCCCATCGAAAAACAAATGCTCTGTAAGGCTACACAGTTATTGTTATTGCTACTTTTTATTACTCATCTTTCTATTTAGGCCCTCTACGATTTACAGTCCAGTCTCTTATGCAAATAAATACAAGGTTGCTATGATAATTTGGACCCTAGCAACCAGATTGCTGAAATGGCAAACTGGAGAGCTGCTGAATAAAAAGCGAAATAACTCAAAAACAACAAATAATAAAAAAAATGAAAACCAATTGCAAATTGTCTCAGAATATCACTCTCTACTTCATACTAAGGGGCCGATTCACTAAATTCGAGTGAAGGATTCGAAGTAAAAAAACGAATTTTTGTGCTCCTCGACTATCGAATTGGCGTAAATTCGCCTGAGTAGAATGATTCAATAGATCGAGCGCAAAAACGCTGTGACTATTCGCCATTCGATAGTCGAAGTACTGGATCGAGCGCAAAAACGATGCGACTATTCGCCCATTCGATAGTCTAGTACTGTCTCTTTTAAAAATACTTTGACTGCCTACTTCGCCTAAAACCTACCGAATTGCTTTAAAAGCCTATGGGAAAGTCCCATAGGCTTGTTTTCCAAGTTTTTGATCGAATAAAAAGGCATTCGATCGAATGAAAATCCTTTGAGTGCCTATTCGATCGAGCGCCGATTCGCAATTAGACTATTCGCCAGCGCGTAAATTCGCCCGAATTGCCTATTCAATTCTATTCCCCAGTCGAATTTCGAGGGATTTAATCCCTCGAAATTCGACCCTTGATGAATTTCCCCCTTAATGTTTATTTAAAGGTGAACAACCCTATTAACACTAAGCAGGCATTTAAATGCTTTTGTGCAATCACAATTCACAATGTAATAATTGTGATTGTCTAAAACATGTTACATTCAGAAATAGGCCTATTCTTTGTCAACTTGGGGACATTTCATTCTGCCAATTACCTTTATTTAAATTTTCCCATTAGTATTTGGCTGCTGGTGGCATGTGGGAGCTGTGGTTCTACAATGACTGTGTGTATTATTATTATTATTATTACAGGTTGGACATCATTATTACAGAAAGGTTAATGGAAATTTCTTTGATTTGTGCCTTTTACACTATGTTATCCCTTTTGCTCCCTCACTATATCACAATGCAATTTCTGCTGGCGGTGTACCTAGGGGACTATTGGGAATATAGTAAGATGACACAGTATAAAAATAATTATAATATGCAATATGTGAGTGATGCTCAGCTGGAGGGACTACAACTCCCAGCATCCTCCCATCTACAATCAAGTGTCAGGGTATTCTTAAAGCCCAGCAACATCTACTGGTCCCAGGTTTTGTATAAATAAAAGTGTATGAATGCCTAACAGTATCATTTCAGCTTTATATCTCATATGCCAAACAACTAATTACAGTTATTAAAAATTGTAATGATATTGATTGCATTCCTCAACCGAGGTGGTGATCTATAATGAGATGCTGGGGCTATCAGTCCTTAAGAGAGTGGTTTAATATAATTCAGCAGACTGAAGCTGGAATGACAATGAACAGTGCTCTCTGCTGTTACCTTTGTGGAATTATTTACAACTAATTCCCGGAACAGGTTAGAAATTTATTTCTTTATTCAATTCCATTTCTTTTCTTTTTTTTTTCATTTGGCATAACACATTTTTCCCATGTATGATTCCTGGGTGTGGTGATCTTTAAGAATTAGAGTGACCATCCAAAACTCATAATCTCCGACTTTACACTCTCTATTAGTAGGAAGGGCTCCTGGTCTGCAAGGGTCATTTCTGAGCGGAATTCAAAATATTGACATTGCCTCAGCAATGACGTTAAAAAGATGAAAAACACTGAACTTCAAAGGAAAGGAGCTACAGTATAGGGTCATTATTCCTGGGAAATAAATAGAATAGTTCAGCAGTCTTGGGGGAAAATAATCACTGTTATTACATTATGTTATTTCACTTGTACAAGAAAAGCAGTGTAGCTCTATCTATCTATCTATCTATCTATCTATCTATCTATCTATCTATCTATCTATCTATCTATCATCATCATCATCAACTATCAATTATCTATCTATCCATTATCTATCTATCTATCTATCTATCTATCTATCTATCTATCTATCTATCTATCTATCTATCTATCTATCTATCTATCTATCTATCTATCTATGAATCTATTATTTATCTATCTATCTATCTATCATCTATCATTTATCTATCTATTATCTATCTATCTATCTATCTATCTACCCATCATCATCATCATCAACTATTATCTATCTATCTATCTATCTATCTATCTATCTACCCATCATCATCATCATCATCATCAACTATTATCTATCTATTATCTATCTATCTATCTATCTATCTATCTATCTATCATCTATCTATCTATCTATCTATCTATCTATCTATCTATCTATCTATCTATCTATCTATATCTATCTATCTATCATCATCATCTATCAATTATCTATCTATCTATCTATCTATCTATCTATCTATCTATCTATCTATATCTATCTATCTATCTATCTATCTATCTATCTATCTATCTATCTATCTATCTATCTATCTATCTATCTATCTATCTATCTATCTATCTATCATCTATCTATCTATCTATCCATCCATCTATCTCTATTCTTTGTTAAATTTTGAGCATTTTTTGTACAATACAATGATTTGCTTTACTGAAAAATCAGTAAAATGCCGAAAAATTTGCGAAACGCATTGAAGTCAATGGACGTCAAAATAACTCATCAATTTTGACTGGAGCGACAATTTTTATATGTACAACTCTTTTGTCCAAATGCATTAAAGTCAATGGGAATCCAAATAATTGTGACGCGCGACAGTTTTTATTCTCGCGACAATTTTTACACGTGCAACTCTTTTGTATTTTGTCAATGGGCAGCAAAATAATTTCGACGTGGGACAATTTTGCAGCGCAACAACTTTTTTTTCCATGTTGAATTTTGCAGCAGTTTTGCAAAAACATTTGCAGCCGGCGAAGTGCGGAAATTCGCCACAAATGCATGCCTGCTGGATAAATTGTCCCATCACTAATCATGATTGATAAAGGAGGTTGTCGGGAGGGGGAAGAGATGGTGGCTAGCTTTAAAGTAGTATTTTTTTTTTGCTTTAACTCTCTTGAATAAATGATTTCCAGGAGCAATAATAGGCAGAATTCAAAACAGGTTAGAAAAATTGCTTAAGCAGAGGAAACATCATGTATAATCTTCCTGGTTTACTGGAATTCTACATACAAGATCATTTATCATTCCTACCTGGTTATTTTCTGCTGAGTACAGTAACGGTATTCAAAATGCTATTGTGTGTCAAGGATAATAGAAATAGTTTCACAAAAATATTTGCCCTGACAGGAAAACGGCGGAGGCATCCTGTCCCCAGACTGACCGACCTCTCTAATGCTTGCCTCCAAATACATGATGTTTTCCTTACATTAAATACTTTTAGTGGCACAACCTTTGGTTTGACTTTTTTTTTACTTTTAATGTCAAAAGTCTCCAACGAGTTTAAAACATATATATATATATATATATATATATATATATATATATATAACAAACAAGAGAAAGTCGTGCTCACCACTAGGCGGGGGTGCAATGAAACTGTGACCACAAAATACATATAGACAAATACAAGAGTCCTCTGCACTCAACCCATTATCAATATATTTAAGACAGAGACATTTTGTGCATACTGCTACTGAAAAATGCCTTACCCTTTAAACAAAACTGGGATTGTTTGTCCATATATTGCAATATATTTGAGCTGGCCAACTACGTTAAAGTCATCCCATATCTCACCATTTAATTATATCTTAGTTTGGATCAAGTACAAGTCATTGTTTTATGATTACAGAGAAAAGGGAAATCATTTGTAAAAATTTGGAATATTTGGATAATATGGAGTCTATGGGAGAAGGCCTTTCCATAATTCAGAGCTTTCTGGATAACGGATTTCCGGATAACGTATCCTATACCTGCCCTAGGCGTCTGCACTATTTACTGTGAAAAAAATTGTGTTATAGCAAGTGCAAGATTTTCCTCACTTTGCAAGCCGTTACACAAGGCAGACAATCACACCCAGTGTTAATATGAAGTGTTGAAAAGCCAAGCCCATACAGGTTCTCTTCTGCTCTTGGAACAGACATGATAACTGCCTGATAACAGTCCTGGGCTTTGTTCCATGGTGGGAGCATGTGGCTCATTGTGTTATTTTCCTTTGTGGAGAGATGCATTTGGAGGTATTCATAGAAAAAGGGAGTGCTTTAATTAGACTTTTTGGAAGCTATAGAAATCCTGAGGTATCTGATGATGTAAGAGACATCTTCTGTTTTTTATTTGGAATTCCTTTCTAATAGCTAAGTAGAGACCTTTCCAAACAGTAGTAAGCACAACTAGACAAGTACAGATCCAGCTCCCCATTCATTCCAACAAAGGGGTGAGCCTAAGAGAAGTTAAATATACGAGGTGGTGTGGATAAATCAAATCGTAGAACATGCACACCTGCTAAAATTTACACACATACCATTGCGCAAATCCCTTCATTATCGTGGCATCATTGCCATAAACATTGCCATGTAGTCTCCAATGTGCAATTTAGACATAAATCGGCATGTTTTTTTTACATGGCTGCCTGAGAAGTTTCACCTGGAGCATCAAAACAAGTGCAATTGCTTGTATGCATTGCAAATCTGCGGCAAATTGCTGGTAGTGATGAGCAAAGTTTTTCTAAAGATTTTTTTTTAGACTCCAATGGATGAAAAAAAATTGTTGCCCATAGACTTCAATGCATTTTGTGTGAAATTTGGGCGAAGCAAAATGGGTCTAATTCGCCCATCAGTATGTGGTTACAATTTCAGAATGGGGATAACAGTGTATGTCATTTCTGTAGTATTAAAATAGCATTAGCTTGGGGTTCTTTTGGTTGAATCTGGGCTCCTTTTGACACTGCTCACTGTGGGAACCTGAGTAGTACCTCCAATTTAAGGCTTGCTGTAGGGCCAGAGGTCTCCAGCAATGAACAGGCGATCTTTACGATTCATCAGACGAGGTAGCATGGGAGCTGGTGCAAAAAGTGAAAACATGCAAGGACTGTGAATGAAATTGATATTCGACTAATATGACCACAATTTGCACCCATTAACATGACCGTCCTTGTGGTCGCAAATGATTCTTAGGGTAATTATTTTAAGCAGAGGGCAACAAAAGAAGTATTGTAATTGAACATGCACTTTAGATATTTCAGATACATTTCCTTTCTAGGATTTTTGGACACCAATTTTTTTTGAATAAGAATCTTATTGTTTCCGATTCTGTCGGAGGGTAAATCACATCAACTGATTTCTATTGAACTTGCTATTTGTGCTAAATAGGTACATTTCAACTCAATTTCACTCTATTGCTTAATACCTCAACTTTGGCGAAAGCGTGCAGCCGAGAATCTATAATCATGATTTATCTCATTTTTAGAAGAATTGCATTATCTTGTACATTATCTTTGTAGTCTTTTCTTAGCTGTTCTTCCTATTTATACAGTAGTAAATTGCATCCTGGCAGCAGAAGAACATTCCGACGTTTCAGAGGTTGTTGGTTTGATGTTAACCAGAAGTTCAATTTCTAGGCAATATAGTTAAAAAGATAAAACAGGGATTACCCTTCCAAGCCTCAAATCCGTGTTCTTTGATTGCACACTTTCTCTTGACCATGTAATAATACTCTCAGCTGAACCTTCGCTAGGCTGCAAAAGATTGTAAATTTTTTCTGGGGTACCTGGCTTCCCCCCTACATTTCCTAACATATGGCACATAAACTATACACTGGGCTCATGTGTAGGGCAATATAACAACTCTATTTTATTTTATTATGGTTTCCCGGGCTTGTGTAGTGTAATGTATTGGCTGCAACATATATGTCCATTGTACTTTAACTTCCCGCCGTATGCAAATTAGACAACGCTAGTGCAACATTCGCTTTGCTTGCCGCAGTAATGTTAGCGCTACTTCACCAACGTCGGTGCCCTGGACGCAACTTCGGATTTTAGTGAATTTGCATTGTCCTGGCGAATCTACGCCTGGCGAAGTGTTGCGATATGAGCGAAGCCGTTGCTGGCAAATTTTAGGAGGTTAGTACATTTGCTCCATTATGTTCATCAAGATTACCATATAAGCAGATCTTTGCCCAATTTGGGGCTATTGGCAGCATATTGTTCCTGAAACTTTTCTGCAGGTGGTGATATCTTTATGTAAGAATTATATTTAGGTGATATATTTAGGTAATTGAATGTGTCGTGTCATGCTATAAGCGATAATGGCACCCATTTTTGTGCAGCTATCTTACTGGGGATGGGAAATGAAAGTGTAACAAAATACTGACAAATCTATTGTGACATTAGTCCTAAGCACATTGGGGATATGGGTATGCCAGATACACTGTGTATAAAGTTCTATGCTTGCCACCAGGTTTAGAGTATCATAACATACAAGGCACATTTGCAAATCTTAGTGAGAGAGAGTCAAGAGTCAAGTGTGAGTTTATTGTCATTTCATCCATATTCGATTGTACAGGACACGGTGAAATGAAACAACGTTCCTCTAGGACCATAGTGCTACACACAACATAGATGTACCGGACAACAGACAAAAAGTGCAAGTGCAAAAATATGCAACTCATGCAAGTCAGGACAGCATAGTGCAGGGACAGTGCACACTCAGCAGATGTAAATAATGGTAAACGTCAGACATGATGGGTGTATCATTGTGATATGATGGTAGTAAGAACATGATAAAGAACATAATAAAGTGCAGATGTGCTCATAGAGAACAATCATAAAGATAGTCTACATGTGCAGGGAAATGCAGTCTGCTAATAAATATAGTAGGCTGCACATGCTTACTAAATAAGCCCAAGTGGGTGTTCTATATGAAAGCTTGCACATTTCTGCTACTTGAGCAATTATCTGTGCCCCCAAATACTTAAATGCATCCTTGCAGCTGTATTAGATTAGCAAGTGAGTCTCTGGGACCCACAGGCGCACAGACATAGCTATTCATAATTTGGCTTTATTTATAAATCACAGGCATACATTCATGTGGGTCAAGAATCTCTCCACTGAGGTCTACCCTGTTGACCCCAATTTTATTAGTGGATGCATTGGCTTTCTTCTCTTACTGGAGAAAAAAGTAGAATTGTAGTGAAAAAAATGTAAAACTACTTATCTAATCTCTGATTATCTACACTATCTAACTAAAATAGAGGGGAAAGAAAAAGGACCCCACTTCTATCAATTACAATAACTGGTTTCTACCAGGTTACTACCGTTACTACAGTGCTAATTCCACATACAACCAACCACGCGAATATAAAAATCAACAGAATAACTGTGCAACAACACCAACCTGACGTCCTTAATAATTAGAGGTCAACTTTCACTTAACATAAAAATGACTTATTAAAGTGCTTGTGCAATAGTCACATTTCATTAAATCATTTTTGGCCAACAATTTAATTAGTGCCTATTAATCAATTAATTTCTAAAAAAAACAATTAATTATTAAGTATAAAGTGCATATGTGAAGATTTGCTAAGAATTAGTTAGAACACTTGATGATGATCAATTAATATAAAATTCCCAATCGGTTATAATAAGTAATCTATCTACAGGTATCTATCTATCCATCTATCTATCTATCTATCTATCTATCTATCTATCTATCTATCTATCTATCTATCTATCTATCTATCTATCTATCATCTCATCCATCTCTCTATAATATATCATCTATCTATTGATCTATCTATCAATCAATCTATCGGTATCACTATTTATTATCTATAATTTATGCAATGCTGTTGTTAATTTAAGAAGCAATAAAAAGAGATTACATGAAATCTCCTTTACAATACGTAGGGTATAAAATGGGCACAAATTGGCTTGTTTTTCACATTTGCACCCTGGCGAAATGTCGCAGATGCCCATTAAAGTCTATGGGCGTCAAAAAAAAAATTGTTGCGCGGCGAAATTATTTTGTCGCGCGTCTTTTTTTTTGACGCACGTCTCCATACAAGTCTATGGGCGTCTTTTTTTCGGCGAAACAAGGCGAAAAAATTCGCCCATCCCTACTTACAGCCCCTCTGGCATTTGCCAGAACTCACAGATTGCCAGTCTGGGTCTGTCCCTTCCTGCCCTCAATCATTTCCTTAACCTGAGCTGGTGAATTTATTTTTAATCAGACATTAGATGTAGAGTGCAGCACTTCTCCTGCACTAAGGGAAGCAGTTTTGTAATACTGCACTTTTGTGTCAGAAGTAAAGGAGCCATATGAAGTCCATCTTACACACTTTTTGGGTAGGCAAAAAACACTAAAGTAAGTTAGGTAAGTTATTCCTTTTAAATCAAATATTACAGCTTTAAATGCTCTTAAGCTTTCATTTTGGGGTATTCGGTAGCATCGTCATTAATTCAATTTTAGGCATGGGTAGCCATTAGGGATGCACCGAATCCACTTTTTTGGATTCGGCCGAACTCCCGAATCCTTCACGAAGGATTCGGCCGAATACCGAACCGAATCCGAACCCTAATTTGCATATGCAAATTATAGGTGGGAAGGGGAAAACATTTTTTACTTCCTTGTTTTCTGACAAAAAGTCACGCAATTTCCCTCCCTGCCCCTAATTTGCATATGCAAATTAGGATTCGGATTCGGTTCGGCCGGGCAGAAGGATTCGGCCGAATCCGAATCCTGCTGAAAAAGGCCGAATCCTGGCCGAATCCCAAACCGAATCCTGGATTCGGTGCATCCCTAGTAGCCATATCAACATTTGATTTTAAAAGGATGTGCACATTTTGTGAAATCATTTTTGTAACAAACAAAGTGAAGCCGTTTGTATAAGAGTTTTTGTCTATTGGAATTGCCCATTTATAAACAATTTTCAGCTTCATGTGTAGATTCTCAAATAAGTCAGGTAAAAAAATAAATAAACAAATTAAGGTTTCCATGTTTGATATTCTGGAACCCCCACCCATTCCTATTGCAATAAACACTATGCCACTGGCATTCCTTTTTATAGCTGTTTTTTTCCATGAGAAGAATCCTGTTTGGGAATGTTTAATCCACAGCAGACCGTAGCATAGTCCCACTGGGACCAAAGTCAGCTTGTTATCTTGTGCTGTATGTGTCAAAGGTCAAAGTGCCAAACTTTAGCCAATCCCCCATCTCAGAGTCAGAGGAAGAATTGCAGCTTTGGTCAAAGGAAACTAAAGGACAAAACCAGTTTTTCTGATAGTGACCCTGCACAAAATGCATTTTCAGGGCTTACTTAGAAAAATAAAGGAGTGAAATCATACATTTTAAAATCCTAAATTATGAATGTGAAAACCAAATAGTAAACAATTCTTGACTGGGGGTTTCCTGTGATTCATGTATGTGTTTCTTAAAAACCCAAGCTGAGGAAGACATTACAAACCAATATAAATAAAAAGTTGCATATGAAGGAGAAATTTAATTATGAGTGAGCATTCCAAGTGGAGCAGTCAAACACTTTCTTCTATGTTCTGCTGATTTTCACTTTTTTGCACCTATTACGGTGCATTTATAAAAAAGGTGCAAAGCATTCTCCAAAAATGAACCCATGGCCATTTTACTTTTATAGGTTTTGAAGCACAAGGCCTGAACCATATTCTGTTTTCTTTCTCTTTAGGGGGAATTGACAAAAGGGTTCGGCTGCCAAATTGTAAAAATGTCATAAGCACAAAAAATTCACAGAAGTTATCTTATAGTTTTATGGATTTGTTGTAATGCAGCCAAATTTTAAAAAGGGTTGTATATACGGTAAAAACTGCTATTGCTCCCTTTGTCTCTCTGCAATAGTCACCAAACAAATATCTGAGATCAAATAATTCAGTTTCATTTCCAGCACAGTCCACTGATCAGCCTATTATGCAATAAACCAATCTGTCATTAGAAATCTGGCCACACACATGGATAGCCAAATTGCATTGATTACTATGCTCAAGTTTGGGCTCATGAAGTACCACTAGGACAATGATCCAATAAAACCCAGTTGAATGACCAAATAATGTATCAGTGGTGGGGCCACCAAACACATGCAGCAAGCATTTTGGCAAGAAATTGCTTGAAATATTGGTGTATATATTGTCAGCTTAAGGCTGCAGATATTTACATATATTTATATATATATTGTATATATACAGAAATATACAAACGATGATTTGACATATAGTTAATGTAATTTTAACATAAATACTGTTATCTTGGTAACATGATTGTTTGAAGAAAAAGTCATCAGATGGGCCATTAACACAGCAGTTGGATTTTTGGATGGGACATCTAAAAAATTTTACTGTTGTTATGACCAGAATGTATGTAGATATACAGATATTGTCATACAAATGAAAGGGCATGGCTAAAATGATTTACCCTGTCTGATTGATATGATTTATATGATTGCCCAACATATAACCAAATTATGGTACAAAACCTCATATCTGACAACAGTATCTGTACATGTATGACCCCTTATAAAAACCTTACAATTATCTTATCTGATGTTGCCCAGAAGCCTCTTCTTAGAGGACCAAAATGACAGCCTGTAATTGCCATCAGAATAATTTTATAAAGTTAAAAGAGGGACCTCCTATTATTTTTATTAGACTAATATAAACAGGAAAACACTGTCAGCTTGCTCCCAAAATTGCAATTGTATCTAATATGTTTCCTTGTTCGATAGAACAGATGTAAACAGAACTACATGGAACTAAATCAAGAAACAGACGGAGAGAATTTGATCAGTAACTTTATGCTGTAAACAATAAATGAAAAACATATTTTCATACATTTTAATATGAAACATTAACTCTGAGGCTGGCAGTAAAGTCAACAGCAATTTGTTCAGCTGTGTAGCTGGTTAACCCTTAATAGGTGCTAGGCTGCCTTGAAAGGTTCTGATGGAAAAAGGTAATGTTTATAGACTGTTTTCAGTCACATGGGTTTTATTTTCACAGTAATTAGATGGTAAAAATAAAACTGGAGCAGGTAGAGGAATTTCAGAAGCATTTTTGGTGGTCTATTGAAAACGTGTTGCTAACTGACTAACGCAATGCTATAGTATAGTTGGATATCTTAATTAAAGTCAGATGTACCAAGATTGAGACCAGGAATTACTTGATCTAAATTGCTGGAAAGGTTTCCAGTTAGCAAACCAGAAAATTAACGATAACATAATTGGGGACAAGGTTTATATTGATCTTTATTTGTCTCGCTTTTGTTAACAAGCGGCAATTTTTTTGTTGCATCGAATTTTCCCACTGCAAATTTTTGCCGCAGTTTTGAAGAATCCGGAAATTCGCCGCAAATCCATGCCTGGTGAATAAATTCGCCCATCACTACATTTGACTGTTGAGTGGACTAGGAGTTGTCCTATTTTTCTACTACTCTATTCTACCTGCTATTCCTTATTCTCCAACAACCCATACTCATCTGCATAGCCTTGGGCAATCACAGTTATTTTGAAACTCTAAGGGGCAAATTCACTAAGATGCGAAGTTGCGCCAGGCGCAACTTCGCCGCACTTCGCCAGGCGTATTTTCACCAGCGCTCCGCAAATTCACTAAAATCCGAAGTTGCGCACAGGGGTAGCGTAAGTTTGCGAAGTTGTGCTAGCGTTAATTTGCCAAGGGAAGCAAAGTTTCGCTAGCGATGGTTTATTTGCATACGGCGCCAAATTCAAATTTCAATAGAGGAATACGTATCAGCACTACAAATGCCTAGAAAACCTTCAAATCAGCAAATAAAATTTTTATTTTGCCCTACACATGTGCCCACTGTCTTGGTAAGTTGCCGTGAGTCAGGAAATGTAGGGGGGAAGGAGGGGAGCCCCAAAAATATTTTCGATCTTTTTCAGCCTATCACCCATCATGTAGAAAACACGCCAGCGTTTTTTGGGACTTAGAAAAAAATTTGACTTTTTTTGAAACAATCCCTATCTACTCTATTGCGCTTCGCCAGGTCTGAGGTGGCGAAGGAAGTCTAGCGTAAAAGGTAGCGTTCAGTACACTGCGCAAGTTAGTGAATTTGCATAGTTATGTCGCTAGCAAAAATTCGCCTGGCGTAAGGGTGCGAAGAAACACTAGCGAATTTACGCCAGCGTTCGTTAGTGAATTTGCGAAGTACCGAAAATGCCAAACGCTAGCGAATTGACGCTAGCGAATTGACGCTAGCGTTCGGCTCTTCGGCGCTTAATGAATTTGCGCCTAAGGGTATTTCTGCCAAAGACCTTTTCTGCTCTGCTTTAAAAGGGACCCTGCCTCTGGGAATGCGGTGAAGATGAAGAACAATGATCTCATAAAAGAAGGCATAAAAATAAACAAAAAATGAGAATGGGAGCTAAAGCCGAATGTGTGATAGAATTAAACTACATGGTTATGTTGAGGTCAGAATATTAACTTGAGACTTGAGTGTGGTTACAGACTAGGCAAATGTAATCAAAATACAAAACAAGGAATGGCATTGCAGGGTATTGAATATGATCAAAAGACAGATTCCGTACTGTCCAAGAATCCCTTAAAAATTTAAAAAAAAAAACTATATTGGTTTATTGCGTACTAGATTTCGACCATTTTGTCTGTCAGATCTGTAAGTGACATAAACCATAGCCATTTTGGTTATCACCCCAATCAACCTTTATGGGAGTTACTACTAAAACAGTCCAATTAATCCTTAATGGCGTTCGATGATTCACCGTTACAAAAAGCAAATTCTTCCAGTGAAACTCTACAGATGCCTAGTACTTATTATGTTAAAAATCAGTGATACAGATGCCAAATAATTCTGACATGTAACACACTTAGAATATAAAGAATGAATGAGTATGATGATGAATTGCTAGTCTCTAATCACAAAAGTTCAAGATCCCAATTTGATTGTTACCAATCCACAGAACAAAGTAGGTGGATCCCATAAACTTTTTAAAATGACCTCCCCAACTTGATCAAGTTTTAAACACTTTGCTTTTCGATATATCTTTTAGTAAAGGAAAATTTAATGAATAACTAAAGTTAACTAAAGAAGCATAGAAATTCTGCACACTATGTTTTGGGCTTCTGTACCAGCCAAAGGCAACCACAGCCCTTTAGCAGTGAAGATCTGTCCGTCTATAGCTCAAAAGCAAATAATCAACCTGGACAGCAAGGACTGAGAGCCCTAGAAAGCAATATTAATGGAACTCTAATACAATAAAGGAGTATGAACATACAAAATAACAAGCCATATGCTTATACATTGATACTAAACTATTTTATTAATCTCTTCATTTTGCTTGATAGGAAGATAAGAAACACATTTACAATATTTATTTATGACATATTCTGGGTACATATATCACTCACTGGGCTCCTACCCAGGACTGTTTCTAAAGATGATTCTTGTACGCTTTTTACAGCCTGTGTCACATTAATATCTCAATGTGTAAAAGCCATCAAATTAAAATAGATGCTTTCTGGGTGGTCTGTTTCCTACTTAAAAATGAAAGAGTCAAGGGGTGAGTATACACAACAAAATGTCAATCGTTTTTCCTTTTTCTCAATGGCTTTGACTTTTTATATATTTTGTGAAGTGAAGTCATAACTTTAAAAAATTCTTACCAAAATATTGTGTTTCAATTTCTAGATTAAATCCTGACTTAAGAATTGATGAAGCTTCTGCAGAGAAGTATGGTAAGTGGTATGCCATTGTATAACTAGACAGAATGGTAAGGGTTGAATATAAATAAATAACTGTGTTTCGTGGTGTCTTTGGTATGTTCTATAATTTTGCATCTAGGTTAATCCACCAAGTTTTGTAGGTGACTTCTTAGCTGCATAGGACAGGAAATAGCTCTCGGAATCTCTTGGAGCTCATCAGTCATGGCAGAAAGGAAAACATACAGTATATACAGTATTTGGGATGCATGTATGAGGTACAGGGATTAAGCAGACGCAGGTGGACTACAAAGGTCACAAATATTAGGTAAAAGAAAGCACAGACAGGGGTAAAATAGGCAGGTAAATAGCTCAGTCTGACCCTGGATGTTGATAGGACAGGGCTCATAAACATCGAAGAAACCGAAGGTACAATAGTACTGTGCAGCAGTGAACCAACCAACTGGTAATTAGGGATGGGCAAATTGTTTTGCCTTGTTTTGCCCTGGAGGCACCAGAGAAGCAAAAGCTAGTGGAGGTAACTTCACTAGGAGGACTCTCTTTCCTGAGTACGAAGTGTCCCTGTAGGGGTGTGCAACTACCTACATCAACTACATGATCAGAAGAATGGCAGGTTCTCTAATTAGACTAGTCCTGAAATGGGCATAGGGGCTAGGATTCATTGAGCCAGTAAAGTGCCCAAAGTGAAAGGTTTAGGGAATACCACCAGGAAGAAGGATGCACCAAGAGGTTCCTACAATATCTACAATAGGATTAGAACTGAGTAGCAAACATCAAATACAAAGGGGAAATACATTTTTAATAAGGCAGCAAACAGTGGTTTATGTGAAGTTCTAATTGATGTCATAGAGGAGTTAGACACATATTGCACATTGAGAACTTTAGTGTAACTGATTTCATATATTGTTGGTATCATCAAGTCAATAAGATTGTTAGGCTAGGACAAGGTTTCTTTAAGACTCCAAATATGCCTTGTATGGTCTATGAAGAAAGGGTAGAATGCCATTTAATTTGTATTAGAAAGGGATTGCTGGGGAAACAAGACATATTTAGCTTTACCTGGCGCAGGATTTCAGAGGAAAGTTACACGAGGCATAAACTTAACCTTTTATTTATTGGCAAGGTGGCTAAGAATCATTCTGTCAATAGGAATTGACATTGTAAAAAGTTGAACTGAATCATCCAATAATTAAGTTTACATAGTATTTTTCCACCAGAGACAAATATATTTTGCCAGACAGGTCGCTAACACCACGGATTGAGTAGTAAAACAGTGAAAACTCTTTGCATTCAGTGGTGTCCTGTGTTTCAAATTAGAATTTTTTGGCTTTCTTTGCAGATATACTGTAGAGTAATTTACAGTTCAGGGTCTGAGATCGTACTGGATTCAAATGCCACACACGGCAAGTGAACACGTACCAGGAAATACTGCAGTCCATTTCTGGTTTATGAACCTTTTTTAACTTCCCTGTGGCTCCATAAATTATTATGTGGAAATGCATTGAAGGCTTCTCATCTTATGAGATGATTCTTGTTTTGCTTCTTAATCACTTTGGGTTTGGAAAGTGCTGTTGTGCATCAGGCCAATGTTGACGTAGATTCATCATAAATTACTCTCTAAGCTTCAGTTGCTTCTTAGTCTGGTTCTCCAGCAGAAGCCTGAATAAACTTTAGAAAGATTATTGACTTATCTTAAACTTTTTCCCTTAATGATTCAGTTTTGGCCAAGGTACATTTTCCTTTTTTATATAAAAATAACAGAAGGCAGAAAAAGGGAGTTAGGAAAACAGTATTGTGTTAAATCCTCAGCTAATAAAGTCATTATTTAACCTGAACTGTTAAGCTGCTAAATATTTCAGTACATTATACATATCATGATTATAAAAGTATGTTTTCAAATTTTAAAGTACTACTGTATATGAAATAAAAAGTCAATGTTATCAATAGTGCTTAGAATAAAGGATTCACTTAAGGTCTTTTTCCTCTGTAGGAAGCTGAAATTTGGGAAAACGAATTGCCGGTTGCACTCACTGCCTCTACATATCACTCGGCCTCTTCATGAAAGATTGTCTATAGAGCCTTCAGAATACAATTACTGTATTTTATTGGGCAAATGATCTACTGTATCTGTTGCTTAAGTATTTATTTTGGGGGTTCAGTTTTCCTTAAATTCTGAACATTAGGGTCAGATTTATCAAGGGTCGAATTTTGAGTTCATGGGAGTTATTTAAAACTCAAATAAACTCCCATAAACTCGAAATTCGACCCATCGAAATATACTAAAAAAATTTAAAATTCAGGTGAATAGGATCAACCCTCGATTCAAGTTTTTTTATTGCAAAAAACTTGAATGTCAGGAAGGCTGCAAACAACTCCAAATTGATCCCAAGACATCTTACATAGGCTAAAACAGAAATTTGGCAGGTTTAAGGTGGTGAATAGTTGAATTCAAGTTCTTAAAGGGCAAGTGTATGACAAATCTCTAAAATCTAATTTTTTAAAAAACTCAAATCAAATTGTTAAAAACTCAAATGAAATTTTTAAAAAAACTCGGATTGAATTTTAACAATTCCCTCAATTTGACAGTTTTGGCCATAAAAAAACATAAACATTTTAATTTGAAAATTTAAAATTCAAATTCGAAATTCAAATTGGCACTTTAACCCTTGTTAAATCCGCCCACATGTGTGTGTGTGATCAGTATTTCTTGAATATATCAGTATTTGACATCATGCATTATATATATTTCATTGTTGTCATTGTTATAATCTTAGTAGCATGCCTTTTTTTAATAAATAAAGTAATTGTGGTAGAAGACTCTTGCTATAATATAACATGTATAATCATAGGTGTCACACCAGTGCACAGCTGCTGATAATTTCCTTGACAGATGCAAAGTGTCAGTAGACCGTAATATGATTCATTAGGTTGAATTAAAAAAAAAAACGTACATTTGTTTCCTTGAAAATTCAGTTTATGATTAAAATCACAATGGAGAATTTCAATTTCTGGGTCACAGTTAAAGACTGAAGGATTCCAAGCTATTAGGCACATTGTAGCCTGGATGAGCAGAACAAGTTGTGGTATGTTTAGCAAAGGCTAGATTTTAATTATTGATTTAGCGCTTGGTCTTATTTAAACAGGCAAAGAAACCGTGGACACTGACTGACTTCTATACACAATAATCACTAAGCACATATTGCACCAGGGAATTGGTTTGGCTGAAGTTTTTCATTGAAATCAAAATTGCTATTATTTTTGGGACAAACCAAACAGTCAAGTTCTTCTATGCCAGAGCAGACATTAGGCTGCCCCAGCCAGCATGGAATTTCTGACAGACCTTTATTGTGCAAGCAGCTGGCCCTTAACAAGAAGCCTAACACTTCAGAATGTCTGCTGTGATGTGAGAAAGCAAAATAATCACCTGCCAAGAGTTTCATCTTCATAAAAGGCAAGGTGTAAGATCGGGTTTCAGAATGAGTAGGAGTTCTCAGCTTGCCATGACATCAGACTGAACCCTGAGAAATCAACTCCTGTTAACTCTAAAAACATAACATTCATCTCTCTTTCTGACTGACTGCGATGACCCACCATTGGCAGCAGTACATTTTTTGGAATTTGCTCTAGCAGAGATAACGCGGAAGAACCTAGCATACAGCATTGAAAAGAAAGAAAAAAAGAAGGACGTGCTGGCTTGGCACAGTCTGTGGTTTCCCAGCCAGATTCAGTTGACTGGGAGGGATGCTTGTATTTGTTATTTCGCTCACTGAAAAGTATTATGTTAACAAGCGTTCTTTCACTTGACTACCTCCGACTGCACCAGGAATGTTTTCTCACTTGGAAAGCCCTGAGAAAATTGCAGATTCAGTCCTGAGGAGCAAGCTCAAGCAGTGTGGCTCAACATATATCAAGCACCTAGCCAGCTTTTCTTTAGTGATTAGAGTTGTTATTATTATTTTAGTTCCATGTAAAATTACTAATGTTCCCTTTAATGTGTCATAATGGAGTCAAAAGAGCCAGTGGCTGGGTTAATAGGTTTGATATATAGTGATGGGCGAATTTATTCGGCAGGCGCAAATTTGTGCGTCAAAATTTTTTTCCGCGGCGTCAGAAAAAATCGGATGCCGGCATCAAAAACAGGCGCCGGTGTCAAAAAAACGGACGCCAGCGTCAAAAATGAGATGCCGGCGCAGTTTCACGAATTTTTCGCCGTTTCGCAAATTTCATATGAAATTTGCGAATTTTTTGGCGAAGCAAAACGCCGCAAATTCGCCCATAACATTTGATATACTCTCTTGCACTTTCATTATATCGTTCTTCAACAACAAGCTGTGATATATACAGGCTATACAGGCATGGGGTCTATTTTCCCATAATTATGAGCATCATACCTTAAATCTATTAACAAAAAACAGGATTGTTTGGCCATCAATATGGTTTTTGCTTAGCATCAAGAATAAGTATTTTTTTATACTGAAACAATTGCTTTATTGTTTATAAAGAACTCACAGTTTTGCTGAAATGCAGTGGGAAGGGGATAGTACATTGTGGTTAAGGTGTTTTTAGCTCTGCAGTAGAATATACATTGCCCTTCAGACAAGCTCATTTCCACTAAGATACAACTGTTCTACAGAGAAAAAGCTAGATATCCTTTCTTCTAGTTGCACAGGCCTGTAATATAAATCAGGTTGACCAAAACCCAATTTTTAGTGGTGTAACTTGGGTATGGGGGCATTTTTTAGGACGCTGCATGAAATCCTGGATGAGCCATGATGTGTGCAAAATCATGGGTCACCCACAATTTTTAAAGCTTTGTGGCTGGAATGCTAAATCCTGGTCACTCCATGACCCCCCATGGGCACCCTGATCCTCCCAGTTCCCCTAAGCCCAGAGGGGTTTTCCGCTATAGTTAAAACACTACCATTTTAATTTTCCATTAATTATACACTCTAATGAATGCAGCTGTCTCAATATGGCAGAGAACCAGCAGATGTGGAAGGTAAGGGGCACAAATTGCATTTGCTGCGAGTGTTTCTTCCAGTAGAAAAGACCAAATGGAGGAATTCTATGCATACAAGAGAAAAAAAGTTCACAGGTAAAGAAACCACACATTTCACAATGAAACTGTACCAGGTGTAAAGTTTGCTCATCCATATTCAGCATGCATGGACTGACCCTCAATCAATGCAATTACTAACCAAAGAACCTAAGAACTGTAATTAGTTCCATTGTGTGTATAAACAAGGCCCAGTTATGCAACAATATTGTTCCTGATCCAAATGATCAAATCTCATGGAAGTGGTAACCCTACCATTCTGTGTTGGCTAAGGAATTCCCACAGATGCTGACTGATTTTATCAGTCACCCAGATTCCCAGGCCACAGTGTCTGACCACAGGCCCATTGCATCACATCCTAGTCATTGAGAATGGATTATGGTTCAATGGTGTGTTTTAAGATAATGGAATCCCAGTTCAGTAGAAATTATTTATAAACAAAACTATTCGCATTTATTAGATACAGGTTCAAACTGGCATTTTCTTTTCAGAATCTTATTTCATCCCAATTCCTTGGAAACTTATATTTTTTTTAAGTTGTACAATATCTTTAATACATATTTTTGGGGTGATCAATATTTTTGAAATCACTTCTATTTAAAAGAAGTACAGGGTGAATATTTGGAGAAAATGATGAACAGAAAATACTCATGAAAAGCTGGAAAGCATGACATGTTAGCTGAATGCAAAAAAAAGATATATTAGTAGATGTAGTGAAATCTCCATAATACAGAAGTATAAACCACAAAAGCATGATATAAATGAAAAAAAATGTGTTTAGCTAGTTATTCAAATTATTTTGAAGTTGAGATTTGTATCTATGTGACCTTATGACCTAAGATAAGGCACAATTAACAAGTTTTACACTTCTGGGACAAATGGTAAATTGCCTGCTGCTAAGCTTTGTTTTGCGCCAGTTGTGAAACTAGGTGTGAGTAATGATGAGCATAATGATCCTGAAGCACAGTCATGTTTCGGGAACACTAAACAAACTCCATTATGTAGATTACTTTCCGTATTTTCACTTTTTTCTCCAAATGCAGTCACCCTGAGCCCTGAATACCCTATATTTGCAAATTTTCCGTTTACAGTTTGCCAAATACATTTCTGGACAGTAGCAAAAAAACCCCACATTTTTACACTGCCTTTCTAAATACAGGGCAGATGAGGGATGTTTTTTTTTCATGGGAAATTTGGCTCCACTAAACATATAGTGATGGGGGTGGGGGTTGCTGAATTATTTTCTATTCAAAGGTGAACTATCCAGAAAATAAAAATGTAATATTAGATTTAGTATACTGAAATAAGAAACTTTGGAATTACAATCAATTAAAAATTCTGTATCGTTTCAGAAATAATCAAGTTCATCTTCAATATTCCTCTCTCATCATCTGTTTCTCTTCATTCTGTCTTCATTCAGGAGTTGGTTGTCAGATGAATGATCCAATAAATCTTATAGGGGGGCTTATTTTGCCTACAAGATGTATTAGAACTCACTCTATTAAAATCACCAGAAATCATGTCTCTCTACATGCAGAATTTGTGCAAAAGGCAGTTATTTTGTTAGATTTTGTTTGTACTGGAATCAGTTATTTGAGTGAGCTCTAATACATCTGCTAGGAAAGGAAGATATATTGGATCTAACTGTCAATAACTATCTGACACCCAATTGCTGCATGAAGACAGAATGAAGAGAAACAGATGCTGAGAGAGGAATAGTGAATATAAACTTGATTATTTCAGAAACAATGCAGGCTATTTAATTGATTGTATTTAGAAAGTTTCTTACCGTAGTTTGAGGAAGCTTAAATTCAAATTTCATTTTTGCGATAGTTCCCATTTAAGTACAACCATTTCTTATTAGAGTCCCATTAGTACATCACACTGACCTTAACAGTCACTTTCTTGGCTGGGTCAAGTGAATTACATGCAGGAAAACATATAAACCTGACCCCTGACATTATACAGTGTATTACTGGTGGGCTTATGCCTTATTTTTTGATTAAACCCTCTTTCTTTGGCACAAGTTTTTACTGGCCCCAGACTTCTCTAACATAATTCTTTCCACTAAGGAAATGATTTTGTGCTTTTAGCCGCCTTAGTATTCCCTAGTTACAATTATGATATTTTTACTAATTGTTTAGTGCTCAAAGCGTCATTTAGGAAAATATCACATTGTTGGAAATTAAGCAAGCTTGGCAGCAAATACATTTTCATATTTACAATTAAGTAAATGGATGTCAATAAGATTTTCTAGAACCATGCATAGGGTCTTAAAGGAAACTAGACCCTGTTTATATCTATAACATTAAAGATTTTTTCTTTAAAGGCTATGTAAACCATATGGACAGAAGTTGGAAAGAACCTGTTCTACACGGGGTGTCTAGTTCACCTTTCTATTTGTGTTTCATCAGTGAAAGCAGTCATTAGTGCTCTTCTGGAGTCTCTTTCAAAGACTTTCTTGTATTTAACAAGCTACTGTATATATTTCAAACTTAGCATCCCTTAGTCATTGGAGGGCCTTTGTTTTCTTAGCAAGAACACATATACTGTTTTATAAATACACAACTGGTAAGTATGAAGTCACTTTAAAAAAATAATTGTTAGCATTCCCAGTATGTATACCTGGTGATTTTATTTCTTAAAGAATTATCTCAAATCACACCTCAAAATAAAAGCAATAAAGAAGCTGCTGTAGCTCAGTACTCAGTACTATCTTATATACTCTATGGTTGGGTTCCACAAAGTCTACATATGCGATCACTGATGAGATGCCTTTCGCCAGTGAAGGTATCAGAATTCCCATTGGAAGATACCATGAGCCATGAGCCGTAGGACCATGTCATTGATTTACTGGAAGAATGCACCACTCAACAACAGCTGCAGAGTGTCTGACTGATGCCCCATTACTTCAGGTTATCTTAGTTAAAAAACCTTAGCTACTGCTACATTATCATGTGACACTCTGTGAATCCCTGCTGAGAAAAGGATTGAGTAAATCAGCTGCTTCAGTTTACAGGTCTCTCTCACAAGGGAACAGATAAGTCTTTAATAAATACCTGTGGATTTAACCATGTTTTATGGACCAGCTGTTTCTTGGCTTAGATTCCCTTTTATAAATTTGAGCTTCAGTTGAAAGAGGAGTGATGCTTCAGTAAGAGAGGTATTAAGGTATAACTGTGAATTTAGCCTATATTTCAGCCTACTTGTTCCTTGGAAAGCTTATTTAGATTATATTGCCTGTACTCTTTAGAATACTTTATGATTTCAGAAAGTTCATTATGCGCATCCTTAATGAATGTTGTTGTTGCAAGATTTGGAAGGTACAGTACTAGGTCATTAAGTGCATCAAGGCTAGAAGGGAGAAACTACTGAAACTTGTGAATCTTGAATTTATTGCATACAAATACTGATATTAAAAGTAAGCTTTTTGTTGTGGTTGAAAATAATTAGTTTGTTAAATTCTACAATGGAAAATACATTTTATACTAACTTGTGTTTATTCCCTGGGGTTATAATTTGATTTATTTTGCACCTAGGGTCAGAAAAAAAGCATTTGCCAATAAAATAAGCATCTATAAGAACATTCACTTACCATTGTATTGAGGCATTAAAGTTCAAATTGCCCAGGCAACTCCCCACTGCCAGTTTTCCTCTATTTGGTCTATTATCATTAGTAAGTGCCAAAGGGACACCTAGGCCCAGAAAAAAAGAAGCATCTGTTAATAAAATAAGCATCTATAAGGTCATTCCATTACCATCATATTGTGGCACCAAAGTGCTATCTGCCTCAGTGCCAGCATTACACCAGTTGGTTTACTACCATGAATAAGAGCCACACAGGGCTGCTTTAAGGTATTGGTAGCACCAGAGCAAAGATCCTATTGGTGGGTCCTATCAAATTGTTACAGTATTACTTTCATCCTCTGTAATACATACATGTCTCTAATGCTAGTGCTAGAGTGTGTATTCTTTTTAGAATCTATCTGCTAGAAAAATCTAGGTGTAATTGAGAAAAACTTGAATGAATGGAACCTCCCAAGGTTAATTTTTAATAAAACAGGTAAAAGTAGTTTCTTCTTCGTGGTTATGATTTTTTAGAAATTAATGCATAATGTTTCTTTCCCTGACCCCCAGTTACCACCTTTTGCACTCCCTTTTATTCAGAATATAAACTTTGCAGAACCTCACAATCCACTTCTATATGGACACCACAAGAACAAAATATCCAATAAGGAAAAAAGCTTTATATTAGAAAATTAAAATTCAATAGAAAGTAAAATTACAAAAAGAAAACAGATGAAAAAAGGGTGCTTCAGTCATAAGTTATAGCAGATAAAATGGCTATTTGAGGGCCTCCGTGTCCTGGCCTGGGCAAACTTATTAAAGCTGTACTTGAGCCAAATCCTTTTATATAACACTAGAAGCTTGGTAGAAATGCTACTGGCCATGTGTTAACACTATACTTGTTACATACATAGGGCTGGATGAAGGAAAATAGCCTAGTGATGCTACTGGCTTATGGCAGTGACATGTTCATGATTATTCGCGCCACAAAACACCTTCATCTGTGCTGTCCACCCACACTCTTTTCTTGCACAGAGAAGAGCATTTGCTAATAGTTATATAATAAATTTAATTAGATGAAAAATATATATTTAAACAGCAGTAAACTAGGCATTCAATAAAAAAATGTATATTGAAAAAAAAAGGTATTAATTGTTTTCTTTAACCATTCTAAATGAGATACTTGTCAAAACAGTCAGTAAGGATAAAGTCATTTGGGAAAGTGTCCACTGCTCCAAGCTCCCCCAGCGGTGGCATAACCAATTCTTTGGTCCAAGCCCTTTAAAAAGCACTGTGAGCATCTGTGGTGGTGCACATTTTCTATACCTATGTAAAACAGATGATCCTTACAACGTTTTGTTGCTTGAAGATTTTTGCCGAGGGCCCAGCAATGACTGGTTAAAGTGCACTTGTTGGAGTATATGTAGTCTCAGAAATAAAACATGGAATTGTTAGAACTGGAGTAGCTTGCCTGTGCCACCACTTTTTAAATAAAGCAGGGTTCACACAGCAGGGCCTCATAAAAATGCAGGCTTAGAAATACTTAATAACTATGTGTTTAAATATTCCTGCCCTCTTGGACGTAATTCTATCCAACAATGTTCCTATGTTAATCACAGTGATGCATGCCATAAAAGCAATCCAAAAACAACTAGTTTCCTATCCAAATGGGACGCATTACAGACAAAGACTGCAGGCAGTAAGTGACCGAGGGTTGTGCCCTTATGTTGATCTATTGACCCAATGTTCACCATTGTAGAGAACTGCAAAAAATGTAATGTAACCAAGCAAATGCAGATAACAGATCTTCATCCCTTAGCTGCTGGTCAAAACAGAATTACATTTTGGGACAGGGTTAATAAATAGCTGGCCCCACTATTATGTTGGCTCTTCTCTGCCTCTTTTGCCATTGTTGTTTTAGCATTTTAGTTCATTTAACATGGTTGCACACCCACTTAGTGCTTCCTCGTTGATAACACCAGAAGCAGAAGCCTGCAGATGTATAACCCTAAATAAACAGGGGATGTGGTTGTACTGATAGTAAATAGAGCAATTTTCAGAAGATTATGCCAACACAAAATTGATAGAAATGTAGATAAGGAAGCTTAATCTGCCAACATCATGTTTATGTGTATTTGATGTCCTCCTCTGATCATGCCGCATTGCAATACATTCAAAGCCAAGCAAAACAATGTTTTGCAATTGATTGCGAGCAAAGTTTAAATGTAATATTTAAATAAAAAACAACATTAGCGATAAAATGAACGTTTTTACATTCACATTGATCTGTTCTGTTTAGAAAGATAGAATATTGCTTACTAGGTCTTTTTTAATAAGAATAACATGACCTGTTGATAGATAAGAACTGGATCTAATGTTGCTCTCAACATGAATGTTTTACTTTGTTTGTGCCCCAATAAAACGTAAACAAATTGGTTTTTTTTTATATCATATAGTCTGGTCTTGTGTTCCAAGAGCCAATCAAATGCCCTGAGATTATGAGACACACAGATGAGTCTAGCTCCAAACAATAATGGGATGTAATTAAAGTTAATAAGAAAAAAATATTGATAAAAGTATAGGAAACCAACAAAGTTTATCACTGATTTTTTCCACCATAAATTTGTGCATTTCCTAGTTTGTCCTAGTTATTGTAATACAATATAGCTCACCAAACCTCCACAAGCATATTTCGACTGACAGAGAAATACTCAATACCTGACTGTGTTATCAGCCATTCTTATGAAATCAGTCCCTGTTGCTATCTTCTTCAGCTTCCTCCATCTTCTTTCTACTCCATACCTGGTGGGTGCATGCATAGTAGAGAGAAAGCTGAAATTAGACACAAAAAGCCGGATTTTTCACACTATGGAGCAAGCATCTACCCCCACCATGTAGAAGAGAAAAGAGAATCAGAAGGGAGACCACAGAGACAATTTTCTACAGACATACCACGTACCACTGCTATTTTCTGCTAAAGGGAAAACTTTTTCTTATAATCACTGGGGGAGGGGGGTGTGACTAACATTTGGCTACACCCAGTAATTTTTAACTTTCGTTTTCCTTTAAGCCGTTGTAAGATTAAAAGATAATTGGTCTGATCCACTTCATGAAATGGATAAGTCAATAACTGTATTTAGACGGGATCAGATGGGCATAAACCCTATCTACCCCAGTGGATTTCCTTAGTTAATAGGCATTATATTTCCCATGAATAAATAATATTTGATATATGATAATGTGTTTTGATCTTAAGGTGTTTGTCCAGCCTTTATTCACACCTGCCTAAGCATGAGGAGGACAGGTTTCGCATGACATGCCTTATCGCTCTCCATTTTATTATTCTATAACTTTAGGAAATTTAAAAGATGAGGAGCCTTAGGCTTAGCTTTATTAAACAATCCATGTCCACTCTAAAACAAAAACAAAATGTGTCTCGCATTAATATACTGTATAATTTACAGGACATATGTAGATGCAAGTGTCTGCCCTGCCTTCCCCAGATACTCTGTTTTCTGCACCCTATGGAGTTCCATGAGTCTGAATGTATCTTGTTAATTTTTTTATATTTTCTTTACTTTCTACCAAATTCTCAAAACTCCTTAGGTCACTACGGGGCAAATTTACTAAGGGTCAAATATCGAGGGTTAATAAACCCTCGATATCGACCCTCAAAGTAAAATCCTACGAATTTGAATATCGAATTCAAAGGATTTAACGCAAATCCTACGATCGAAAGATCGAAGGAAAAATCGGTGTGAAAGGGATCGAAAGATCGAAGGAAAAATCGGAATGAAAGGGATTTTCCTTCGATCAAAAAAACCTTAGAAAAGTGACGGGGAAGGTCCCCATAGGCTAACATTGTACCTCGGTAGGTTTAAACTGCCGAAGTATGTAGTCAAAGTTTTTTTCAAAGAGACGATTTTTACTTCGAATCGCTCATATCGAAGTCAAAGTTGTAGTGGAAGGTCGTAGTAGCCTATTCGATGGTTGAAGTACCCAAAAAAATACTTCAAAATTCAACGTTTTTTTCATTTGAATCCTTCACTCGAGCTTAGTAAATGTGCCCCTACATCTGCATGTTATTTACATTACCATAGACTACTTGGTGACTTTTTTGCACCAAATACTCTGGCATTGTTGTGAAAAGAAGAGGGTATGAAGCATCCTGATTGGAGAATCTAAATCCATTTCCAGAGTCTCTGTGAACCACCCACTATGAAATTAGAGGACTTCAAGTCACAGAATCCAATACTACAAACATAGGCAGACTATACTGCTTTCTTTTAAATCTGTGAAATCAGGTATGTTTGTATAAAAAATAAATTTATAGATAAGACAGTGTTTTTGCCTGTGTTCAGTACTGTACTGTGACAAGGAACCAACTGCGATGAGGTTGTTAGTTGTTGTAAATCCACGCTCATGTACTGTTTCTGCTTGCATCTCCTTTGTCTTTTGTCAGTAGGCGTTCCTGACATAATCAAGAGAGCATTAGGTGACTTCAGTTCCAAAATGTGGGTCATGCTTAGTTTTTGAATTTGAAGTTTGACCTCTGGAACATACTGTAGTTGTTTTTTTTTTTTAGCAATGGTGTATTTTACCTTTTACATCACAGTCTCATCAAAACTCTTTACCTTAGATATATATAACGTTATTGCACATACTTCTTATTTATAGGTTCATGTGGGACAGTTGAGTGGAAACTATTTCATTATTTTTTCATTTACTTGAGCTGTTCTCAGTAGGGGAAGGCAGTGTGGCTCCAGCATATTCCTGTGTGTGGACAAATGTTATCTGAGGCCACCTTTGATCAGTTCAGCTAGGGTGAGGTTCCAGTTTCAGCTTGCATACATCCATACACTGCATAATGAGTCATTTGTATACATCCTAAGGAGTTACTTCAAATAGCACTTCCAATCATATACATAATATTCTACCCACAATTTCCCACAAGCTCCAGGGTGAGCAGATAATCTTTTACTGACCACAGTAACTCCCTTTATACTCATTTCAAATTGTTCAGAACCTAAGTGGCTCATACAGAGAGATGGCTGAAAGGCACACAATTGCACAAACATTTCAGTGACAGTCAGTTTCTGCAATAGCCTGCAATTATCGTAATGTGGCCTCCAACCACATTTGAGCTATGCTGATTTAGAAATATGTCTGTGGGACCTTGCATTTCCAAGAAGCTCTGTATTTTCAGAGAAACAGGTCAACATACAGATCTTATTCCTAATGTGTCTGGATTGAATGTTGGGCCAAATCCAAAAAGTCAGCACTGCTTACACTGTAACTTCACCAGAGCAGAATATAAAATGCAGACTAAAAGACTTTGCTGGCACAACAACATAAAAAATGGCTCTTTTTGTAACAAAGTCCAAGATCATCTGAGCCTAAACTCTTTACTCACAAAACCAAACAGCAGGTCCTTTAACTGATAATACATATTTTTGTTTAGCATGTCGGAAAATATTTCCACTGAGTAAAATAAATCGCACAGAAGATGGTGTTATTTAAAAAATAGAACCTCAGAGTTGTCATTCACAAACTGTGGGGGTGCCTCTCCTAGGGGAGCTCAGACCCTTACCTGGGGCACCTCGTTTGAAAGGTATCTAGGGTGTTTTGTTGGTAAGTGCTGTCCTGAGGTGGCCTAGTGGATGTTGTCCGCTCCTGCACTTAGTTTTTCTGCAAGTAGAGAGGGGCCAAATTGATGAAGAGAGTGCTCTTTTTGGCTAGAATGTGATTTCAAAATTTGGTATTTCAGCTCTTGAAGGCTTTTTGCCATTCCTTTCTAACTAGCCTCATGGCAGCAGCACCGTTGATTTAGGGACATGGAGTTTATATACTGTACCTAATTGTGGTCTAAATACTCCTGGAAAAAGTCAGTTAGAGTAAAGGTTTAGGTGAAAAACATGAATGTCTTATATATTCTTGGAACTAAGACTGAACAGCAGAGTAAGCAATAATATCATATGTTTGTAAACTGTTTTTATGAATTAAGGGAACACTGGTCAATACTGGTCCTCAAAGAGGTCTTCACTGAAATAGACCTGAAAACTAGAGTAGTCGTTTGTCTGGTTTTGTAGAGTACAACACTGTATTGTTTACTGTATGTGCTTTTCTGTAATCGTGTACTGTACTTCATTACAGCTAGGTTAATATAACATATTCCAATATGCTGATCATGGCAATACTAAATAGTTTAATTTTAAACAAATGTTCTATTAAGAAGACTATGAGCGTAAAAAGAGCATATTATAACAATATTGTTTTTACTTGTAAATACTCTGATACAGTATTTTTGGGTGATATGAATTTGGAAGGGGCCATGGTAAAAGACATTCACTACACTGAAGGAGAGGTGTAAATTTATACTCTGTAATGAAGAAATAAATCAACAGGAGTGTTATAAAAATGGGCAAAACACTATTCTGGAACTATATGTGATTGCATTCTACTCAATTAAAAGGAAAGGTGGGAAATATACATAAGGAATCAGAAGTGGGAAAATAATTTTAGTGGTTAGATTAATGGTGCATATATTGAGCACTAAGGGGGGGGGCAGGTGCATGGAAAAAGAGTTAAGGGACTAATAGGAGAAAGAGGGTATATGTACCCAGTACAGATAGGCTTAAAGGTAAATGTAAAAACAATATTTGGTCCATGGAAAGGCGTACCTGAATCCTCTCTAACAGTGCTCTTAATTTGTTTCACTTTCCAGCCATTTACTAGTTGCAATTCCTCAGTTTCCATAAAAGTGCAGAGTAGATAAAAATACCCACAATACATCACTCCCTGTATAAGTCCAAGACGTGGAGCATGCTTTATGTATGGGCTTCCTAGTAGGTGCAGGTGCAGAAAATCCTTTTTTGGAAGCGTGCTTTATCTGTTTCAAGTAGGATTGCTCGCATGCATTAACCTTGCAATTCCCACATACACATTTCAGACATGTCATCCATGTTGATGACATAGGCCCTGGTCACAGCCTAAAAATTAGAACTAAACAAAGCTACCTCAACACGTTCTATGTACAGTCTAACAATTTCAAAAGGCAATGGTATCATTGCTGCAAAAACAATATGATAAAATCAAATAAGCATGAAGGCAATAGTGATATTTACAACCAATTAAATCATTGACTTCTATTTTCCCTTTGAGGGGAGTTATAATAAATACCAATTTAATGTTGTAGGCCAGGGCATTTTAAGAATATATGTATTCCAACTAAGCAACAGGGAAGTTTGGTCTCATGAATGCTCCATATATATCTACACCACAGCTCTGCCTGTGCACAATTGCAATGTTTTACCAGCAGGACTCTCTCCACCTTCTCTACCTCCTGTATACCCTGTTCCGAAATGTTGATTTAGTTGATACTTGTAAATACTGACAAGCAATGTTAATGACAGAAATGTTCTATAAATATACAGGACAAGTACTTTCACCTGTAGAAGTGTGGTGTAGAAGATCAAATATGTCTGTGTGGATCTGGGTCAAGTAAAATGTGGATCAAGTTAACGTGATGACATCCTTTACTTTATCTGTATGGATCAGGTTAATGTGAAGTTCTTCTCCTTTATCCATGTCTTCCCTGTATCCTTTGCATGGAGCCTCTTGTGAGAACTCAGCAGCATACCATGAGAACATATTTATGACCCAGTGAAGGTCATGGCTTGCGGAAATATGAGATCTAAGATCTTTTTGATCCTTCTGATGACCCTAACTTTTTTCTGTAACAAAAAAAATGTCTTCTGTTGAGAACAAAGTCGCAAACAATTAATATTCCAACATATTGTCAGTATTCTATAAAATATAAAATGTTGCAGCGAATGTTATTTAGTCAGTAGCCGACTAACAATAGCCAAATATTACAAAGTAGAGACCTATATTACAGAATGTTTGGAACCTAGGATTAACCACATAAAGATTTTATTCTGAAATTTGAATTACCCATTTCTAGAATATAATATATCTAATTAAAAATTTAAAGTTATCTGTCATGTGAAGAATGTGGTGACATCAAGGGAGCGGGACAGGTGATGTCGGGGAGTGGGATTGTGCCGTCAGATGGCAGGGCTGCAGGAAAGTCCTATAAAGATTTCCTATTTAAATACTGGGCAGGCAGTGTTGACCTGTACAGTCCTTCTGAAAACCATACTGTCTGGATCAAAACCGGAAACCCCTATACAGAACTGGAAATGCATACAAAGAAACTTATTTAAATTACAAGGGAAATTTTTGTCCTTGTGGACCCAAAATGCATTTGTTGCCCAAATCGGCTCATCCAAATGAATATTTCCAAGGCCTTTCAAGCAAATTAGCCAGTGCCTGGGAAGCACACTTCATTTTCCACTCTTGGGCGCAAATTCACTAAGCGCCGAAGCGCCGAACGCTATCGTTAATTCGCTAGCGTTTGGCATTTTCGGTACTTCGCAAATTCACCAACGAACGCTGGCGTAAATTCGCTAGTGTTACTTCGCACACTTAAGCCAGGCGAATTTTCGCTAGCGATGTAACTACGCAAATTCACTAACTTGCGCAGTGTACTGAACGCTACCTTTTACGCTAGACTTCCTTCGCCACCTCAGACCTGGAGAAGCGCAATAGAGTAGATAGGGATTGTTTCCAAAAAAGTCAAATTTTTTTCTAAGTCCCAAAAAACGCTGGCGTGTTTTCTACATTATGGGTGATAGGCTGAAAAAGATCGAAAAATTTTTTGGGGCTCCCCTCCTTCCCCCTACATTTCCTGACTCATGGCAACTTACCTAGACAGTGGGCACATGTGTAGGGCAAAATAAAATTTATATTTGCTGATTTGAAGGTTTTCTAGGCATTTGTAGTGCAGATACGTGTTCCTCCATTGAAATTTGAATTTGACGCCGTATGCAAATTAACCATCGCTAGCGAAACTTTGCTTCGCTTGGCGAATTAACGCTAGCGCAACTTCGCAAACGTACGCTACCCCTGTGCTCAACTTCGGATTTTAGTGAATTTGCGGAGTGCTGGCGAAAATACGCCTGGCGAAGTGCGGCGAAGTTGCGCCTGCCGCAATTTCGCATCTTAGTGAATTTGCCCCTTGGTGTTTTTGCTCAAATCTCGCAGACAGAACTTCATTGTTGATTAAACAACAGTTGGCAAATTAATCTTTTTTTTATGTTTTCCATAGGGAAAACAAATATGGAAAAATTTCCAGACAACCTAATTTGTCAAAGTCATATTATAGTTATACCACATACTGTAGTTTATGCTAAACCGATATTTTAACATGATAGTGCTGGAAATAGGCATGGCACATTGGCATGGAACAATGGCGATGTTTGGCTTGGTACTGAAATATAACTCCCAGAATCCTCAGCTAGCTAATGCTTTAAGCTATAATATTCCTATGGATAAAGAGCTATTCTGCAACATAAATAGATTTATATCTTGAAGATATGCTGTCCTGCTCTCTGTGTTTTTTTAACAGGTAGCTTTTCAATTCTGTTTAGCTTTCCCCTTGTTTATCTCAATATCCATAGTAACAGCTATGGTTTACATATATAATGTATACATGTCCTGGGGGTGACATAATGAATGATTTAGGGTTAACAAAGGGATATTATACTGGAATCTCAAGGACACAAAAAATGTCATAGGAACATTATTACTGGAATATGCTACAAACATCCCAGGATAAGTGCCGTCAATGATAAAACTTCACAAAAAGATCACATTGTAATTAAACTGTATTTCCTTTATCCAAACAAGTGAATATGATGACTGATAAGTTACTTCAGGAATCAACTCAGAAACAAGCTCTTTTGGATCTTGTAATCACTAATAATATTGTCTCTTGGTCTCCAGTTCTTGTGTTGGTGAGTATTTGAAGAATAGCAATTTGGTGCACAAAGAGACTAGGGGGCAGATTTACTAAGGGTCAAAGTGAAAAACTTCGAAATTCAAACTATTTTTTGGGTATTTCGACCATCGAATAGACCTAAATTCGACTTCGACTTCGATTAAAAGTAAAAAAATTTGACTTCGGAAAAGTACTGACTCTTTAAAAAAATTCGACTTTGACTCTTCGCCACCTTAAACCTGCCGAATTGCTGTGTTAGCCTATGGGGACCACCTAGAACCTATAGCCAACATTTGGCTTTTAGAAGTCGAAGTAAAATCGTTCGATTGATTGATTAAATCCTTCGAATCGTCATATTTGATTAAAAAATACTTCGACTTCGAATGTCGAAGTAATGCAGATCGATGGTCGAATTTCGAAGTTTTTTACACTTCGAAATTCGACCCTCGATAAATCTGCCATGTTCCAGTGGCAACGGTGTAATTTTTCAGTTCTACTAAGCAATTTATACAACCCAACATATTGCCTTTAGAAACAAAGGATGACAAAGCACAACAAAAGCTCTATGGTTTTAATAACAACATTAGCGCTGATATTTATAAGTTTTTTCTGTATTTGACCACTTACAAATAAATTTTATAAATATGCCCCAAAAAGTATATGCCAGTATGGATTTACTGTATATGCTATGTAACCTTATTGTCTTCTATGAGGAGGTGTGCAGACAAGTAGACCTTGACATGGTAGCGGAAGTGGCAGATGGACATTTCATTTGGATCAGTAACAAAAGGTTAATAAGTACTTAGTTTTAAAATAAAATTCAACGTAACCAGAGATTTGGATGAAACATAGATTATGAAAAATGGTGATAAACTTCTAGCTAGATCAGTGTTCTTAATAAAATATTTTAAAGGTCTCTCTTTGGAATATTGTATTTTAAGGGTTTTCAGTTTAGAAAAAACCCTCAGATATGAATCCAGTCCTAAAATTGCTCCAAATACATCAACCAGAGCACATTCCCTAGGGGTTTATTCAAATGCCAACCTATGGGTCAGTGATGGACAGCAGGTTTGAAGCTAACACCGTGTTCTGTGTAATCCACTGTAAGATAGAGCAGCCTTTCTACCACCCCAAGAAAGGGACTTTGCAAAGAGATTTATAGATGAGATTATTATGCTGTGGCTTGCAATGTGGTATGAAATTAAAAGGAAAGGAAAAAAGTAATGCTTTAATTGGCCAAATGCCAGTTATTAACACTGGGCAATATTCCTTCAGTACAGTTACACACAGCAACCAATCAGCAATTAGCTTTGACTGGTTATTACAGGAAGGACATTGGAAAATAAAATCTGGTTGCTATAGGATAATGCACCGGACCAAATTTGCCTAGTTTTAGTAAATGAGCCCCTGACTTTTTGCTGTATCTAGATGTGTGCTTCATTTGTAGTATTGGGGTAAGAAACACAGTGCATTGGTAACATTAAAAAAAAACTAAGATTCCCCACTTAACAGGAATGATTACATTTTAGTTTCTGCAGGATATTTGCACCATATTAAAAAAAAAAAAAAAAATCACGATGGTTCTTCTACATCAACAGAACCGCCACAAAGACACATATCTTTCAAAATTCTTCTGTGGATATAATCTGCTTTACAAATGTCAATTCCTAATAATGAATTAAGATCTGTGCACTCTCAGCAGCATAAGGCGGTGCAATAGTACAAAGGCATTTCAAGAAGATGAAAATCACACAGGAGAGTGTGCCAGACTTCTTACAGTAGTCCCTGTGTTTGCACTGGCTAAACCCTTTTTATCTCACATTCATAAACACAGGCTCTCTTTATGATATAAAACACATTTAGCTGTCACTGGAACACAGTGATTTATGGAACAGAGGTGTCCCTGAGTGGCTAACAGTTCTAGCTGCTTATTTTGGCAGGTGCACTTACACAAGTTGCCGAGCCCTTCAAGAAACTGCTACCACTAATGACAAAAGGTTAATGATTTTTTATTTTTTTTTGGAATGTAAAATATTTAGCCGGTTTTGAAAGCAGATCCGTTTGTAAGGCAACTGAAATCAAAAGCAAATGAGATCTACCTTGCTAATGAATCAGAAAGGAAAGGTTGGGGTTTCACCAGGCAAATGATAGTCGTGAAACATCATCCGCTTGAAAAACAAGTTTCTAGCTCTGGTGGTTGTTTTCCATGGGCAGGATGTAAAAGTTAAATTCTACCGCTCAAGGTTAAAAAGGGAAATTTCATGGTTTGCAAAGGACACGCCAACATATTTTCATATCGTACAGTACAGAAATTGAAGAGACCTCATTCAGAGTAGCCAGAAAACACAATGAGTATCAGAATCCTTTGTGGTGCCTTTATTATTTGCTTCATATTTAAAGTGGTATTTTCAAGCATGTGCAACGCAAAACAATCATTTTATTTTGGTAAATTGGATATTTAAGCGAAATATAGAAATGTAAGGGGTCTTTGAAATATAAGTTATATTTTTTATAACTGATTATGTACTCTGGTAGTACCTCCCAATGGGTTATAAATAACCCTTGATTGTTTTCTTCAAGAGGATAATATTACCTGCATATGAATGTTTAGGGTCCACCATACAGAATGGACTCTATAGGTTCATAACTTGGGTACCCTTGATGTAAGCACTAATGGGGTTAAGTTAGTCCAAGTCCTAGTAGCACATACTGTAGCAATCAATTCCTCAGATCAATTAATCAGCTGAATAAAGTCCGCTCCATCTATATGTCAGAGTAAGGACACAGAGATGCCTAGAGAGAGGACACGTTGTGCACAATTCTTGTTATTTGTATATACTCTACATACAGAGAAATGAGTGCTAACAGAAGACAAAAGCACTTATGAAAATGCATTTACATTTGTTGATGTTCTAATTATATTTAAGAGCTAGCCATTATAATTTGATATTTTACAATATCTGGCATAAATGTAAAATGTGCCAAATATTTATAGAATTTCTGAGTGTACTCCGACTTTTCCAGCCAGTTGACAGCTTGTTTATCTAACTAAAAATTCCGGTGCAGAGTTGGATAGGGCTTTCTGACAGGTTTATAGAAGCACTTATTTGCAACATTGCTTTTAGTTTTGTTAATTTGCAATTTTTGGCACATTTAACACAATATTATATGGAAAAGAAATGACATGAATAGCCACCATTGATACTGCACACAAGCATTTCAAGGCACACTTCAAAGCACTCTTGCATTATGTTGTGCTTGTATTGACATGGCATCCACAACTTTGTACCATGTCATTTTCCATAGTGTTTCAAGAAGTAGACAAAAAACACATGGGGATCATGTGGCACCAATTGCAAGCTCTGCCCTTGTTTAGTAACCCAGTCAATATTTTCCTGTTTCTAACTGATGATTGGCTCCTACACAACTCATGTTACTATACAAGCTTAATAAAAATATTGAACTGAAGCTGAAAAAAATGATGTATTATGCAGAAAGGAAATACACATCACTGCAGGAAAATAAACACACTGGCTCAACAAGTTCTTGACTAGGTGCCTTGATGCTTAGAGGTATAAAACAGATAACGCATGAAAATAAGTTGTGCATACATAAACTGATGTTGTTCGTGTCTGTTGTGCAACATCTGAAAAACACTGCAAAGTAAGATATTTTGGGAGTTTGCCTCATATAAATAGCATGGCTGATGTTTTCATCAACTCTGAAACACACACAAGGCCACTAGGAAAAGATCACCAGAGTATGCTCCACACAAGCAATATTTCCATGGGTGGCTGGATATACTTGCATGAAATATGCTGACTGGTCATACACAAGGCCAGCAGATAAATGTGTCTAGCTTTTTCTGCTGATACAGGAAAGTAGAGCAAGGGTTCTTAAAAAAAATCAGCCCCCATGTATGCACAGTTAGTTCAAAGGCAATTTTGTCCTAGTGAATGGCATTATGAGCAGCAATCAGCATGGCTTTATGAGGGATAGGTCACGTCAGACAAATATGATCTATTTGAATCTTGTCAAGCAGGCCTGGACTGGGAGTCAAAATAGGCCCTGCCATTCCAAGTACAAAGAGGCCCAAACCGCCCCCTACCAGCCCACTATATGGTAACTTTCTATGGAACCATACAGCAGCCCCTCTGGCATTTGCCAGAACCCACAGATTGCCAGTCCGGGCCTGCTGTCAAGCATTTGATACCGTGCCCCACAAATGACTGCTTTCTAAACTAAGGTCTGTTGGGCTTAATGAAGTCGTTTGCACATGGATAGGAAACTGGCTACAGGATTGGGTACAGAGGGCAGGGTCGGACTGGGAAACCTGGGAAAAAAAACGGTGGGCCCCCCGCCGGTCCAGGCCTGCTCCCCCGGCTGCCCCATAAGGCCATGCACTGCCACATCGGTTGTGTGGCGCCTCTGTCACGCATGTGCGTCGAGTTTTAAAGTTGAGAGGGGACCCCTGGGGACTGCTGGGAGGCTCCTTGTTTTACAGCCCCGGTGGGCCCCTAAGGCTCCCCAGTCCAACCCTGACAGAGGGTGGTTGTTTATGCTCCAATGCTTCATTTACCAGTAGATCTTTCCAAGATAGCTCATAGTACAAGTTGATTCAAGGACTAGTCAGATTGCCATTTCGGAGTCAGGAAGGAATTTTTCCCCCCTCTGAGGCAAATTGGAGAGGCTTAAAATTGTTTTTTTTTGCCTTCCTCTAGATAAACTGGCAGTTAGACAGGTTATAGATAGACTTAAAGGTTGAACTTGATGGACAAGGATTTTTTTTCAACCTAACTTACCATGTAACTATATCATTTCTTGACCTGTTTCCGTGCAGCAGCAATGAGGATTGCCAGGATATTTGCTAATAAGCAATGGAAACTCAGCAAGTGTGTAAGGCATCTCAGATTCATATTTCTCAATACCTTTAGGACCCGGTCCTTCAATAAAAATGGCCAGTGCTAAGTAATAGCTTCTCAACTCCTGTTGGGTAGATTTTGAGCATTTAAGTTTGGAAACCGCTGGTCTCCTCGTTCAGGACTCAGGCACATTTCAAGAAACAGTAATGTTTAAAAAACAAACATCTGCTGTGTGAAAGACCCCATTGTTAGATTCACATATCTGAATGTAAAAACGTCATGCCAAGGAGAAGCTGAGTATATTTGACATTGCCTGGGCGGTTTTTCGCATGAATAAAATCTTTTTTTCCTGCACGCCACTCTTTCATCATCGTCCGTGACTGGGAGGAGAATTACAATGTAAAATGGTACAAGAAGATCTTTGATTACAGCAGGTTGGAATTTGTTTTGAGTGGCAAAGAGTTTTTTGAAAGGTTACTGTAAGTGACATACCTGGTGGTTTAGTGGGGGGACGGCAGGGACGCCTGCCGCCCCCTCGCCGGGGACGCCCGCCACGTCGTGCGGGTTCGGTTAGGCCGCAGGCGTCGGATTGCGTGGGCGCACGTTAGGCCGCAGACGCGCTGATGTGTGACGTCAGCGCACAAAGGCGCGAAATTTAAATAGTATAAAAGGCCCATTCAGACTGCTGACTGATGACTGTGATAGAACTTGTTTCTTGTGGTTCCTGAGCCTTGTGCGTTTGATCTGTTCTGAATCTAGTCTGTTTGATTACCCGTGTTTGACCCAGCCTGTTCCTGACTATTCTGCATTCTGTATCCTGACCCTCGTCTGCCTACGACAACTCTTCTTGCTTAACCCCTTGATTGACAACCCGGTTTGACCCTTGCCTGCCTGACGATTCTTGATATCTGCCTGCCTCGACCCAGCCTGTCTGACAATTCTCTTGCCTGCTCCATTTGTACCGTGACCTTCGGCCCAAAAGACTCCAGGTGGCACCCAAGTAAGCCCAACGGTGGTCACACTACTGGTGAAGCCGAGCCGAGACCAGGGTGCTTGGCATTTGTTCTGGTATCGGGTGCCGGCCGTGACAGTTACAATTTCCTCCGGTTTTTCAAAGAACATGTTGTAACATTTATCCTCTGTGAAATTTTCTGACAGCAGACAAAACATTCTTACAACCAGATAAAAAAATGCTTAGCTCACTACATGTAATAAACTACCATAATGCAATGGAGCCTTTTACTGGGCACATCTATAAATTAGTCAGTATAAAGTGGGTTTATTTTCGGTATTGCTATCCCTATCCCTGAAAGATAAAAAACACTATTAAGACAAGAGTATTGCATGACAATTGGGGTAATTCTCTTACAGAACAGTGTTCAAAGTGCCCACAATGCAGGATTCCACCTCACCTCATAATTCAGTGTAGCCTCAAGGAGACAACATACTAGACACAATTATTGGGGTAATTTTTGACGATGGCAACAGTACACTGTCAATGGCTGTTTGGCATAATCCATTCCTCTATGCAGGCAACATGAAATGTTCATGTGACCTAAATAGGGGGGAGGTAAAGTCTTAGTCAGAGCTTTGTAGCCTGCTAGCCTTTTCTGGAGACCTTCAGCTAGTGATCAGGGTGGGAAACTACAAACATTAATCAGCATTAGTGTCTGGAATACATTACCTAGGAAATCCCAAAGTTACTGGTCTGTAAGTCCAATTAGCTGCAATTTCAATTCAGATTAGAAGTCCCTCTGAAAACTCCGGGGTCACATCATTAACACCTAAGAGAGTGCAAAAAAGGAGCTTATTAACAACATCTGCTTTTTCTTGAAAACAGAGGCTTATGTTAATCAACTGAATCTCTATAGGCGTCAAACTACAATTATGGCTTAGTTGCTGGGTGTTTCTTCACTCATTTGCTGCAAAAGATTCCTTAGAACCATGTCCTCTACCCAAAAGTTCACAATTTTTGAAGTCTTTGATAAATATCTCCATCATTTCTATAAAAAGACATTTGTCTGTGATATTGTGGATTCTAGCAAAGTTTATACAGTACAGGTATAGGATCCCTTATTCGGAAACCTGATATCTAGAAAGCTCCGAATTACGGAATGGCTGTCTCCCATTTTATCCAAATAGTCCAAATTTTTAAAAATTATTTCCTTTTTCTCTGTAATAATAAAACAGTAGCTTGTACTTGATGCCAACTAAGATATAATTAATCCTTATTGGAAGCAAAACCAGCCTATTGGGTTTATTTAATGTTTAAATGAATTTCTAGTAGACTTAAGGCATGAAGACCCCAATTATGGAAAGATCCGTTATCCAGAAAACCCCAGGTCCCAAGCATTCTGGATAACAGGTCCCATACCTGTATATTCATTTTCAATGTGTCATTTTTATGCTTAATAGAAGATTTGTAAATAATTTGTTCAGTGCTCAGTATCAGAACTACTTAAAGATGTGAAAATGAAGCTGGGGAAAATACTATAGGCAAGTGGACATAAAAACAGAAGCAACACAACCTGCATTTGTTGGGGGGGCTTAGCAGGTCCTCATGAAATGCGCAATGTGTAACTTTAGTTGGTGTTGGCATTAAAAAGAGCAGTGGTTTCCAGTTATACAACTAGCAGATGTTGACACAATATAATTATTTGTGAATAATAATAATAGCAAAAAGGGTTGTTAACCTGGTCACCCAAAGTAAAAAAATAAATGAAATGGATGTAAAACCAAAACTATAGATATATTTCTGTCTGGCACTAGAGCCGGCAAGTGTTGTTTATTGTTTAATTAATATAACTTCCTCTGAATTTCTCAATTAACTAGGGAACCATACTTGTGGGTAGCACCTATGTTTAAAGCTACAAAAAGCCAATGATGATTCTAGAAGTGTAACCATTTCATTTAAAACATATAATAAATGCAAGCATTTGGGCTATATAAATTTCATAAAATGAATGAATCATTGTAGCCCATGATCTAGTAACGAGAGAAACCACAAATCATTTTTTTTCAGTGGAATTCTGCCACTATTCAATAGTGTATGTCATACAATATGATTAATTCAATGGGAAATTACATCATATAATCATAATATCCTAATTCTTATCTCCTCAAGTTGCATTGTTGTAAAGCAATAATAGCTAGGGATTTAAACCACTGAAACTTGCCAAACTTCTGCTAAACAGAAAATAAATAATAGCTTGTTTTATATATAATATTCAATGTCTCCTTTTGAAGCCGGAGTTTATTGATCTTCTTGATCCACAAATATCAAAGCAAAAAAGTAACTCGCTCCAAAAATCATAATATAGTGTAGTATTTAAAATTGAGATTGCATCACCCAGGCGAAAACTATTCATACACCACTTCACCCAAGTTTCCAATTGTAGGTGTTAGTGAAAAAATTAGAGATGTAGAGGAATGTCCCAAAATCAATTCTTCCATATAGATACACCAAATTCAGTGTGACTAGGTACTCGCAAACACATCACATGAGCAGTGCATAACAAACAGTAGTAGCAGTATAACCAGTGTCTGTCTCACATGTATAATAATTTCTAAACTGGAGCAGGAGCAATAATAGTGTAAAACAGTTTTTTAATAAGAAGCTTAAAAATATTGCACTAAAAATAAAATGTGTTCATCACAAAGGTTATCAAGTAACCAGTTGGCTATGGGAAAAATTCTCCAGCTGGTGTCCTTTTCCTTAGCATTCTTTGCTTAGTCTGTAATTTGGATCTTCATACCTTAAGTCTACTAGAAAATTGTGCAAACATTAAATAAACCCAATGGGCTGGTTTTGCTTTTATAAGGATTAATTATATCTTAGTTTGGATAAATTACAAGGTACTGTTTTATTATAACAGAGAAAAAGGAAATCATTTTTAAAATATTGGATTATTTTGGATAAAATGGAGTCTATGGGAGATGGCCTTTCCATAATTCAGAGCTTTTTGGATAACGGGTTTCTGGATAACAGATCCCATACATAAGTATAAAAAATACATAAGGGCACAAAAGTTTATATCAATAGTTCAAAAAGATACAAATATATAAAAATCCAAATTTGAAATAGTAGAAATCTTTTCCTAAAAATTATTGCAAGGTTATGTCAATATTTAAATCCATAGGATTAAAAGTTTGTAATGTGTAGATCCATTTTTTTTTTCAAATAAGTAAATATTAACAACTCTAATTAACTAAACATTACACATTATTTTTATTATAAATACCAAATATCTATTTTTTGGTAATTATGTCCCTTTTGTCATTCTACCACTGTGTTTAAAAATCTGACTCCAGGTGCAGAGCACAGTTCCAACATGAACAAGGCCATCTTGTTTTTACCACATGCCGCCTGTTTTTGGTACTTGTCCCATCTGCTGGAGCCAGAGGTGAGCTGGGCGGCCGGGCGCCAAAGGCACATGTAAAAACACCGCTCTAGCATGTGCGGAAAAGCTGCTCTCGCGCACATGCATGGTAACGCAGGATGGCATATCGCGCAAACTGAGTTACAAGTGCATCCATTCTAGGTGTAGGCAGAAGAGGTAACTGCCCAGCACCCCCAGAACATTGTGCCCTAGGCAGCTGCCTTTTCTGCCCATAGTTCCAGCCTTGGCTGGAGCTTTCCGCTCAGGTCTCTATAGGTCCTAGCAAAGGATTCTGTGTGTGTGTGGGTGTGTCTCTCTCTACCGATAATCTTGCAGGTCTCTCTGACAGCTGTTGCAGCCTCATACCTGTTGCTTTGTTTCTTTACATACACAACAAATTAAAGAGGTGAAATATCTTTAATTTATTATTTATTTGCCTTCTTTTTGTGATGCTTTCCAGGTTTCTAATGGAGGGTCACTAACCTCATCAAAAACAAAGGCTCTGTAATGCTACAAATTTATTTTTATTGCTAATTTGGAGGACTCATCTTTCTATTTAGGCCCTCTCCTATTCATACTCCTCTTAGTCAAATCAATGCATGCTTGCTATATCACTTGGCCCCTAGCAACCAGATTGCTGATATTGCAAACTGTTGAATAAAAAGCTAAATAACTAAAAAAACAACAAATAATCAAAAAATACTAAAAGTTAAATCAAATGTAACCCCTTTAAGTCATGTTTGGTCACATGATTCTGTGTGCGTGAGGGAGACTATGTTAGAGAATAACTCTGCCTTAGTTTGAGGGACTAAATGGGCTTGTGCCCAAAAACACTATTTGGGAGTCAGAAAGGCAGCAAAGCTTTTTGCAGGCAACCAATAATGAGGATATACATGTAGGCAGTGAATAGCAACAAAGCAGCAGATACAGATATAAACTGCTTACTGCACTTAAAGTGGTACTGACACAAAAAACTACTTTTCAAAATACGAATCAAAAGTTACCTATAGGTCATGTTGACCATTTTGTGCTGATAGTTCTGCTTTTGTAAGTAATTGTTACTTGAGGTTCCTAAACCTGACTGTTTTGCCAACCTGACTGTCCCTTCTCAGTCTGTCAGTTAGAGTTTCTAATGCTAACGCACTACTACTGCACAAATATGGCAGCCCCCTCGTACAGGAACATGGGGGATCAGAGAGATAACCTAAAAGCGTTGGGAAATACTTTTATGTCAAAATTATATATAGCATACAAAGACAATATTCTCAAACTGTAGATATTAAAAAAGGTTTAATTTCTGGTGTCAGTATCTCTTTAAAACCTGCTGCCCCCCCCCAACACAACTTCTCATCACCATGACAGTGTTCAGGTTAACTTGAATTTCCATTCATTCAGATCCACTTGCTTTAGCTTCTTTATGCTCCTGTGAGCTCAGTTTATACTAGTATATTTTTTTTAGATGGTGTAAAGTGGGGCATTTCCAACATGCAGGGAGGTACAAACTGAAGACAATGGGGCCATTTCTAAACACTGGGCAAATTTGCTCCTGGGCAGTAACTCATGGCAAACAATATGATGATTGCTTTTAATGCAACCTGCAGCTGGCTGAAAAAAAACTAATCACTGATTAGTTGCTATGGGTTACGACCCAGGTAAAGGAGACCCAACTGATTCTAGTGTAGATGTCATAAGTCTTTAATAGTAACAGATAAAAAACAGAGCAGGTCTGAAACATTGTGAAGAATAATGCATGTTAAGCAGCCATATTTTAATCATTTCGGTAATCAGGCCATTGGGCCTGATGGAGTCAAAGCCATATGGGATCCAAAGTCAAATGGAAGCCAGAGTTGAAGAGGCGAAAAGAACTGAAGCTGAAGGTACGTTTCCAATGAACACCAATGTTTTTTTTTTAAATCCCTGGCCACAGGGACTTGGGGGGGGGCTGACCACCAATGTTTTTCTTTTTAAAGTTGGGGGGGTGGGCTACTAATTTTTTTTTAAACTTTTATGGGGTGCCCTGACCACCAAAGCTGTTTTTTAGTACCACCACTGATGTTTTTTTTTACTTGAATGGGGGACCCTGGCCACCAATGTATTATTTTTTAATTTTATTGGGGGGCCCTGACCACCAAAGCTGTTTTTTAGGACTCCAGCAGAGGCTGAAACCTTTAATAAGCACAAGTGGTAGTACAATAGGAAAATGTGTTTTATTTAGTGAGGTGTGGGTCAGGATTTTTTTATAGACCTGCGCTGACCCGCCCCGCCAATGACATCACAAAAGGGGTGGGGAATGTGGGCGCGTGCCTGAAGAAGTTCAACCCGGAAGTTGGAAGCCGGCATTTGTAAGGTTGCCCACGACCCGGAAAGGGGGGTGTGAGGTCAGCCCAAACCTGCCCGACCTGAGGGTAAACCCACGGGTCCCGCGTGTATCGGGCCGGCCCGCACATCACTAGTTTCATTAGAAAATGTGTAACAGTATGGATTGCATAACATTTACCAGTAATCAGTCTTTCCAGTTATGTCCTTTAATTTTAAAACATATAGTTATTATTATGTACATACATAATGGATATTAAGCAACATCAGGTATTTGCATAAAATCTACATTTTTGAAAGCATTCTTGAGTTCCCCAACATGAAGTCTGTCTCTATATTTGTGCTCATTGGCTGCATACTGCTCTTTAATTGGATCATTTGTCTTCTTGACTTCTCAGTGACCTCTTTTTTAAGCAGTAGTTTAAGAGATGGATTTAAAGTTGTATGTAATGACAGAAACAACTTTAAAAGTTGAAAACGAAAAATGGTATTTTGAGTATTTGTGAGGTGAGTTTGAACTGCAGGGACCCAGTTTGGCATTCAGCTATTCTGTGGCTATTATCAGATATCAGAATTTGGAACCAGCCAAAAATAGGACCCAGATTCTTGGAACAAGTCAGTAATTTCAACAAAACCCAGTTTATTCAACTATATTTTAGAAAATCAAGAGCTTTTTACAACAAACAAGAAATATGACATTTTGTATAATAATATTATGAGCTTTTATGTATACAGGTACAGAATCTGTTATCCAGAAACACGTTATCCAGAAAGCTCCAAATTATAGAATGGCTGTCCATTTTATTCAAATAATTAAAATTGTTAAAAATTATGTCCTTTTTCTCTGTAATAATGAAACAGTAGCTTGTACTTGAACCCAACTAAGATATAATTCATTCTTATTGGAGGCAAAACCAGCCTGTTGGTTTTATTTAATGTTTACATTAGTGATGGGCGAATTTATTCGGCAGGCGCAAATTCGCAGCGATTTTATAAATAAATCTGCGAAACGATATAGTCTAGGTTTGTTTTGTAGTAATTTTGGTCAGATCAGGAACACTTGAGGGTTTGCATGCAGGATATCTTCTCCACAGAGGCTGCAATGTTCAAGAAGAAAAATAGAAAAACATAACTTGCAAACCACAAGGAGATTATAACACAGAGAATGTAATGTGCAGCACTAATTCAGACTTGAAGATTGTGTAATTAACAACTAACTAGCCTAAATAATTTGCAATCTGGACTATGCAATAAATCAAAATGCAAATGAATGGGTTGGTTGTAGCATCAAACACAATAATTATCTCTTCTTTACCTATCCACGGCTCCTTCCACATATGCATGGAACATAAAGACATGCATTGTGTCAGGGACACAAACTTTTAATATACAGTCCACTCTCCTGTCATTACCATAGCCTTTAACACCTGCAGAATTACTCCCCCACCACCACCACCCAGCTCCACAATGCTCTACACATGCTTCTGGCCTGGTGGTCCATGTCAGTTACTCTCATGTAGATCCATGTGTTGGACTCTTGCACTGATTACTGACTGATGGCCCATAATTCTCTGCAGCTGTAATTCTATTAGCTCTCCCCATATAATATATAAAAATGTCCGTTAGCATTAAAAGGACATTAAAATGACCAGCTACATATTTCAAAATCAAACAGATATTTTTTCCACTTTGCTCGTTGAGAGTTTTTGGTTTAAAAATGACTGCTCATTTAAGCAAGCAGATGTTCTACCGTTATATTATACTGTGACCACTGTTTGGCTGTGGGCTGTGGGTGATATTTCAATTGACCACGGTAAAGGAAGCAATTTGGCAGAACCTGTACTATTAATAAATTTAGTTATCCAGCAAAAGGTTTAAATCTGTTTTTTGTTTTAATAAGGGATCATTTTTTTAAAAAAAATGTAATTCAATATATTTAAACAATAATAAAGCCAGTAGTTATTTTGCTAGCAAGATGTTGATGCTTTAGTTTGGCATCAGTTGCACAAAATCACAAATAAGACAAGTATGAGGAATTGTTCATTTACAGCAGAGGTAATAACAATGGGAGTTTTAGGAGTATTCTGAAGAACAGGTTTCTAAATAATAGATCCTAGACCTGTGTTCAATGTTTGGCACTACCCTGGGAATGTTATATGAACCATGTTGTGCCATTTTGTATTCCTTTAATAATAATTTAATGCAAACACTAGCACTTCAAACTAATTCTGTACTCCTCAAATGAAATGTAGCAGGGGGTTGCTAATTCTTCTAATCTGACATTCAGGTCATACTCAGACTGTTTGTTGTAAGAAAAAAAAAATTAAAGGCATTTTTAAAATTCAGTGGCGTAACTAGCAGGGTTGGGGGTGGGTGCAGGATTTTCAAGTAATTGTCAGGCCATTCTCTTACCATTGAACAATATCTTCTTTAGTGAAGTGTTAGAGCTCAGTGTTACTGCTGAGCTCTAACACTTCACCTTCCCTATGAATTAATAATCCTTCATGCAAAATGCGTTAATGGTTTGGATAAATCCTTTTTGCACAGGAATGAATCATTCCTACAAAGAAAAGACGGTATTTTTCTTTCTAAGCGGTAATGATAAATTGACCCCTTTTTTAATAAAACAGATAGATCAGACTTTTTGCGGTACATGCAGCCCACATAACCAGCCATTTCCCTGGAAACATAGGAGTAGCTGTGCATACAAAGTGCTTCATCTGGAATCTGAAGATTTCTATCATTATGAATTTCAATCTAGAATTAAATTAAGGCATAATTACTTTACTATTTGATATTGTCATGATGCCAAATCCCAGTTATAGAAAGTCAAAATACTTTAAATATTTTTTAACCTTCTCCTTCCTGTCTCTTTCTTTCACTCTTCTAATCTGTTTGACATGTTAAGTAACCAAACCTGAATTCTAATTATCTTTTGGGTACTCAGTTTTTGCTATAAGGTCAAGTAAAAAAAAATACAAAAGCGCTACTTTAGTCTGATAGTTGACAGAAAAAGCCCAAGAAAGAGTAAAAAGATAAATACAATGTCATGTCAACTAGTAGAGAGACCTAATTCCTCCCACGTTATGCTCAATTTCATGCTGGATTATTTCTCTCGAAAAAGCAATTTTGCAAGAAGAGCGCAGCAAGCAAATCATCAGGTTTCACAGGACCAAGTAAAAGTGTGTGAGTTCCTGCAGGATGTATAAAACCTCTGGGCAGAGACTCAGCAAAAACAGTAGAAGAAAAGAGCATTGTTCGAGGCTTACTTTCCAATGTAACATTGGCCATTAGCTTTCCCCTACTGGTGTAACTTCTTTTGGATTTCACAAAAGCAGCTTCATGAGTAACTCTGTGTGATGTTTGCTGCTGCCCTGTGCGTATCTTCCAGATCCTTAATGGCACTCTGAGCACAATTTTGGGTAATTTATAAAGACTGGGCACATTTGCATCTGGGCAGTAACCCATAGCAACCAATTAGATGATTTATTTTATAGTTCTACCTGCAGCTGGCTGAAAAAATGTAATTACTCATTGGTTGCTATGGGTTAATTTCCAGGTGCACGTTTGCCCAGTCTTAATAAATGAGTGCTTAAAGGGATGGTTCACTTGTGAATTCTAAACAACCTTTCAATCTTCATTATTTATTTTTATAGTTTTTGCAATTATTTGCCTTCTTCTTCCTCTTCTGACTCTTTCCAGCTTTCAAATGGGGGGTCACTGACCCCATTTAAAAAAACAAACTCGGTAAGGTTACAAATATATTGTTATTGCTATGTTTTATTACTCATCTTTCTATTCAGGTCTCTTCTATTCATGTTCCAGTCTCTTATTCAAGTCAATGCATGGGTGCTAGGATCATTTGGACCCTAGCAACCAGACTGCTGAAACTGCAAACTGGAGAGGTGCTGGATAAAAAAACTAAATAACCTTAAAATCCAAAAATGAAAACCAAATGCAAATTGTCTCAGAATATCACTCTCTACATCATATTAAAAGTTAAAGGGATCCTGTCTTTGAAAAACATGTTTTTTTCAAAACACATCAGTTAATAGTGCTACTCCAGCAGAATTCTGCACTGAAATCCATTTCTCAAAAGAGCAAACTGATTTTTTTATATTCAATTTTGAAATCTGACATGGGGCTAGACATTATGTCAATTTCCCAGCTGCCCCTGGTCATGTGACTTGTGCCTGCACTTTAGGAGAGAAATGCTTTTTGGCAGGCTGCTGTTTTTCCTTCTCAATGTAAATGAATGTGTCTCAGTGGGACATGGGTTTTTACTATTGAGTGTTGTTCTTAGATCTACCAGGCAGCTGTTATCTTGTGTTAGGGAGCTGCTATCTGGTTACCTTCCATTGTTCTTTTGTTTGGCTGCTGGGGTTTATCAGAGCACAAGTCACATGACTTGGGGCAACTGGGAAATTAACAATATGTCTAGCCCCATGTCAGATTTCAAAATTGAATATATTGAATTGTTTGCTCTTTTGAGAAATGGATTTCAGTGCGGAATTCTGCTGGAGCAGGACTATTAACTGATTCATTTTGAATTTTTTTTTCCCATGACAGTATCCCTTTAATTTAAAGGTGAACAACCCCTTGAAGGAACTGCCTCCACACTTTTTAGACAATAGCGTCCAGAAATGCAAATCAAGGTTTTTTCATAAATCTGTCTCTACATAGCACAGGAAATTTGTCTCTTAAAGTTACCATGACTCTGAGACGAGTTTCTCAACTCGCCTCATGGCAACAGCATCTCTGGGGATAGTTTCAGGCACTTGTGTGCTGCATTTCTGGGCTACACAGTGCTACGCTATATGTTGGCGCTATATAAATACATGTTAATAATAATAATAATAATACTTAAAGCTGATTTGCTAGACAACAAGGGAAACATTTGTAAATGAAATAAAAACTGCAAAATTAAACATATGCAATGTAATATTTTTTAGTAGTCACTTGCAAAATTTCCCTGCACATAATGCTTGCTTTTTGGTGGCATTTATTGGTCACAAAATAGTTTATTTTCCAGTAAGAAGATTTATTATATTCACAAACTATCTTTTTTTTTTTGTTGGAATTAAATGACTTTGGCGGTACGCAAAAACCTTATAATAAATAAACACCAAATACGTACAAAGGATAAATTGTTCTCGGAAAGAAAAAGAAAATCACATTTTGTCCGTTAATCAGTATTATTAGTTTCCTGACTTTTAAGAGCTGCTGGGGTATATGAATCACTTGGGGATTTTTTCAACAAGCAGCTTTCCAAATCTTACTACAGTTTAGTGGGACATATACAGTACAGGCTTTAGTGGAGAAATTCCTGTGTGCAGACATAATAACCCATGCTAGAACAAGTATCTATGAATCACCCAGGTCATTGCATGGGCATAAATCTTCTTTAAGGCCAGTTCTAGGGTATGTATGTAGGGTAATAGATGTTTACTCTGGTATCTCAGTATCACAGGAGCCTCTTGGGGTTAGATAATTTTAAAATATACTTCAGGATCCATCCTGTGGTCCATCAACTGTTGTTGAACTGTACATCTCAGCATTACACTATGATCAAATGCTATCAGTAGACTATTTAAACAACAGCTGCAGACTTTCATGGCCTTGTTAGAGCTATAGAAGCTGCCTTATTCTGGGGATAGCATAGTCCAAATCTGGAGAAGTAGAACTCCTAGAAACCCCAACTGCTGGGAGTTGTGACCTAAAGTCAGCACATTTGATATTGCTGTTGAATTCTATCATCATGGTTAGTACATGGGTGCCATTGTGTAAGCCCTGCTAGTGTCCTATCACTAAAAGCAAGAGAACAAAGAAATAAGCACTTGGAAATGGTATATCTTGGACACATGTCAAACTAAAGTGTTTTGATGAGTTTAGTCTATCAAATGTACAGACAAAACAGTTTGCACGTGAAGCACATGTTTACTGTGTTTTTGCCACAGAGTATGATGAAATATATGACAATACTCATGTGTGGCTTTAGCCTGTCTGCCCAAATACATATTTTTTACTTCACGTAGTCATTGCTCAAGTGGCAGTACGTGTGGCAGGCTCCCTGCCTAACAGTGAAGTTAGTAAAAAGTGACTGATGAGACGTAAATGTTGTCTGAATAAACACGTATATCGCTCCCCGTGTTACCTAAAAACCTTATTCACTCTCTGCGCACAAGCCAGTGAATAGAAGCTGTTTTGTTCCATGATTCGCCACAGCCCTAGTTTCAACCCCGTTCCCCAGGTCTTTACATAACCTGACCTCACAAGTCAATTACATCTGTTTTCTTTGTGCTCATGTGTTTTTAGTATTGACACCAACTTTAAGCTTTCAACATGGGGTGGGTTCCCATGAACTCCTCACTTCATTACCAGCTGGTTCTTGTTAAAGATTGGCCAATGAAATTTAGGAGTAACCCAGTCAGCAGAGTCTTCCACTGTGGAGGGCTCTTCACTCAGCCACCCATGTGTTTTAATTTACTAATCAACCAATAAAATCTCTTGTGTTGCATAAACCTCACTCCATTCTGTACCCAGGATGCTGATTTTAACACACTCATTGGAGGAACCTGTCTCTGTTTCATGTTTACTTTTTCTCTACATAAAACCAACATCCAAATTCAATAGGTACAACTGAATCTGTTAAAAAACGGTTGATTTAAGAAATTATTTTTTTTGTACAAACTAAGTGTTTCAGAACTTCACACTTTTTAAAAGGCAGAATATTTTATGTTCATTAAAGTTTTCTCAGTTTAGATTTCACTAGACAAAATAGTTTTAAGGGCATAATTTAATATTTGCACAATATGAAAAGATAATATCAGTTCTACCATTCTATAATAGTAGGGATACACTGTGACTGAGCCATGCAACTATTAGCAATAATTAGTGAAAGGTATGCAAACTTGCTTAGTAAAGCAGGTATGGTAAAAAGTGCACTTTGACAGGGCTAAATTTACAAAGTGGCTGTCCTTCATCGCCCCTGTCCCCTCCCTTTTATTCGCTCAAATCTTCATCATTGGGACTGGAGCAATGGGGGTTGGCGCACGGAAGATTTTAAAAACTATTGTATCTCCTGCGCATCCCCAGTGATTTTGAACCAATGTGGGTGTGATTGGGCAGCATGTCGCCCCCTAAAATCCTTCCACCTTAGGCCCAGGCCTTGGTGGCCTTTCCAAAAATCCATGCCTGCATTTTGCACTCTATCCCTATGGGTTGATCGTAGAGGTGCTCCGAAAGTGCAAGATGCTGGAGAACCCTGTTACATACAGAGCTCTCTCTTGTGCCTGACAGAGCTGAGCAGCTTCCTACAACCATTGTCATGGGTTCAAGTACTGAATGTATAGACCCTAAGGAGCAATTTCAGGGTCCCTAAGTGCACTGGCTCCAGGCAGGGCCAGGCCAAGCGGCCGGGCGCCCTAGTCAACCTGGCCGAACTCCCCACTCCCCCCTGTGTGCGTGTGCATGCCCCAGATGAACTGCAATTTGCACATGCGCAGGATGGGGAGAGAGTGGGGAAAGAGGTGAGCGCGACTGAGGGGAGGGGATGCAGGGGAGGAGAGCGACGGAGGGGAGGAGAGCAAAGGAGGGGAGGAGACGCAGGGGAGGAGAGCAATGGAGGGGAAAGGGGAAGAGGGGGGAAGGGGGGAGAAAGTGACAGAGGGGAGAGAGCGGCAGAGGGTGGGAAACCAAAGAGAGCTGTGATAACAGGCATGTGGTAGGCAGAAGACAGTTTAAGAGGTACCTGCCCAGCACCCACCTGTTGTTGCTCCCTAGGCAGGTGTCTCTTCTGCCTAGCCCTAGTTCCGGCCCTGGTCCCAGGCAATGACAAATAATTTCTGTAGTTTATTGATTTTCTGTTTAATGCAAAAGCAGCTACCACTCATTTATATTATATTCTACTGAGATTATATATCAGTCCCTGCTCCAATATAAAGCTAAGGTCCCTATTATATTGACACACACTATGGTGAATTTTATCAGGAGCCGGTTCACTTGCCTGTATACTTTTGGAGTAAGAAAGGAAATCATGGAAACCCACACAAGCATGAGGAGAACACACATACTGTACTCTTTACAGATAGTGTCCTCTCTGGAATAGAACCTAAAATCCCAGTGCTGCAAGGCAGCAAAACAAATCTTCCACTGTGATGCCCTGTGTATAATTTGAAATATTTTTAATTTTGTATTCTAATAAGGTGATTCTTTAATGGAAACAAGCACTATTGCATCACCAGTCAAGCCACCAGATGTTTAGGAGCATACCTGTAGAGATAGAATGCCCTGTAAACAAAAAAAAGCTTTGTCCTCATTCTTTAGGCATTTTTCCTCTTGATTTCTAAAACTTTCGCACTGTGCTGGCTTTAATTATATAGTTTCATTTTAAGAAAATATAGAGGGGTCTGAGAAACCGAACGTGCCTCTGATTGAGAGGAAACAGGTGAAACTAAAAGAGGTGGCAATGCACTGCTTTGTGTGTCCCCAGTCAACCTCTTTGGCCTTAGAACTCAAATCTTATTTCCATTTCCCCAATGTTGTGCTTTTAAAGGAAACCTGCAAGACTTACATAGTGAAATGGATGGTTGTTGGCTCTGTCCTCTGAACCTACTGTGCAAACTACTGTTCCCATAGCCTGGAACTTTATGTTACAAAGACCAAACTGAAAATCAGTAATGGACCTTCCAAGCATCTGTTAAAAATTAGCTATAGAGTACGCAATGCAACCCTCGAGAAACTTTGTATAGGATGATATTTGCGTAAACCAAGTCAATAAACGGACATCCGTCTGATATAAATTTAGTCTAGCTCTGTTACTAATTTTTTTAAAAAACAGAAAATAGATAATAGTATTCTGACCTTATTCATGTCACCTAATCATTTAACCAAACTGACAGTAGTTCAAAAGATGCTGAAGGCATATGTCAGTATGAAATATATAGACAAATCCTTTAAACACAATGTTTGACAGTCATTAGCATGTCATTTTTCTTTCTGTAAAGGAAAGCTAGGAAAATGGCTTGATACAGATTGTTTTATGGTAACAGCTGAGTGGGAGTCAAAAGATCAATTTAACAGGCAGAATCATTTACCTAAGGAAAGAGAGAGAGAGAGAGAGAGAGAGAGAGAGAGAGAGAGAGAGAGAGAGAGAGAGAGAGAGAGAGAGAGAGAGAGAAAAGTGAAAGAAGGGAGATTTTGTTCTAGGCTAATTATGTATTGCTAATGTATGCGGTGTGATACACAGTACTGCTTATCAGGGGAATCTTTCTCTAGTCTGAACTATGTCCCATTTCATCCAATGCCCTCTCATTTCTGAACCAAACCTTAAATTGAATTGTGATCCTCACTGCTGATGTGATTTATGTTATGAAGCCCCTTCTCCCCCTTTCCTTATCTGGAAACCTGTTGTCCAGAAAGCTCCAAATTGCAGGAAGGCCATCTTCCATAGCCTCCATTTTATTCAAATAATTAAAATTTTTAAAAAGGATTTCCTTTCTCACTGCAACAAGAAGACAGTTATGGGACAGGTATGGGATCCGATATCTGGAAAGCCATTAGAAGCCCCAAATTACAGAATGTCTCCCAAAGACTCCATTATAATAAAATAATCCAAAATTTTAAACATGAATTTAATTTTAAATTTGAATTTTAAACATGAATTCCCTTATCTGTAATAATAAATCAGTACCTGGTACTTGTTCCAACCAAAGATATAATTGATCCTTATTGGGAGCAAAACCAGCCTATTGGGTTTATTTAATGTTTACATGATTTTCTAGTAGACTTAAGGTATGAAGATCCAAATTATGGAAAGAGCCATTATCTGGAAATCCCCAGGTCCTGAGCATTCTAGATAACAGGTCCCATACCTTTAGGGTCATACTGGGCATTTTGGGGAGATTTGGTCGCCTGGCGAACTTCGGGCGACTTCGGAAATGTTTTTTTTCAGAAAGCGTTTTTTCATTTTAGCCAGCGCAGAGTGAGGGTAGGTGTTTGGGGAGATTGGAAAACGAGGCGATTATTCGTCAGGCGACCAAATCTCCCTAAAACACCCAGTATGACCTGACCTTTACATTGTAATTGATCCCAACTAAGATATCATTAATCTTTATTTAACTACAACAATTCTATTGGGTTTAATTCATGTTTAAATTACTCTTAATAGACATAAGATAAGGGATCCAAATTGCAAAAGGACCCCTTATCCAGAAAGGCCCACACCCCAAGTATTCTAGATAACAGTTCCCATATCTGTACAACTGAATGGAAAACCTGTCCTAAGATTGTAGATCTAAGAATCTACAAATTCAAATTAAGATTTGTACAAATCAATCCACCTCGGTAACATGATCACATGGTTTTCCAGTGACCACTGAGTTTGAATTTATATCATACACCATAGGATGTTTGTTATGATGTCCTTGTACACTGTTATGAAACTTGTTAGACTTTTATAAATATGTAGCAAATACAAATCAGTTGGTAATGGTGACCTCTGTTAAATGATGTCTTATGTTTAATCTTATCTTCTGTCTTATATAAAGAAGGAAGCGTCATTCAACATTCAGAGAGCGTAATCTGCTGAATTGTACGTTTTAGCTTTAATTATGATTACAATCATTGATCTTATTTGCCCTTCCCTTTATCTTAAGATGCAAATCTGATCTTCTTTCTTAGTCCTTGCAGTTCATTGCTTTGCTGAGCTCTTCCGCTGCTTTCCAGTGCCAAATCTTTAATGCTCCATTTATACACCCAGAGTATGATTTTTTTTATCTCTAAAAGATCAAAGGAATGTGGCAAGGAACAAAGAATTCATCTCGGAACAAGTGTAAGTATGAAGTCATGTCATTTTTTGAATTAAAATATGCTCAGTCCAATGAAAGGGTGAAATATAGGTCAAATTCTAGTAACTTCTGACTAAAGAAAAAAATATATACCATCAGTGATGTAGCATATTTTCAAAATACTTCTGATGATCATAAAGAGCCCCAATAATTGCGTCTTACCATTAAGGTAACAACAAGTAACATTATAACACGTTCAGAGTTTGCTGTAATTCTAATAACCCCGGGCAACCAATCAGTAGGTAGAATTTACTGTCTACAGTTAAAAATAAAGCATTTGATTGGATGCTATGGGTTACTAGTCCTGGAATAAACTTTGCACCGATTATATCATAACCCCCAAATACCTTAATTTATAACATACGAATTATCTTGAAGTAAAATTACGTTGACAAAACAAAACCAAAAAAAAAATACAACATAATATAATTTTAATCATCTCTACCAGTGTATAAAAAAATTAAAAAATGAATGTTAATATTGGATTTTATATAGTATAAAAACCACTTACGCTAAGCATACATCTTATCTTTTTATTGTAGTGGGTTTATTATAGGATGTTATGTATTCAGACTTCTAATCCAGACCTCCAGGTCTATTGTGCTCAACGGAACATTCGATTATACAAGTGTACATATTTTTGACCAGACCCTGAAAGCATGGCCAGAAAAATATAGTTAACTCTATGATTACGGTTATATTCAAATACCAAAATTTTGTGCAAAATAAGTGAACCTGCTTGTAGAGTAATTTCCTTTATGGTAAACCCATCATGTCTGAGGTTTAGCATTATTTACTTTACATATTACATCTGCTGAGTCTTGTACTGTCCCTGTATTATGCTGTCCTGACTTGTAGAAGTTGCATATTTTTGTGCTTTTTGTCTGTTGTCCGGTACATCTATGTTGTGTGTAGCACCATGGTCCTAGAGGAACGTTGTTTCATTTCACTGTGTACTGTACAAATGTATATGGATGAAATGGCAATAAACTCACTCTTGACTCCTGACTCTTGTGTTACATGTCCTTCAAGAGATATGTGTTTAAACTAATAGCACCATTGGATTTCTGACATAAGATAACAGTTACGTGTGTTTGAACAACGTTGTGAAAACTTTGCAAAGATCTGGTGCTTCTCTGTAAATTATGTGCTTTGCGTTCTGTAGTGTATCCAGTGGGATGGTTTCCTCCCTTTGCATAACCTGTGCAGCAGAAGAAATTACAGCATCCCGATACTCTTCTTAGAGAAAAGCATACTACTTATCATTGGTAAGTGTTGGCTATCGGGTAAACTTTTAAAAAAAAGATATGTATTTATTTGACCTGTTCGGTTTGTCAAAAACAGTGAAATGCATTGTTGTGATTCCGTCAAATTGCGCAATAATTTTTTCCCTCGAGACAAATTGTTTTCAGCAATTAGAGTTTATGGGCGTGATTTTCGCGGCAAAACTTGCCCTACCGCTATCATTTATTTTTTCTGTTTTTACGATGTAGCTACACAACCAAGAGCCATATGTATGCCATAAATCCACTACTGTCATTTGTGTCAAATATCACCCTAACAGCAGTGTCCTTGTGGTTATTCAAAACATTGTCATTTTATTACAGCTGAATTTGAAGTTAAATAAAGCACAAATTGGGTCTGTGCCTGCAGAGATCTGTGCTGGATAACCCCACATAGTCAACCAATAATCTTCATTTCAATCATGCATCCTCATCTCATTGTGGACAAATGCCACACAGTATATATGGTACACATTCACTTTGAGAAAGTCTTGCTTCCCAGAGATAGTTTTCATGTATGCCTGCCACTGACAAACCAGTTGATCTCTACAGCACTTCCTATGAGACAGACCGCATTGGAGACAGCCGTTCAATTTTTTACAGCCAGCGGACTCATGGACTTCACTGAAGTTTCACTGATGAAATTTGTTTTTGATCCAGAATACACACATCTTGCAGATTTCTGTCCCTTGGGCTTGACATTTTGCTACTCTTGCAGTCTGCTCTCATATTCTCACAGCTATAGTTGCCATCTCTGTGATCTTCGCAGTGTAGTTCTAGCATCGTGAACTCCTGCATGGGAGGGCCAGGCCACTGACAAATATTTACAAACATCTAATGTTAAGTTACATGAACACTGACTCACACAACATTATATCTGACATCCTAGAGTTGCTCTAGCTAAGCACTCTTTTTTTCATAGTATAGATAATTGAAGAAACACTTTAGCATGCAGAATCGTCAGAATTGCAATGGGCCATCAGGTTTATTAGTGACCTCCACATATCTTCTTCTAGCTAGCACAATTATTTATCCTAAGGGCATTCTTATTTGACTTGCCCCCACACACAATAATGAATGTGGTTTACATGTTCGAAAATAGAAGCATATTGGAAGGATATAATAGAACAATTGCAGAAGTTGAATTTGATACACCCACAAGTAAACTTACCTGTATTGGTAACCCTTCATTATGATACGTCGAAGCAGAGGGTAATTCGCAACAAATTATTATTATTTTTAATACAAGCTGCTAAAGCATTGATCCGAAGATATTGGCGATCTACAGAACCACCCTCAAAATTAGAGTGGTATAGGTATGTTGAGGATATAAGGAAATTCGAAGAAATTGGAGCTCTGAGAAACGGCTCATGGGCGACTTATAATAAAATATGGGTCACTTGGAGTCAAAAAGGCAATTATGGAATAATTTAGAAATTATTTAATGATGTAAGAAAGTATGGAATAAATTATTTTATTTATAACCAGAATAATAAGGATTTTCTGGAAGGATGTACGGATTGACTTCTTTTTTGTTGTAAAAAAATGCATTTATTGATTTACTTATATATTTTAATTTTTTTTTGTGTATCCTTTTCTCCATATTGATGCTCCCTTTTATGTTCTGTACCCCTCCCATTTTTTATTTATTCATTATATATATATTTTTTTCTTTCCTTCCCCACCCCTTTGTTATTGTTAAAAAAATTCATGAAAAATAAAGAATTATAAAAAAAAAAAAAAAAAAAGAATGAATGGGTTATATTGTCTTCCTTAGAACCAGACCCCATAAAGGAGTCAAAAAGTTCCTTCCTTGCATATAACACACCCCAATGCTACTTTCAGTTTTGGTTAGGGGCAAGAGTTCGGACCCTTAGTTTAGGGCACATTTATGAATGTGAATAAAATATAATTGTACCCAAAATGATCTTATTATACAATCAGTAAGGTGCAAGTCAATACATATGTAAGTACAACATCAGCTCAAATCGGTTAATTCCAGGACTTGCTTGTATTTTTATGTCCTGTTGTGCACCTTATGCAGCAAACACAATGAACTGTGTTTAACACAAAGCACAAGCATATAGGTACATACTGTATATTGATGCAAGTACTTTTGTGGATAGGTTTTAAATGCATGCTAATTGAGCACGTATTTGCTCTTTGCACTTGTGTTTGTAAACAAGCTCTCCACTTTGTAATAGATAGATGGCTCTATGGGGAGAAAAAAATTACTCTACATAAATATCAAGCTAAAGGTTTTGCTGAAAGAGTATCTCCAGCAACTATTAAACACTTCAATCATTGTTCAAACCAAATAGTTAGGTAATGGTAATACAATCATTACTCACCTTAACAAGCAAGAAAAAAACAGATGAGCAGATGAAGGATATTGGTCCTATACTGACTCTTATACATTTATAGTGGCACCATTATTTCTTTTTTATTTTCTTATTCTTCCAGTCCTGCTGCTTTTCTATATAATGTTACAGAAGTGGGGGTACAGCTACATGTGTGTTTCGGAGGTATCTTGCCTATAGGTTATAGCTGAATTCAATATTGGTCGGGTTTCTAGGACATGTATGCAGAATGCACTGAACTGGCATTAACTTTATGGTAACATTACCAAATTCTCCCCATGTGAAAAGGGATTCATTTAGATACTAGTTCATTAATACATGTTTTAGCTGCTTGTACACTTCTTCTGGGTTTGTACCAAAATATATATTAGCAAACTGCAGATATTGTTAATTGGGCTTAAACGATTAGCTCTTGCAATTTGGGAGTGTAATGTAGGAAAGACTTGTGCACCTGGAGCTTTCACAACATCCAAAGATTATAATGGGGATACCAGCATCGTTAACTTATTCATGGCTAAATATTTCTACAACCTAGTAAATTAAATTTTGTTGCTACTCATATTATGTATCCTGTACATAGTTCTATTTAACTGTATTTTCCTACATATTTTGTTTTGGCTGCTTACCCTATTTCCTCCCTAATATATTCCCCAATCTGATATCAAATGGACAAAGTCCTACTGCCCCAATCTGTTCCACTGACTAGAACCTCCTCCAAGCTGTGACTGCTGGGTTCCCTAGAGGTATAAGTGATACGCACGTCTAACATGTTAAAAAGGGGAACCTTAAAATGATTGTTCTTGGGGCCCAGTAATTTCTCATGACACCACTGAGATCATCACAAGCTCATCCCTTTTATAAAAAGAAAGCATATTTTTGGTGACTGTGGTTTAAATATATGTAAATATAACTATAATTTTGTACACACCTGTAATTCTTCTTGTAATTTTGGTAGTAATGCCGAGGCAATCATGGGGTGGAATTACTGGTGTCAGGTTTACTGGAGTATTTAAAATATGAAAAAATTAGCTTCTGCATGATCATTCCTGGCACAGCTCAAGCACAAATACTGGCTTTTCTTTAGGGGGCAGTGGGATTTGTATATTTTCCAAGGCCATCAAAAGCTTGTTTGTTAGATAATTGGCAAGTATGGAGCCTCTGCATGAACAGAGAAACCCCTCCTTTCAAACCTTCACATGCCTCTAGATGTTTAAAATGTGTGGTGCCTAGGTGTTGACTGGGAAGCATATAAGACCTGGATGAAAAAAATGTTCTGGCTAACAGAGTTATTACAGTTCACCAGCACAGTTCAGTCAGTGAGTTTAACTCAAATCTCCATGGAGTCCCCGTTCCTGTTTACTTCTACAGGCATAACTCATAGGGACACTTTGATCCATCAATATACGATCCAAAATTATGTAAATTGCACCAGTTTGTTGTTGCTCCACTGTGCATAAGATGTCTATCTTCTTAGCCAAGCTCAACATGGGAAACACTCTTCTCTATCCCAAGAGGGCTCCAAGCAGGGACTTCTAAGAAGAGCAAGCTACTGAGCCACCATACTGGCCATGCTCAAACTTTATGCCAATTGACAAGGTTATTCCATCATCCATTCAAGCTCCTAAATTGCTCCTACAAGTAGATAAGTACAGGTTGATCTGCCAAAAATAAGGCCGCTCCCTGGCTGGTTTGTGACCAGGATGACATAATACCTGCCTACATTGGTTAGGTACTGAGAAACACAGACCAGCCATGCATACTTCCTGGTATAAGTATGGTATACAAACAATCGCATGTTGTATTGTAAATCTAGAATGGCTTCAGAGTAACTTCAAAAACGAATCCACTCTAAACAAGCTTGGAACATTACCAAAAACAAAAAGTCCTCTACATGCTACTTTTTGTACTCTTACTTGCTTTCTTTTGTCAGGGGCAAAGCTTCCCCCTCTTATAAGTCCTGTAAATAGGTTGAGAGAAATGGATCCTTAGTGCATGAATGTTGTGTATGATTTGATATAGGCTACATCGTTGATCAACATTTTGCAGCACTCTGTTTAAACACTAATTACATCCACCTCTTAGCCTGATGCACTTATATTCTAAGGGACATCTTCAAGGTATTTTGTTTTTGTTTTTAAAGTAAACCATAGAAGCCAATCAGTAGTCTGTTACTATAGAATTAGACTAGTGGATTTTTGGGCTTAATTTTCTTAATAGTTGTAGTAATATTGCTGTATTGCTAAGGTTTCTGAAATACTGTATATATATATATATATATATATATATATATATATATATATATATATATATATATATATATACCTCTCCAGACGAAGCCGCACTACTCAGGACTTATTGCAAAATGATTTGTTTATTAGAAAAACTAACGTTTTGTCTGCAACATCAGCCTTTGTCAAAGTTGGCTGATGTTGCAGCCGAAACGTTAGTTTTTCTAATAAACGAATCATTTTGCAATAAGTCCTGAGTAGTGCAGCTTCTTCTGGAGAGGATTGTATGCAGCTTTTGTGAGGCGTGCATCCGTTCAACGTGAGGACATTTATTGTGAGTGCTGGGATTTTGGGGAAGTATATATATATATATATATATATATATATATATATATATATATGTCCCTTAAATAGAAACTATTACTAAATGGATTTACAGTTAGGTCCATAAATCTTTGGCCAGAGACAACTTTTTTCTAATGTTGGTTCTGTACATTACCTCAATGAATTTTAAATGACTCAACTCGGATGCAGTTGAACTGCAGACTTTCCGCTTTAATTCAGCGGGTTGAACAGAAAGATTGCATAATAATTTGAGGCATTAAAGCCTTTTTTTTATCACAGTCACTTCAGGGGCTCAAAAGAAATTAGACAATTGACTCAAAGGCTATTTCATAGGCAGGTGTGGGCAATTCCTTTGTTATGTCATTATCAAATAAGTAGATAAAAGCCCTGGAGTTGATTTGAGGGGGGGTGCTTGTATGTGGAAGAGTTTGCTGTTGTCAGACAACATGCGGTCAAAGGTGTGCTCCATGCAGGTGAAACAAGCCATCCTTAAGCTGCAAAAACAAAAAAAACCCATCCGAGAAATTACTACAATATTAGGAGTGACAAATTCTACAGTTTGGTACATCCTGAGAAAAGAAAGAAAGTACTGGTGAACTCGGCAACGCAAAAAGACCTGGACGACCACAGAAGACTGCATGAAAGTAAATACAGAGGGTGCACTGCAAGGTGCAAGCCACTCTTAAGCATCAAGAATAGAAAGGCTAGATTGGACTTTGCTAAAAAAAAAAATCTTAAAAAAAGCCAGCACAGTTCTGGAAAAACATTCTTTGGACAGATGAAACCAAGATCAACCTCTACCAGAATGATGGCAAGAAAAAAGAATGGAGAAATTGATTGGGAGGCATTTCATAATCACCCAAAACATACAGCCAAAGCAACCCAGAAGTTTATTAAAACAAAGTGGAATATTATTCAATGGCCAACTCAGTCATCTGATCTGAACCCAATTGAGCATGCATTTCACATGTTGAAGAATAAACTTCGGACAGAAAGGCCCACAATCAAACAACAACTGAAAGTTGTTGCAGTAAAGGCCTGGCAGAGCATTAAAAAGGAGGAAACCCAGAATTTGGTGATGTCCATGAGTTCAAGACTTCAGGCTGTCATTGCCAGCAAAGGGGTTTCAACCAAGTATTAGAAATTTACATTTTATTTTCAGTTTTTTAATTTGTCTTATTACTTTTGAGCCCCTGAAATGAAGTGATTGTGTTAAAAAAGGCTTTAGTTCCTTACATTTTTATTCAATCTTTTTGCTCAACCGACTGAATTAAAGCTGAAGGTTTGCAGTTCAACTGCATCTGAGTTGTTTAATTTAAAATTCACTGTGGTAATGTACAGAACCGAAATTAGAAAAACGTTGTCTCTGTCCAAATATTTATAGGCCTAACTGTATGGGGCACATTTACTAAGCTCGAGTGAAGGATTCGAATGAAAAAAACTTCGTATTTCGAAGTATTTTTTTGGGTACTTCGACCATCAAATAGGCTACTACGACCTTTGACTTTGACTTCGACTCGAACGATTCAAACTAAAAATCGTTCGACTATTCGACCATTGGATAGTCGAAGTACTGTCTCTTTAAAAAAACTTTGACTACATACTTTGGTAGTTTAAACCTACCGAGGTACAATGTTAGCCTTCCCCATCACTTTTCAAAGCTTTTTTTGATCGAAGAGAAATCCTTCGATCGATCACTTCGAAACGATTTTAACGTTTGAACGATTTTTACTTTGAACGATCGATCATAGGATTTGCACTAAATCCTTCGAATCCGATATTAGAATTCGAAGGATTTAAATTCGAGGGTTGAATTCGAGGGTTTATTAACCCTCAATATTCGACCCTTAGTAAATGTGCCCCTATGTGTTTGCTACTGACCTATAACCAAATGAGCTTTTACATATGTCAAGATCCCCAACATAGCCCTGTTATGCCCAGAAAATATATGTAACTTTAGCTTTCCTGATTGTGAGCCCTATGTTATTTTAAAGGCCTAGTGAGACAATTACATATAATCACCAGTAATATATAATTTAAAATCTAAATTTAAAAGTTACTTAACAGAATGTAAAACATATGCCATCACTACAAACATTAATTACTCTAAAAGTACTGGAAGAAAGCAGGTTCCGTGACAGCACTTGCAAATGGGGGTCCTTAATAGAAGAAAAGTAGCTACCCTGTGAAGGCAAATAAAAAATGATTCTACTGTACATAAGGCAGCACAGAATTATTAAAATTATGCAGACTAACAGTTGCCATTGAGCTCTGTTTGCATCTTGCTTTACCTTATTTGCAAGCAGCATTTTCTTTTTTGGATGTGTTTTGGTTACATGTTACTATACTAAAAACTGCAGCTATAAAGGGAGTATCTATTCTGATCTATTGGACACAATGCACCAGACATGTAGAAGGGGAGAGTGAACACTGGCGCCATGCGAATATGTGTAAGAAGAAGAGCCCACAGCTGATCACATGAAATGTTATGCTATATCACTGCCACTGGAACATTCTGGGAGATTGTGTAAAGAAGACACAGAGAATAAATCATTGCACTGCCGTTCACTCTCAGCACCAATCCCTTCTCCAAATAAAACTTCCCTCTCTAATGAAAAGGATAAATAAACCAGTTTCGAAAGCATATACTGAACATTTACAAGAGGACTCAAATATTTACCTTGATAACCCACATAGCCAATATCTACAGTTCTGCCTCTTTTACAGAAAGGATTGGGGGGGGAGACCACTCTGTTGTGGAATGTTTCGCACTGAAAAAAGGACATTTATGTAAAATTATACGCTGCCATTGAAAAAACAAACAGAACCGTATGCTGTGAAACAGTTGGCTTATTTATATCTATTTTCTGGCCTTAAAAGCACAGAAGAACTAGAATACGAATCTCTGAACACAAAGTGGGCAGGTTCAGAGATCATTTTGTAGTTAAACATTTGTATCTTATTGTATACTCCAATAATTAATGTATTAGCCAGAATTCAAATAAAACAGACAGTTTTAACACACAGGAAAGAGCATACTGATTGGGTCTTGAACTACGTTGCCAACAAATTATATATATATATATATATATTAGGTATTTTAATACAAGTATATACCTATATTTTTTTTAATATCTGAGATATCGAATTAAAACTCCCAGCATTCTGCTTCTCCAGGAAACTCTCAGCTACAGAGTTACAGGCTAACAATTTGGAGCATTATTTCTGCTGCTCTAAGTAGAAAGTCCTATTTTTTTCTTGCAACCAGTTTATTTCTATATGTACAGTATATATATGTTTCTGGCTGATTTAGGCAGCTCCAGCAAAGAAAAGGTTACTATTGGGAGGTGTTCTTTAAAAATCTTACTTCAGCTGCGGTTGTCTGGAAAAAATATCGTGGTGAAAGGCAGTTTTTGTGCCTGTTTCTTTCTTTTCTAAGCTTCCGCCTTTGCTCTGCCCGCAAATTCATTTCTCAGGCCAAATTTTTCCTCAGCTCAGCATGTTCTCTAACATGAAACTAGGAATGCACAGAGCTAACATTTCATATAATTACGGCTACCTGCGTATAAAGCTCATAAGGCATAACTGACCTTCTTTTCAGACATCTATCATCGTGATGTCATGCTGATATATCAGACTTAAGGTGATGATTTTTACTCCCATTAAATAAAATGGTGAAACACAACTTTGTCCCCTAGGTTATGTGTGTCACAGTTTCCCAACAAGTACCAGGCACAGGGGCGTAACTATAGAGGAAGCAGACCATGCGGCTGCAAGGGGGCCCAGGAGGTATAGGGGGCCCGTGAGGCCCTAATTCATATACAATTTAAATAAATATTGGTAAAACTGGTCAACCTTTGGGCCTGAAAAATAATATGCTTTGGGGCCCAGTAATATCTAGTTACGCCACTTACCAGGCATGTATGGAAAATAGAGCACTAGCTAACTCATTTCCACAGTTGAGCACCTTGCTTGCCATGTTTTTAATAGTCCAAACACAAAGGACCAAAATGCCCCAAATCAACTTCCATAGGGCCCAGTGAGAATCCTCTGAAAGCACTGCTACTTTTTTTTTTCTCCAAGGTGTTGCTGCTACCTTTTGCTCCTTCGCTCTGTTATATCCAAGAGAACACTGCAAGCAACACTGTAAAGCTGTGGAAGAACCTGAAAAAAACATTTAAGCTTGAAATGTTGCCTACACTTGGGGGCCGATTCACTAAGGGTCGAATATCGAGGGTTAATTAACCCTCGATATTCGACTAGGAAGTCGAAGGATTTAGCGCAGATAGTTCGATCGAACGATCGAAGGATAATTCCTTCGATCGAACGATTCTAAGGATTTTAATTTAACGATCAAAGGAATATCCTTCGATCAAAAAAAGTTAGCCAAGCCTATGGGGACCTTCCCCATAGGCTAACAGTGACTTCGGTAGCTTTTAGATGGCGAACTAGGGGGTCGAAGTTTTTTTTAAAGAGACAGTACTTCGACTATGGAATGGTCGAATAGTCGAACGATTTTTACTACGAATCCTTCAATTCGAAGTCATAGTCGAAGTAGCCCATTCGATGGTCGAAGTAGCCCAAAAAAAACTTCGAAATTCGAAGTTTTTTTACCTTCGAATCCTTCACTCGAAGTTAGTGAATCGGCCCCTACCTGTGTCATGTTTTCGTACTGCAGTTGAAGATGTCCATAAATGTCCATATATTACTCAATACTGGTGCAACATCCCTAGGCTATTATTCTATTTTGGGTGTCAATACAATCAAAAGATTCTTGTCTTTTCTGTTTAAGCCCCAAGTCTAATACTGTTAAGGCAACATGAATATAACCTCATATTTCTAGATATTACAACCCAAAGAATTCAAGTCATTTGTAGCATGAACATTCAGCTGTTAATGAGGCCCAATACAGTCTCTGAGGATAATTCGAACCTTTCTGAATTGCCAAAGTTGTCAGAAATGCGTGACTAATCGAGTGAGATCTTTTTACAGTTAAGGTTGGAAGGTAATGTATAGGGAACATTATATCTCTCATAGCTTTTGAGACGTAAAATTAAATGGCGTCTTTTAGATGTCTTCTTCCATTGACATATGTTGGGGCAGACATGTGTCCCCAGCTGGGTGCCTGTAGCCTGGCGGCATTAATTAAAATGAAACCGTGCAGACTGGTTTTCTTTATAATTATCAAAACCTTGCTTGATTTTGGGGCATTTACAGATGTGCTGCTGTTGGATGGTGCAATGGAGCAAGGAGAGTGTATAAAAAAATCAGAAACTCATTGTTGTTTGTGCTGCAAAATGGATAGATGCAACATTGGAGAACTCATCTGCAATAGTGCAGTAACCCATAGCAATTACTCAGATATATTCTTTCATTATATCATCAATGCATTTCAGTTGCTGTGGGTATGGCAATGATGCAGTTTTCAACTGTCACAATACATGGCAGAACTTTCCTGGAGAAATTGCCATTGTTTTGCAATCTTCCGCTATATACAGATTCTACCATGAAGTCATAAACAACATTTCAGCTTCTTGTGCCAAAACAAGCTTGGATCCAAACAAATGTGCATGTTGATTTATGTGTGCTATAGTACAATGTCTGCGTACTTATATGACTGTGTTTGTTTCACCTCATAGGCTCTAGGACCACTAACCAAAGCAACGTAAGGCAAATATTCTTTATGTATTGCCTGTGGTTATTAATACCTTCTGTTCTAAGAAACATTAAATTGTATTCTGTATAAGTCTTGTTAGAATTGATCATATCCCTCATAAAAGGACTACTAAAGGAGAAAAGAAATATGTTAAATAAAACAAATTATCAAATTGTATACTGTATTAATAAACATGTTTTCTCTGTGTCTACGATATCCATGCAATATACGTATATATACTGTCTATCTATCTATCTATCTATCTATCTATCTATCTATCTATCTATCTATCTATCTATCTATCTATCTATCTATCTATCTATCTATCTATATATAAATATAGTATATATTTACAAAATAAACATATATTATTTTTTCATGCTGGTACTGATGTAATTATAAAAATAACAGTAAAACAGATCCTGGAGTATGCCAACTGTGCTAATGTGGGTGTTTTTGTATCTTTTTCTATGGCTGTCATGGTGATGCTATTATAGTAATTCTGAGGTGTATGACTGGAACTATGAGTTGGTGGTCTCCCAGTCCTGTGGGATACACGAGGTCAAAAGCCACACAGAGTAGTGTCTAAAACTTTAGCTGTAAATGACTTAAATGTAGAAAATAAACACTGTTGTGCCTTCTTTTGCACATTTCTGACCCGTTGCCATCTTTTCTAACACCTTTGTGTGTGATTGACAAGACCCAAGGGAGAGCATGTGTCTATCTTTCAGCTTCACCCTGAGCCTGCAGGAAATTATTTTGCATATGGAAAGTCAGGGGCGTTGAAGCTACTACTAATGTGGGCAGCTGTTGGGCCAGTTCATATCCGAATATATACTGTGCTCCTTTTCATCTTAAATAAAAGATTCAATCATTTTGTAATATTTTTCATATTGGTACTTTGATCTTGTTTGCTTTGCAAAGCTTTATTTTCTAATTTCTGCAACTCTGTTAATTCTGTTATGGCTATGGCACATGGAAACTGGGAGCTTTGATCATTGCTAAATCTTTTAGGAAATGAATGATACACCATTTTTAGTATTGGCAATTATGCCATGTAGAAATGACTGTTGTTCAAAAAAAACAACACACAAGTAACATGTACTCTACATGTAATGGGGAGTAATATTACTATCCTTTAGTTATATAGTGTATTACATAGCATTAAAATGAGAATGCTCATTATTCAAAAGTGTCCATGGCCCAGTTGAGCTAACATGCTTACACATACACATGGATCAGTGTAATCAGGAGCCAGTTAACCTGTTTGTATGATTTCGTAGTGTGGGAGGAAGCTGGAGTACTGAGAAGAAGCCCATACATATAACAAACTCAGCTAAAATGCAGCAATTCTGACCATTACACCCTTCTTACCTAGATGGGACAATCCTGAATTTAAGAGAAGAAAGGGGATAAGGTTCAGCCCCAAGCAGATGGGCACATGTCAGCTACACTGGGGCAGGGACACTTTTGAATGATTTTGAATAATTGGCGCTTTCTGAGCCGTAGGGTACAATATCCCCCTATATCCCTATCTTGGTTGTTCTGGTGGATATTTAAAATAAATGGAATCAAGTCAAGCTGAAGCAATTTCATATAACACCCATACCCATAAAATCCTATGAGAAGTGATTGGGTACACATGCAGCATTGCTTTAGGATTCAATATAAACTGGATTTTTTTTAAATGGCATTAAAGCAGGCAGAATTGGTCGCAACTGTTTTAGGTGCATCACCACCTGGTGTTTGCAATTATATTATGGGGGAAACTCTGCACTTTGCACACTGCACTTGGGGTCAAAAATCTTGAGCCTTTTATCGCTTTAGTATTAGGGCAGGACTCAACCTTCAGCCTACCAATCGCCTAATCCCCTAACATTCATTGCATGGAATTACTGGAGCTGCTGTCCCAGTACACAAGGATCGTCCAGTGGTCCCAAATTTTAGCGGTGAAATGCAATAAAAAGTTTTATATTGCTATCACTTATAGAGACCAGTCAGCAGGAAGCATTTACTTGTCAACTGTGTAAAAGAGAACTGGTTCCTATGGGAGAAATTTACTAACCTATGAATATTCGCCAGTGCCGGCTTAACACCCATAGCTACACTTCGCTAGGAGAAAATTCTCTCAGACAACGCTAATTTACTAAAATGCAAAGTTGCGTCCTGGGTACCGAACGCTGTCAAAATTTCGCTAGCGTTACTTCGGCAATCAAAGCAAAGATGCACTAGCATTCAATTATGCCTAGCCCAACTTCATTAGAGGTCTTCACTCAGGCTAATTTGCATAAGGCAGGAAATTTAAAGTTGAATGGACATATATGTTGCAGCAAATACATTATATCACACAAGTCCAGGGAACTGTAATAAAGAAAATAGAGTTGTTATAATGCCCTACACATGAGCCCACTGTATAGTTAATGTTTCATATGTTAGAAAATGTATGGGGGAACCCAGTTACCCAAAAATTTTTTAAAGGACTTTTACAGTCTATCATTCTGAAAAAAACTAAAAGACACCAGAGTTTTTTGGGCCTTAGAAACTTTTTCCACTAAAAATATGATGTAAGTAACAAAAGATTGAGGAAGATCTATGCACTTTGTCTGAGCTGGCGAAGGCAAGTCTGGCAAAAGAGATAACGTTCAGTAAAATCCGCATCTTAGTGAATTTGTGGCGTAACATCCATTCGCCAGAGCGACAATTCGACTGGCGATAGAGTGCGAATGAGCGCTAGCGTCTAAGTTACGTCTGCGCCCTTTAGTAAATTGCCAAAGTGCCTGAAAGCGTTAATGTTGGCAAATTGTCGCCAGCGTTAGTCACTTCGCCCTTTAGTAAATCTGCCCCATTGTGTTACTGAACCTGGGCAAACCAAAAGCCTTTCATTACATACAGTATGACCAGTTTGACTTTTGGTATGCAGAAGGTCGTCTTAAAGATCCTAGCTCTAATTCCCAACTGCATCTTATTGCTATATTTTATCAGTTCACAGCAGTAACTGCAAATCAATGCCAGTGATGGAGAAACCAAGCAAAGAAAATGAATAGTCTCTTATTTTAAAAAAAGAAAATCTAGTCAACCATGATATACATTTTTAAATTGCCCTGTCGTAGAAACCTGCTTACATTTAGGCAGCTGTGTCACTTAAAAGACATATCCTGCTTCGACCCCGAAATAAGTAATGACATGTCTTCTGTGGTCGCAACCGCTTCACCGCTGACAAGGATGCCACAGTGCCTATCAGAAAGATGACAGTCTTGTGGCAGCTCACCAGTTTTCTTAAGGCAAAGGGGATTTCACAGTCAGTAGAAGCAATGTTCTGTAAAGCAACATCTGCATAGGAATACACATAACGTGTCATGTCACTTAAGACATTTGAAGAACATTTGTTTGGTTTTGAAGTGATTCTTTCGAGTCGGGTCTTGTTTCCAACACATTCCACTGCTATGTATAGCACACATAAACCTTTTCCGATATGGCAAATGTAATAATAATTCAGAAGAGCTACTTTTTATTATAGAAGACCCATCATCACAATGGATTTAACATCTGGCAAATATAAATAACAAAGATCTCAGTGTCAAACACATTCAGCAATGCTAAACAGTTACACTTCAATGGTAGACAGATGTTTCATTTGCTTTTTTTTCTATCCCCTGAACCCTATCGGAGGGCATACACTAAGGTTATCAGGTTATTTGAAAAATCAGGTTCAGTTCTAATTAAAACAAGTTCCTGGACTGCACTTATTACATTTAAATTAAACACAATAAAAACTGCCCTTCTAACTGGATTACATTCCACTCAGGGTTATGGCAGGGCAAATGAAACTTACAGGAGGTATACTTTATCAATTTATAGGCTGCAAGTTTCTCCCAAATATTCACATATATATATATATTAGCTTGGTGTGACGTCACTTCCTGCCTGAGTTTCTCTCTGCTCACTCGGAGCTCTGGGCTCAAATTACACCAGGGAGGGGAGGAGGGAGACAGGAGCAAACTGAGCATGCTTATTCCACGCCCTGGAGGTTTGAGCTGAACGATGGAAGTCTATGTACACAAAATATGGAAAGAAATGTGGTGTTTCTTTGGACAAAGGACTCAGAGCAGCTTTAATTTGAGGGTTTACCGGTGTATTTATGTAGAGCTTTCTGATGAAGCTTACTTAGCTTTAACCTTTCCTTCTCCTTTAAGTTTTAGTATGTTATAGAATGTTGTAGAATGGCCATTTCTAAGCAACTCTTCATTTGGTCTTCATTATTTATTTTTTATACTTGTTTCTTTGAGATGAAGACAAAACATTGCAAGGACAGGGACAGAAGTGCACTGTCCACACAGACTTAGGATACACTATTGCATCCAGGGTATGGGCATGGTGGTATTCATACCCACTACTAAGAATAAGATATGCTTCCACAGGGAGCCCTGGGACCATTTTTTCAAATATACAGTGCATAGATGGCCATGGTTAAGAGCACTCCCTACAATGATTTTTTCCCGGCACAATTAAACGGAGAGGATTTCCTCTATCTTCTGTCCTTGGGATGGTGGAAAAGTGTGTGGAAAATATTAGAAAAGATCCCCCGTGGCAACACTTTTATTGGCATTCAGTATGACTGAGCTACATGGCTCTTTATGAACAGAGGAATTTTTTCTATAATACGAGGGGATGTCATAAGGGGCAAGTACTGATTTAGAATTGGCAGTAGGCACTTGTTAAAAGGAGAGAGAATTGTTTTTGTGCTTTGCTTTGTGAACATTGATTCTGACTGATATCTAGGATGCAAAGGGTTTTTGCCCAAATCAGTTTGTGATGTGGAACGAATGTGATTCTCTCACCTCTGTCAGCTGAGCGTTGGGCTACAGCCAGGGCAGTGCATTCTTGGTTCCAGCTACAGCTTGCCTGTACCATGTGTGAAGTAACAGCAACTGTCAGCACATATTTCTCTGACGCCCTTCCTTACACTCACTGTTTCATTCGCTCATGGTCCCTTTGTTGAAGCATTTTAAGGGGAAATATAACTTGTCCATACATGCATTTTTGGATTATATTTAATTTAACCTACTAGGCACAAATTAACTTTTCTTCTCATTGTATTTAATATTTTATTTGTGTCAATCGGCAGCTTTGCATGTCTCAACTCAGGTCATCTACAATAACAACAGTATCCCCAGAAGGTTGGCACTTTGTGCAGTTGTATTTATGGAACGCCTCCCATAATTAAAGTATTTAAAGAGTATTTAAAGGGTAACAAAAAATATTGGGGCACAGACAATTTAAGCTTTAGATAACAGTAGCAAGGGGCATAACTACAGAGGAAGCAGACCCTTCTGGAGGAGATATAGGGGCCCCATGTGGCCCTAATTAATGAGCATTTTAAATATATACTGGTAATACAGGACAACCTCTAGATATGTTGGGTGGCCTAAAATTAATTTGCTGTGGGACCCAGTAACATCTAGTTATGCCACTGACAGTGGCCATCTATAAGTTCTATTATGCATAAATTTGTTGAGGTAAGCAGTATGACAGCTCCAATTACAACTCTCTAAACTAAAAGAAGTGAATTTCCTGTTAAATGGAGCTGAGAGTTTTGGCAGATCATAGGCAAATCTTGTACATTTTGGCCTACCCTTTGCCTAATCATTTGAACACACTTCCTAGCCTTGCCTTATACAAATAACGGTGTGAATTCTGGGAATAATAATTTATTCCTTAATAAAAGTGTTGGAATAATAGTGGTGTAAAGAGGGAGACATATCCAAGGTTATTCAGAAGCCGGCCCTTTGCCTGGATGGCTCCCTTACGAATAACACAGTCTGTATGAATGCAAAGCAGGATACTCTGTAAAGGATTATATTGATAGCTTTCCAGCTGCACAAAAAGAGCTTCTAACATCCGACAAAAGTTTCCATTAAGTTTACTAAAAGGATTAAACCTTCCTTTCTGTCACGCATATCAAAGGTCACAAGAGCCCGCCTCAAAGGCACAAGGCTTTTCTGTGAGTGATGTAGATGAGGTGCTCCTGCTAAATTTACTGATGGGGCCTTATGCTCATTTGCTCTCAGAAGGCGTCAAATGTTCTTTTTTAACTTTATACACAGAACTTCAGACTCCCCAGGCAGCTTCACACTTCCTTCAAGGAAGGGCTGTGTTTTTCCATCAGTTCAACTTAATCCTAAAGTGTTGAATATAAATCGCATTTGTTCACAATTACTACTGTTGTGCGGAGTTCATTAGCCACACAAAAACAAAACAAAGAGCTGTTGACACTTCCTATAGTTTGTTGGAAGTGTGTGCAAACATAATACAAAATCATTCGCATTTCTCTTGTCCTTGGATATAGAAAATGCATCATTTAGAACACACACATTAGATCCGCACTCTGACATTGTCATCTTTGTTGTTTTTTATATAATTAGATATCATAGTCTGCATGGGCACGGCTTAAAATTCACATAGCAACTCACTTGTAGAACCATAAATTCATAATGTGAAAGCAGATAGAACACTGCACCATCAATTGCAAACTGTCCTTGAAATGATGAAGCTATATAGTCATATATTCTGAGACAAAACTCACCGCAATATATTTGTTGTACTTGCACTTTTAAAATGTGTTCAAGGTGCCCTGTGCATGAGCACTCCCTTAACGTTAGATTCCCCCCTCCACATCATGTTACCATGAACTGCCACTCACATCATCCACAGAGAAGATGTCACCTGCTTGGATTAGGTACAGGCAGCAGGAAGGGTATGGGGGAAAGAAGAGGGAGGTTTTTACAAGCTCCCCTATTTGCGGGACAAAATGCAAACATTGAAGCCTGTAAGCACCAACTTCTCAAGGCAGTCCCTACATACTGATCTCTCTTGCGCTCCACAGTTCTGTGTTCTAAATCTTGTGCCAGATTTGCCAAAAATGTCTCAAAGTGCAGAACACAACGGACCAGGAAAAAGCTCATTTGCTATGTATACTTGTGCACCCTCGTCCAGGATTTTTGTGTCTATAGCTTAGTGGATGAGCTTTTTAATTATAAAAATATATATATAAATTCAGTATAACATAGCACATAACAGTAACTTCCTCAGAAACATACTGAAACTCATCTCTATTTGCAATACGCTGAAATACAAGTGACAAAGAGCTGTTCCATGTCAGTTATCAATGCACCTATCAGTCAGTCTGAGCCAATGGATATGTTGTTTACCCAAGTTACCTCTTACATCATAGCTGTCAGATCTTACAGTATCTCTCTGTTTTTCCGCTGTCAAGTCCAAGCCATTAAAGTACGAGTTAATCATTCTCAAAGCAGAAACCTTTTTTTTTTAATTTCTAGTTTTATAAATTCCACCATTCCCAGGATAATTCATGAGTAATGTGAGTAGACGAGCTTGTGGCTGGCTGTACAATGAATTTTGTTTTTATGTGCTGCTTTTCATCCTTGTGAAATTACTCACTTGAATGCTGCCTCCACTGTATTCTCTTTCAGAGTTTCGTTTATATTTGTCAAGGAAGGAGTTTATATCCCTTTAATTTTCCTGTTTGAAGCTCCAATGTTTTCTTTGAGGGCCACAGCAAGGAATAATTATAGGCACAGAGATCAGTGCCATTGAATGCAGCCACTTTCTAAGCACATATGTTTTTAGTTGGGAAGACTTTTATTTATAAGTAAGGAATATTAATGAATGCTAGACATGGCATATCAAACATGTGGCTCATCTGGTGAATGCATCTCACATTGACTTTATAACTGTGTCTGATCCCTCACTGGGCTACATTTTAGGTGTTGCATGCAGGATACGTATTTACGCAAGGGGGTATATGATCTGTCAAGAAAAATCCCCTCCATAGCCAAAAGTAACTAAACTATATACAAGAACTATTCAGGCACCCCTTCCGAAATAGAATGCTAACTGAACTGTGTCTGGAAGCAACATCAGAATGGATTCTTATGGGTAAGTAGCTGCAGGCAAGCCTAACATCACCATGCACAATGCCAAGCATAGGTTGGCTTGGTGTAAAGAATATCACAATCGGAGTGAAATGCACTCTCTGAATTGATGAATCCGGTTTCATCATCTGACAGTTTGTTAATATAATTAATCCACCGCACTCCTGCAATTCACAGTACTTCACTCGTGGTGCTGGACCTCCGTTGACCTGGCTTGGTCCCTTAGAAACAGCAAAATATTCACGGATCTGCACACACACAATTTCTGCAGTTAGGGAGCTAACCCCATTTATTGTATCACCAACAGTATCAACGTCTCCAGGGGGCACACCCTCCCTTCATCAGGATTAGGATGACATTTTCAAACCGATGCAATTTCTTTAAGACAGCCAATATCCATAGTATACAGGAAATTTGATTGGCTGAGATTGTTGGGTTACCATTAACTGAACATTGAACACAATTATTGTATCAGTACAACATGGGTATCTTTAAAAAAACAGGTGGTAAGTGATCAAAATTTTTGTCTGTTTACCGGCAAAGGGCAGGTTTAAAAAAGACATTGAAGTGTTTAGCTCTAATTTAATCTCCCAGTGGTAAAACTTTAAATCTGCCAAAATAAGAGGTTATATCTAAAGAACGTTGCTCAGATTTCAGTTCAGAAATGCACGTTTGCATTGGTAATAGTGCAGCTTTAAACTTTTGAACCAACCTTTAACTGAACTAATTTCTGAGCTGGAATTTGTTATATGCCTGCTGATCTTTCATCACATGAAAATAAAACAATGTGTGTATGGGTTAAGCCTCAAACAGACTGACTTTGGCTAATACACTGAGAAGCCAAAGCAAGATGCTCATAAATAAATAAATATGAGCCAAAGGAGGTTTTTTTCCCCCTGAAACATGATTTTTTGCATTTATCAGAGCTGGAACACTTTCTAGTGGTTATTATAAGTTACAATAAACAGAGAGCGACTACTTGCTGACAGAACACTTTATCCTGTATGTTGTATTAAATTAGGGGAATTGCCCTTTCTGGTATAATGATGGGGTAATATAAATACAATTATCTTGTCATGCAGTGCTGAACAAGCACTGCAATATTGTTACACCATTACAGTGAAAGTATACACTGTATATCATTGGAATTTGTAACACAAGGAAATAGAATATTGCACAAATAAAATATTGCATGCATAGAACATATTCTGCCTGCAGATTTCCATTAGGACATTTAAGTGAAAGCTTACCAAACTAGCTGCATTAGCTAAGGTATTACATATTACATGTATTATTCATACATCATGTTTGAGGGCCACACAATGGAGTCTGTGGAGCCTTTGAGCAGACTGGGGACCATAAAAACCCTTTGGAAGGCCTCATCCCACCTGCAGGCCTCCAGTTGGACAGACCATGGACAACTCAACAGCCACTCGCATTGCAAATACACTGTTGCAATATTGAAAAGGCTTTTACATTGTCTAGCAATGTGGCAGCTCCTACTAAAATACACCAAGAAGAAATGTTTTGTGCATACAAAAATATATACCCTCACAAGAGCCCTTCTACATCTCTTCCCTCAGATACCCCTAAATAAAATAACCTGATTCTCTTTTCTTTGTTACCTACCATGAACTCTTCTTCAGGACTTACTTACTAATTGGGCAGTGGTACTGGGATGTGCATAAGTGAATTGTATGTTTCTACAATCCTAAAGTAATGAGTATGATTTAAAGAAATACATTTTTACAGGCCTGTCAGATCACACCTGATGAGTGTTGGGCTTTAAGGGTCAGGGTAGACAGGCAGATTCGGGGAGATTAGTCACTCGGCGACAAATCTCCTCTTCTTCAGGGCGACTAATCTCCCCAAATTGCCTCCCCTGCCTTCCCGTCGGCTAAAATGTAAATCACCGGCAGGATGGCACTCAGCGCGATTTGTTTTCTGAAGTTGCCCGAAGTTGCCTCACGAGGACAGGGTTGGACTGGGGGGCTACTGCGTGAGTGGTGATGGATCTGTACGTATGTGCACCAGTGCGTACGCGTGCTGCGGCGCCACGTCAGTGCGCATGTGCAAAATTTTTATTTTACTGTGACCCCCAACAAAGAGGGGTCACGCCACTAAGAAGCGGATCTGGGCCGGCGGGGCCCACCAGAGCCCGGGGCCCAGTCCGACACTACACGAGGAAACTTCAGGCCTGTGTGCCCTGAAACTAAGGCTTTTTTAAGTACACTTTGCAAAGTGCAAAATTTCAACACAAAGTAACATATTTTTTATCCACAAATCAGTGCTTGTGGGTTTGTATGTACACACACACACATATGCATCAATATGGACAAAAATGATTTTTGTTTTTAGCAAATTGCTTGGCATTTGTGGTGCACAAGAGGCAATTTATAACTGCAAGCGCAGTGAACAAAATTCAATTTGTTTTTACCCACAATGTACTGTATTCCCCCATGGTTGCAGCTTCAGTGCGGTCAACATTTTCTGGATGGCATAATTTCAGGGACCTGATGTACAAGTTTTGTGTGTCCCCATATCTCTTGACACAACTGAGCTACACCGATTGATGCAGCCCACTGCGGGAACCAGGGCTCCCCTGCATTAATAGGAGCAGCTGTGCATTAATTGGTTTAGGCAGGAAGGACTTTTAATGAACTGGATTATAATAGACTGTGGGTAAATTCACACAACTCCAACTGTGCTAGAGGTGTAAATAACCTCCCCTGCATTTCTGTAATGCTGCATGGCTTTAAAGGAGAACTAACCCCCCCTACCAAAAGCCCCCGTACCCGTGATGTGCATTAGTTAAAAAAAAAAACCTTTAAAAAAATCGGACCCTTAAATGCAGAGAAGCGGAGCTCCCGGTCACCATCTTCTGGCTCTTCGTATTGTAGTTGAAGCCAATACCTGACTCGGCCCAACTGCACATGCTCCAGCAGGCTTCGTGTTGGCAAAGAGACCTGAAGACAATAGATAGACCGGGAGCTCCTCTGCGCTTCTCTGCATTGAAGGGTCAGATTTTTTTAAAGGGTTTTTTTAACTAATGGCCATTGCGGAGAGGGGAGGCGGACAATGTCAGAAAGTTTAGGGGGGCTTATGGTGGGGGGGTTAGTTCTACTTTAATAACAGCATTTCATTTAACTTGTGCAAAGCTTGCACCAGTGTTGTTGCATGACTAGCATCAGCCAGCAATTGCAAAAACATTATTATTGTGACAAAAGTATGGCATTTCTATTCATTTCCCAATTGAAACTGACCATACATGGCAAGATTCATTTATCTGAGTACCAATTTAATATATTGCTGCTTAGTTGACATCCAAATAAGTTGGCATTGTCTCGTCCCCAGGATAAAGCTTAGAGATCACTACAAACCTTTCTTGTGGCATTTTATTGCTTCGGTGATTGACATCTGTATAACATTACCCCCCTCATTTAGTTATCTATGGAAGAACAGATTATTTTGACCCCATACATAAACCAGAGATCTGTTTACTTGAAGGTGGCCCATGTGGCAACAAATATTTGGCTCTGTATGGGCATTAAAGTTTAAATTGTTGTGATAAGCAGTTATAAAGTATGTGAAAATGTGCACTGAAATAGGAAAACTTCTGAGCTATTTATATACATGCCTTAAAATCTTTAAATTGGTTGATTGAATAGATGTGGGATGAGTGTTACGGGAAGTTATTTAACATGGGAATTTTACAGGCTTACATAGTTCTGTTTGGAGACTTTTTCAGGCACATATTTATTAGTAATGCTCAGGGGGCAATTCTGTGCCCCTTGCCGTCTGAGGCGGCTCCCTTCAGGTTTAATAACTGGAAATTAAAGTTACCAGGAGCAACTTTTTGACGCTGGTCTTGTAAAATTAAATAATAAAATAATTTTTTCCATAGAGCAGTTAAAAAATCAGACCAGGCAACAAGAAGAAACTCCGACGCGCAATTTGTATGTATTATAGTGGTGGGTAGAGGAGAAGGTGATGTGTGACCAAGGATTTTATGTGGGGTGCTTTTCTTTTCCCCTTTGGAAAAATGATTTTGTTTAAATTGGAAAACTGGGCAGCAAACTGGAAAATTAGGTTCAGTGTTGATAAATGCAAGGTTTGGCAAAAATTATATAAGTGCAAGTTATACACTAAATGGCAGTATGTTGGGAGTTTCCTTAGCTGAGAAGGATGTTGGGGTTTTTGTGTATAACAAGTTCTGGGCAGTGTCATTCTGTGGCCAATAAAGCAAATAAAGTTCTATCTTGCATAAAAAAGGGCATAAACTCAATGGATGAAAACATAATTATGTCCCTGGTAAGGCCTCATCTGGAGTATGCAGTGCAGTTTTGGACTCCAGTCCTTAAGAGGGATATAAATGAGCTGGAGAGAGTGCAGAGACTAAGTGCAACTAAATTGGTTAGAGGGATGGAAGACTTAAATTATGAAGGTAGACTGTCCAGGTTGGGGTTGTTTTCTCTGGAAAAAAGGCGCTTGCGAGGGGACATGATTACACTTTACAAGTACATTAGAGGACATTATAGACAAATAGCAGGGGACCTTTTTACCCATAAAGTGGATCACCGTACCAGAGGCCACCCCTTTAGACTAGAAGAAAAGAACTTTCATTTGAAGCAACGTAGGTGGTATTTACAGTCAGGACAGTGAGGTTGTGGAATGCACTGCCTTGTGATGGCTGATTCAGTTAATGCCTTTAATAAGAGCGACTTGGATGATTTCTGGACAGACATAAAATCAAAGGCTATTGTGATACTAAACTCTATAGTTAGTATAGATATGGGTATATATCATTTATGTGAAGGTGTGGAGGAGTGTGTGTATGGATGCTGGGTTTCTTTTGGAGGGGTTGAACTTGATAGACTTTGTCTTCAACCTGATTTAACTATGTAACTATGTAACTATGTAACTATGTACTAAGCCTCTCACTATAAAAGCAGAGCAAATGAAAGAGATGAGAAAATGCTTATGTCCATTTGGGGATTTACAGATTGACAGTTCTCTTTAATTGTTTGGTTTCCTATCAGCCATTAAATATTTACTGGCTATTTCCTTAGCATCTCTAGTGTGGGCAGGAGGAAATTTCAGACAAATTGCACAACATCTGTAATGCTTCACACTGCACAGGGCTGCGGCCCTGCAAAACATGTGAAATGTTGGGATGAAGGACAGGCTAATTTCTCAAGGCGATCTCCCACGACAATTCTGACTGCCATCTAAGATCTAAAACCTATAAAGTTATATTGCTCAGACAGTGCCACTATCTCTCTTTCTCCGTCCACCCACGATGTCCTGTTCTTGATAGGGCACTTTTCACTCAGCATCTCTCACGTCCCTTCCACTGTTCCCATACGATTTCACATGTGGTCTGAGAGGGGCATTTCCTGCCGTTAAGAAAAGCAAAACCAAGAGACCAGTGAAAAAAAGAAAAAAAAAGGCTGGATGCGGAACACCCAAGAAGACACAGTGTGAGAGAGAGAGACCTAATCCATTCCATATGACTAACTGCCGAGGCCTAGAAAGCCAGGCCAAACACTGATTGGGATACAGAACAAGCCTTTTTTTTTAAGTGGACACTTCAAAACACTACAAAAATGTTCCAAAGAGCGTGCCCCTAAATTTTCACTGAGATTACTTGGCCTGCTCTGCAAACTCCTTTCCCTGCTCTAACAATAAACTATAGATTGCATTAATGCAAGTGCAGCTTAAGCAAATTCCATTGGTCTTCAGTATACTCCCAAGAGTGGATTCTTTCAGTAGATGTGTGTCTGTCTTGTTTTGTTTTAGTCAGGATGAGGTGCATGATATTTCTTTCTGAATATTTATATTTCTCAAAGTAATTCATGGATTTACAGATAGTAATTGAAAGGAGCCTTTTGGCCTCATCTATGAAGACTGGGGTGTATAGCTCCCTGTTTTGCACTTTCCTCCATGGTTTGCACTCTTAAGGTGCTAAATTCAGTGGGGCATCAAATTGGTGGGAGGTGAGTATCCCCAGGAATGCTCCTAGCTTGTGAATATTCAAACAAATGAACACCATGAGCTGCAAGCCACAGGAAACAACCATTGTGTTGGGAACAAATGCACCGTACATGGGCAATAGGGGTGATATTTCAGCCCTTAGTGCACATGCATCCAGGGCAGTAGTAAATGAACCCTTTTGTTTGCAAACTAGGTTGCCAGGGGCCGAACCTAAGCTATATTAGTGTCTGCCCATTGTAGCATTTAAAAAAAATTGTCAATTAGGCAGCTGTAATTCTAAACAACTTTTCAGTATACAGTCATTCAAGATGTTCAATTATTTAAAATGATTATTATTATTATGTAACTGCATTTGAATGCAGTATTTTTTTATGCCTTTATGTTCCCTGGGTCTGACTCTTAAAACAATGCAGCAGGAGTCAGTTTTCCTACAGTTTTAATCAGCTGGCTAGCAACATTATTTCGGAAGTCAGAGAATATAAACAGACTGATACAGTACTGCTTTCAATAGCATTTACATTTTAAATGACTTTAAAACCATTGCAAAATGTTTATTCATGCATATTGGAAAGTATCTTAGAATTAAATTGAGCACACCTTTAAGAGAGAGGTATCGAGTGGGGATGGGCTGTGTTTGGGACCTGGTGGGCATGTTAAAGGAAAACTATACCCCCCAAACAATGTAGGTCTCTATTAAAAGATACTGAGTAAAACAGCTCATGTGTAAAACCCTGCTTCATGTAAATGAACCATTATCATAATAATATACTTTTTTAGTAGTATGTGCCATTGGGTAATCATAAATAGAAAATTGCCATTTTAAAAAATAAGGGCCGCCCCCTGAGATCGTACGATTCACTGTGCACACATACAAACCACATGTAAGGTCACATGAGCCAATTAACAGACAGAGTTCTTTCTTTTGCTTCCTCACTTCTTCCTGTTACAGTTAGTGTTGTAGTATTTCTGGTCAGGTGATCTCTGAGGCAGCACAGATAGAGTCACAAAATGGTTGTTCAAGGCAAGAGATGTAAAAGGGCAATATTTATGTAAATATATATTCCAGTTTGGTAAGATTCTTTAATATGTCATTCAATTTGATATAAACTATCTGTTGCTTAAGTATTCATTTTGGGGGTATAGTTTTCCTTTAAGCAGGGAGGAAGTTCCAGGAGGACATGGGAGGCTTAGGAACTTGGTGGGAGATACGCAAACTAGGTTAGGGGAGATGGGGGTTAAGAAACTGTACAGGAGTCAGGAGGCTGTTGGAAGAGCAGGAAGGCCCGGATTTGTGGCAAGGCCACAAAGGCTGGGTCTAGGACGGCAAAATATTTGGGGCGGCATGCCACCCAGCCTCTGGGCGTGTGGGGTGTTCTTGGCCTTTACAGTGTATGGTCATCCTAACCTGTGTTTTGGCTCTTGTTATGCAACTCCTAGCTCACAACATCAGTGAAAAGAGTTGTAGTTCAGTAGAAACAAGAGACTCCTGATAAGCGCAAGGAATGCTCCTAAAATACCTCTTTTTCCTGTATAATTATGCAGTTAAAGAAGGACTCCACAACCATGGCAGGTGGGGGGTTCATTTCCCAGCTCAGAACTCCTTTCATTAGCGATCCCCAGTTGACCTTGTGTCTGTCACTTTTACCTCCCTTCATCAAAGTCAACACTGCTCTAATTGACTAGTACTAACACTTTTTTTTTGATTTATGTGACTGCTAAATGTTTTTTTTCAATTTGTTTTAATTAAGGGTCATTTCTTTTATTAAAAAAATATTAATGCTAGCATTGTCTGATTTTGGGGCAATAAATTCCTGATTAATTGATAACCTGTGAAAACAATGGTTGTGTAATTAGAGGGAGACAGACTTATGGTATAAATTATGTACGTTCCAGTGCACATTTCATCAACATTATTTCAATTAATGTGGCAACATGAAATATGGAGTAATAACAAACCAGTTGCCTAAATATCTAGGGTCTTCCAGGCAACTAGAATAATGCATAGAATGTTGTATAATAGACTACACTTTAGGGCTATAGAGCTGCATGAAACATAAATGTTTCACTTCACATAGTAGAGAAAACTTGAATAAATGAAAATGTAAATTTTATTATTACTCACCAAGTGTAGATGGGGCAGGCTTTATGAGTAGAACAATTGACATATATAATGACAGCCATTTCCCATTCACATAATCAGCTTGCAACATACTGTATGCAGCACAAGTTTTATACCAACAGTCTTTCTTTATTTGTAGGTAAACCAGCTTATTGGGCTATGCTTATCTGACATAATAGATATTTTAATTATTTTTACTGCCTGGTGGAGCATTGCCTTTTTGAGTGCCTGCTCTGCAGATTTCTGGTTTTGGGTTTATTTAATGTTTACGCGATTCTCTAATAAGTTTAAGGTGCCAAAGAATGAGCAATACAATGAATAATACAAATACAATTAAAATTACAACCTGTAGAATAAATGCAATTGACTGATACTTGCATTTGGCTCTATTAAAGTATAAGCATACACATGTAGGGATGTAGCGAACTGTTCGCCGGCGAACTAGTTCGCGCAAACTTCGACTGTTCGCGTCCGCCGAATGTTCGCGAACGTCGCGCAACGTTCGCCAATTTGAGTTCGCGTTCGATTCGAATAAAAATCGTTCGACCATTCGATTCCTTCGACCGCTAAAATCGAGCGATTTCCATTAGTTCGAACGATTGTAAGCATTCGATCGAATGAAAAGCATTCGATCGAATGGCTTTGATCGTTCGATTCGAACGAAAATCCTTCGATCGAACGATTAAAATCCTTCGATCGTTCGAATCGAACGATTTTGCGGGTGTTCGAAGTTCGCGAACTGTTCGCGAACTGTTCGCATTTTTGCCGGTGTTCGCGAACGGCGTTCGCGAACACCAAAATGGCAGTTCGCTACATCCCTATACACATGTTATAACATAAACTTATTTAACATGAGCTCAGTAAACCGATCAAGTCCAACTTGCTTACTGTTTCACAATTCCACAAAATGTTTATTAGGACTATTGTTGGTATATTTTTCAGATGCCATTAACTATCAATACTAGTGAAGAGTGAGATTAAAGTGAAATTTGTGAAACAGGGAAATGCCTGTCAAAGCAATTTTCACTGCAACTTTTTTCGCCTTGGGTACTAAAGCTTCTTGGCCTGGCTCTGTCAGTTTATGCTAGATTTAGCATTCTTGATGTTTCAGATCAATTGTAGGAAAAAAGTTTTCAGAGCAAGTTTAGTCTTTTTTTTTTTTTTTTTTTAAACAAAAAACCCTATTTATTTGTCTTTCATGAACATAGGTGTATATGGCAAGTTAGCAGACAAAATTGCTTACCTGGAAGGATGTTCTCCTTGGAAACATAAATATATTCATATCAAAACATATGTCTCTGTGAGTAGCACTTGATGTGACGTGATGTGTTGCTCATCTCAGTGACACCGGGACCCAGTTCGCGGTCTACCAGGAACATTAACGCAATCTTCTGGTAGACCGCGATCTACATCCTGGGCACCCCTGCTTTCGATTGTAAGACCAGCTGGGAAATGAACTGATGTGAATGTGTGGAAAGTACTGTATAAATGTGTTGGTGCTATAGTAATACCAAGAAATACATAGAATATACACAAGTGTCTTCTCACTAGAAATAAACAACATTATAGGACAAAAATAATAAGGTTATTTAGGGACTCTTCAGATTTCAAGTACAACCTATTGTCCTTCCACTTTTCCAGAACAGGCTACTCTCTATATTATTAAATAAAACCAGCCATTCTTTTTAGTAAAAATGTTATAATAAAGGGGAAAAATCATATTACTTTCAGTTAGTCTGCTTTCCTACTTTTGGTTAATTTAATATAAGACTTATTCGAACCTCGCCTTACAGGGTGCTTAACTGCATCAGTGCTTAAGATAGTAACAAAAGACTCATGTTACAATTAATATATTGGTTTGCTTATTTTAGTAAACCGAATTCTATATCTTAGCTTTCCTTGGGATTTGTGCCAGCACTGAATTGTAAATTTATCTTATTTCGTGAGATTTAGTAAAGCAGCAGGCAATTGAAGAGCCCTCATTTTTAAATGGAACCCAGATGTTTCTCAAGCAGCTATCAAAAACACAAATTATATCTGGTTTGGTGCAGGTCAAGGCCGGTTTAGGTTTTTGAAGTTGCGTCCTTTTGATTGGAGCTGCAGTTCTCCGGCTCAGAAGGAAGGGGGTGCTCTAATGTAATCTGATCAGAGTCACAGAAAGGGCATTCATGAGATTTAATACATGTCTTGTGGTTTGCTCATGTAATAACTCAATGTAAATTGCTTCAGATGAAACATAATGCATCTCATCTTGGACAAAGATGTGTAATGTGTAATGATTATGAAATCTTGTAAAAAGGAGAGTTAATGGGCTGATTTTTCCCTTTCCTTTTCTGCCTTAAGCACATTTATATTTCTTTATTATTTTATCCTGGAGGTGTGCTATCTCTATAATAGGAAATCTACAGAAAATCAAAGTCTTTACTAAAGATGTATTCATCATTTTTTATTTAATTGTATAGGTCTAAGCCCCCAGATCTTTACCCTGTGCACAATTTAGTTCCTATCAACTTAGTTAAAGTTCACATTGGCCTGGGACTAATAAGTCTGACTGGCTGCATCTAAAGAAGTCAGCTTAGAAATAAAACACTTGCTTTATGGAAAACCAACAGCATCAGATACCATTCAAACTTAGAGTCAGCAAACCTGAAATGTATTTAAATGTTTATTTCAGGTAAGGGCTCTATTATCTGGAATGCTTGGGGCCAGGGGATTTGCAGCCCTGTGCCAACATTTTGATACAATTGTTCTACTATTAATTTTGATGTATTTTCACTTACTGGGAGGCAATATCATTCCTTTAATTAATTTTAACATTGTTTGCCCTGGTACAGAGGTCTGACAACCTCTCTCCTAATGCAGTTCTCTCCAACAGATCTGCATAGGAGTTGGCCCAGTGTTTAAACGATCACTGCATCATGATTTGGCCTACCACCTAGTTGTTAGAATCTAGGGCAGCTGGGAGTTCTGTGACATGCTTAAAAACATTCAGGGAACTTCATGATGACATCAGATATATAGGTTCAATCTAGCTGATCTTGGGATCCATTCAGCAGGAAACATTTACTGGTCACCTGTTTAAAAGCAACAACTTATTGGTTGTACGGATTATTGCTCCTGGGCAAACTTAGTGACTTTTATTGCATTTTGGGGTAGGTATGATGTAGAGAGTGATGTTCCGACACAATTTGCAATTGGTTTCCATTTTTTATTGTGTGCAGTTAAGAGTTATTTCACTTTTTATACAGCAGCTCTCCAGTTTGCAATTTCCCAATTGCTAAGGTGTTAATTAACCTAGCAATCATGCATTGATTTAAAAAAAGAGACTGGAATATGAATAGGAGAGGGTCTGAATAGAAAGTAGCATTAGCAATACATTTGTAGCCTTACAGAGCATTTGATTTTTACATGGGGTCAGTGACCCCCTTGAAAAAAAATCAAAAAGAAGTGCATTGACCATGGTGCTACGGACCAAATTAATATATCAAAATCTCTTTTCATACTGATACTGAAAAAATGTACCGTAACGCAGTGCAGTTATTTTTTTTAGACTTGTCAGGGTTCCCATGAGTGTCAGTAATTGGACTTTCCAATGTGCATTCTGAGCACTGCTCACAAATCGCAGGTGGAAAGACTATAGAAATAAGACTATAGAAATCACAGAAAAGCCTGACTGAAGACAAAAGTGTATTAGGGTTGGGGATATCAATAACCTTGTAACTTTAGTCCCAGCAGAGTCAATTCTATGTCTGTAGATGTATATAATCTTTACTTTAAACTTGTCTGCATCACTTTAATCAAAATTGCTACTGTAACATGTATTATTAAATTAGACAACTATTAAGGGGTTATTTATTATAGTCCAAATGCTATATAATGATTCCCTCAGCCTTTGTTTAAAAACATCATTTCTTTTGCCCAAAGGTTTCCATGTGTTCTTGTCGGGTGCCCTTTCTGTAATCCATCTGATAATGAAAATGCAAAAACTACAATGAGATGAACTTTCAGTATTTGCGGCTCATTCGTTTTTAAGAGCTGTCAGTGGTTATTAATGAAGGAGACCCAAAATGCACTGCACATTGGCCTCATCATCGTTTGTCCTTAGCAGACTATCTATATTTGGCATAGAATTGCAAATATTATCTCACTGCAATTATTTATGGAATAAAAAAAAAGTTTTATTATTGTTCATGTTTGTGAGGGCTCTCCTTTATGTATCTGTGTATCCTTTTATTAATATAGTAAGATATCTGAATTCTAACGACTGTGTCAAAATCTCTGACAATTTTTGTTTAGTTTTATCCATTTAAATAAAATGACATGCATACTCAACAGTGGATGAATATACAATTTAAGCAATGGAAGCCATTTCAGTAGGAACATCAAACGTTTTAGAACCACATGGTGAATTAAAGAAAAGGTAAAAAGGTAAAGAAATAAAAGAACATGTAAAGACATTTCGACCATTCGATAGTCGAAGTACTGTCTCTTTAAAAATTTCTTCGACCCCCTAGTTTGCCACCTAAAACCTACCGAGGCCAATGTTAGCCTATGGGGAAAGTCCCCATAGGCTTCCTAACAATTTCCTGATCGAAGGAATATCCTTCGATCGATGAATTAAAATCCTTCGAATCGTTCGATCGTAGGAATAGCGCAAAATCCTTTGACTTCGAAATTCGAAGTCGAAGGATTTTACTTGGACGGTCGAATATCGAGGGTTGATTAACCCTTGATATTCGACCCTAGGTAAATGTGCCCCTTAGTGTCCATTCTTGATCAAAGTTAGATAGCTGAGAGTGGTGTAGGGCTGCTAGGTCTTCAATCTCTGGCATTTTACCTTGCTTTTAAACTAGATGGGTTTAAATAGAAATTGCCTGTACAAAAGTTGCGGCAACTTTCATATCATACAACATCTTTAGAGTTTTTGGCATTCGGACTTTAATACATAACCCCCTCAAAGGGGTTGTTCACCTTTCAAACAATTTTTTCAGTTCAGTTGTTTTCAGATTTTTCCCCAGAAATAGACTTTTTCAATTACTTTCCATTATTAGTTTTTGACTGTTTTTCCAAAATCTAAGTTTAAAGTTGAATGTTCGTGTCTCTGGTGTTTCAGTCTGGCAGCTCAGTAATTCAGGTGCAGACTCTGAACTGTTACAGTTTTCCAACATTTCTCAGCAGCATCTCTGGAGTATTAGCAACTATTGTATCAGTTCTTACAGCTGCCTGTAATGAAACCCAGAGATTCTGCTCAGCAGGGACAACGATAAGAAATGTATCAACTAAATGTATCAATTTAGAACAGTTTACAGGGTCGGCGACCCCCTCTCAGAGCTGCTTTAGAAGGTGAAAAATTACATTTTACACTTCAATATTAGAAAAACAATCACACATTGAATAGAAAATAATTGGAAAAAGTCATTATTTCTGGTGATCTATCTGTAAACACTAGTTGATTAAAGCACTGCGTATCTTGACAGCGCTATATAAATAAATGATGATGATGATGATTGAAGATGAACAACAAATTTGTAGAAGGAGAGCTGTTGCACGCATATATATACCGGTATATATATATATATATATATATATATATATATATATATCTTCACTAGGGCAGCACCCTGCTGATGTCATGTTCCCTGGGTGCACGGTAAAAAATCCAAATACTTCAAAAAAGACCAGCAACACCAGGATTTCTGCTCAGCTCCATTCTCCTCACTCAGACACAAGCCCTTTCCTGAGAACGTCCCGTTCCTGCGCACAGGTGCTGCAGCTATGGGCGCAGGAATGGGACATTCTCAGGAAAGGGCTTGTGTCTGAGTGAGGAGAATGGAGTTGAGCAGAAATCCTGGTGTTGCTGGTCTTTTTTGAAGTATATATATATATATATATAGCAAAAACAAAAGGGATGGAGCACACAGAATACCTTAATGAAGCCTCGGTGCAGGAACAAAATCATGCATAAGAATAAACAAAAGGAAGTCCGCACTCAAAGGTCTTGTGAAGAAAAAAAGTACGTTTAATCAACGTTTCGGCTCGAAAACGTGAGCCGTCTTCAGGAAAAGACTTTGAGTGCGGACTTTTGTTTATTTATATATATATATATATATATATATATATATATATATATATATATATAAATCCAAATCTTTGTTAAGGGTCAGCACTTTGTTCAGATAGCCTTCGGGGTGCATGGTCAATTTCTCAAACATACAGTTCAGTTTAAGAATGAATCATCCCAGGACCAGCACTTCCCTTTCATATTTTTATTGTACATTTTTAAAGGTTTTTTATGGGGGAAAAAATACACGGCATACAGGCACTTTTTCCATTGTGAGATGCATAGCAAAATACTTTCACCGTACCTATTTTAAATACATAGAAAATATATTTTATTACAAAAAAAATGATCACAAGGCATATTTTTCCATTAACATTTGTCATTTTATTTCCAAATAAAACAACAAATGGCAGCTACCATGCAGGGGAGATTTAGTAGCAATTATATATATATATATATATAAATTTGTAGAAGGAGAGCTGTTGCACGCATATATATACCGGTATATTTATATATATATATATATATATATATATATATATATATATATATATATATATATATAAATCCAAATCTTTGTTAAGAGTCAGCACTTTGTTCAGATAGCCTTCGGGGTGCATGGTCAATTTCTCAAACATACAGTTCAGTTTAAGAATGAATCATCCCAGGACCAGCACTTCCCTTTGTGAAAATTCTCCAAATTTTATTTAGATACACATATCAGTGTCCTGGAAAAGGAGTGGAAAAGGACACTGATATGTGTATCTAAATACAATTTGGAGAATTTTCACAAAAGGAAGTGCTGGTCCTGGGATGATTCATTCTTACACATATATATATATATATATATATATATATATATATATATATATATATATATATATATATATATAGTACCTAACTGATTAATGGAGAACTGTTGCTAGATGTACTGCGTAGGTTTCTACCCGGGGAAACTGTGTTTTGTGTTCCTGAATGACTGGGGACAGATGGAGTGGTGTCAGGAATGATAAAAGGGCTGGGGTAAATGTTACAAATAGGTTAAAAGAAAGAAACAGCGGCGCCATGCACATCATAAAACCCTGCTTGACTTGTCATGGCCATATAAATCTTGATTTTGTTAAAGAATAACTCTGCAGCATTCCCCAGATTTGGTTTCACAGGTGAGAGCCAAATGGATGAAAATCATGCAGACTGCTGAGTATATCCCATGACCTTTTCTCTTTGCCTTTTTCCCTTTGCCCTCCGATGCCAGTTAACCTTTTCATTGCTGGAAGGACAAAAGCAATCATCATTAGATCACAACACTCACATAGATGCACTGTACACAAACATGTATACTGTATTTGTATTTTAAAAAGAGTGAGCATTTAGGTCTCCAAATGATAACTATAGAAATGTGGTGGATAAAGATGTTAGACTTAATTTATTATATATAATATATATAATAAGCAATAGAATTCTTAATGAATCAGATGAAAATTGAGCATAGGACTGGCCAGATATGGGATGACTTTGACGTAGTTGGCCAGCTTAAATATATTGCAATATACAGACAAACAATCCCTGTTTTGTTTAAAGGGTAAGGCATTTTTTAAGTAGCAGTATGCACAAAATGTCTCTGTCTTAAATATATTGATAATGGGTTGAGTGCAGAGGACCTCTTATATTTCCCTCATTGCACTCCTGCCTAATGGGTTTAAAAATTAGTGGTGAGCTTAATGAGGTGCAGGAGAAAGCACAATGGGAACTGGCTCTTGACAATAACAGGAAGGCGTCCATTAATTAAATTATTAAGGAAAATGCATATAAGCTATTATACGACTGGTACCTCACTCCAGCAAAGCTCAACCGAATATGTCACTCTGAACCAACTTGCTTTAGAGGCTGTGATGTAGTGGGCAATGAACTGCACATGTGGTGGGAATGACCGCTAATTTCTGACCTTTGGAAAGAAATATTTTTTCTCTTGAGTGATATACCGTATATACTCGAGTATAAGCCGAGTTTTTCAGCACCCGAAATGTGCTGAAAAAGTGCAACTCGGTTTATACTCGAGCCAAGGCCTTAAATGCTGTGATGATGCCAATAGTACAGTACCGGATGTGTGTCAGCTGCAGCGCCGGATATAGGTTAGCACTCCCTGCCCTTGCTGTGATGATGCCGATAGTACAGCGGATGTGTCAGCTGCAGCGCCGGATATATACGGTAATGAGCGCATGTGAGCTGCTACGGATCTGTCAGCTGGGGCCTCTGCCGTGATGAGCGCATGTGAGGTTGAACGAATATGTGAGCTGTAGCGCTGGATACAGGTCAGTTCGGGCCGATCCTGATAGTATAGCGGATGTGTCAGCGCCGGATATATGATGAGCGCATGTGAGCGATTCTGTCTCTCTTTCTTCCTCCCTCCTATTCTGTACCGCGTGTGTCTGTACTATAGAGACTGCTTCCGGATGTCAGAATTCATGGTTTGTTCCTTTATTGTATCGATGCTGCCCTTTGGGAAATGTACTTGGTTGTCGGTTATAGACTCACACTGGGCTAATTAGCTTGCTGCTATCAAGTCAATTAGGTAAATCAGGTATTTATCTGTAATCACAGCAGATGACAATCAACACATATGCAGCAGTGTGCTTCACAAAAACACAGCTTTCTCTCTCCTACAACACACAGCAGCGTATACAACTTACAGTTATCTTAACTAGCCACATTTGTTCCCCACTAAACAGCTGATTTCTTATATACTGTATTTGCATTATCAATATCACTGAATACACTGCTACTTTTTTTCTATTGAGGGCATTTGGTGGACAAACTGGAATGCACCCTAGGCTTATACTCGAGTCACTAAGGTTTCCCAGTTTTTGTAGGTAAAATTAGGTACCTCGGCTTATACACGGGTCGGCTTATACACGAGTATATACGGTACTCAATAAACCGATTGCACCGGATCCTTGGCTTGCCCTTCTTACCTTTCCGTCGACATCCCTTACTAAGAAAGAGTTTAAGCTCTGCTCCCATATAAGCTTGGCAACCAGATGTGCTATTGCCCGTAGATGGAAAGGGGGTACCCCTACAATACTGGAAATTAAGCGCAAAATATGGTGGGTGTCCTCCATGGAAAAACTTACAGCTATGATCCAACATAACATGGACAACTACAATGCAATTTGGATGGGTGCTTTGGTGTGAGACGAACTTACAAGTTCCTTCAAACGTACCTGCAAACGCAATATGAATGCTTTCTTACAGTCTCTCAAATTGTATTAACTGCTTTCCATGTGTTTTCCATACAGTTTGTAGTGCTGCATTATTCATATGCTTACTTGATATATGGTGTCAATTGGCGAGAGTCCTACCCTTTTCCCCATCTCCTTTCCCCCTATCTTCTTTTTCATTTTCCTTTTCTTTCCTTAAGTATTTATCTTTTTGTTACAATTATATTTTTACAGTCTGGGTTTCAACATTTGTCTTAAACCTTTGAGTAATTTTCTACCTTGCAAATCTCTGATCTCCCTTGAAACTCAGTTGTCATGCTATATGAATGGACTGTTGGAAAGATAAATAAAAAGTTAAACAAAATATAAAAAAATTTGTGGTGAGCACAACTTTCCCTTGTTTATATATATTTAGGTGAAATGTAATATTCCTTGTTGTTTAGAGACAGGCGTGCCAAATAATGCAAAGTGCAGAAATGGCCGGTACTTATCAAGTATGTACTATTAAGTGCAGCTCTACCTTGTGCCAAACAGCACTGTCCTCTGAACTTTTTGCCAGATTTTAATCCAGCACAAGCTTCAGTCTATTCACCCTTTTGAGACATTTGCTCCAAAAAGAAAGAGTATTTATATGAAGGAAGGCTAAAATGAGGAGATGCAAGGTTCACTGAACTCAGCCCACCTTACTGCTGAATTCCCCATTTGGCATTCCAGAAGCATCTGGTCTCTCCATTGTAACATTTAATACCCCCCAAATTAATGCAATACACTATAATAATAAAGTTATGGTAGATCATTGTGAACGAAGTTCCCATTTATTTCACAATAAATCAGACATGGGAAATCCAAGAAGGTGGTCTAACTTTTCAAATCAGACATATTTTCAGCAGTAATGTTTCAAATAAAATACAGTCTATAAATATGGATGAATAAGAAAGTAGACAACTGATACTTCTGGCTGCTAAAGTACTTACACAAATGAAACCATGTAATAGCTTGCATTTTGCAGGAGGAACATGTAGCATTTTAATTCAGAAATCTACCCAAACGGAGTCACAATAACATTATCATTTTATCTTTGGGTTACTGTAGCTTTAAATTCCTTAGTATTTTTCATTCTTTATGGAAACAAAAATTAAAAAAAGAAATACAAAAAAATATAAATTTACTAAGAACAGCTGTGGTGTATGTAAATATGATGTACACAAAAAAAAGACACAATGCACAAGTGAAGTGTGAATGTGCAATTTTGGGTTCAACATACCTTGTTTTTTCCCCACAATTCCAGAGTAATAATAGGCACAAGATGGCAATGCTCCTGATGTAATTGTGATGATGCTTTAAAGCTGAGATAAAAATGTTCAGTGCCAGATGTTGTCATTTCTGGGGCTTGGGGTCAAAATTACTTTGGAGCCCATTTATTTAGGTGCAAATTTACTCCATCTATTGATACAAATGGCTGGAGCTACCACCAAAGTCAAGGAGTGGCAGTAACTCCAGAGTTCTTCTGCATCAGTAGCAATTTGCGAGGGGAGGTGGAATGGAACCAGTGGCAACTAGTGTAAATTGGGAAAGCAAGGATCAGCTTTAGATGCAAATACCATGACTGTGGTCATTTTTGCACAATGCTTTGTAGCTCTTTGTGATTGACCCCTAAAGTTTTAATTGGTTCCCAAGTTCTACATTGGGTCCCCAGAGATGGGGCAGCCTTGACTTATACAGATACAAACAAACTACTGCTCTTACTATTTTCTGGATTCCAGACTGAACACGTTGAACTGAAAAAAGGAATTGATGATCCATTTATCTGTCCCAGTGACTTCCTGTTATTTTAGTAATGATGGAGAAGGGAATATTTTTTTCAATTTTGTTTCCAAAACTGACCAAAATGGCATTTGCTTGCCTGTTGCCATGGGGGATGGCTGACTATATGTCTGACATATTTCTCTAGGTATAAGTGAACACATCTGACTGTGTTTATTATCATCTTGGAAATGACATCATTTGAAATATTCTTTTTACTGTTTGATGCAGCTGGTCGCCTACAATATCAACACAGTGATTTGCTAGACTTTTCTCTTCTGGGTTAAACATAGGACCTTACAGGATTGCCCATACTTAATGCGAGGTCTACTTTTAGTGATGTTGTCCCATTATGATCTACATCCATAAAAGCATTGCTAGGATTATGTTCCATGGGAAATATGTCTTAAATATTATATTGAATTACAAGACAATTTATATTGCTTTATTTAACAAACAACTATTTCTTATGTAACCTTAAAATAATAAATATCTGAATGAAAAGCATCAAACAGTAGGATGATATAGATTAGCTGTTTGTTGACAGTGTCTTGAGATCTACTGATCCCCAGCTAAAGGTCTACTGGTAGATCCCCATTACTTTATTTGAAGCATTAGTCCTTGGCTGTAAGAATTCTAGGATTCTATAAGAATTCTCCAAACTCATTAAGCAAAGGCTAGAGGAATATATACAGCTACAGTGCTTGTTCGTTCAACCAGCAGACCTCTGATTCTACCACTTGTCTGGTATAATTCTTTGCAACCCTTTTACTCCTATTCTTCCAGGGTTTAGTACATCAGTGTACCACCAGCATACTGGTTTGTATGATTTAATCCACATGCTCTAAACCCAGTGTCAGAGAAGGAGGGCCCCACTAGAACAACACAGTAGTTAAATGAGAGTGGCATAAAGGCTATAAATTAAAGAAGAAGTAACACCAAAAAATGAAAGTGTGAATGACAATATAATTTACTGTTGGCCTGCATTGGTAAAATGTATAAGCTCTGTAGTAGTACCTTACAATGGGAATCTTCAGAACGTATCTATTATCAACTGTATATCCTGTGACTGAATGGCTGTGCTATGGCTACATAGCAGCTTGTTTAGATAAACTATAATTGTATTTCTGAAGCAAACACACCAATTTTACCAATGCAGGGCATCGTTAAATTATATTGTCATTTCTTTTAAACACTTTACTTTTTTTGGTGTTACTGTTCCTTTAAGGCAGATTTTGAATTGTCCATTGTTCAGGCCATATTCCAACTGCTGCCACTTCCAACTACTGGTTAAGAACCTCTGTCACAGGTATAGCGTCTAAAGAGACACTTATTTCTTCACTAAATACCAGTTATGTTAAAATAAAACAATAAAAAAATTGCAAATTTGATGTTATGGGTGTTAGTCGGAAAAATGCAGTTTACGTATATGGCATAAATAAATCAAGGGCACATAATATGATTATTTATGAACCACAAGAGATTTCTAGAGGGAATGGTCTGTTTAATACTACATTTGCACTTTAAACCACATCTTTTGACGTCTGGCCATAGACGCAAACATGAGGATTCGTACCGTATGCCACTAGGGGTAGGCAGAGTAGGCACGTGCCTAGGGCGCAAAGCTGGGGGGGCGCCAGGCACATACCTGCTCTGTCGCCTACCCCGTGTCCGGTCCTGTCTCTCCCAGACTGCCGAGTGTAACGTTTCCGAAAATGCGCTCCTGCGCATGCACACACGCCATTTAGCCCATGTGCGCTGGAGCGCAGTTTTGCGCATGCGTGCTGGAGGGCATTTTCGCGCATGTGCAGTTTCGCACTCACTGAGCCGGTGCCGTGGCCCGCCAGGTTGCCTAGGGCGCCTGGCAGGGTTGGCCCGGCTTTGACCGTATGTGGAGAGTCCCGACATTTTTCATCCCACAGAGATCGGTCGTTTGGTTGATCGGACAGGTTAAAAGATTTCTGTCGGCTGCCGAAAATATCTCTGCATGTATTGCCGATCGTACGATTTTCAGGGAGACTGTCACTAGCTTTGGTTGGACATAACTTTCATACGATTGCTGTCAAGGGCAGAACATTGGCTGATCTGTTCTTTTCTACTTTATTTGATCGAAATGGTTAGTGGCAGGTCAGGAGATGGGATAGTCCGATCGTACAATTATTTGTACGATCGGATCTTAGCGTCTATGGCCAGATTAAGGCCACAGTCAATTTAACCTCCTGGTGATTGGATGATCTCCAGACAACAGGCAGCAGCAATTGTGAATGTACCATGTGACAAGACAAAACATGGAACAATTTCAGTAATCTTTCTTCAAATCCACAGCTTCCCCTCAAACAGGCTTTACTGGACATAAAATCCTAAAGGTATCAGAAGACTCAGTGTTGAGTAATTTAATCTGGGTGCTAAAAAGGCACAAAGCACTCTCATGAGGTAAATAAGCTCCTTAATGAATATTGCAGATGAACCAGGAGGGAAGGTGCAGATGGGGGAAGGGGATACACTGGCAATCCTATACTGCCCCACAGCAGATAACCTTTGACACCGCCTGTCTTTCTGAACTTTGGCATCAACAAAATCTCCCTCTGGTGGGACCAATAAATCTTGAGGTGTGTTCATATCAGAGATCTAATATCCTGGCTGTAAAACAAGGGAATGCAAAATGTAGTTAAACAGTCATTCTAGGTGAGTTTTTTTTCCTCTGGAAAGTAGAAGGTTGGATAGTTTGGGGTCGGCAGTGTTTGGAAATGTTACTGTGGGTCATGGTTTTAAAGTTAAAATACAATTGAAACAATTCATTTAAAATATAAAACTGTGGTATCAATAGATGGTTTAATATCAAGGTAATAACAATACAACATTTTGGAATCCAGTCTGGGAGTTCACATTTTTTAATACAGTATATCCCTTTACAGCTAACCCAAGGCATTGGGAGCTGTAGAAAAAAAAGCATCAGCATTTATACCTTACCATTCTCAGATCCTGAGTTTAATTCCAGCTTTGGCAATATCCGCAAGGAGTTTGTATTGTTCTTCCCATGTTTGCACAGGTTTCATCTGGGTTCCCCTAGTTTTCTCCCAAAATTCAAGAACACACAGGCAGCTTAACTGTCCCTTGATAAAATTTGCCTAGTGTGTGAATTTGATAGGACACTATATGATTGTAAGCTCCGCTGATACAGGGACTGGTGTAAATGATGTATAATGTTTGTAAAGCATTATGGAATGTGGTCAGCGCTATATAAATTAAGGATGACAAAAGAAACCCAGCTGCATGTCCAACTGCAATTCCAGCCATTTGCCCAACTGAGGTGGAATATGTTGGCCCTATTTAAATACATTTTAATTATAATAATTTTGATAAATTGAAATAAGATCCGTCAAAAAAAACAAAAAAAAAAACTCCTGGGGACGGTTGACTGATTGTTGTGTGTGCTGCAATTTTTCACAGCAACCAGACAAGAACCTATCAGAGAGGTGCACAGAGGCCTGAAGCATGCTGGAATCATTCATTACCTATGGAGGTTTACAGTCAGGGGATCCCATCCTGAAAGAGTCTCTGGGGCTTTATTTTTTTATATTATGCCATGATTTTCATATAATTCTGTACTGTTAGACACAACTACAGCCCTGTCTCCCAGCAGCGCACATTCCGCCAAAGCGACCCCCCAGCGATCAACTGGACTTCTTTGCAAAGTTGATGGTGACAGAGAATTGCCAAACGGATTACTGTGTGCATTGTCCCACTAACATGTGCAGAGGGCGCCGTGTGATATTGCCATCACTGTTAATCTTTTGTATAACCAACAGAGGGCACTGTGTGATATTGCAGTCACTGTTATTCTTTCATATAACCAACAGAGGGCGCACTGTTATTCTTTCATATAACCAACAGAGGGCGCTGTGTGATATTGCAGTCTCTCCCCAAGTGAACTGTTGGTGTAGGAATGATTAAAAGTGACTGCAATCTCAGCTACTGCCCACTGACTTGAGTATAAGCCGAGGTAGACTTTTTCAGCACATTTGGATGCTGAAAAACTTGGCTTATACTCAAGTATATACAGTAAATCTTAAATTGTATTTGTTTCTTCAACTCCTTATGGATTTTCTGGCTACTTCAATGGCAAAGATCTGGTTGCTGAATTCTTGGAACACCATACTTAAGACAAAGCAAAGCAACAATGCTATAAGATAAACAAGCGTCATATGGCATATGGTTACTGGCACTTGTGGAAACAAATTTGAGCATAGCCTGCACCTTGCCCTGAATCTATTGCAAGGTACAGTGTTGCTGACACCACAGGCAGGTGGTAAGGAAAGGGTTCTGAAACACCATGCACCTCCTGGGCGTCTTTAAAATGCACAACTGCATGACACATACAGTAAGTTAGGGGGCCAGGATAGAGGAAGACTGTCATGGCATTCAGATGGTTTAGTTAGGGGATAGAATAGGAGTGCCTACATTCATCCCCAGCCTGACCCTTATGAATACAGTAATGGTTAATTCAAGCAGTGCTGTATTCATCAGAGGCACAGGCCCTTGTGTTCCACTCAGGATTGCAAAGACCTGCACTTGTGGACGCTCACCATGGGTCACTGCGCAAAGTTTGATAAACATGGCAGTTCACACAGCTTTTTTGCACTTTGCTTACAGCTTCACAAACTGTACTTGAGCCCTTGTATTTTTGCTCCCCATGATGATTCAGACATCTCTCTGTTTTCATGTATGATGTACAGTGCCAGGAGATCTGCCATCACGTCGATAAAGAAACTTTCAGAAATAGACTCCTGTTTTTCAGTCGTGGAGGGGAAGTCATGCAAGGCAGTACTATACAGCTGCCAGTCATGGCCAGAATTTAAGAGTAGTCCATAAGCCTGTGGTTAATTTCTGATGTAGAAAAAAGTCAGTGGCAAAGTTAAGCTCTAACCCCAGGCAAAAAGGCATAGCATTGTAGTCATGAAGCACTGAGCCAACAGCTTTGCCAAACACAAAACACATTGTTTCACGGCACTTAGATCTGCGACAACAATAATTGTGGTGGGATAGACTCTAAATGCAGTGAATTCTATTACCTAGCCCCTATCCTGCCAGCAGAACCAAAAGAATTTTCTGAACTTAAACTACAGAGGAACTATGAGGGAGGCAAATGTACTTGCCAGAAATTCCCTGGATCTCGCAGCCACAGTACAGCTAAAGTTTTTGGAAGGTCAGCTCTTTGTAGAAATAAATATGAATATGTTTGATCCATGGCAAGATAAGTCTGAGGCCTCTTGTAGGGTTTGCTAGTTCGTGCAATAGAGGCATGTAAGTAAGTGAATGATAGGGTTTACATTGTTCTGCCTGACAAAGTCGATTTATTACATTTTCAGTTCCTCCTTTAGTGCTGCTATGTACCTAATTACATAATAAAAATAAGTACTAATATGTTCTGAATATAAAGTCAGACTACATTTCACTTTTGATTTTGATGAACTTAAAGGCAAAGAGTCCCTCCAGAGCAATGAGTTTTAAGAATCCTTTAATGTTAAGTCCCTACAAAAGAAACAACCCCAGATGTGAGCTACTGTACATAGACTATCATTTGGGAAAGAAGAAAGCCCAAACATTAATTATTGTGCCCCAGTTGAATTCTTAGGCCAATAAGACATGCAGCATTTGACCGTCACAGTGCTGTCAGAAAAAACACAGCTGTCCAAATGGGCTTGGCAAACTGCAACACTTTACAAAAAATGATACGATTCGCATCGGAGCTCATCCAGTGTTGCTGTGTCCTCCTGGCTGCAGCCTGTGTGAGACGCCAGCCGCTTCCCGCTGGTATTCAATGTAAGACACTCGGTATTCTCATCACATTCGGCGCTAGTCCAGGACACGTGTAGGCAACAGCATCGGTGCAAAATATTAGGCTTTATTTCAACACAGAGTCGACTCTGAGGAAGTGCCGGGAGATCCGGCAAGAAACGCGTAAGTCAGCCCTGTATACCCACCGCTGTAACCCTCATTCATGTGTGTGTTGAAATAAAGCCTAATATTTTGCACCGATGCTGTTGCCTACACACCGTGTCCTGGACTAGCGCCGAATGTGATGAGAATACCGAGTGTCTTAAACTGCAAAACTTTGCCTTTGACATGTATGCTAAAATGCTTGGGAATACATAGACAGAGAATTGGCAATTGCTTCAGGATGAAAATTATATATTGGCTACAGAGGTTCTCAATGCAACACTTTTCTGCGTAATAATAGAACATTACTGTCACGATTGCCACCAGAAATGCAGAACCAGTGCTAGGCTCCCTGGTCTCGGCTCTTGCTTCTACTTTGAACAGCCGCTATTCACTTTGAGAGGAGTCCTCAGCTAATTGGATGCCGCCAGGTCTTAATAAGAGAGGAGCCAAGCAATAGTTCTGGACGAGCAAAGGGGCACGGTCGTTAGCAAGTTTTTGGGGTGAAGGTACAGTTCTAGGAGTAGACAAAGCGTAGTCAGACAGGCTGGGGTTGGTGTGGGCAGAGTTCAAGCAATGTCAGACAGGCTGGGTCGGAGCAGGCAGATTTCAAGGATAGTCAGGCAGGCAAGGGTCAAAACCAAAATAGTCAATCTGGCAAGAGTCAATAATGGAGGAATCAGAATAGTCAGGCAGGCAAGGGTCAGGATAATCAGAATTCAGGATAGTCAGACAGGCAGGATCAATAACAGGAATCAGACAGGCATAAATGCACCGTGGAAACTAAACGAGTTAGACCTAACAATGGGCAATGAGTTTGAACTCAAAGCCACTTTAAATACCTTGTAAGACCAGGAAGTGCGCGCCACACGCACCCTAGAACAGACCGGCGCGAGCACCTGAAGAGGAGAAATCATGCGGCGGGCGTCCCTGCTGGAGGCGTGGTGGGCATCCCCTCCGGCCCACTAGACCGACCAGGGTGAGTGCCCTTTACAATTACCTTCTACTTAATCCCAACTAAAATATAATTGATCCTTATTGATAGAAAAACCAGCATATTGGCTAAATTATAATTTAAGTGATATTTTAGTAGAGTGAAGGCACGGACATCCAAATTACAGAAAACCCGTATATCAAGCTTTCTGGATAACAGGTCTCATTCCTGTAATTCCTTTCAGATTCCAAAAGGGAAATCTCACTAGTCCCTGGATCAAAGCTGTTCAAGAGTATTATATGACCACTAATAATGGAAGAGGGGGCAGCATCTATTTCACAGAGACAATGATTGGAATTGAGCCAAGATTTCGGGTATTTGCCAACCTTAATAAAGTGCTGCCACAGACAAGATTCTAACCTTGCCTCATGGAAAAAGCAATGGTTAAACCACATTGGAGATATCTGATCTGTGGGGGCTCCAGGCAGATTGGTGGACCTATATATTCTCTAAAGTGGGTAATGCATTAGCCTTGTTTAACAATTTAGGAATTCGTCTTATGTATTAAGGTTCAAAATCAAATTATTTTGATTTGGCATCCTCGGTTATTTTACCTTAAATAGACAAACAGTTATTGAGGCATATTATACAAATTTTGTGTAAATGGTGGAACAGGTGTCAATGCAAAGTGATCAAGCAAAAGAATTATGCCAGTAAGATAATGGTTTCCTGGACTCAGACAGGATAGAATAAGTAGATGCTAAGGTAATGCCATGTCTCAGAGGTGATTTGTAGAAAGTCATATATCATTCCCTTGTATTTCTAGCACCAACATTTAGAGAATTAGTACTACGAGGTATGAATAAACTGTATTTTCCTCCAAAACAATCCTCCAGCTTTTGTTGAGTTACAGTTTCCAGCAACCCTACCAGTCTACAGTAGAGGACTGATTGGGGCTGCAGTTAAGCTGAATCTAAGGACTGTAGGTAGAAACAGAAAGCAGAAAAATGACATGACACTACATATAGCCTAATAAGGCAGTTTAAATTGCATTTAAAAAGACTTCCAGGCTGTAAGTTTCAGCCTACTGTTGGACTACAACACCTGAGCAGGGGATAGAGTATTATTCAATATCACATAATAGAGTGATTGACATTTGATATTATAAAGATTGAATTCAATCTCTATTATAAATTATATATAAGAAAACAAAAAGAAATGCTGTGGGCCAGCTGGAACTAATATAACATTCAAAAGGTCTAGTGTATATATATATATATATATATATATATATATACTGTATAATATATCTGTAGAGAGCTGACCAAGACTGATGATTAATAATTGTTTTATATAAAGAAACCTAGGGACGCCATACACTGACAAACCTGCTCATATTGGGGCAAATTCACTAAAGGACGAAGCGCCTAACGCTAGCGTTTAATCAATAGCGTAGTGCATTTTCGTTAATTCGCCGATTCACTAATGGACGCAGGCGTAAATTCGCTAGTGTTACTTCGCACCCTACGCCTGGCGAATTTACGCAACTGACATAACTACGCAAATTCACTAAAGTGCGCATTTTTCTGAACGCTACCTTTTACGCCAGACTTCGTTCACCACCTCAGACCAGGCGAAGTGCAATAGAGTAGATAGGGATTGCTTCCAAAAAATTTAAAAATATTTCTAAGTCCCAAAAAACGCTGGTCGTTTTTTCTTTTTTTATGGGTGATAGGCTGAAAAAGATCTAAAATTGTTTTGGGGCTACCCTCCTTCCCCCCTACATTTCCTAACTCATGGCACCTTAACTATACAGTGGGCACATGTGTAGGGCAAAATAAAAATTTTATTGGCTGTTTTGAAGGTTTCCCAGTCTTGTGTAGTGATGCTACATATACCTCCATTGTAATTTCAATTTGGCGCCATATGCAAATTAAGCATCGCTAGCGTAACTTCGCTTTGATGGCGAATTAACGCCAGCGCAACTTCGCAACCTTACACTTCCCCTGAGTGCAACTTCGGATTTTAGTGAATTTGCGTAGCGCTGGCGAAAATACGCCTGGCAAAGTGCGGCGAACCGGATGCTGGCGCAACTAAGCATCTTAGTGAATGTCCCACATAGGGAGCTCTCCAATCAAGCAGATTTAGGCCCCGTTTGGCCACCCTGGGGCCAACAATCTGATTATCTATGGGATGAGGACCAGATTAATGTGCCATTGCACTCTTCATGTAACAAGAACCTACCCAGCTGATATTTGGCCAATAAGCTGATGACTCTGTAACAAATATGAGGTTGCAGCTACCTTCCAGAAAGATGCTATCATAGAGATGTCATCAGACATATGTTATCAGAAGAGAGGCAGGGAATCAGAAAATGGTGTGATCCTTAGAGGTGTAAACATTATTATGGAGACCTTGAGCCTTGCCCTTTGCCCTCCCCCCATTGACACCCAAAATCTGTGATAGTTTTTAAGAAGTTGGAACAATTGGTCAGCACTCACCCAAACCACAAACTTGTCCGAGGAAGTTAAATAAACAACCTTTATGGCTCTCTCCTGAGTGTAAAAAATGATAAGAGAGTGAGGGCTGAGACACTTCTCTCTACACCTTTCCACTGGTTGATTATCACATGTAGCAAGATGACATAACCAGCCTTTAATGTATGGTTGTTATAAAATTAGGATGAATAATCCATGACCCTCAAACTGCTGTATAGTAGCTAATAGGCCTAGTAGCCCCATCTTTAACAGATCTTCTTGTAATGGCAATAAAAACGAAGAACAATCCCAATACAAATTTCAAGTGTTCCGAAATACTATCTCTAACTTTCCAATGGCAGCTTTCGAGTTCCTGGAAAAGTTGGATGCCATTTGTTAAGAAACGGAGAGAAGTAAACTTTTTTTGTTATTCTATTTATGCAAGTCCTGCAATTACTTGCTGGGAAAAAAAGCTCAACAGGTCACAGGTCAGGACAAGGCACAGGTTAGAGTGATCCACAAGGGTCACTGACCGGCTGTTGATTTGAAAAATGTACCCAGCAAGACAACACAAGTGCCACCTTTTACATGGTCAACTGTTAAGCAGGGATTTTGTTTCTGTAAAATCGGTTCTTTGCACCATCCTCTCTTATGTAAGGTAAGATGATACTAAACAGGCTTTAAAAACTCTGTCTCTGCTCTCGGACTGTTACGACTCTACCGTTTGTAATGACAATTTAGCTGTTATAGTAATAAACAATGCAATTCAATTGCTTAATACCCTTTTGTGGTTGTTATCCTTGTCATGCAATAAATTCTAGAAAAAACTATATCAAATACTGCACATGACTACCTCTTGGAGCACATTTAAGCTTCTGTCTCCTAGGAGCAGATTTACTCGAGAGCGAAGTGGCTAACGCTAGTGGTCATTCGCACTCTATCGGCAGACGACAATTTGGACACTACGCAAATTCATTGAGATGCAGATTTTACTCAACGTTACCTCTTTCTCCAGACTTGCCTTCGCCAGGTCAGATGCCAGCTCAGGTGAAGTGCACTGGAGAGCATAGATCTTCCTTAATCTTCTGTTACTTACATCATATTTTTTAGCGGAAAAAGTCCAAAAAATTATTGCGTCTTTTCCTTTTTTCAGAGTAATAGCCTGCAAAAGCCCTTAAATTTTTTTCTGGGTAACCCGGGTTCCCCCATACATATTCTAACATATGGAACATAAACTGTACAGTGGGCTCATGTATAGGGCATAATAACAACAACTCTATTTTCTTTATTAAGGTTCCTGGAATTGTGTAATGGAATGTACTTGCTGCAATATATATGTCCATTCAACTTTAAAATTCCCGCTGTATGCAAATAAACCAGATCGCAACAACTCTATCGAATTTGGGCTGGGCAGAAATGAACGCTAGCGCATCTTTGCTTTCAATTGATCACATTGCAGAAGTAACACTAGCAAAACGTCGCCAGCGCTCGGTGCCCACTACGAAACTCCGCATTCCAGTGAATTAGCGTTGTCTGAACGAATTTTCACCTGGCGAAGTGTAGCGATTACTGCGAATCGGTCGCTGGCGTATTTTCGCCCTCGAGTAAATCTGCCCCCTAGTGCTTATGATGTAGTGGCAACCACTGTAAGTTACTGCTTATTATCCTCAGGGACCTTCTTTCTCTTCTTTCTTTAAAACTCAGTCTTGTTTGCTGAGCAGATCCCTATAATGCAACCTTCGTTGTCATTTTTTTCTGCTGCAAATACCCCAATCATGCGGTGGGTGCTAGAATGATTTACTCTTTTCAGTTCTAGGATGAGTCAGTGATTATGGAATGCCTTACTACCAAAACACTATTAAGTTGTCTGCAGCAGGAGAAAGCTTAACTGAGAGAGGGCAATAATAAACCATTTATACTTCAAATACTAGAATGGACACATATTAAAACTTTTATATGAAATAGATTATGATAGACATATTTGTGGTATGACAGTTGCAACCTCCTAAAATTCATAGGGAAAAATATTTTTGGTTATATGGTGTTCCCAGGAAGTACTGTGGGTGTTATAAGTGTTTGTGTTTGAAATAAAGCCAGTGACTTCTTTATGTAATATTATACAAGGCTTTCTGACTGGCTCATATACACAGTCTATGTAGAGAAGATAGTTTCCTTGGAATCCTTTCCAGGTAGATAAAAATAGGAAACTCCCTGTATCCATAACCAGTACAAAGGTCAAAACATCATTTGTGACCAGTGCAGACAGATGGCATGCTGTACCCCTTTCAAGTGACACTTGCAATGAGATTCCTTTGTAACAGAGCAATAAAGTGAATGTAGGAAAGTCAAGCACAAGAATGTAAACACAACACTGTGTTAGTTACATTGGTGGCAAATAAAACAGTGTTAACGATACAGTTTTTCATTTCATACCATTTGACGTCATGCACTATTCTAACCACATTGACTAATCGACTGACCAGAATGTCAGTCTAGTAATGACTACATTTTCCAGCCTCAAGAATTTTGAATTCAGCATACAGCAATTAACACCTCTTGGTGTACAACAATGCTGTGATATTGCACTAGGAACATATTATTATATAGTGATCTTTTTGTCTAGTTTGCAGTTTATGCACAGATAGCAGGCAGCAAATTTACTAAGCTCGACTGAAGGATTCGAATATAAAAAACTTTGAATTTCAAAGGTTTTTTTTGGGTACTTCGAGCATCGAATAGGCTACTTCGACCTTCAACTACAACTTCAACACAATCGATTTGAACTAAAAATCGCTCGACTATTCGACCATTTGACTGTCTCTTTAAAAAAAACTTTGACTACATACTTCGCCACTTTAAACCTACCGAGCTACATTGTTAGCCTATGGGGACCTTCCTCATAAGTTTTCTAAGCTATTTATCAAAGAAAAATTGTTAGATCGATGGATTAAAATCCTTCGAAACGTTTGATTCGAAGGATTTAACAGTTCGATTTTTACTTCGATCGATTGATCAAAGTATTTGCGGTAAATCCTTCGACTTCGAATATCGAAGTCGAAGGATTTTACTTTGAGGATCGAATATCGAGGGTTAATTAACCCTCGATATTCGACCGTTAGGAAATGTGCCCCATAATGTACATGCTCTTTAAATGCATACATTGGAAATTGCATGTATAAGCCCATAGAAAAACATTGTAAATTTTATTCATGCAGAAAAAGCTTGTAATAAAATCTGTGTATATCTGCATTTCATGTGTGTAAAAAATGTTGATTACAGGCTGGGATTTAGGATAAGACCACAAATACCTTGGCCTAGGGTGGCAAGATATAGGGGTGTCCAAAATATTCAATAGTCTACAATACATCATGCTTTTGTATTGCAAATAAGGGAGCAGCACTGAGGCTCCCTTGTTTGAGAGTGTGAGAGTATATATAATATATTCATGTAATTTATTTATATTATACTGCATATATAATATATTATTATTATTATTATTATTATTATTAACATGTATTTATATAGCGCCAACATATTGCGTAGAACCGTAAAGTAAATACAACACGCGAATTACATATATAGAATATATGGAGTAACAAACATCACAATCAATACAGGTACAAAAAGGTGAGGAAGGCCTACAGTCTAAAGGGAAGGGAGTAATACACAAGGTGTGGGAGTGGGCAAGATCGAAGTAAGTGGGTGAGAAATGTGGTACTGTAAGTGGTGTTGCGTTTGGTAGTTAAGCAGAGTGAGGGTAGGCTTCTCGAAAGAAGTGCGTTTTCAGAGGTTTTTTGAAGGCAGAAAGGTTGGGAGAAAGTCGGACAGACCGTGGGAGAGTGTTCCAGAGGAGGGGTGCAGCCCTTGCAAAGTCTTGAATTCGAGCATGTGAGGAGGTAATGAGAGAAGAGTTGAGTAGCAGGTCAGTAGAGGAGCGTAGTAAGCGAGTGGTTGAGTTCAGAGATGTAGGGTGGAGCAGAGTTGTGAAGTGCTTTGAAAGTCAGTGTCATTAATTTGAATTTGATTCTGAAAGGTAACGGAAGCCAGTGCAGGGATTGACAGAATGGCGAGGCAGAGGAGGAGCGGTTGCTGAGGTGTATGAGCCTCGCAGCAGTGTTCATTATGGACTGGAGAGGTGACAGTCTCTGGAGGGGGAGGCCAATTAAAAGAGAGTTACAGTAGTCTAGACGCGATATGATGAGAGAGTGAATAAGAATTTTGGCAGCGTCTTGGGTGATAAATAAATATAATTTATATACAGGTATGGGACCTATTATCCAAAATGCTTTGTGGATAAAAACCTTTCCTTAATTTAATTCTTCACCCTAAGTCTTCTAGAATATCAAGTAAACATGAAATAAACCCAGTAGGCTAATTCCAATATGGATTAATTGAATCTAAGTTTGGACCATGTACTGTTATATTATTACAGAGAAAAAGGAAATAATTACAAAAAATGAGGATTATTTGGATAAAATGGAATCTATGGGACACAGCCTTTATGTCATTTGGAACTTTCCAGATAAAAGGTTTTCTGATAACGGGCTTCTGGATAACAGATCCCATACCTGTATAATATATAAATATATTTGGACTCTCTATTTTACAGTTTAGAGTTCAGTTTTGGGCCTATCTAATGGCTAATTTTTTTTTTTTTAAAGGGAGGAATTTAGGAACCTAAATTAAAATGTAGATACATTATATCATTATAACTTTTTACAGTATAATTTCTGTTATGAGAAAAACAGTAATAGGGGTGGTTATTTGTGGGCAGCTATAGGCATCTCTTCATTAAGTATGAAATTAGAGCTCATCATAGTAAAAGTTCACCCTATCTCTATTCATTCCTATGGAATGTTTAGAGGCATATTTATGAAATGGTGAACTCTAACTTTCACCCATTGATAAATAATCCTATAAAATGAACAGAATGGCAGAATTTTACTATGGTGAGCTCTAATTACACATTGAGATGAATGTGGAAATAGTTTAAGACATTTAAATGTACTCAGGGCATAGCATCAAAATAACTTTTAAACAACCAAGTCAAACATCTCAACTAATCCAATGAAACATATTTATAGAGACAGATATATTTTTATAGTGGTTTAACTCATGGTTAAGCAAAATGAGAGTCTTTATGGAAAAACAATTTGGTCTAGCAGTTATAGAATCAACAGCATTTTCCATTTGTCTGTATGAGCTAGAGATAGTAGGTTTTGGCCCACCTGTGATATTCTTAAGGTGGCCATTACGATCTTTCCTGGAAAATATCTTTCCAAGAAAGATCGTTCATTTCAATGCACATGTGTAGAGCTGAATCGTCAGATATACAGGGAGAAACAATATAATTCTACCTGTATCTGACAATTCAGCACTAACAATGGGTAGATGCAAAAGTGCCCGATCAGAATTTATCCAGCAAGATCGATGAGCCAACCGATATCCAAGTCTTCTGCCAACACCGGTAGGCTCATCTCCCACCATACACGCGCCAAATATCATATGATATTTTCAGTGTGTCACCTTATGGCCATCTTTACTAAATTAGATATTGTGTGTTCTTAATATATAATAGTGTACACAAGCTACACACAAGTTCTTAAAAAGAAAAACACATTGCAATAAATAGACACAAAGGCAATATGTCTTGCTACCTATTCCAACATTATCAGCACTATTTACATTCCCCCAAGAGCGTCTTACAACACTTGAAGTGAATACATCAAGAGATCTGGCAGTGAAGTAACAACAACAATCTTGACAGCCCCTTACAACATGGGTGCACACATCCACAGCTGGAGAAGTGTTATTCTATTCCCTCTGTATCAAAGCTGAAGATTTATTGCTTTGTTATTATTATTTTATGGAGTTTTATGACCACACTCATTTCTGGGGATTCTAGGACACTTTCCCCAGGACAAATCAGACATTTGAAGGGGGACTGGATAGTAAGTACTGAAAATGCTGGGAACATCCTGTGCAGCTCTGATTCTCATCTCTTTCGACTGGCAGGTAGGGGGCCAGACTCTGGTTTCAAACCAAGTGGGAGGAAGCTGATAAAGTGGAAAAGCAGAGCAAATAAAAACATTATTGTGAGACAGTTCTGCCAGGCCTGTTCAGTGCTTTCCTTACTGACACATGTCCCAAATTTCCTGAACATGACACTGATTACAGCAACCTCAGTGTTATCTTTGCTGTCTGATGTTGGTCCAGACGATAGTGATATTGATGTTACCTTGCTGATTATTTGGAACTATGTGGCCTGACTTGCTGACTTTACAAAATATTTGTCAAATTTCTTCTTCGTTGCAAGAGATTACAAAGAAAGGTCAGAACAAGTGAAGCATTGTACTTTTGCCCAGTTCTTCTGTTTTTTATTCTTTATTAAATAAAGGGCGACAACTAAGGAATCACTACACAGCACAACTTCCACCTTTCAGTTCAGGGTACAGGATCGCCATCAAAGATCACAGGGCCCCATACGACAACATTTCCTGGGCCCCCTGCGCTGCTCCCACCGCAAGCCCCACCTACAGGTCCGCCCTCCCCACCCCACAGGTCCCCCCCCACCACACAGTAAAAAAAAAAAAATATTGGTGGCTAGGGTTCCCACATGTTAATTAAAAATAAAAAGATATTGGTGGTCAGGGCCCCCCATAAAAAAATATTGGTGGCTAGGACCCCACATGAGAAAAAAAAATTGGTGGCCAGCCCCCCCCCACATTATAAGATAATTGGTGGCCAGGGCCCCTTAAACGTCCATGCCTTCCCGAAGTCAGCAGCTTTCAGAAAGATGGGGGCCTGTCTAATCAAGTAAGTGTGGCATGGCCAGGGCCCCCCTTGCCCTGGGGCCCTCTACAACTCTCCCCCCCCCTGTCATTTAGCATTAGAAATGGGTTCGAAAGTGTAAGCAGGATTTGCACAAAATTGCTGCAGCAGCTTAAGCCTGTCTATGATGCTTCCATATGGGATCAATCTTGGAACATGAGGTGATTCAATAGATAAAGGATGGAGGAGAATATTGCAGGTTATAGATATAGATAGGCAGGCAAGTGTCTCCCACATGTGCCATCAATTCACACCATATGCTTACAGAGGTGTGAGGTGATGTTGACAGTCATTCCCTTCTCTCTGACAAAAAGAAACACGTCAAATCCACTCAGGGCAGAAAGCGAACAATCAAGCGTGAAAGGAAGGGAAATGACAGGCATTGTATTTTTTAGGTTACTATGTCCAAGCTTTCAAACATTCAGGAGATATGCCAGACTCCTATGTTGATAATATATATGGAGTGTGCAAATACCAAGAAATCCACTGCCATGTACTTGGTACATAAAGAACATTATGTTCAACATGGAAGAGCTAAACCATTTTCTCACAGGGCCCTTTTAAGGAGATTAACATTTATGTTAATGATAATCGAATGCCAACATGGATTTCTTGTAACACGTTTCTTTCTTTCAGCGGTACAGCACAGTCAGCAGATTTCTCCGGACGCTCACAGGTGAGGTAGAAAGTGTTTGGCAGCTATACCCACAGAACGCTGGCAAGAACTCACTGAAACCACTGTTTGCATTATAATGAAATCGCTCCAAGGTTTGGAGTGCAAAATATATGTTTCAAATGATTTCTGTTATGGGGAAAGGGAAAAAATGTTGCATAGCATTAAATGCCCAAAGTGCACCCCTATACTTGTATGCTTATTTTAAATTAATTAAGAAGAGACTGCCGCTACATGAAAAATGAAAGCAAAGGCTTGAGGCGTTGCTATTGACAAATTCACTTGTACAATTAAGCACCTATACTCAGGACATGGGGGGTACAGGGGTAAGTTAGTTAGGGGCTTATTGACAGACGGAAAAGTGTCAAGGGCAATGAAAGCGGTGGGACTTGAAGTGTGTGTGTAGGGTTTGGTTGGATCATGGGTTAAGTTTTGCCAATGACCAAGGAGGATCAGGGTTTGTTTGTGGGATTTTTTTTTTCAATTTTCATTTGATCCCAATGTTACGTGTTGGTAGGGCCAACCATTCAGAGGAGCAGGTGACCAGTGGACTAAATATTAGCCTCTTTGGGGTAGGATGATCCTGTTAACTAGTATGTGGCCTCATAATTACCGATGGTGGCCTTGCGTAGATGTGAATGTACCTAATTTAGGATCTACCACCAATTTCTCAATACATCATAAATTATAATAAGCCCAGCATTGACCCCATACAGAGACACCACTTTGAGCCTTCAAGAGTAGGTTAAGAACCACAAAACATTTGCTCAAAATCCTCCAGTTTTCTCCTATTTCCCACTTTTTCCCAGCCATAAATGACATTTATTACATTGCACTTCTGATATAGAATGCATCTTTAGCACAACAGAGCTGCTGGACAAAAGAGCAAGGCCTGTGTTGAAAGATTTTTGGCAAGGAATGTTAAAAATGTAGCTGCTAGTATGTGACCAGGGAATGACAAAAAAGGTCCTTATAAATCCCATCAGAACGTTTGTGTTGAAATTTCAGAACTGTCTCCGGTGCAGAGCATTCCTGGTGATGACTTTGTGGGTCAGAGTGATCAGCATCTGAAGCATCAGTGAGTGTCAACACATGAAGATTACCATGGGTCAGATCTTTAAGGGACTGGGAAGAATTGGTTGGGGTAAAATAGGAAAGTGGAAGATTAATGAGATTTCTGGAGTCTGATGACAGATGATTTTTATGGTAATGGAACTGTAAAGAAACAGTCTTTAAATACTCACTGCTGTAACATTTTAGAACCGTTCTTTCTTACTTTTTTGCTGCTTTTTTATATACAAATTCAAATATGCCTGTGTGCATGGGCTGCACATGCGTCCTCGTCTGCGCACTCCACGTGGAGGGGGGCAATGTGACTGGCCGGGTGTCTGGGGCGCCTGGCCGGCATTTCCCAGCACCACTAATACATCTAAATGAAAGTGGGAAAAAACAGATGAGTTGCAGAATAGAGTCATGCAACTCTCCAGTTTGGATTGTACAGTCTTTGGCACATTCTCTGGCAGCGTATTCCAGTTAACAGGCATATGCTTGATACACTTTGGTGCCACCAGTTTTTTGTCTAACTTAAAACTGCCTGTCACCTTCAGTGACAGACAGCTTTTGGCCCAAATATGAACAATTGCACATTTTCTGGCCATAAACTAGCCAACAATGAAATTGAAAGGAAGTTTCCATTCATGACAGGATGCTAATGTGCCTCTTCACCAACAACCAGGCAGTGGTTTTAATGGCATATGAATGAAAATAAATAGGTGTAGGTCCTGATATAAAGATAAATAATACAAAAAACAGTGAGAACCTGCTAAGGTCGGTAATGCTACCACCAGATAGTATTTACAGTTTCATGCTTATGCTCTCACAAAATACAGACCACATTCAAACTGCTTCAGAATTGTCTATGCATAATACTACACACACATTTTAAGACAAACCCCCCTTCACTATGTTCCCTATGTTAAATAAGGAATAGCAATTGGCTAAAGAAGGCTTCAGGGTAGAAATAAACCACACGTGACAATTTCAAAATTGTAAGAATATACCAGTTATCTAAACTGCTATCAATAGTGATGGGCGAAATTAATTCATCAGGCGCGAATTCGCGGTGAATAAATTTATGAAAATTCGCCGGCGTCAAAAAAAAAATGGACGCTGGCGTCCGTCTTTTTGGACACCAGGGCAATTTCACCAAAATTGGACGCCGGCGTCCATAAAAAGGGACGCGAGCATCAAAAACGAATGCCGGCATCAAAAACGAGAAATGGGAAATTCGCCCATCACTAGTTATCAACCCTGAAGTTGTTTGTACAAAGTCCAATGAATAGAGGAGAGTTTTATAAAACCAGTTCTGGAGCTGGTGGCCCTTTAGAATGATGGGACATGGAATTATACTGTATGTTTCTCTTCTTTAATATAACAATGGATCTGACTAAACTTAATACAGTAGCGACATGTATTATTAAAAGGGTAATAACATTGATTAAATGAATACCTAGATGATGCAAGGATAACACTCCAGCATACAACAGTGTTATTGGTGTTAGAGCCTGAAAAACTTTGATTTAATTGTTTGCAGTGCTTCTTAATAATGGGTTCCAAGTGATATTCCTTGGGGGGGATACATTCTGCCAGTTATAGATCATAGCTACATTACTGGATTGCAGGTTTATCAGACAAGTGAGATTGCCTGAAGAAATGACAAGAGATCAAATTAACCCTCTCAAAACAATATGAAGAAGACATTCCTTTGATACCATCTTTGGGAAGTAAAGTTTAGGTGCAACTAGTGATGGGCGAATTCCGCGATTCAGAGCCGGCAAATAAAAATTTGACCAAAAAAAAGGTCCGTTTTTTTTGTACACCAGTGCATTTTCGCCTGCTTATGTGGCGGCGTCCAAAAAATGGACACCGGCGTCAAAAACTAGACACCAGCGCCGTTTCGCAAATTTTTCGCCGTTTCGCAAATTTCACAGGAATTATTTGGAGAAGCGAAACGCCACAGATTCACCCATCACTAGCACTAACTCTTCTGAAACTAATTTGAACATTAATACAAAGCAATGTGGGTCATCAAGTATAGGCAACTCTGGGTCTGCAGGCATACTATTGTGATTCCCATTCATGTCACTGATGATATGTAGAGGAAGGAAATACCTTGAGTGACAATGCCATAATACAATTTATTTGATTTCCCTTTGTGCAGACATTCTTCCTGTATCTTGATAACAGGTACAGACAGACAAATACTGCCTATTTAAAAAGGGTTTCCTTTGTCCAGCAGTCTTTTTGGGGCACTTTTGCAATTTACATGTGACCATAATGCACAGTATTTCACCAAAAGGCCAATTGACTAAACAACATGAAAAGCAAAGCAGCTCAACAGAGGCTTATGAGCAAGATCTGTTTTTGGGACTGTGCCTCTTACAAAAAAAAGTGATACTGACATGGAAATGTTTTTGTTTTCCAAAATACATCAGTTAATAGTGCTGTTTCTCAAAAGAACAAACAATTTTTTTATATTTAATTTTGAAATCTGACTTGAGGCTAGACAGTTTGTCAGTTTCCCAGTTGCCCCCAGTCATGTGACTTGTGCTCTGATAAACTTCAGTCACTCGTTACTGCTGTACTGCAAGTTGGAGTGACATAACCTCCTCCCCCCCCCAGCAGCCTAACAACAGAACAATGGGAAGGTAACCAGATAGCAGCTCCCTAACACAAGAGAACAGCTCCCTGGTAGATCTAAGAAAAGCACTCAATAGTAAAATCCAGGTCCCACTGTGACGCATTCAGTTACATTGAGTAGGAGCTAGCTAGCTGGCTAGCTTGACAAAGAGCCGTGCGAGGCTCGAAACGTTGCTATGCTGCCCTGCTGTGTGTGAATAAAGGCAATTTTTATTCAATTTTGGAGTGCTGCCCATCTCTTCTCTGACATTGAGTAGGAGCAACAATAGTCTGCCAGAAAGCAGTTCCATCTTAAAGTGCTGGCTCTTTCTGAAAGCACATGACCAGGAACAATGACCTGAGATGGCTGCCTACACACCAATATTACAACTAAAAAAATACACTTGCTGGTTCAGGAATTAAATGTTATATTGTATAGTGAATTATTTGCAGTGCAAACAGTGTAGTTTAGAAATAAAAACGACATCATAAAAATCATGACAGAATCCCTTTAAGTCTAAAATAGTTTGAATACACGTAGTTAAGGGAAAATTAGAAACACTTTTGTAAGTTTTAGACAAAATGAGTGGGAAAAGTAAATTATTGTGACAAAATAGATGTATATCATATTTCTCACAAGACTACAGAAATAATTTCCAAATCTCCTCCTGCCCTTGCATTATTCTGTACGGAACACCAGCCACACCACAGCAGAAGCTTTCCCCCATGCTAATCTGAGTACCTGGGTGTTTAGCACACTGATGTATGTCATGATGTATTGATAGTTTTAATGCAAGTACAATAAAAGCTAAATCACAGAGATTCTTTGTTTAACATTTGTTGTTAATCTACGAAGCATGGGGCCAATGTGTTTTTCTCAATAACTGCAATGTTATTCTTTCAGAGCGAATTATTATGCAAAGTCATTTGTTACTTTAGACATTTTGCATTAGAAGGTATTTACTATTGTCTAGCTATAGAAGATGAAAGACCCACTAGCTGTGCATATGACATTTACAAATGAATTTTTCCGTCTGTAAAAGATTGTGGAAAGTTAATTTGTGCTCCCTTGCACAGTGGAAGTAGCATTAAGGACATAAAATAAAGAAGCAATAGAAAAAAACTAAAAGAATGAAAATGGAATATGTTTGCTAACAATTGACCATTTTGGCTATACTGAAACAATGTCACACTATAGTCATGCCATAATTACAGATTAGTTTGATAAAATGAATCCATCAAGTTTAAATCCTGCCTATATTCTAGATTATCCCAACAAAGGCAAAAAAAACTCTCCAATTTGCCTGAAAAAAAAAACCCAAGATGATGTCTGATGCCTTAGATCATGATATAAATCTGCTAAATTAAGGTAAACTAAAAATATATTAGAAAATAATTTTGAATTATAATGCAATGAAGGCAACATTATAGAAAATAATAACTGGTAATCACATTTATATTTCTGCACAATGGTCAGATAATATTGTCAGGTTTGCTTTTTATTGTCGATTTATTGGTTAGGTTGCCTCCCAGGTATGTTGCTACACTGTGGCCACTCACTGGCCAATGCCCTTACCATTTAGTTGTAAATTGAATGAGTGCATTTTCCTGTTTGCAGCCTTTTTAAATCTGAGCTCTCATTTACTGTTTCTTTGCTTAATATAGCTCTGCTGTGAATGTCAAAAACCATATTGGTTTGTAAGCTCACAGGGTCACCTGGAATAACCATCAAAATGTATCTGATTTGGAACCAATCAGCTGCCTTGAAAAATTTAGTACTGGCTTCATTTGCTTCATATGTCACTGATAACTATCAACTGCTTAGGTTTCTGTCTAGCCATGTCTTATTCAAACTTAGTGAACACCTAATTTACACATTAGAAGGAAAATAAAGAACACAAACAAATGTGAAATAGAAAGATAGGATTTGGTTCTTTAGACTTCTGTGTACTGCATAGGACTACCTTTTATCATTATCATCATGCTCACCCTTTTTTCAAATAGTGATATTATGAACCTTGTTTACCAAAAGGAAGTGAGATTATTGGGTCAGCTGGGAAATTGACAAAATGTCTAGCCCCATGTCAGATTTCAAAATTGAATATAAAAAAATCTGTTTGCTCTTTTGAGAAATGGATTAGAGCAGAATTCTGCTGGAGCAGCACTATTAACTGATTCATTTTGAAAAAATGTTTTTTTACTATGACAGTATCCCTTTAAAGTATACTGGAAATGAGGGAATGATTTAAACATCTGCAGATGATCCACAGATGACTTAGAAGGTAAGTGAAAGAATTGTAGAAAAGTAGTGTAAGCTGGCTTGCAGGACAAAAGATGAGAAACGTTGGTAGAGTTTGTAGACTTCAGGGGTACACGTTTTAAAAAGGAATAAGATTTAACAGGAAGGTCCAGTAATAATGAAGGATATTAAACAGGTTTGAACAATGGCATCTTGTGGGAAAAACTATAGATAGAGAAATTCCAAAGAAACTTGTGTGAGGTTTGTGAGTAAAGAGTAGGAAGGAGAGCACTGAATCAAATTAGGGCAAAAACATTGATCACAGAACTTTGTGGTAGTTTTTATTAAAAATAAGGGTGACTACCAAGCCATCCAACCCAAGTGATTCATGTGGAAAAGCGAAGACAGACAACTGACTTCTTCATCACCTTGCAGCACCCACTGAAGGTCTGAATTGCTTGGTCTCACCCAGGAACCTTTTTTCTTGAAACTTTGGATTAATAAACCTTTCTTTTTTTACCTATATTGACTTTGAATCTGTAAGCGACATCACTGTGAACAATTTATTTAATTTTTGCATGATTCACTAATGAATTTAAGGTGTGCAGCCTATACACGCTGATATATTTCCAGTGGGACACTTCAGGTTGCCTGGAAAAAATTATTTTTATGGTTTACCATGAGAGATTCCATTTCATGGGAAAAATCTTATCTCCTCATTCAGTTCCAGTTTTTCCCATATAAGTCAATGGAATTTTTAAGTGATAAACATGACAACCGTTTTTCTTACTGAATTGCATCAGGCTCAGTCTGAAATTGAATTAGGAGATAAGCTTTTCTTATAAAATTTAATCTGGCCAATAATGTTCTGTCTGCATGAATCTATGATCTGGAACTTAAGGGAATGTCACAAAACAGGTGAATATTTCCCCAATATACTGGGTCATATTTAGCTAACTTTGATTGGTTGACCCGTGGCCAATTATAGGATCATAACAGAGGCCAATGGAAGTTGTCAGGAGAGGAGCAAATCATCAAGTCAATGCAGTCCTCCCCCCAATGGGATTTTTAAACCTGTCCAATAGATATCTGACTGATTTTTGCCATATATCTGCTGGGATGGAATCTGGGGAGGGCTATACATTGGCAGAGAAGCTATTTACTTGGTCTAAAGGGGCTGGATCGTCAGTTTAAATCTGCCTGTGTATGGCCATTTGGCCAGCTTTACATGTGTATATACATACAGTATAGCAAATAAAGATCATAGCTCTTAAAAGTCTGGAGTGGTGCAGAAATGAATGTTGCATAAAACTGGAGCAATATATAATAGTTTTTATATAATTTGCATTTTTATTATTATATTTCGTATTTATATATTAGATTCTGTCTAGCTCTCATCATGCATTATCATATGTCAAGACACGCAGGCCAGGGCACTCACTCAATCCATCTTTTCAGATACACAACAAAGTTGGCGTTATGTGGTAAGTAGTGGTTTTTGTGACTAAGGAAATGTAGCTTTCATATAAAGTAGGAGCAGGTGCTGTCAATAAAGAGAATTCTTAACCCTGCTCATATTTATTTGATTTTCTCTGTGTCCAGGCATTCAGCCATAGCTTCAGTTTCAGCTTTCTTGGCTTGACAGAGGGAGAGCGAGGGAAAATTTTTGTGAAAAACGTGGAAATAGATTTCAAAGTCAGATCTGCAGGCTTTCAGGCGATTTGCTGGTAAAGCTCTTGCGATGTTTTCCTAACCTCAGTATCTAAACAAATCAGGGCAGTTTTTAAGCTTATTCAGATGGAAAACGGACACTTTCCCAGATGGATTTGCTTTACCACCAATTAAATACAGCTTCTTTCTGCCTCACTTCTGTATCACCTCAAACGTAGACCCTTCTTCTAGTGACTCCAGGCAAAATTATGAAAAGCCAGCTTGTCACCCAGTTAGCTGGGAAACATTGAAAGGCTATTGTGCTGTTCTCCTTATACTAAGCCATACTAATACATTTCATAAAGCAGATGGAGTCACTTACGCTAAACCAAACACTATAAAAAGTCATTCAAACCACCCGCAATTTATAAACAGTCAATAGACTAAATTTGTAAGAAAAAAAACATCTGCCTTAGATGTCATTGTGAGCGGCAGTTTGGGCAATTTTTTGGACAATTAAGATCAATAAAAGTGGTTGGCTGAGACTGGCCCTTAAATTCACTTTTAATTATGTGTAATAAACCCTTGGGGCTGCTTTCTGTACAGAAACGTCTAAAGTTGCAGTAGTTCCAAAAATCTGTTCCACTTTATGGTTCACATGACCACCAGAATCACAATCAAGTTTGAAGTGTACATGATATTGCTTCCCATAGCACTAATATACCTAAAATGAGTGAAAGAATATGTTTTTCTTGTGTCATGCCCAGTGAGTAACAGTGTCACTGACAGCCCTCTGATTGGAGGAGATACAGCATTAAGATTGTATGTAGCAGATAAAGTTACCAACATTTAGTATACTTAGGTTACGATCATCCTTTATTTATGTAGCACCAACACATTTATACAGCGCATTACAGAGGCCTAAAAGTAGGCAAAACATAGGAATTAAGCAGACATTGCATTTGACATCGACCTGTATGCCTGGATTACTCTATGTAAAGTGATACCTGTCAAGTTAGTGAAGATTAATTATTAAATATCTGCAAATGTTCATTTGCATAGTTACAGTAAAATCAGTTTCAATGTCATGATGTATGTAATAGAAATTGCATGTTTATATCAGTGACAGCTCCCCTCTTCCGTTCTCCTCTTTGGAGCCACATGCAAGATGGTGGCACCCATGGAACTGAAGTGCCGCTTCACAGCGCAGTGATGTCAGTGTGCACCGATTTGTTGCTAAATTCCAACTTTAAAAGTCGCCAAAGTGACAGACTCCTTGCCCGTGAATATTGTTTGTATTTTGACTGATTCCTGTTTCTGACATCGGCTTGCTCTCTGGCTACGCACTTTTTCTGCCTGCACCGACCCTTTTGCCTGGATATGATCATGAACTTGTTTAACCCTTTGGATACCTTGCTTTGAATCTGTGGCTTTCAGGTTCCTCATTGGTGCCTACTACATAATTGAAGCCACAAGGCCCTGACAGGTGGAACATGAACATTGAACAGTTGTTTCTAGTTGCACTTTTCGACCATAGGAGGCTGCTAGGAATTGGTATCTTAATGTGATAGGGGCCTTAATGTCACCAAACGAGCGGATCTCTCCCTGATATGCCCGCCTTGAGGTGTGCAATATCGGGCTGATCCGATCGTGGGCCCTAGGGATCCTAACGGTGGCTTTAGGGGCGGTCGGATCGCGAGACCGTATCAACGAACCGGCCGCGATCCAACGGGATTTTTAGTCCCATCCGACTTTCGATCTTGATCGGGGAAGCCCGTCGGGGGGTCCCATACATGGGCCAATAAGCTGCCGACTCGGTCTGTTGGCAGCTTTTATCGGCCAGTGTATGGTCAGGCACACTGTAAGCTTCTCTGGGACAGAGATTGATGATTTATTATCTCTGTAAAGATCTGTAGAAATGTGTAAGTGCTATGTAAAAAGAAGATAATAAACTTCATGGTGAAATGCCCAGTTGGGTCCTCAGTAGCTATAATTTTTGTAGTGGTTAAAGAGTATTGTGGAGTACTGACTTGAGTACTACTGGGTAATTTTCAAACAGATAGGCTTCACTAAGGAGGAAGACCTCAGTGAAGGCTTTTTGGTGTCACTATTACTCTGATTAGATGGTGAGTTTCTTTAGGTAGTTATGAAGGAGAATTTCCTGTTGCTCTACTGAAGGAAGCTGCTTTTGTGCATGAATTAATAGCCTTTACTGAACAGCTTGTATGTTATATACACATGCTTATTTGTAGAAAAGAGCACTGAGTTAAGGAGTGCAGGGTACTTTAAGGAGTGTGTTTTTTTTTGTTTTGTTTCTGCACGCATGCACTTGAATGAACAACCCAAAAGTGATAAACCATATAAGAATAATGTAGTTATCTTTTTTCCTATGAGGAAATAATAGCCCATAATTCCACTACACATTGATAGAGGCTTAGCCCTTAGACTATGTTTAGGGTGGGAAGGAATTATGTGGCTTTTATAAGAGCTCAAGGGTCCATATAATGTCACCCTTGTTAATACTCTGATCTTGTGGAAGTAGATTTATTCTAACAGGTCTTTTTTGCTGAATCTAACAGATTGATGTTAAATACTCCATACGCAAGAGAGCACACAAATGGTTAAAGAACAGGTGGCAGGCTGTGCCTTCTCCCAGCCTTACTGTATAATACATATCTGTGTGCAATGAGTGAATATGATTAAACTGGAATTTTCAGACATCCTGTGCAGATTGAACACAAATCAACCTGAACCAGGTCTAATATGCTTGGAACTAAGAGAGCCAAAAGTGTGTTTTGGCTAAAATGTCTAAGGATTTTCTTTCCTGCTTTTGCTAGGTACAATTTGATTTATAGTCTCTTTTACTCACAGCTCGACTGAGATGTATTAATATATACAGGAGCAGAGGTGTGATGATAGTGGGGGCGGTGATGGACACTTACTTTTTCCCTTTCAAATGCCTTTTATTAAATACTTTTTTCCTTCCAGGCACTTTCTATATTTACTATTAATTGTTACTTCTATTCCGACTCAAAATAAAACCTCAGTAAAACCAACAGTATTTAGAACCTGTAGATTCAATAAACAAAGCCAAAAAAAAGGACACACCACTACATTTCTGTACCTTGCTTCCTGCAATAAAACCTTCCTTCCCCCTATAAATTCTACCACAATTAATGGTAACCCAGCATGCCTAGGTCTATATGCTGACTTTACTGCACAAAGCACATTGAACTGCGTTAAAATCTCTTCTTTTGTTTTTCTACTCTATATGAATTAATATCAGACCTGTTTCTAATTCCTTCCACCATTATTCACTCACAGACATTTTGGGAGTGGTAATTTAGCCATAGCCATAGCTAAAGACCCACAGGTTGCAGTTCCCATATATGCATCCAGAGCTTGATGATCCAGTTAATATATTACTTGTGTAGTAAACTATACAGACTTCTGGGCTGTTTGTTACTTTATTTTGAGTCTTTCACACATGGGTTTAACAATAAAGACACCACATGCAGTGTCATGGCCGATTGGACAAAAACTGCACATGGTTGGCCAGATACAGCCTACCTTAACTGTCATGAAAAATGATTGTGAAACAAGACTTGCATTAGTACCCTATGGTCTGGCGCTAACTAGACCACTGGTTTAAAGACATATTTTAGGTCTAACATTTGTCCAGGGCCCCCTTAGCTTGAAAAAACACACAAAATCAGCCATTAAGCCGTAGCAGATTAAAGGCCATTAAATAATTTTTACTAGTGATGGGCGAATTTATTCGCCAGGTGCAAATTCGCAGCAAATTCCCACGATTCGCTGCTGGTGAATAAATTCTAGAAACCGCAGCAAAAATTTGCCGGCGTCCAAAAAAACGGACGCGGCTGTCAAAAACGGATGACGGCGTCAAATGAGTGGCGTTTCGCAAATTTGTCACCGTTTCATGAATTTCGTTTGAAATTCACAATTTTTTTGGCAAAAAGCTCCAAATTCGCCCATCACTAATTTTTACTTCAAAATCGAATTGACCTTTAAGTTCGGTTTCCAAGAGTACTTAGGGTATGTACTACATACCTGCTGAAGCCCCAAATGTTGTAAATTATAGAGAAGACTCTGCGTAGTTTTACATTGTATCCTTAGGCCTAAAGCAGCACCTTCATTCCCTGATTATAGTCCCAAAAATGATCCAGCAGCTGAGCTATGCACCTCACTAAATGGGGCATCATAATGCAGCCTGTACAGGTTGTTGATAGCTTGGTCTGCTTTCATATTGTGAATGTGCAGGTTTCCTAAAGGAATATGTGTTAGAGAGTTGGACCAAAAAACATTTCAGAGCAAAAAAAAACCAGATTTGTATACTAAGAAGCACCTAAACCTGACAATACATATACCTTTGATATTGACATATTTTATGAATTACAGTGTATGTATGGTGGCTGGTGATCCTAACCAATCCATGTATCAGGCATGTTTGGAAATCTTATCTGTTGATGCACCATATTGGTCAACATATGGTGCACTGGAGGTTGAATAAGTGAAGAGAAGCCGAAGGAGGGTGCTTGTACAGTTTATGCACATGGCCGATTGGAGAAAAACTACACATGCTTGTCCAGATATAACCTACCTTAAGACAGATTCAGAAAAGATTGTGAAACAAGACTGTACAGAGCACAGGGACTTTGATGATGGACTGAGCTTTTCCTTCTCAATGAGAGAACTCACTGTCATCCTACACCCACCGGCTGACTAGGTTCTTGTGTTATTTCACAGCTGATGGTTGTACCCTTGATGCTGCCACCTAGGGCTGGGTTTGGAAATAACTTGAATATGTTCAAATTTTAAAATGTATATAAAATAAATCCTTTAGATAAAAACGCTGTGCTATGACATATATATATATAGGTTTGTGTGTACATGTATAAATGTGCACAAGGGTTCATTTGGAGGGGTTGAGCACGATAGACTTTGGTCCTTTTTTCAACCCAATTTAACTATATAACTATGACCTGTAACATTTGGTGTATTATATTAGGCTTTTTATATCCTTTTATATTTCTATCATATTTTTCACATAAGAAAGACTGTTAATAATCAACAAATAATCTTTTTATTTAGCCATAGATCCTATTCCATATAGCTGAAATATGGTAATAATGACACAGTTAATGGAAGAGAAAGTGGGGTTTATTGGAAAAGTAATTAAACCTGTGAAATAAACGTTAGCAACAATAAACCTTATAATAAATTGCCCTGCACATATGAAAACATAATCAGTGTCTCGTTTTATTTTTTTCTTGGCTTTTTTCTTTATGCAGCTTATGAACAGAAAAGGACATTGCAATATCTGTGAAACTGCTTTAGACTCCTGGGCCAGGTCTGATGGCTTTCAGAGCTTGCCAAACGTGAAACAGAAAGACCACTCGGTTGTTCTACAAGCAATGCCATTTTGCTTTATGGAATCTTGTGCTTGCCTGGAAAAAAAAATGAAAGTTGTCCTCAGCCAGAAACCACCCAGTGCATCCATAAGTCTCTAAATGGAACTGACTTTGTTAAAAAAAAACCTTCAATAAATAGTTTTAAGAAAGAAGAAAGGTGTTAAGAAGCATTGGCAGGAGTTTATTCCCATTAAAAATATTGATGCTTGCAAATGTATTTTACATACGGTTTTATTTCTGTGTCTGCATTAGATTCCATTTATGGAATCTCTATCACATGCATGCTGTATAAAGCATCACAACTATTCCCCATTTCATGTTCAGGCCAGTCAAAGGATTTAAAGGAACAGTAACAACAAAACTGAAAGTGTTTTACAGTAATTCAAATATAATTTACTGTTGCCCTGCACTGTTTTGTGTTTGCTTGAGAAAGCCTACTATCGCTTATATTAACAAGCTGCTGTGTAGCCATGGGGGCAGTTATTCTAGCTAAAACAATGGTATCCTGCAGTGCATCTGTTATCTGCTTTATAACCTGTTACTTGAATGGCTGCCCCATGGCTACACAGCAGTTATTTATATAAACTATAGTAGTGTTTCAGAAGCAAGCACATCAGATTTACCAATGAAGGGCACCAATACCTGACACTTTAATTGCTTTAAACTCTTTAATTTTGTAGTGTTACTGTTCCTTTAAGAGGCTGGCAATCCTAGCTACAGTATATAACCCCTATAGGTGTACTTTTCTATCAAGACAATGAGACCTGTTCATACATGTGTAATCAGCATCAAATAATTCCATTGCTCTTTGCCACTTTCTACCCATCATTTTGCCTTCTATAAAGCTGCATATTTATAAAGCAGTGTAGTCATTTAAACTTAACATGAGCAAGTATAGCAATCTTGCATAGAAACCAGTATATTTAGGAAAATTGCCAAAGAAACCTGCGTCACTGATGCAACTTAATTGATGTGCCAAATTCTACTCAAGTTTGCAGGCTATTTTACAGTCATTTTTCCAATTTTTGCAAAATTAAATGTATGTGCTATAACAAATAATGTGCAATTAGCTTTGACCTTACTAGGGCACTTATGCTAATGAAAAAAAATATTTGCCTGCTTACTATACGGCAAATGAAACTAGCTTGTGTACATTCAACTCCTAGCTCAGCAGTTCTTCCATTTAGAACACTTAGGGGCCGATTCACTAAATTCGAGTGAAGGGTTCGAATTAAAAAAACTTCGAATTTCGAAGTTTTTTTGGGCTACTTCGACCTTCGACTACGAAAATCGAACGATTCGAACTAAAAATCATTCGACTATTCGACCATTCGATAGTCGAAGTACTGTCTCTTTAAGAAAAACTTCGACCCCCTACTTCGGCAGCTAAAAGCTACCGAAGTCAATGTTAGCCTATGGGGAAGGTCCCCATAGGCTTGCCTGGGATTTTTTGATCGAAGGATTTAATCGTTCGATCGAATGAAAAATCCTTCGATCGATCGATCGCAGGATTTGCGCTAAATCGTTCGACTTCGATATTCGAAGTCGAACGATTTTAGTTCCTAGTCGAATATCGAGGGTTAATTAACCCTCGATATTCGACCCATAGTGAATCGGCCCCTATGGGGGGAATTTTATTAAAGTCGCAAAGAGAAAAACAATTCGCACCAATAAGAATAAAAATCCACATCTCGCAATGTAATATTGTTCCTTACATTGTTATTGCATTGCGAATTTTAATTGCACATTGCGAATTTTAATTGCGCACTCTTAAGAAGTGCTTGAAGGTGTCATAATCTTTTGGAGCAAACATAACGACTTTTTCAGTAAGAAGTTTTATTACATTTACTGTGCATTGGCGCAAACATTCGCAAACGGTCTTCCACTGTCGGAAGTGGTCGCTAAACAGTTTCCGGGTTCGCAAAATCTATATTAAATCCCCACAAAGCAAAATGTGTTTGCGCACAGGCATAACTTTTCGCATTGCGAATAGTTTTTCCGTTACCAACTTTTATTACAATCCCCCGTTAGGCTATCACTGGATTTATTGTATATTTCTACATGATATACTACAACTGCTCTACATACAAACCCGCTCTGAGAAGTAGACAAGCATAAGGGTGTTTGCAATGCATAAGCTTGTGTTTAAGTCCATACGTATGCTTTCATTTTATTTGTACTCTGGGAACCAGAAATGCTGCTAGATGTTTCCTTGACATCAGACTGATACCAACAATTTGACTGAAACCTCATATAAAAGCTCAGACTGCCCCGGGACAAGGCTGTAAAACCCAGGTCCAAGAGGTTTTCAAAAAATCCACCCAAAAAGCCCCTTTGAAGTTAGAGAGAAAAGTTTACATAGCTTGGCCCTATTTGAGAACTCTCAGTTGGATAGGTGAACCTTACTGAAATTTGATACACCTCCAAGTATTAGAGACCTTACACATGGGGATTTAAACTTGCATCCCTGTGCAGAATAAATGCCAGAGTGTAAGGGTCCTCAAGGTGCAAACCCAGGCAAATTATGCACTGCCCTTGCCATAGACAGCATATGTCACTTAGACTATTGAGTGTCACTGTTAATACTCACCCATCTGGTTGCAGCACAGCTGCAGGAATTGGGGAAGGCTGCAGGACACTTTTAAAAATGTTCACTTTTTGTAAGCGTCATATGAAAAGCAGTGAACCCACCAAGGAATTATATGCAAAACTGTGATTCCTCACTTTTGTGAAAATCCATATTTGAAATCCTTTATCTGGAAAATTGTTATCCAGAAAGCTCTGAATTATAGGATGGCCCTCTCCCATAGGATCCATTCAAAGCAAATTTCATTTTTCTTTGTAATAAGAAAACAGTATGTTGTAGTTGATGTAGTTAATCCTTATTGGAGGCAAAACAATCCTATTTTGGTCAAATAATGTTTAAATATTTAGAAAATGGAGTATGGAGATCCAAATTATGAAACAATCCTTTATCCAGTAAACCCCAGGTCCTGGGCATTCTGAATAACAGGTCCCATAACTGTACTTTTATTAATAAGCGATATTTTTGCTTTGCTGTCAAAAGTCTTGTGAGGTTTTTTTTACTGAAGGGGTTAATGCTCCATGGCTTGAAGGCACTTGATGTTTCATACTGGGTCTGGCTTTGGTCACACCGTTGATTTGGCAGCTATTAATAGAGTAGTGGGTCACATATGGAAACAATTGGTGTAATGAACTGAGCCGTGCTGTGTCAAGCAGTGACAACCATATGGTAATCCTCAAACCTTGGCTTCACCTGGGATTGTGAGAACAATTCAAATTAGGGGATGAAATAAGCATTTCAATTAAGTGTGATAATGTATGCAAATGTAATAGTTTTGCTGCAAGATAAACAAAGTCCACTTACCCCCAGCATTTCTTCATAGAATGTTAACCTTGTCTTCATTTAAAGCATACCCACAGTTGCTTTTTATTCACAGTGCCATTTTCTAGCTTTACTCCTGAACTGGATTAAAAAAAACATGTATTTATTCTCTGATGGGAATACAATGTAGTGCATCAATAATTATTCTTCATAATTACAGTTCAGAGTTTTTTTTTCAGGAATGTGGATATTAACTGATCTGATTTATATTTTAATAAACAAAACTAAAATCATAGATTATGTTTTTCTGTAATATACTTTTAGTTAATTCCAAAAAAGAACTGAAAATGAAACGCTTGTGTCGTATGAAAATTAAAATTTATTAAATGTAATATTGTTTCTCTCTGAAAACAATCATTTTCAGCATTTCAAAATAATAAAATGTAATTAAACCCAATAATCCCAAAGTAAAATATTGTATTGCCCTTTTTATTAATTAAAAAAAAAACTGGCAGGCCAGATTTAAAAGAAATGAATAAACACAATTAATTTAAAATTCACCAAAAATCTATAGAGCAACTATAATAAATCAAATAAATCGAATAGCAGTCTCCACAATTCCTGGATAAATGAGTAAAAATAAAGTAAATTCATGAAACCCAAAACAGTTAAAAAAATACGTTCTTAGTCTGTCCAATTAATTCAGAAATTACTATAATATGTATTCCATAGCAACCAATATATTAATTAAGCTCAAAAGGGCTTAACAAATAAAACCTTCTCAGCCTCTCCAATTAAACCAGGAGTTACTACATAGATTCCATAGAAATGTGGTTTAGTTCTTATGTATATGGTCTTTGTGAATGTGTACACAGACCATTTCATATACATTTTTTATTGGAGTGAGAGCTGCCATATTTCTTGTTTTAAATGCAATATATATCATACTTATCAGCAAAACAGAACATTTTGTGGACTAAGATACTGTGGACTAGATTGCCCTGTAACTACATTTCATCCACTGCTCTTCAGTATAATGTGTTATCATATTGTCACGAACGGCACCCTAAATCCAGAACCCAAGCTAAGCTCCCTGGTCTCGGCTCTTGCTTCTGCCTTTAACCGCAGCCTTTCACCGTCAGAAAGGCCGGAATCAGGATTGGAGAGCGTAGAATAGCAGACAGGCCGGATCAGCTTGGAGAGGTCAGAATAAACAGGCAGGCAATGGTCAGATTGGAGAGTTCAGAATAGTCAGGGAAAGCAAGGGTCAATACACAGAAGATCAATCAGGATTCAAATAGGATAGCACCCAGGAACAAGCTAAAGTGAACCTAACAACGGGCAGTGCTTTCAAAACTGAGTTCCCCTTTTATACTTTTGAATTTCGTGCCAATGCACCGTGACATCATCACACCGGCGCATAAGCCCGTAAGCTTAAGGAAACCGGCACTGAAGGAAACAGGACGCAAGTGGCGGAGGCATGGTGGGCGCCCCCGCATGCCAGAGGGTACGCCACTGGACCACCAGGGTAAGCCACTGGACCACCAGGGTAAATGTTATTCGTTACACCTATTGCATGAAAGAAGGAGAATCCTACCTAAACAAAAATATGACCTTGAGTCATTTTCAGAAACCTGTTTACTGATATAATACCTTCTAAGAAGCATATGCAGAAGCAAAGCTTTCCTTGAATTGGTGGGAAACCTTTCTATATCAGATTATCTTTAAGACCATCAACAGAAACATTTCAGGGAAGTCAGTTTAATAACGATAAGGCTGGTCCACATAGCTGACCAGTTAAAGGTCAAATTAATAATCAACACCACTATTTTCTGCAACTAGAAATGAAGTCCATATGTCCAATTTGACCATAGAGATAAAGTACCAAAATGGAATTTGGGGTTATTGAGCAAGCTTGAAGGACTTGAGACTTCTTTTTAATTGCATTTATACTTTCAGCTTCAGGGAACTTTGAGCATCTTTAAAGATTTTTTTTTTTCTATTCACACAAAGGGTAAGTAAACTGAGCCACCAGGACCAAACATATGCATAGCCCAAAGCTGATTTAGCAGCAGTAATCTTCTGTCTGGAAGTCTATAGATTTTTCTCTCCATAGGCTCCAAAGACCTTCCTGCCTCCACGGTATCACTTTGACCACCATATTGACTTGAGTCTAGCACTTAATCTGTGGGAGGAAATCTAACCCTTGGTCTTGTAAAGAAATCCCAGAGAGGGTAACAAAAGTGCAGCTTGGAAAAGGGTGAACCTGAGTGGAAAAGTCAACCGCACTCACTGAAACCACCCTGAACTATTTTACATGATTGAAATGCCATAATCAGAAAACACAGCATGCAGTAGCAACTTACGCCAGTTATTAATTTAACTACTTTATAGCTACTTTACTTATTAATAGGATTCAGTGATGATTTTGGGAGAAAATTATTTAAAATTTGTATTTTTCCCAAAAGTTTATTTATATTATGCATAGCTGTCCATTTAAAAGTGTATTTACAGGCCTTAACAGTTTAATTTTGTCTTTCTGTGAGGGCTGGGAACATAGCCAAGCACATTTATATCCTTATAGTTATTTGACAGCATAACATGTTCTCCTAGTCAATCTTAAAGTGATACTGACACTAAAAAACTACTTTTTAAAATATGAATGTACATTAAATGTTACCTATAGGTCATGTTGATCGTTTTTTTGCTGAGATGTTTGTGTTTGTAAGTTATTGTTAGTTGAAGTTTCTCACCTGACTGTTTTGCCAACCTGACTGTCACATCTCAGCCTGTCTATTAAAGTTTCAAATGCTAACGGACTCCTGCTGCACAAATATGGCAGCCCCCTCATACAGGAACATGGGGCACCAGACATGTAAGGTAAAAGCATCGTGCAAATACTTTATGGCAAAGTTATAAGTAGCTTTCAAAACCAATATTATGATAGATGTAAAAAAAAGTTTAATTTCTGGTGTCAGTATCTCTTTAAAGCAACTACCCCTGTACTAACACCAGTGATTTACCTGAAGACCACCAAGTGTGTTGGCGTGCGCCAGAGCCGACACAAGGCTTAGACATTTTGTCAATTTCCCAGCTGCCCCATATCATGTGACTTGTGCCTGCACTTCAGGAGAGAAATGCTTTCTGGCAGGCTGCTGTTTTTCCTTCTCAATGTAATTGAATGTGTCTCAGTGGGACATGGGTTTTTACTATTGAGTGTTGTTCTTAGATCTACCAGGCAGCTGTTATCTTGTGTTAGAGAGCTGTTATCTGGTTACCTTCCCATTGTTTTGTTGTTAGGCTGCTGGGGGGGGGGTGATATCACTCCAACTTGCAGTACAGCAGTAAAGAGTGATTTAAGTGTATCAGAGCACAAGTCACATGACTTGGGGCAGCTGGGAAATTGACAAAATGTCTAGCCCCATGTCAGATTTCAAAATTGAATATAAAAAAATCTGTTTGCTCTTTTGAGAAATGGATTTCAGTGCAGAATTCTGCTGGAGCAGCACTATTAACTGATTCATTTTGAAAAAAAAAAATTTTTCCCTTGACAGTATCCCTTTAACGGGCTCCTGGTGAAAAGTGTACTCTAATGTGATAAGCACCTCCGCTGGGGCAGAGACTTTTGTTAATAGTGAACAACCTCTGTAAAACACTGTGTAACATATTGACGCTATACTTGTAGAAAGGATAATAGTTCTGCAGAGATTACATGACACTCCTGATCTGGATGCTATTATTCTCATATATTAAATATCTATGCGTGTTTTGTATTTAAATAAAAATAAATGGGTGAAATATGGGTAATGATATTTATCACAACCAGACTGATTTTCTAGTAAGTGGATAATTGTGACTTTTAAATGTATGGTCTGCTTTCCTTCTGCATCCTACATCTTGGGGCACACAAAGCATTCCTCCCCTGCTTAGAACTCCACAAATTGTTTGTAAGTGCCCACATTAAATTCAATAGAAATCATGGGAAAGAATGTTGTTTCGACTATAAAGTGTGTCTCACTAGATTCCAAATTGGTATTGATGGGTTTTGTGTTGTATTGACACCATTCTTTGAGACTGGACAAAAACATAGCAGAAAAGACACTACAAATAGATATATAATTCTTCATGTAAAGTAAAAACATCTCATACATTTTCATCAACGTGTGCCAGATAATATCTGTATTTATGTTGTAATATTGCAATAATTATGATAAACCATGAAAGAGTCTTCCAAGCACTAAGGACATTGGGGATCATTTATTTGCATAGGCACTAAATTGCACAAGTGCACTTGCTATTACCAACTAATCAGCTTTAAACACTCTGCTAAAAGTATTTTAATATTAATAACAAGTATTAACAATATTTTTGTAATAATCAAATTATTGTTATTAATTAGACAAGTTTATTCCCTAATTCAATGCCAAATTTTCCCATAGAGCCAAATGCAAATCAACGATATTAATAATAATACTATTAACACTATTTGTTATTATTTTTTGTTATTCTTTTTATACAAGCTTATCTCCTAATTCAGTTCCAGATTTTTCCATAGAGCCAGATGCAATTCAATGAGAAAAACGTTCTCGCTGTTTATCACATAAAAACTGTATTGAAGTCTATAGGTAAAACTGTAACTGAATTAGCTACATATTTTTTCTTGTTAGCTTGAATTTCACTCATAAATTTTCACAAGGTAAACCATGAAATAATGTTTTACTCTTTTTTTTAATCTGGTCAATTATCAATAATCCTGTGGGTTGTTAATTTCATCCCTTCGCTGTTCAATGCACCCACACTTTATAAGGGTGACTTATACCACTACACTAATTCACTAATATGCGAAGCTACACCCTGGGCACTGAACAATGGCGACTTTTCGCTATCGTTACTTTGGCAGTGTGAGCATTTCATAGCAAAGTTGCGCTAGTGTTCGTTTGTGCCTAGCTAAAATTTGCTAGTGATCTTGCGCTAAGGTCAATTTGCATACGGCGGGTAATTTAAAGTTGTATGGAGGTCTTTATTATAAATGATGGTACAAATGCTTGAAGTTACCACTTTTTATTACAAATGTCCAGGGAACCTAAATAAAGACAAGAGGGTTAATATAACACCCTACACATGAGACCACTGTAAAATGAATGCTCCATATGTTATAAAATGTATGGATAAAACCGGTTACCCAAAAAAGTCCAAGTTAGGACTTTTGCACCCAATCCCGCTTAAAAAAAGGAAAAGTCGCCATAGTTTTTTGAACTTTAATGCATTTTCGGCTCACAGGATATGATGTAAATGACAGAAGATTGAGGGAGATCTAGCTTCTTTGTAGCACATTGCCTGGTCTGAGGTGGCAAAGTCAACTCTGGCAAAAGAGGTAACTATCAGTAATGATCGTTCGCCAGAACGAAAAGTCGTCTGGCGATAGAGTGCGGTTGAACACTAGAGATGGTCCCGTTTGCTAGCGAATTAGCGCCTGAGCCTTTAAGTGAATTGGCGCCTGAGCCTTTAAGTGAATTGGCGATGTCCCTGTGGGTGGCAACGCTGGCAAAAAGTCGCTAGCGTTAGCCACTTCGCCCTTTAGTGAATCTGCCCCTAAGTTTCTGTGCTCAGATTGTTCTTCATACTTGTGAATCTGGTATGTGGGCTTCTCTGTATAGCGTCTTTGACAAAAAACCCATAAGGGATATATTAAGAAGTTAAACCATGTGGATATCATTAACCTTGTGTTCTGCGGCTTTAGTAACTTACGCACGTGCTGCTAACCCCAAACTCTCTAGTGTTTTTTTCTAAAACAAATGTTTGCCCATACTTACCTGTGTGTCTCTCTGTTCCTAATGAATCAGACAGTACTGGCGAGACTAGGTGTGTGACTCAAGTGCAATAATTTATAATTGGGAGCTATCATTTTTTTTCAAAATTCATTTGGTCAGGAAAATTGCTGTGCTAATGAAACCTTACTGTAATTTGAACCCCCGCAGGCCATGGGCTGAAAAGAGTTAGAAGGAAAATGTTACAGTAGGCTCTATTCATAAATATAATTCCACTGGACCAATTTACTGTTTGGCCAGGATGAAATTATTCCAATCAGTTTTAGATTAACCAGGGTTAACTTTTTCAAATTCAGCAACTGTATTAGGATTCTTTTACTGCAGGTGCTAAAATGACACAAGGGCACATATTTTGCAAAACAAAAAAAAACTTCTATTTCAGTTTTGAAAACTGGAATTTTTTATCATAAATAACAAAATGTACCAAGTGTGATGTTAAGGCCACCCTAATGCTTCTTTACATTTTAACTATTAAATACTTGTGATTATAATCTTATATCAGTAACAATTGTACCTACAGCATTTTACTTATATAATACAGGTATGGGATCCATTAACCGGGAAACCTGTTATACAGAAAGTTCCGAATTATGGGAAGCGAACTTCCTTAGACTCCATTCTAAATCATATAATTAAAATTTTTAACAATGATTTCCTTTTTCTCTGTAGTAATGAAACAGGACATTGCTCTTGAGCCTAACTAAGATATAGTTAATCCTTATTGGAGGCAAAACTATTTATTTCATGTCCAAATAATTTTTTTAATAGACTTAAAGGAACAGTAACATCATAAAATTAAAGTGTTTAATGGAATGGCGATAGAATGTACTTGTGCCCTGCCCTGGTAAAACTGGTGTGTTTGCTTCAGAAAACTCAACTATAGTTTATATAATCAAGCTGCCTTGTAGCCATGGGGCAGCCATTCAAGCACAGGATACACAGTAGATAACAGATACGTTCTGAAGAATCCCATTGTATACTACAGAGTTTATCTGTTATCTGCTGTGTATTCTGTGCCTTTTCTCTATTTTTCAGCTTTGAATGGCTGCCCCAATGGCTACACAGCAGCTTTTGTATATAAACTATTGTAGAGCTTCTGAAGCAACACACTAGTTTCACCAGTGCGGCTCAACTGGATATTATATTTTTAAAACATTTTCACTTTTTGGTATAACTGGTCCTTTAAGGTACAGAGATTAAAATAAATAAAAGATCCCTTATCCGGAGACTCCCAGGTCTCAAGTATTCTGGATAACAGGTCCCCTACCTGTCTTATCATTGGGCTGTTTTTTATAGTTAAAAGCCAAGTACTGAATAGAAAAACTGCACTCCAATACAGTGCACTTACACCTGTATTAATGACATGTGCTTTACACTTTTGGCAGGCATAATTTTTTTTATTGTTTACTAAAGAACATAATCTGTGGGGCTATGGGTTTAAAGCACTCAATGAGGCATCCAGAAAACTAATTTCAGTAATTGCCAGTTGGGGCAGATAGTGGGTGAGCACTTTGAACCACAAAAAGGCAACGTTTAGGGCTTGCCCTAGCTTTTTATCAAGCCTTCAAAAAGTACGTATTACGTCACAGATCGCAAGAATTAGGGAAATTACATTTTTTTCCCCGTATTTTGCCCCTGACATTGCCTTCCTGTGGAGAGTAATGTAACATTCTTCAGAGGTATAGTTATTGTTCTACTCCTGGGATGTAAATATTTAATTCAACATCATGGTCTATCCTGCCTAATTACGAGCAGTAATAGAGACAGTCTTGGGTTTGCACTGACTGAGTCATCTCAGACTCTTCCAAATTACGGTACAATGTGTTTGGTACTTTCTTCAAACAAAGCACATTGCTGATTAATGTGAGCAGATATACAGTTGATCATGCATGTTAGAGAAACAAAGCAGAATCTACAAAGTAAATATTTAATTCTTCAACAGGTTGCATATTTTTTCATGTTTTTTTCTTTTGTATTAGGAAAGGAAATGCTTGGTTCCATAATTAAGCTGTCAGTGTGCCATGGAGCAAACATTTTTTGGCAGTAAATAAACCCTCCAGGGAAAAATAATTGTTTAAAAATAGAATGTGCTGAGAGATGAATTGAATTGCAGAGTGAGGTCAGTTTAGCATTGGTCTTTCAACAAGGACAGAAAATACATCCATGTAGACATTTATATTTCCCAAATGTAAAGCTACTTTCTTCATTGTTGTCTAATTAGCTGTTCATTTCCTTGATCACGGGTACTGTATACTGTAACATTAAAGAGCACATATCTGTGCCGTATCCGTAAGAAAAATATGATGGCAAGCATTTCACACCCTAATAAGTATAAAGGGAAGAGCCAAAACTTAATAGCTGCTATACGGTATTTGCATATTAAACATTTAAAAATTGAAATAATTACACAAGTCCACCAGGTTCAAAGTTACACGGAGATCATTTATACCCTGTATAGGAAAAATAATAAATTAAAAATAAATAAATAAAATTGAGTATTTAATTGGTCATGTCAATCTTGAATGACTCCCTCTGCCCGACTTCTAATGAAAATGTGACCAACCCCCTACCCACTGTGCCCTACCTATACCCATGGCCTTACCTGTTTGCATGCCCACTAACATTCTTAGCTTAAGAAAACATTTTGTCTCTGGGCAATTATTCCCTTACTTATTTATGGGGGTCACCATAAAGAAAATAAAAATATTTACAAATTGTGTCATTGCCCCTGCCTCTTGTTAATTCCAGCAATGTAGTCAGCTATAGTTCTTAGTTCTTTAGAAAGCCCAAAATCCAAACAAACCCCAAAAAAGTATTTAAAAATAACATTTACTTTTCTTTTGCCACATAAATTTCACACAGTATTCCACAAATTATTATTATTCTTTATTAAAGGCCTACATAATCTACAGTGCTTTAAAGAGATTAATTATTATCCACATTAATCCTTGCTTCAGTTGACTTTACAATATAATTTTGTAGATTAAATACAATTGCAATCTAATTACATATCAGTCAACCAAGGTGAGTGGCATAATAAAAGGAATTACATATTGTCTTCAATGTTGCCGTCTTCAGTAAACTATTGACCCAGACTTTTTTTCTTTGGACCTGGTAAATCATTCATACCATCCTAAAGCCTTGTGAAACAATCCAAAATGGCTGTGCATTCCTCAGTGGAATGCACATCCATCTTTGATTTTTTTGCAAAAGCAGGGAGCACAACAGTGAATGAAGAAAGCAGCAACAGCATAGTAGGTAGGCTGAAGGTACAAAAAAAATACAATATGGTACAGTGGACCCTGGGCCAATACCCAATTTCCCATTTATTAAAGTGGTCCTGGTTGTACTATATACTTTATGCAGCACATACAGAGTTAAGCTCTATCCTGTAGAGTCACATTCACAAAATAATGGAAATCTACAGCTTATAAACGTCTTGAACTTAAGATTGTACCAAAACTGACATGAATAAAGCGAGCAAGGCTCTCAGACAATAATAGGGCTTTATGCCTCAAATGATGGAAAGCAAAGGGGGATAAAGGACCTAAGGCCATGCTCATGTCTGCATTTTGGATATTAGTAGTGGAGCTGGACCAACAAGGAATGGTATCAAAAGAATAAATCAAAATTAAAAGTTCAGAAATCAGTAGGGGGGCAGAAAACTAGTTTTAACTGGAGCCAAGGCTTGCTAGGACAGCGTTTTAAGTTACATTGACACCGCAGCACCTCTGTAGAAGTCTCTTCAAAGAACCTAGCTTTCATTATGATAATAATTAATTGAAAGATATATATTTCTCTGAGATTAGCATCCAATAATAGTTTTTCAAAACTGTGCCAGCATTGTGGAATCCATGCACAAAATGACGGTAGTGAAGGTAACTGTAACAATGTGACGCAGTGTGAGATATTTCAGGTTTAACAGTGCTTTAAAAACCAGGGCACATGGTGATAGAGAGGGGTTTGAAAAATATGGAACAAATAGGAAGTGCAGCATCAATTGAAAATAGTGAAGGAAGCCATAGACCGCAGGGCTCTGCTGCTTAGTGCTTTATTGTAATAGTGTGTACAATAAAGCACTAAGCAGCAGAGCCCTGCGGTCTATGGCTTCCTTCACTATTTTAAATAGATGTTATTTGAAGTCAATACGGTGTGACCTGTGGAACAACAGCATTGGGGATACACTGATAATTTGTTTGTAGGAAGTGAGGCATATCATTTAAAAGAGTAAAAAAATATACTTTGCATAGTATAGCATAAAAAAAGTAATTTTATTTCATAGTAGTAACCAAGGCATCAAGTTCAACCTTATGAGACATAAGGGTCCATTCATTAGTGATTTTAAGTCACCACTAATAACCTGTGGGAGCACAAGTGCAATTTTGCCCTGTGTTTTGTGCAAAAAGCAGGGTTCTTCCTAATAATTATAAAAATAGTGGTTATGATGCAACATTTCACCTGATCAAAATGGTGGTAGCTCCTGGTTCTTCTGCATCAATAGACACATTGTGCACGATTCACAAGAGGGAGGGCTGGACAGAGCAGCACCAAGCACAACTATGGGGAAGTGCAAAGAGAGCTTTTAATGCAAGTACCTTTAAGGAATACGATTTTTTTCAGACAACTGACTCTGACAAGCTTGGGTGATTACAACTACACTTAAATGAGGTCTTTATTATTTATTTGGGAAATTAATAATTCATTTATCCACAAACTATACAAGTAAATATTATATTGCCAATGAATTCCAGCAGGGAAATCCAGTGGTGTAACTACAGAGGAAGCAGACCCTGCAGCCCAGGGGAGCCCGAACTGTGGGGTCGGCTTCCTCTAAAGCTAATAAAAAAAACCCTGCTCCCCAGCCACTCTCTCTTTGGATCTGTCAATCATATTTTGACTGCCCCAACTCTCTGTCTCAGAGGTGGGGCATATATCAAAAAGGTGTCAGTGCCATGGTTCTTCAATTTATCAACATGATGTTGGGTAGACATAAATAAGAAATAAGTCCAGTCAAAGCGCCATTTACCAAAGTATATGCCTGTGCTCATGCCCTGGATCTTCAGCAAGGGAGCAACTAAAACCAAAATAGCTTGATCAGGTCCAGATTTGTGGCTATATTGTCTAGAATTAAGTAAGAAGTAAGGATTCCTAGCCACCAGCTAAACTTATGACCTAATACACTTTTTGCAAATGCAGTTCAGCCAATAAGCATATTAACCCTTAAAGTAGCCAAGAATTTCTATCTTGCCATGCAGTGCGTTTACTGGTATAGATCAAAAGGGAACCCAGAAACCTACACTGTGACGGCACAATGGCACTTTATCTGCACTGCAGATTGCATGTTTGGCAGCACTTAAAGGGTTTAATGCAGGCAAGGAATCTCTGTGTGTGGTGCCTTTCCATTTTTCCAGTCTGTCTAAATCTCTGGGATACACAATAATTCCACCACATGCATCCAAAAGCAACTTATTCTAAACTATATTAATAACAAACACAGCCTATAAAATGGCTTATCCCTTGTAGAAGTTGAAACTTCCCAACATTCCAAGCCATTTGATTCTGGTGAGAGTTGTTTCCTGATTTAGGGGCTTTAACAGTAACCATTACATTACTGACCACTGTAATTTGATATCCATTTTATATTTTTAAGCTACAAAGCAAACATATTTTTTATGATATTAAAAAGCCAAAGTTTCTGTTCAAAGATTTCTTTTCAGCTGCAATTTTGGATAATTTTACATACCACCTCCTACTTGTAATATTCTTTGACACTGAACCAGCTTCTTGTTTAGATGCCAGGAGTACACTGAAGTTCCACAACACATGCACAGCATTTTGTTAAAGACTGGTTTAATATTTAAAGGGGTTGTTCACCTTTAAAATAAATGTTAGTATGATGTAGAGAGTGATATTCTAAGACAATTTGCAATAGGTTTAGATTTTTTTTATTATTTGAGTTATTTCGTTTTTTTTATGCAGCAACTGTCTAATTTGCAATTTCTGCAATCTGGGGTCCAAATGACCCTAGCAACCAAGTTTTGATTTGAATAAGACACTGGAATATGACTAGAAAATGGCCTGAATAAAAATAAGTAGCTATAAAAATGCAGTTGTAGTCTTACAAGGCATGTGTTTTTAGACAGGTTCATTGAAGGGTAAATAATTCTATAGCTATAAATAGAAAAAACAAGAGCCAATTAAAAACTTGCATAGAATTAGACATTCTATAACATAGTAAAAGTTAATTTAAAGCTGAACCACCCCTTTAATTTGCAGCTTTGTGTACAAATGAGGAGTTAGGGATTTTTGCAAAATTACGGAATGAGCATTGGATTTGACAGGGATGAGATATACGTTTCAACTGTCCAATTTTCTGCAGGACAGTCCTGATTCTGACAGCTCAGCCTGCAGTCCTGGATTTTTATTAAAAAGTCATCTTTGATCTCCTGCACTGACAACAGAAGAGTTTCTGAAACTTAATTAAATAAGAGCCCAGAACACACAGCACCTGCACTTAAGATACATTACAATTTAGGATAAGCAAAGATACAATTGTAACTATTTAAGATAAGCATGTCTCTTGGGAGAACTGAGACTCACGGAGCTTAAAGGAACAGTAACACCAAAAACTGAAACTGACAATATAATGTACTGCACTGGTACAACTGGTGTGTTTGCTTCAGAAACACTACTATAGTTTACATAAACAAGCTTCTATGTAGCCATGGAGGCAGCCATCACATTACATTTCCCCCAAAGAATGCTAAGGTGTTTTTCCCCAGAATTCCAGCATTATAGCAGACACCTGCTAAGTTGCTTCCACTGTTACTTGTGTGCTATGGTCAATAATAGGGCCTGTATGTGTGTTCCAGGCTATGGAGGCATTTTGGTAGTTTTTAAATGTAGATGCTGTAGTCTTTATATTTGAAAAAACTATCATGACAGATTCAATCAATACGTATTGATTTCACACTGTTCTGTACCAGGTCTTCCTGGTATGTCCTACCTGCGTACTTGTTCCTAAGAGTTAACCCTCTCAGCCCCTATGCAAACTAGTGCTGGCCTCTAAGGCGTACAGGATTTTATTTAGTTGTGCAGCTGCATGAAGCTCACATTTCACCAATCCACCAGTTTCCTTCCCCCCTGACAAACAGGCCTCAGAGTAACGCAGGCCAGAAATTCTCTACGTTAGCGAAACATTTCCTTTTTCCCGTCCTCCCTTCCATTAACATTATTGCTCTGCTCCTGGGAAAAGCTGACTTTTTTAGCCCAGGCAGCATTTTTCAGGCCAGACGTTGGGGAGGGCAGGAGGGGGGGGCAGAGGGCAGAGAGGAAACCTGGGGTGAGGGAGAGTTATGGGTTTAGTGCACTGAATTTAATATGCAGAATGACTGGATATGATGGTCTCTTCTCTTTACTCCACTCAAGCCTATACACCATACATACAATAGAGCCAGACAAATCTCAGTCCATAGTCTCTAAACACTTTCAATTTATCAATGTCGTTTATTCATAGTTACAAAAACTACATGATGGGATCTCAGTGATTTAACACTGGGGATTTATATGATTTACACTAATACAATAAGCTCAAAGCAGTCAAATCTAGCACAATTATTCCAGGTAAGCAGTGGAATGTTATACTATGATTTTCTTACAGCAGTGTAACTGTACACCAAGTATTATTCACAACCTTGTGCTTTTTTCTTTAATACTGTAAAATGATTTTTTGTTATTCAGCAATTTTATATATAGTATAAGTATAGTTGGGCCTTGGTGCTCCGAAAGCTTGCAATGTATTTTTATTGTTAGCCAATATAGGTATAACTTCTACAATACTTTTTGTATTTGTTTGTTTTTTTTATTTTGCTATTTTTGCTACTGGCTAACACGGTACCACAGTTTTTGTTTTGTGAATATCCTATAAAAATATATGTACCTATGTGTTTATAAAGAGCAATGCAAAATGCTGAATGGAGTGCCTTACATTAACAAATAAAGGTAATCATTACTACTATCATTATTTTATACAGTAATGTTTACATCAGGTAGAACCCCGCAAACAGGCCCAGACTGGCAATTTGGACAAATGCCCGTTGGGCTTCTCTATTTTTTGTTAAATAGGCCAGAGAAGCCAGAAAGCTGGGAGCTGCAGAAGGGAGCCAAATGGTAGCTGAAACAAAGCCACCAAATGGGAGCTGAAGCGAAGTCACTTAGCTTGGAATGGGAATCTAAAGCTGCCAATTGTGATCCAAAGCCACCGACTTAATAATAGGAAGCTGCACAGGAGAATGAAGAAGCCAAGGAGGAAGATCGCCACTGAACACCAATGGTCTTTTTTTTGTTAACTTGTTGGGGGGGCTGGCCGCCAATGTCACCTGCTAATAAGTGAGTTGCTTTAATTTTTTTTTCATCAGGGCTGCTATTTACTCCAAGTCCGGTCCTGCCCACAAAAATCAGGTGTACAGGGAAATTAACTGGCTTGTGCACCTGAATGACAGCTTTAGATTGATCTTGCACGATGGAGCATGACGGAGCATGATAAATGACCAGGAAAAACATCAGTATGAACCCCCATTCCTTGACAAAGCAGATGGTGAAAAAAGATGAAAATTTAGCATTAGAAATATTAGTGAAAGTGTAGAAACAATAACTATCATAAACGTATGTTTTCTTTTGTATCCATACATTCCTACTACTCATGCATTTCTATATTGAATACTACAATATGAAAGTATAACCTTTTGTCTTAAAAGGGTTCACCAACCAAATAGTTTTTGAAACCACGATTAAACTCTATTTCTCTAAAACCATGAATTATTAAAAGATACAATTATAAAAAATAAGGAAGAGAAAAAAATGCTGAATGATGCACTAATAAAATCCAAAAACCTCTAAAACCACTAAAAATGGATTTTTCGGATAATTATTAATGAAAAAATCCAAAAACCTCTTAAAATGAGAATTGATTGATGTCCAGTAGAATCAGCGTAGCTCCCATTGATTTCTATGGGCCTCAGCCTGCTTTTACTTGGTCTAGTTTTGTATTCAAGTTTTTTGTGGCTTTTATATATACTGTATACAGTATACAGACAAATACAAGAGGTCCTGGCCAGTCCTATGCTCACTTTCAATTGATTATTTAAGATCTCTATTGCTTCATTATACATTTTACACTGGGACTAAGTTATTAATGAGCAAATTGACTAAAATATATGCATGATTATACATGGATGTACATGGCAGTAAAGTTGTGATGTGATGAATTAATAAATATTATTCATCTCTAAAGACCCTTTACTATTTTTGTTGTTGTAAAGTAACATGAAACTGTAAAATTTAGTTTAACTTTAAATAAACATTTACATACTAATACAAATAATAGAGAGGTTGTATGTTTTGTCTTCATATGGACAGATATCTGTGAATAGTATACACAGGCAAAGCTGTGGCAAGAGTAGGGGGCAGGTTCACTAAAGGGCGAAGTGACTAACGATGGTGTAAGGAGATAGATTCTGGCGTAACTTCGCACTCTAACGCAGATGAATTTACGGTCTGGCGAAAGAGCGTTACTACGCAGATTCACTACGTTTTTGATTTTACTGACCCTTACCTCTATCACCAGACTTGCCTTCGCCACCTCAGACCAGGCGAAGTGCAACAGAGTAGATTGGAGTTCCTCAAAAAAAAGTTTAAAATTTTTCTAAGTCCCAAAAAACGCTGGCGTTTTTTCCTATTTAAAGGGTGAAAGACTTTTTCGGGTATCCTCCTTCCCCCCTACATTTGCTAACATATGGCACCTAAACTATACTGTGGGCACATGTGTAGGGCATTATAACAACTTTTATATAATTTTATTAAGGTTTCCTGGCCTTGTGTAGTGTAATGTATTTGCTGCAGCATATACGGCCATTGTACTTTAACTGCACGCCGTATGCTAATTAGCCAACGCTAGAGTAACTTCGGACTGCTGAGAGTAATTTCGCTGGCGTTCGGTACCCTGTGCGCAACTTCGGATCTTCGTGAATTAGCGTTGTCCAGGCGAATTTACGCCTGGTGAAGTGTTGCGATGTGCGCGAAGCCATCGCTGGCGAATTTTCGCTTGTTAGTGAATTTGCCCCCTAGGTGTGACATCTCATCGCTGTCACTCTTCCAGTCCTGTGGTTCAAGAGTACCGCAGAATTCAGTGTTGAAGAGCTCTGCAAATCCAGTACTAAGCCAATTAAACAAAATATGTTTTTTACTTGGTAATTTACTTACACAGCTGCCCATGATGAGTCTATTAAAAAAGTAATCCATGAATTATATATATATATATATATATAACCACTACAGCAATTCTGTAAAGCTGGTTTAAAAGCAGAGGTGCACAACTGCAAGTGCCAGTAGCAACTGGTCACCAATTAGGGTCAGCTTTATCAAACGTCCAAAAAAATGCTTCCCAGCCGTTTGATATTTTCCACATTTTTATAAAAACTTTCCTATCAGGATATTTCCCAGACACATTTATTAAACACATCACTTGGGTCAATTTTGAGCAGTTTTATGCCATTCTGTTTAATAGGGTGGTAGTGTTCACCACTTACTTGCTAACCGCATGGCATTATTTTCCAATCTGGAGTGCGTGGCACCAAGGTGGAAAATAAATGACAATGATCTGTAATATTTCTTGGTAAAATTGATCAATCATTAATATATCAATCTCACTAGCAAATGCTTGCAAATACACTTGTGTACGTGTAATTTAACTACAACTTGAGGGTTAAGCCGCACTGGGCATTTTGGGGAGATTGGTTGGCGGGCGACTAATCGCCTCGTCTTTGCGGCGACCAATCTTCCCAAATGCCTTAGGCCAAACGGGCGACTTTAGAAAATGAACTGCCGCATGTGATGCTGGCGTTTTTTAGCCGGTGCAGAGTCAGGGAAGGCGTTTGGGGAGATTTGTCACCGCAAAGACGAGGCGATTAGTCGCCAGGTGACCAAATCTCCCCAAAACGCCCAGTGTGGCCCTAACCTAAAAAATTAAAAAAGCAAAGCAGGATCTACTTCCAGTAACTGTGCCCTTACAAGTCACTTTAAAAGTATTCTGTGTGACTTTCTGTGGGAAGTAAAGAATACTAAACATATAGAAGATTCATAATGCATTTAGAAATGTTCTTTTAATTAGTAGTACTATTTCAGCTGAGTGCTAGCTTATCCAACTGGCTAGGGAACACTGCTGCATGCATTAGCCCTGGGCAATGTCTCTATCTAGTACACAAGGGCTGACCTCAATAATTCTAGGAATGCCTGTGACATATTTGGAATCTTAATTACACAAAGTTTGGCTCAAGGGAAGGTGGAAAATTGGGGGTTTAGAGCAGCAGACCTGGCAGTTGTGAAGGTCACTGGTCATCACAAATTGAAAACATATGATAGTCAGTGTCCTCATAATGATCTCTTTATCACCTCCTCATAGTTATAAACATATTTTATGCCATTAAAATGTGGCTGATCTACACTTTGGCTGTTTGAGTTTCAATAAATTATTGAGGCTAGTATGGTATGTCAGTAAGGGTAGGAATAAAATGTCTATCGGCTAAGTTTAAGTTTACCATCAAAGGTACACTGAAGAGTGTTTACAGTATGTGCATACAGTCTGAAAAGAAATGAGAATACATTATAACATGTACAGTAGATTGCAAGATTTTTTAAACTAAATTCTTCTACATGGCACCATCACCACTGAAATATGGTGAAACAGTCTGCATTTGTTACCTCTTACTACCTCCTTTAAGGGCATGTAAAGGCACAAATATAAAATCCCATTTTTACTTTCTTTAATGAAAAAGAAATCTATCTCCAATATACTTTAATTAAAAGATGTCTAAAGTTTTTATCATAAACCTTACTGTATGCAGTGCAATCCCCCCTTCTTTTACTGCTGTTGATAGGAATTTTCAGATGGTCCCCAACTGCTGTGCAGGTAAACGATCATACTTTCAAATGGCAGGGGGAGCCCCCCCACCTTACTTCCCAGAACTCGAGCAGCATTGTTGGATTCCCTGTAGAGATTTGTATCCAGAGACGCAGTGCAGTCTCTATATTATGATTATTAATCAGCCTTGCTGTATTGGCTTCTATGGCAGATATTATTTGACTTGTGCTGTTTTGATAATTTATGACGATCCCTAAGCTTAACCTCTCAACTGAAGCCCAGACCACACTGAGCATGTGCGAGTCTTGATATTGCAGAAATGTCTAACAAAGTTACAAGATGACAGCCCCCTGCGCCAACTTTGAAAGCATAAATCATTTGTCTTATTAGGCTGCTGGTGCAGTAAGTTCATGTTTATATTTAGTATACAAAATACAGCATTTCTAACATTATTCTATTTTAGACTTTAGTTGCCCTTTAACCAACAGCCTAAAACTATATGGGGCTCTTCTCCCACCCGGTGCAGTAAGAAAATTGGGGTTTGTTAGACACTTTACTTCCCACTCTCTGCAGGGGAAGAGATTACTTGACAATAGCAGGTATCCATTGCCTACCTACACTTGCCCATTTGCAATAAGATGGTTGTAACTAGTTGAGGCATGGGTTACCACAACTACCTAACCCATACCACTTGGGTATGTTGGGATTATTGCCCTTAGTGATTGTGATGTTTTTAATTAAATTGCCACAAACAAACAGTAACTTAAATGGACAAGGTTGCAAAGTAATGTAGCTGAGGTCAGGCTTATGAGCCTGGGTTTTGACCTTTATGGTATTTCTAGATGTAGGAGATTGAACCAGGCTTTCTGCAAGTTTGAACTATTAGGTTGCATCCTATAAAACCAGCGGTTCTGGATGCATATTTGGCCGAAGGAACATAAAGGAGTTATTTGCATATCTCTGCCCACAATACCTCATGTGAGAGTTAAATTCTCATTTGTGGTATTAAGGCAGTGCTATGTATATTTCTTGCACTTGAAGGGCTTTTTGGCTCCTTTTAGTCCGTCTCACCCTAACCAGGCCAGGTTCTCTGTTAAGATGTAGGAGAAAAAGTTCATTTAGATGACAAGCAGATGTGTTCAGCTTTGAGATAAACACCTTAACATATAGCTGGTGTACCATTTGCTTTTGATTTACAGAGAGATGACAATAAATGTTTCATGAAAAGTGATACGGACATGCATTAAACATATATCAGAAAGAAAACAAATAAAATGTTGGCAGTAAAACCATTTCCTAAGTATGTTTAATAAAAGAACCTATTGCTTCAACAGATGCTGAAACATTAGTAGGAGGTGTTTATAGAATGCTTACGAGATTGAAAATTCTAAGACTCTAATCTTGCTTTTGCATATACAATGTCCCATTCTGGTGCCAAACTCTTCACTTAGACACTAAAAAGCCTTTTTTATCTATGTATGATGTTATAGGGCTAACAAAGAGGTTCATAATATCAACATTTGTCATAGTGAAATGTGGCAGGTGCTCTTTAAAATCAGACAACCTGCTTTAAGTAGATGCCAAAGGTTAAGTGCACTGTGTTTGAGAAATGTTTTGCAATCATGAGACTTTTTATCATATTACTAGAGAAAAGATTATTTAACCATTCACTTTTTTCTTGCTTGTTTAAAGGGTTGTTTTAACAGTAATACATGGAATTTCCTTATAATAAAGTCCAGTGTTCAACACCAAAACATAGGAAAAATGGAGACCATGGCCCCAGTAATTAGAGGGTAAGCAACTTCAACCCCGACTGCCAAATAATACTTTCATATGTCCTTTTATGACAGTAGTAGTGATGTGCTGGTCACCAAGAAAGATATAGAATATAGAATGTATATAATTTACATTCTGAATTTGATATAGAATGTTTTACCATGACCATTGCATTGAACAAAAAAAGGTTAAATAAAAGGTTAAAGAGATACTGTCATGGGAAAAAAAATGTTTCAAAATGAATCAGTTAATAGTGCTGCTCCAGCAGAATTCTGCACTGAAATTCATTTCTCAAAAGAGCAAACGGATTTTTCTATATTCAATTTTGAAATCTGACATGAAGATAGACATATTGTCAATTTCCCAGCTGCCCCTGGTCATGTGACTTGCGCTCTGATAAACTTCAATCAATCTTTACTGCAAGTTGGATTGATTTCACCCCCCTCCATTTTCCCCCCTCAGCAGCCAAACAAAAGAATGGGAAGGTAAACAGATAACAGCTCCCTAACACAAGATAACAGCTGCCTGGTAGATCTAAGAACAACACTCAAGGTGGCCATAGACGCACAGATAATATCGTACAAAATGAATTTTCGTCCGATGTTCGTTGCGTGTATGGTGGAAAAAGAGCCGACCGATATCGGCAGAAGACTTGGATATCGGTCGGCTCGAATGAAAAGTTCAAGGCTTGAAGAATATATACAATATTTTGGAATCTGATTTAATATTGTAGTTGTGAAGAAAATAGCTATTTTATTATTCAGCCACCAAAATAAAACCGTATGTGATATACACTGAAAGAATATATTCTGTATCCAAATTTAAACCGGATGAAAATACTGCTATGATTTATCTTTAGGAGGCCATAAACTATGTTTTGTCAATGATTCATATTAAACTTATTGCTTTATCCTTGTGCTACATAGACATTGTCAATGGAGAATAATTCTGTTAAACTCTGCCAAGTATTTAATAGCTTCACCACAATGGACTACATTGCTGCCATGCAGTACCGCTTATAGTACCTGCCAAGCAAGCAACTTGTAAGTGGGGTCCCAATGATAAATGACTGATCCATATCCATCCATTTTCACACACACTCAACATTGTCTTCCATTTTTAAACGTCCAGAAAGATTTGTAAAAATGTATACAGTAAAGTTATGGGATCTTTTATCCAGAATGGGATAGCCTGTGGTTTTCAGGATATGAGATCTTCCTATAATGTATCTAAAGTCAGCAAAAAAAATGATTTAAACATTAAATAAACCCAATAGGATTGTTTTGCCACCAATGTGGATTCATTCCGCTTAGTTACCATCAAGTACACACTACAGTTTAATTTTTACAAAAAATGGAATTATTTGTTTAAAATGGAGCCTATAACAGTTGGCCATCCTATAATTCAGATCCAATACTGGTAATGGTATTAAATTGCAACATCAAGGTTCCTAAACATGATGCTATAGAGGAGACTGATCTCAAAAACCTGCTATGTAGTATTGGACAGAAGTTCCTTATGAAAGAAGACGTTCATTAATGAGGTGGAGTTTCCCCTACAGAGGACATAACTACAGTTTATAAAGTGGCACCAGGAGTCACATGTCTGTGAGAGTTATGTTTTACATGCCCAAAAGCAGAAAAAGACTCCCATGGACAGAGTAAAACTCAAGATACTACTATTTCTTAGAAAAAAACCCTGCTGTGATACATTATTACTGGTTTGCTGTGTAGGGGCTACCTAGATCCCTGGCTGAATAAAACAACTCAGAATTGTGTTGACTGAATTATAACTGTCTTTTGAGATCTGTCATATGGAATTGCACTAAGGTATGGAGTGCTTATCATAAGATTCCTTTAGGGAGTCTTTACTTTTTATTGCTGTGCTGAGAGATCTACTATAAGCTGAATGTGATTGTACTATGCAGCAGAATAGTGCAACTAGTGCCATTTCTATTGGGATGTATTTATACTAATCATTATTATGCTATTTAATTATTAGGATTATTATTTTATAATTGGGTCTTTATAAATACATGATAATAACAACAGTAAACCTTCTCTGGAAAAAAAAACTCCCTTATATGACACTGATTTATGGTTTTCTGAAGGTTAAGGTCCATAATATGAAGCCATATGCGCTATTTTTATTTGGTGTCTTTACATACCACATTGGTATATCTATGCATATTGAACATCAAACTGTTCAGTAGACCTCTGGTGTTCATATTAAGGGTGATTTGCCTTTTGTATACAAAAAATTGTGTGAGGTAGTTTTAAGAAATATCATTAAAAAATCCAAATTTAGGAAAGCTTTGAAGTTTGGTGGAGAAAGACATTTTTACCCATTTTGGATTTGTCAATTGTCTATACAATTAGGGTATCTTACAACACATAATATGCAGCCAGGGGACTTTGTTTACAAAAGCTGAGTTGGCAGGCAAGAAAAATCATGTGCACTATTTTTTGGTGGTCCATATCACATACTTTGATATATAGTGACATCAAAATATTCCCATATCTCCAATGTTTTGAAGAAATGTGTAAGAAAGAATTGGCCAATCATCTCTATGGACACGACGCTGTCCTTACACCAGTCCCCCTCCCCATGCCCCATGTTCGGGCATGGCAGAAACCAGAACCTTAGAGACATCTTGGTACAGACTGACTTTACCAATAAAATTTCACAAAATACAAACTGGCTGAACGAACAGAAAAAACTTGGCTGCTATCGATGTCCAGATTGTACTACATGTCGCTCCCTGTTGGTAGGCAAAGACTTCCCCCACCCACACACGGGTAGGAGTTATAAGATTCTTCATAGACTGTCCTGTACCTCGACGTTTGTTGTTTATATTGTGACATGTAGATAGCGAAGAGGAACGCACTCCATGGACCAACGGATAAAATAAAAGATCTTTATTGGAACAGCTAAAACAATGATCCTTACGCGTTTCGTATCCGCAGATACTTAGTCATAAGCATAATTGAAAACAGCCGTGAGCTAACATTTAAACAGGTAAAAAGGATATGACGTATAAATCAGTGATCCTAAATTTGAATTTTAAATTTTAACCCTAAAATTGTTTCAGCTGAAACGAAAATTCTGCTCTTATACATATTCTTAAATCAAGTTAAATAATTAATTTACAAATCACAATTAATATGATATTTCTTAACATAATTTTTATACAAAGCGATCTATTATATATCAGGATAGAATGCTAAAGTTAATAGTGATAAGTTGATGAATCGCAAGCTGCATAAACTTTAATCGCTATCATCTTTCGTTCGTTTGTTTAATCACTCATTTGTTGTAAAAGCACATTAAGTTTTGGTGAACTTGTTTCAAGATGATAGTAATTCTACTTTGGCATATTGCTTCGATCTTAAGCCTAATGAAGTTGGTAACGGATCAGTCCTAATACTTTAGTTCAACCGAAAGGCATCTCAATGAAGCTCAATTAATTGCTATTCTCTGAGGTCTTGCGGAAATATGGTCTGGGTTGCGCTTTCATCCTCTTCCCTTTAAATCTGATGTTTGATAAAGATATTAATATAATATGTTATGAGTCCATAATACGAATGCAATACAAGTCTATACCTAATATAAATTTCGCAATGTAAATGAATACTCTTGAATTTGATGCTAGATTCGAAGCGATTAAAGTTTATGCAGCTTGCGATTCATCAACTTATCACTATTAACTTTAGCATTCTATCCTGATATATAATAGATCGTTTTGTATAAAAATTATGTTAAGAAATATCATATTAATTGTGATTTGTAAATTAATTATTTAACTTGATTTAAGAATATGTATAAGAGCAGAATTTTCGTTTCAGCTGAAACAATTTTAGGGTTAAAATTTAAAATTCAAATTTAGGATCACTGATTTATACGTCATATCCTTTTTACCTGTTTAAATGTTAGCTCACGGCTGTTTTCAATTATGCCTATGACTAAGTATCTGCGGATACGAAACGCGTAAGGATCATTGTTTTAGCTGTTCCAATAAAGATCTTTTATTTTATCCGTTGGTCCATGGAGTGCGTGCTTCTTCGCTATCTACATTGATATTACTCCCCCAGCTACGGGTTCGGGGCACTGCACCCGGGCCACCCTGTGAATTCGGTGAGTTTTCATCTTTACCAAGATTGCTGTGTTTGTGACTTGAATGCTGTGCACTGAGTGAAATTACACCCTCCAACGATAGACCCAAGGTTTTTACACCTGGGTCCTACTCTGCGCTGGGTGAGCGGTTAATTAATTAATTTTGGCTTTATTTAGGGATCAAGCTGATAATAATTCTCTGTATATTGTGACATGCCCATGTGGTCTGTATTATGTGGGCAAAACCACTACACAGCTCACAGAAAGGATAGCCAATCACAGGTCAGCGATTAGTAAAGCCCTGAAGGATAAGACAGCTAAACAACCCGTAGCCAGACATGTCTTACAGATGGGACATGGTCTCCCCACATTCCGCAGCATGGCTATCGATTTCCAACCCCCAATATCTAGGGGTGGTAACCGAGATCTGGCTTTGCTTAGAAGAGAAGCAAAATGGATATATCATTTGGACACGGTCACCCCGCGTGGCTTAAATGAAACTTTACCATTGGGATGCTTCACTTAGTCTTTTTTCTCTTTATGCAATACCCAGGACGATACAGCGACCTCAACCTGTCTCCTTGATCTAACCATTTGTTGCCTTTATCCATTGCCTGTAATTATGCAACAGTGTAACATTTTGTTATATATTATTTCCACTATTTGCTACTTCTCTTTAACTTCCTCCTCCTACTTCTTGCCTTGTCTGTCCCTTTTATTCTAACCCTATCTGCTGCACAGGCCATATACCACTGTGTCATAAGTTTGGGTCGTCCAAGCGTAGGGATGTCGCGGACTGTTCGCGCGAACATCGACTGTTCGCGCTCGCCGAATGTTCGCGAACGTCGCGCGACGTTCGCCATTTTGGGTTCGCCTTACCTGGCGCTTTTTTTTTGACCTCTCACCCCAGACCAGCAGATACATGGCAGCCAATCAGGAAGCTCTCCCTCCTGGACCACCCCCACACCCCCTGGACCACTCCCCTTCCATATATAAACTGAAGCCCTGCAGCGTTTTTTCATTCTGCCTGTGTGTGCTTGCAAGAGCTAATGTAGGGAGAGAGCTGTTACTGATTTCACTGATTTCTTTGAGGGACAGTTGATAGTAAGTTTGCTGGCTAGTAATCTACTTGATACTGCTCTGTATTGGAGGGACAGAAGTCTGCAGGGATTTGAGGGACATTTTAGGTTAGGTAGCTTTGCTGGCTAGTAATCTACCTTCTACTGCAGTGCTCTGTATGTAGCTGCCTGCTGTGGGCACTGATCTCTTCTGATCTCATCTGCTGACTGCTGTAATAACCCAATAGTCCTTGTAAGGACTGCTTTTATTTTCTTTTTTGTTGTTTTACTTTGCTACTATAACAGCCCAGTGCTATTAGTCTAGCTGTGTTGGGGAGTGGGACTGGTGTGCTGCTGTGCTGCTCCTAGTAGTTCAGCAGCAGCAACCCGAGAATTTTTTTTTTTTTAATATACATATATTTTTTTTTTCTTTTACTTATCTTACTGTTCTTTAACGTGTACAGTGCTGTTGCTGTTCTTCATAGTAGTGCACCAATAGTAGTGCACTTGCAGGCATTATTTGCCCAGTGTGTTCTTCAAACAACAACCATCTAGCTGTGTGAGCTTGTTCACATTCTGTCTAAATATCAATAATAATACCGTCTCTAGAAACACCACCCGAGTGACGTTTTTCAGGCAGCAATAATATATTCCGTATCCACTGCTGTAGTAGTGTATACGTTAACCTTGTAGGCATTATTTGCCCAGTGTGTTCTTCATTTTCAAACAACTCCCATCTAGCTGTGTGAGCTTGTTCGCATTCTGTCTAAATATCAATAATAATACCGTCTCTAGAAACACCACCCGAGTGACGTTTTTCAGGCAGCAATAATATATTCCGTATCCACTGCTGTAGTAGTGTATACGTTAACCTTGTAGGCATTATTTGCTCAGTGTGTTCTTCATTTTCAAACAACTCCCATCTAGCTGTGTGAGCTTGTTCACATTCTGTCTAAATATCAATAATAATACCATCTCTAGAAACACCACCCGAGTGACGTTTTTCAGGCAGCAATAATATATTCCGTATCCACTGCTGTAGTAGTGTATACGTTAACCTTGTAGGCATTATTTGCCCAGTGTGTTCTTCATTTTCAAACAACTCCCATCTTGCTGTGTGAGCTTGTTCACATTCTGTCTAAATATCAATAATAATACCGTCTCCAGAAACACCACCCGAGTGACGTTTTTCAGGCAGCAATAATATATTCCGTATCCACTGCTGTAGTAGTGTATACGTTAACCTTGTAGGCATTATTTGCCCAGTGTGTTCTTCATTTTCAAACAACTCCCATCTTGCTGTGTGAGCTTGTTCACATTCTGTCTAAATATCAATAATAATACCGTCTCCAGAAACACCACCCGAGTGACGTTTTTCAAGCAGCAATAATATATTCCGTATCCACTGCTGTAGTAGTGTATACGTTGACCTTGTAGGCCTTGTTTGCCCAGTGTGTTCTTCATTTTCAAACAACTCCCATCTAGCTGTGTGAGCTTGTTCACATTCTGTCTAAATATCAATAATAATACCGTCTCTAGAAACACCACCCGAGTGACGTTTTTCAGGCAGCAATAATATATTCCGTATCCACTGCTGTAGTAGTGTATACGTTAACCTTGTAGGCATTATTTGCCCAGTGTGTTCTTCATTTTCAAACAACTCCCATCTAGCTGTGTGAGCTTGTTCACATTCTGTCTAAATATCAATAATAATACTGTCTCTAGAAACACCACCCGAGTGACGTTTTTCAGGCAGCAATAATATATTCCGTATCCACTGCTGTAGTAGTGTATACGTTGACCTTGTAGGCATTGTTTGCCCAGTGTGTTCTTCATTTTCAAACAACTGCCATATAGCTGTGTGAGCTTGTTCACATTCTGTCTAAATATCAATAATAATACAGTCTCCAGAAACACCACCTGAGTTGTTGTTGTTGTTTTAAAAATAATGCCAGGCAAAGGCAGGCCGCCACGCAGAGGCACTAGGGGCCGTGCTGCTATGCTATCCTGTGGCCCTAGGAAATTGCCCAGTTTTAAAAAGGCAATGACCCTGAACTCCCAAAATGCTGAAGAGGTAGTTGACTGGCTTACACAGCACACCCCATCCTCTACCGTTTCTAACTTTACCACAACATCCTCATCCTCCACTGCTATGGGCACCCCACGTAACACTTCCTCCACCACCGGCGCCCCTTCTTCACTGGAGTCAGAGGAGTTATTTTCACATGAGTTTCTTGAACTGAGTGATGCGCAACCATTATTGGCAGAAGAAGATGAAGGAGATGAGGACGTTACACCAGATTTAATTCTGGCAGAGAACACAACAGAGATGGACATAATGAGTGATGAGGAGGTCCCCGCTGCTGCTTCCTTCTGTGAGCTGTCAGAAGAAATTGATGCATCTGAGGAGAATGAGGATGAGGAGATTGATGTTTTGTGGGTGCCCAGTAGAAGAGAGCAAGAGGAGGATAGTTCAGATGGAGAGACGGAGAGTCAGAGAGGCAGGAGGAGAATAAGACTTAGAAGAAGCAGGGAGGACAGCTCGCAGGGAACAGTAGGGCAACAACATGTATCGGCACCTGTGGTCAGCCGGCCAACGCACCCGCCATTGCCGCCAACGCCGCCAACTTCTACTGTTACCGCCAGATTGCCAGCTTCAAAAAGGTCAGCAGTGTGGGATTTTTTTAATGTGTGTGCCTCTGACAAAAGCGTTGTAATTTGCAATGAGTGCAGTCAGAAACTGAGTCTTGGGAAGCCCAACAGCCACATAGGTACAACTTCTATGCGAAGGCACATGAACGGCAAGCACAAAGCACTTTGGGAGCAACACCTCAAAGGCAACAGGCAAACTAAAAGCCACCCTCCTTCTGGTCCAGCATCTTACTGCTCTACCTCTGCTGTCCTTGACCCATCTGAACCACCCTCCACTCCGCCTTCCACCTTGACCACCAGTTCCCATTCCCAGTCATCTGCCCCCAGCCAAGTTTCTGTGAGGGCCATGTTTGAGCGTAAGAAGCCAATGTCTGCGAGTCACCCCCTTGCCCGGCGTCTGACAGCTGGCTTGTCCGCACTCTTAGCCCGCCAGCTTTTACCATACCAGCTGGTGGACTCGGAGGCCTTCCGCAAATTTGTAGCAATTGGGACACCACAGTGGAAGGTACCCAGCCGCAATTTTTTTTCAAAAAAGGGAATACCACACCTGTACCACCATGTGCAGAGCCAAGTCACCGCATCTCTGTCACTTAGTGTTGGGCCAAAGGTCCATATGACTACTGACGCATGGTCCTCCAAGCATGGTCAGGGCAGGTATGTCACCTACACTGCCCACTGGGTGAACTTGGTAATGGCTGGGAAGCAGGGAATGTGTGGCTCAACAACAACAGTGGAGTTGGTGTCACCGCCACGGATTGCACGCGGTTCTGCCATCACCTCTACTCCTCCTTCGCTCTCTACCTCGTCTTCTTCCTCTTCTTCGTCCTCTGCTGCTGGGTCCTCCTCCTCCACACCTGTGCACCCCCAGCTCCCCCTAGGTTATTCGACGTGCCAGGTACGCCGTTGTCATGCTGTCTTGGGGATGACGTGCCTGGAAAGCAGAAACCATACCGGATCTGTACTCCTGTCATCTCTGCAGTCACAGGCCGATTGGTGGCTGACCCCACACCAACTGAAGATCGGAAAAGTGGTGTGTGACAACGGAAGCAATCTGTTGGCAGCACTGAGACTGGGCAATTTAACACATGTGCCCTGCATGGCACATGTTCTGAATTTAATAGTCCAACGTTTTGTCTCAAAGTACCCAGGATTCCAGGACGTTCTCAGGCAGTCCAGGAAGGTGTCGGCCCATTTCAGACGGTCCTACACAGCCATGGCACGCCTTGCTGACATTCAGCAGCGGTACAACATGCCAGTCAGGCGTTTGATTTGCGACAGCCAGACTCGCTGGAATTCAACGCTCCTCATGTTGGAATGTCTGCTGCAACAACAAAGAGCCGTCAACGAATACCTGTTTGAACTGGGTGGTAGGACTGGATCTGCAGAGCTGGGGATTTTTTTACCCCGTTACTGGGTGCTTATGCGCGATGCCTGCAGGCTCATGCGCCCTTTTGAAGAGGTTACAAATATGGTCAGTCGCACCGAAGGCACCATCAGCGACCTAATACCCTTTGCTTTCTTCCTGGAGTGTGCCGTGCGATGAGTGACAGATGAGGCTGTAGACCAGCGTGACGAGGAGCAGGAAGCGCACGATTTCTGGTCGGAATCACCAGAACGAACCCAGGCACCTGCTGCAACGCAGGGAGAGGTGTCAGAAGTGGAGTCAGAGGAGGAAGGTGGCTTTGTGGAGGAGGAGGACCAACAGGAGCAGGCTTCCCAGGGGGCTAGTGGTGACCTTTTGGGGACCCCTGGTCTTGTACGTGGCTGGGGGGAGGAGACCGTGGATGATGCAGTCCTTGATAACGAGGAAGCGGAGATGGATAGCTCTGCATCCAACCTTGTGAGAATGGGGTCTTTCATGCTGTCATGCCTGTTGAAGGACCCCCGTATCAAGAGGCTTAAGGAGAAGGACCTGTACTGGGTGGCAACGCTACCAGACCCTCGGTACAAGCATAAAGTGGCAGAAATGTTACCAACGTACCACAAGTCCGAAAGGATGCTGCATTTACAAACCAGCCTGCAAAACATGCTGTACAATGCTTTTAAGGGTGATGTCACTTCAGGAACTCATCAACATTCCAGGGGCAGAGGTGCCAGTAATCCTACCACGAGCGCACCTGAAAGGACAAAGCACTTTGGCCACTCTGTAATGTCAGACATGCAAATGTTTTTCAGTCCAAGGCAGCGCCAGAACCCTTCTGGATCCACCCTCAAAGAACGCCTTGACCGGCAGGTAGCGGACTACCTGGGATTAACTGCAGATATCGACACTCTTAGGAGCGATGAACCCCTGGACTACTGGGTGCGCAGGCTTGATCTGTGGCCAGAGCTGTCACAATTTGCCATGAACCTCTTGTCTTGCCCCGCCTCAAGTGTCCTCTCAGAAAGGACCTTCAGTGCAGCAGGAGGGATTGTAACTGAGAAGAGAACTCGCCTAGGTCACAAAAGTGTGGATTACCTGACCTTTATTAAAATGAATGAGGGGTGGATCTCGGAGGGTTACTGCACGCCGGAAGACTTGTTCTGAGTTTCTGATTCTGACTCCCCATGCAGCTGTCCTTCTCTGCACGCCTCATGACTCCACACACAGCTGTCCTTTAGCGTCCTCCTTCCTCCACCACCGTTATAAACTAGGGTGCAAACCCTACTGGTTTAATTTGAATCCAGGTAAATCCTGAGTTTTTCTGGCCTCTGTGCTTCAGTGGCTGTGACAAAAAAAAATGAATATTTTCAGCATTTATATGGCATATTGTTTCTGGCCTCTGTGCTTCAGTGGCTGTGACAAAAAAAAAATAATTTTTTTCAGCATTTATATGGCATATTTTTTCTGGCCTCTGAGCTTCAGTGGCTGTGACAAAAAAAATGAATTTTTTCAGCATTTATATGGCATATTTTTTCTGGCCTCTGTGCTTCAGTGGCTGTGACAAAAAAAAGGAATATTTTCAGCATTTATATGACATATTTTTTCTGGCCTCTGTGCTTCAGTGGCTGTGACAAAAAAAAGGAATATTTTCAGCATTTATATGGCATATTGTTTCTGGCCTCTGTGCTTCAGTGGCTGTGACAAAAAAAAGGAATATTTTCAGCATTTATATGGTATATTTTTTCTGGCCTCTGTGCTTCAGTGGCTGTGACAAAAAAAAGGAATATTTTCAGCATTTATATGGCATATTTTTTCTGGCCTCTGTGCTTCAGTGGCTGTGACAAAAAAAAATGAATATTTTCAGCATTTATATGGCATATTGTTTCTGGCCTCTGTGCTGCAGTGGGTGCGACAAAAAAAAATGAATATTTTCAGCATTTATATGGCATATTGTTTCTGGCCTCTGTGCTTCAGTGGCTGCGACAAAAAAAAGGAATATTGTTAGCATTTATATGGCATATTTTTTCTGGCCTCTGTGCTGCAGTGGCTGCGACAAAAAAAATTAATATTTTCAGCATTTATATGGCATATTTTTTCTGGCCTTTGTGCTTCAGTGGCTGCGACAAAAAAAATTTATATTGTTTGCATTTATATGGCATATTTTTTCTGGCCTCTGTGCTTCAGTGGCTGCGACAAAAAAAATTTATATTGTTAGCATTTATATGGCATATTTTTTCTGGCCTCTGTGCTTCAGTGGCTGCGACAAAAAAAATTTATATTGTTAGCATTTATATGGCATATTTTTTCTGGCCTCTGTGCTGCAGTGGCTGCGACAAAAAAAAATGAATATTTTCAGCATTTATATGGCATATTGTTTCTGGCCTCTGTGCTTCAGTGGCTGCGACAAAAAAAAAGATAATTTTTCAGGAAAGTACACATGCCTAATTTTTCAGGGTTCTGCAACAGTGGCAAAATCGCATCTTTTATGGTCACCGCAGGTGATCAATAAAGTACACCAAAACTGGGCCCACACTGCAGAATCAGTGTTTTTTGGTTCGCTTCACTGTACATTGAATTACCTCTGCCTGACCGTGCACGTGCGCACAAGCACGGTGACTGCTAAACACACCACTACAGAAATATTGCCACCAACAGGACGAACATCCTGGAGGTGACAAGCTCAACTAGTAATTAACAACTATTATTTGCTCACTTGACGGTATCATTCATTAAAGCTCTTTGCGTTCTTTTGCGTTGCAGTAAGCGCCGCGTTTCGTCTTTGCGTGTGAACAGGCTGTAACCTTTACATGACTTGATTGGCATGTAGACGCCGGACGTTTTAAAGCATTTTATTACACAAGTTTAGAAATGTAGTGTGATTTCTGCCCTTTACAGCACAAAACGCAGCGCTGTGTCAACAATGTATTTTTCAGATACATTTTTGCCCTTGATCCCCCTCTGGCATGCCACTGTCCAGGTCGTTGCACCCTTTAAACAACTTTAAAATCATTTTTCTGGCCAGAAATGTCTTTATTAGCTTTTAAAATTCGCCTTCCCATTGAAGTCTATGGGGTTCGCGACGTTCGCGAACCGTTCGCATTTTTGACACAAGTTCGTGAATATGTTCGCGAACTTTTTTTCCGACGTTCGCCACATCCCTATCCAAGCGCAGTCTGTTACCCCTGATACACTATGTGGGAATAGCCGAAGTATTGTCCCTTAGGTTCCAGCCAGGCTTCGCATGTTGAGCCTCTATCTAAACCCGATTCTGCCGCTACACTAAGACGGAGCCCGTCCAGGACGTTGTCATGGTAACCCGCACACACACTGGGAATGCGGGGGACACGTCACTATGTAGGCATGATGTGAAGGCAGTACCAGAGGCGCGGGGAGCTGCGCCCTCTGGTAAAACTGCACACACGCGGTCCTCGGTTGCTATAGCCAAGGGGGCTGGAAACCGGAGATCATACAGAGGCTACGAATGCCTATAGGCACGCCCACCTCTAGTATATCTGCTGATTGGCCGGTTGAATCCGATGGCGCTGCTGATTGGACAATAACGTATTGATACTGTATAGTGGGCTTTGCTGGCACAGCGATAGCGAGTTTTAATAAAATCTTTGCTTTTACTCAGTATTTTCGTTTCTCCTCCTTACTACCTACACTTTATGTTCCTCCTCACTATATCCCAGCATCTTTGGTTTTTATACATACAAGCTATTATTAGCTTGTTTGGTTGCCTAGCAACGTCCTTTGTCTCCATTTTCTCACTGTTGGGGGTTTAAATTCTGTGGGTTAGTGTGATGCCTGAATGTTTGTTTGTTTTCCCTCCTGACGAAGATCCCTGAGGGGGATCGAAACGTTGAGCTTCAATAAAGATTTTTTCAATTTGGAATCTGTCACAAATCCTGTGAGTGCCACTATCTGCTACATTTGACTTTATTACATACTGGCAGGCACCCAGGTCTTCAACAATGGAAACGGTGTGTTCCTTGGGACAGTGAATATATATATATATATGTAACGTAACAGAGTTAAGGGTGACCAGCTAGGTAGTGAGCATGGGTTACATTGCGAATCCTCACCCAGGGCAGAGCCTTCGCCAAATGGAAGCTTCCCCTTTAAACTGTAGTAGAACTACAACTCACAGGCATATAAGTGTAAAAATAGAATAATGGACGCCAGGAGGTTCTTAAATAGTGAAACAAGTGAGATGGTTTATTGGCACACAAATATGCAAAGGCAATTGACCACAGGTTTACTCACGCAGGAGCTGTAGTAGGAGTTATCACAGAGGAGAAAGGATAGCATGATAATGATGCAGCATGTACAGATGTCACTCCTCAAGTCAAACAGTAGGAAGAATATCTCACTCTAAAAGACCAGCGACCATTGTGAAACAGGATCAATCAAGTAGGGGTCAGGCAGTGCTCTGCTAAACTGAATTCCCTATCACTGAGTTCTCTACACTAAAGGCACCTTAAAAGCCTTTGGGAGGCTTCTTCCTGCTACTCTCCTCGATGGAGCACACAACTGCTCATACTACATAAATCTGGCTATCTCTCTCTCCTAGAGAGACTATTACAGATTCTGCACTAATGATAACTAATCCTCGTTCACGGGATTGCCTGGTTCCTGACTTCAGCACCAAAGGTACAGGTCCCTTTGGGGTAAATGGCTTACTGGGGCCTCTGTGATCCCAGGCTAAATGGGAAACACCTAGCAGCACAGACACCAGGAGCCAAAGAGGAAGAGGCCACTCCCTGCACAACACTATATAGCAGTGTGGCAGGGGAGTGTCATTACACTCTTTGTCCAATAGGTGCAGATGTTACACTTAACCAGTATAAAGGGCTGGGCCCAATAACAAGGGATAAGAGAACTTAAGGAAAGGTAGGGGATTAACTCTATAGGAGCCTAATAGATCCTATAGGTCCCTACATATATATGTGTATATTGTGCATCAAACTGTTCAGTAGACCTTTGAAGTTCACATTGAGGGTGAGTTTCCTTCAATGTACAACATTTTGTGAGAAAATGCTGCAGATTGCAAAATTTTTATGTCATTTTCTGAAATGTCATAAAAAAATGCTACTTTTAGGAAAGTTAGGTGGTTTTGTGTAGAAAGACAGCTTTACCAATGTTGGATTTGTCAGAACATGTATTACACCATATGCAGAACTTGACTTTGTTATAGGTGAAGTTATTAAGCTTTCAGTCCTGATTAATTCGTTTCTATGACTATAGTATTATGTGTGTTTAATGTTATCTAGAACAGCAAATATAGTAACATCCCCACTCAAATGAATTGTGTTACATATGGATCTTCAGTTTATTGTCTACTAACTTGTACATCAGTCAAGACTCAATAAAGACAGCACAAGAATCATTGTGTATCTGAGTAATCTGAAATACCACTGAAATCTTTGGAGTAAGAAAAAACATCTGACATATGATGTAACAGCTGCCTCCGCTTTATTAAAAGAGTACATTTAAAAAAGTAATCTGTAATGTATTATAAATCAGGAATTACGGAACTTGAAGTCTGGAAGGGGAGGAACACCAGAATGTTCTGAAAATCATTAGGTGCAAATGCTGAGAGACAAATTAAAATGTGTAGGTTTTAGAAATCTTTGGAAAAAATATTTTTGGATAAGTTAGAGTTGACTAGGTGAAATGAAAGCCTTGTCAAGAAATGAGTGTTTGCCAAAAATTTTGTATTACAAAGATTAATGCTAAAATTTAAAGTAGGAGGTGGTATTCTGTGGTGTGTTTAACCAATGAATGTCAATTTTGATAACCAGTTAAGGTCTAACAAAGGACAACATGGAGATAATAATGAAATACTGTAGGTATGAGACCTGTTATCCAGAATACTCTGGAGCTGGAGCTTTCCCCGTTAATGGGTCTTTCAGTTATTTGTATCTTCATACCTTGTCTACTAGAAAATCATACAAATATTAAATAACCCCAATAGGCTGATTTTGCTTACAATAAGGAATAATTATATCTTAGTTTGGATCAAATACAAGGTATTAATTTATTAGTATGGAGAAAAAAAATTTGGATAATGGAAGTCTATGGGATACTGCCTAATTTGGCGCTTTCTGGATAACGGGTTTCCAGATAATGGATGCCATACTTGTAGTAAAGAATGAAATAAGAACACTAAGATCACATCCTATGGATGAAATATTTTAGGGAAGGTGAAATACTTGTAGGTCTCCGGGAGGGATAAGCAGAAGGATGTATGGCAACAAGGGGCATTAGCCCAATGTTTCAGGGGTGGTGAAAGTAGCCAGGGGTTACAGGGGGTGACTTGAAGGGAGAGGGCAGGTAAATGTCACAGGAGCCACAGAGCTGTGGCCATTTTTAGAACCTTACTAATCTGGCAGCAGCATAGGCTAGGGATTGGGGGATCAATAAGAATGCTACCCAAGTGAAGAAGCAGGCAGGTGCTGAAGTAGCAGGGAACAAAGAGCCCCAATAGACAGCTAGTACAGCTGGTGTTGGTACCGCAACCATTCTGGCAAAAAAGGCCAGTATGATCATCCCAGAAGGTGAAAAATGTAGGACTAGAAAGGAAAAATTGGGAAGAAAAAACTTTGCCAAGGGCTTTTCTTATATATGTCTTGTGGGGCCTTTAGGGACACAGCTCAAGAAGAAGCTCAACAAAAAAATCTGGAAGAGAGAATACGTTGAAATAATCTCCCCCCTCCTCTTAGAGAGGTATTATCAAGATGGGGGGGGGATTGAATGACAACAAGAAGAAAGAGGAGGATAAGAGGTATTACTTTTACTGTGTCAGACATTTTAAAACTGTCTGTAAGCATTTGTTATATTGACAAGTGTCATAATGTCATAGGCCAAATGAAAGTGGTGCGACAGTCCATCCAGTGGGATTACAGGGAAGTTGCACTGTTGCTGAAGTTAATTAATAAGAAGAGTTACTGTTGGGCTTTCAACAAAGGAACTTGTAAATTTGGAAATACATGAAAATTAAGCACAAGTGCTCTAGTTGCGGAGGGTCTCATTAATAAGTTCTTTGTTGACAAATGTTTGCTGATGTAGCTGGAGGAGTTGGCTACGGATGCCCAGTGAACATGGCAGTGATATGGCCTGACCTAAGGGAATATAGGGACAAAGCCACAACCAAACTGTTGGAAAAAAGTTTTTACCAAGGCTTTCTTATGCTGTTTTCTTAAGGCAGACCCAGGGCACACAAAGTGCAAAAATCTGAGGTCAGCAATGGAGCATTCCAAGGTAGTAGATGACAAACTCAAGGAGGTTAAGTTAGGGCAAATGTTCCCTTTGAGAGTCCACACTTACCTTCTTGATAGGGATGGGCTAATTTGACCCATTTCGTCTGTGAAATGTTGCAGACACCTATTTTTTTTTGTCGCACAATGCCATACAAGTCTATGGCCGTCATTACTGCGGTGAAACAAGGCGAAAAAATTTGGCCATCCCTACTCCTTGAGTGTTGTGTAAAAGAAAAAAAACAGGCAAATTCAGGCTTATTTGTCACCTGTCTCACCCAACTGAAGGCTCTGTTAATGATGGCATAGACAAAGACATGTGTAGGGTGAGCTACGTATATGTTTTTTGACTGCAGAACTGTTAAGGAAAAGCAGGACGGGGGGGGGGGGGTAAGAGTTTGTTGCAACATTGCAATTATCCAGCAAGTGCTGAAAGCATATAGGAGAGGAAATAAGGTTCAAGTTTAAAGGAAACCAGTTTCTTCCAATTACTAGAACAAGATTGGAAGGCCCTTCCTAAGTTTTGCTTTATTATTTATATATTAGGTTTGGCATTTCTAGGGCATTCAGAGTAAGTAGGCCGGTTTTCCTGAATAAATCAGTGGCCGGTGGGCTAGTGGCCTCTGGTGTTAGGTGCAGTGCATAGAAGTAGTGATGGGCGAATCTGTCCCAATTTCGCTTTGCCAAATAACTTGTAAAACAGTGAAAAAATTTGTGAAATGGCGAAAATTCACAAAACGTATTGAAGTCAATGGATGTCAAAATAATTTTGACGGAAGCTGCAATTTTTTTGTCCAAATGCAAAGTCAATAGGTGTCCAAATAATTTTTACTCACGAAAATTTTTATGCGTGTAACAATATTTATGAGCAACAATTTTTGCTTGTCATACGGATTTTTCGCAGGCCAATTTTTGCCACAGTTTCGCAAATGTATTCGTGGGTGGCGAAATGTATAAATTCACCGTGAAGCCATGCCTGGTGAATTTATTAAATTTAGTTAACATAGTAACATAGTAAATTATTATTCTCCCTCTATACTTCCTCCCTCGGCAAACTAATCAACTCGTCTGGTTTCCACTACCACCTCTATGCTGACAATACTCTTAACTCGGGCCTCCTCTTGCCTGTCCGCTATCTCTACTTGGATGTCGCAACACTACCTTATACCTCTAAGTCCTTATTGCTAATGAGGTGGGTGGTGTCATGGGAGTGGTTATGACATTCTGAATAGGAGCTGTATTATATGTAGGATTACAGTGTAGGAGGGAATGTAAGTATAAGGTGGAGATTAAATTGGGCAGGTGGTTAATGTAAGGGAATTATAACAAACAAGGGAAAGTTCTGCACACCACTATTTTTAAAAACCATTAGGCGGGGTTGCAATGAGGCTGTGACCACAATATACATATAGACAAATACAAGAGTCCTCTGCACTCAACCCATTATCAATATATTTAAGACAGAGAAATTTTGTGCATACTGCTACTGAAAAATGCCTTACCCTTTAAACAAAACAGGGATTGTTTGTCCATATATTGCAATATATTTAAGCTGCACCCCCGCCTAATGGTTTTAAAAATTAGTGGTGAGCACAACTTTCCCTTGTTTGTTATAGTTATACAGGAGCAGTGACCAGCTCCATGTTGTAGCTCCCACCCTTCCCAACTATAGTCAGGTGATCCCACTGATGTCTAATAAAAGGGCAGCCAAGTATGGGAGTTTTACTTTGAAAGCAGCTAGTAAGTTGCAGGTAAAACCTAGTCCCTTCGTAAAATGTATAATGAAGTAATAGAATTCTTAATGAATCAGATGAAAATTAAGTATAGGACTGGCCAGATATGGGATGACTTTGACGTAGTTGGTCAGCTTAAATATATTGCAATATATGGACAAACAATCCCTGTTTTGTTTAAAGGGTAAGGCATTTTTTAGTAGCAGTATGCACAAAATGTCTCTGTCTAAATATATTGATAATGGGTTGAGTGCAGAGGACTCTTGTATTTGTCTAAATGTAAGGGAATTATACATTTACTGGTTATTGTAAATTTGTAACACCAGCCCCATCCTCAGCAGGTGATTTACTGGCCGGGTGGCAACCCTAGATATAGTGATCCAAATTACATAAAAAAATCTTGTTTTGAAAATACCAGGTCCCAAGCATTTTGGATAATAGATCCCATATCCATATTTAAATGGCATACTTACAACGTCTGCTACATTATTGTGTAGCACCTGGCGGTATTTCGTCAAATACCCACTAGCAGGGTAGAGCATTGGCTACATCCGACTTGCACAACAGGGTCAGGGCCTTCGCCATGTGGAAGTGTTCCCTCTATGGTGTAGTGCAACTCCATCCCTCAGGCTACTGTGCATACAACAAAAGACTTGGGTGACCACAGGTTTACGACTCACATCACAGCGAATCAGAGGAAAGTGCACAGGCACACATCATGCAGTTTACACAGGCTGACACTCCCTTAGGACAGACTTGGCAGGCATCCAACTTCACCTCTGCGACATATTCTATAGTGGTCTCTTGATCAACCTCAGGGCAATCATCTCTCCTGATTCCCTCTCCGCTGGGATCCCTATAGTACAGGCAATATGGCCTGGGAGAGATACCTCCAATCTATCACTCCTATGTTGGAGCTCAGAACTGCTCTTTTTAGTTCAACCCTGACTATCTTACACTCCTAGAGCGTACTAGTATTGGGAGATAAACCTGCCACTTTCTATTCCTCATTCACGGAGTTGCCTGGTCCCCGACTTGGACACATGCCTTCTTCTGGGCTTTCTGTACTCAGTCCCCCTGAGCACACCCAGCTGGAATCACCATCCAGAGGTGAAAGAGGAAGTGGCAACAATCTACACACACTATATAGCAGTGTAGCAGGGGAGTGTCATTACACCTCTCAGCCAATAATGCTAAAGGTTAGCCCACCTTTAGGCTAAAGGGCCTATTAACCCTATAGGGGCCCTACAATTGCCTTACAATAAGGTATCAATGAATGCTTTCACCCTTCCTTGTCATTACATGAAAAATATTGTGTCCTTGTTTTTTATACTTATATTGTGGTTTTTGAAAATATTCAACATTCTGTGCAACTCTTCAGTTTGGAGTTTTTACGCCCGATGTAATGAAAGGCACAAAGTTTGCCAAACTGCAATGACGCATAGCAGCCAATAAGATACTTGCTTGTAAAAAAAATAGCTTGCATCTATGTGTTTCATGGTAACCTAAATACCTACCAAGTGACAGAGCATGCATGGTGCGGATTTTGCCATAATCATTCATTCATTCATGTTTCCTTGACAACATCTGCCCCATGTGTGTGCTAAACACCTCAAGATATATCTAGTTTCTGGATGCCAACGTGCATTAAAATGTGGATGTTGTGTGATGTGCTGCTCCTGTCCCTTTAAAGAACAGAGTTAACCATTCATTTATATTCCACTAATATGTTCTAAAAACTGGCAAAATGTTTTGTGTGTTTCCAAGATCATTGTGAATTGTATTCCAAAAGTTCTCTTTTCCTTTTTTTTTATAACTTAGCTGAAAACGTTAGCAAAGAAATCAGCCTACGCATGTATTCTCCTCAAACTCCAATTTCTTGTCTTCAGCTAAACCCACCCACCTTTTGCATTCCCAGAAAAAAACTGGCCACTAACTGGCTGTAATTTAAGAATGTGAGATGCTTTATTAACTAGGCACATTTTTTTCCAAATATGTTAGGGCCAAGGCCTGTTGGAAATGTAATTGGCTCAGAATTTAAACTAGGTCTGGATCCATGAAACTTGTACGACTTGAAGAAAAATTGATTCTTAAGTGCAATGTAATTCCTAACAATCTACATAATCTCTCTGCTTGATCGATCATTGGCAGGCTGCTGGAATAGTTTGCATGAAGTAATGTTAATTTCAGTGGGCAACATATACTGGACTCGTCTGTTATTTCCTCCTTTTTGAACATTTATGCTTTGTTTCTAATCAAAATGGAACATGTTCATTTGACCACCAGATTATTATTGGAATTCTATGTTTTGATTTCATCTACCATAGAAATTGAGCATGTGCCTTATTATGAAACATTAGAAGGTAAACTTGGCTTTCCAAGGAAAAGAGTTCATCGTGTAATATAAATACTGTATTTGAGGACCTGGGATATCTTTGTAATAACAGGTGTTAGTTATTTACTAAACTCTGAATGCAAAAATCACAACAAATCTGAGATACTGTATTTGAGGACCTGGGATATCTTTGTAATAACAGGTGTTAGTTATTTACTAAACTCTGAATGCAAAAATCACAAAAAATCAGAGATACTGTATTTGAGGACCTGGGATATTTTTGTAATAACAGGTGTTAGTTATTTACTAAACTCTGAATGCAAAAATCACAAAAAATCTGAGATTTTTTTAATAAAATCGGATCAAATCACAATTTTTTTGGAATTTATTAAACCCCCGAAGATGGAAAAGTCTGAATCTGAAAATCCGGCATCTCAGACCTGTTGAGGTTGCATATAAGTCAATGGGAGAAGTCCCAATGATTTTTTGATGTGCCCTGGGTTTTGTGCAATACCCCGAAAGTTTCAGGTGATAAATAACCCCCTAAATATCAAAACTGAAAGGATAAACGTGAATCATATAGCTGGTATTTGCTGTACTACCCAGTGGCGTACCGGATATGCCCTGTGTATTTCCCAGTATTGAGTTGCTGAAGATTATTGGGAACGGCAATGGTATATTTTGCCTATCACTTTAATGATGGAGCCTCCTAGACATGGTTGCAAGATAAAACACTTGTATGTCTAATTTCAAATATTGTGGAATATGCTTATGGAGCAGCCAATTATTCTAATTCTGTAGGAGAACCATTGGCAACCTATTCGCTTTCTGTTACTAAATAACAAGTCAATAGAGCAGATAAGTTCTGTTGCACGTGGGCAAGATATATATACATAATCAGGGTATTCATTTGTTGCCGCACTGATTAAAACAGGTCACAATATTTTAATAAAGTCACTTAAAATGTGAAAATCTATAATTTTCTTTGACTAGCAAAAAAGCCAAATAATTCATTTTAATTTTTTAGTGTTACTGGCCACTTAAAAATACATTTCACTAAGCACATGGTCTCTAAGCTATAATATGTAACAAATAATGATTCCGAAATGATTCCCTATTTACTTTAGTTGGCTAAGGTACTTTTTGTCACATTATTCCCACAGCTCCGTCGTCACACCACACAAAATGGAATTTTAAATGACCAATCAAGTTAGAGACTTGAACTGGCACAGGGTGCTGTGGGGAAGCCTGCACAATGACCATTTGCTCCCCATATGGCTTAGGTTTGTGTTAGTTACTTTCCCAATGCATATTTATTCCACCCACTGCAACCCTGGACATACAGAGAAAAAACTGTTTTATTGCCATGGAAGGGTCTGACCCGGAAACACCATTGGCATGTATGAGGCTGTACAGTCTCTCCCGGAGATAACAGACAAATAGATGAAGTGAACAGGGCCTTGTTTATTCAAACCAGCATTTATCCTCATCCCTGTGGTATCTTGTCAGCATCACAGGTTGGACATGATCATAACCATGATGACAGTTTTATGGTGGCAGCTATTTATAGAGCTCTAATATATGTGAATGCAAAGATTTCCCTCCCTCTCCGTTACGGCTCTATAAGGTCTTTGTATTTACAATGTATTTTCTCTTGGTTTACTGTTACCGTTGGCAATGTACTATAGGTAAGCTATCACCAAATGAGCAAACAAAAAGTTTACTACAGCTATGAATGCAAATATGGCATTAGTTGTTGTATAATTATAATAACAACATTAGACACCATCTTTGCTGCTGATACTGGCAAACATCTACAGGTATGGGACCCTTTATCCGTTAACCATTTATCTAGAAATCTCGGAATTCCTATAGGTTCCATTTCAAAATCTTAAAACATATTTAGTTTTCATCTGTAATCACTGTTGGACTTGCCCACCGGAATACCAGGAAAACTCCCAGTGGGCCCAGGTGTCAGTGGGCCCTCATGCTGCTCAATGTTGGCCTATTTCATGGTCATTCCCTCATTCTATGAGAACAAAGAGCCTAAATAGATGGATTAATAGATTATAGTATGTAAACAAAAAGACTAGGAGACTAGAGGTTGAGTGAGGAGAGGAAGAATATAGTACTGAGAGTGGGCCCCTGGTCTAAGGTTTTTTGGTGGGCCCCTGGTGTTACAGTCCGACACTGTCTGTAATAATAAAACAGTACCTCATACTAAAGGTGGCCATAGATGCAGAGATCCGCTCATTTGGTGATGTCGCCAAACGAGCGAATCTCTCCCCGCTATGCCCGCATTGAAGTGGGCGATATCGGATCACGATGTATCCGAAACGGGCACAGATACAGACTTTTGGCCAGATATCGATCGGGGAAGCTCGTTGGATGGCCCCACACACGGGTCAATAAGCTGCCAACTCGGTATGTCGGCAGCTTTTATCGGCCTGTGTATAAGGGCCTTAAGTCACAACTAAGATATAATTAATGCTTATATATGAATTTTTAGCAGACTTAAATTATGGGAATCCAAATTATGGAAAGACCCTTATCCGGGAAGCCCAAGTTCCCAAGCATTCTAGATAACAGGTCTCATTTCTGTACTTTGAAACAAAAGGCTTATCTGGTAACAGCTTTGTTTTCAGCAGATACTGATGCTGATATATTCTTTTCTATATACTGCATCCTGGCAATTAAGCATACATATCACCTTTTACCTTCTTCCATGTACAAATAGAACTTTCACTTAAGAGCATTCACATCTGATAAGATCAGTTTTTGATGGTTAGGAATGGACCTCCCTGCACACAATGCTTTGAGTGGATAATATAGTTGAATCATACTTTATAATTATAACACACTATAATAATGTTTCAATGGCACAAATAGAGGACTTAGGGGCCGATTCACTAACTTCGAGTGAAGGATTCTACGTAAAAAACCTTCGAATTTCAAGTGCAAAAACGCTGCAACTATTCGCCCATTCGATAGTCGAAGTACTGTCTCTTTTAAGAATACTTCGACTGCCTACTTCGCCACCTAAAACCTACCGAATTGCTATAAGTTTTTGATCGAATAAAAAGGCATTCGATCAAATGAAAATCCTTCGAGTGAATATTCGATCGAGCGCCTATTCGCCTGGCGAATATTCGCCAATTCGACTATTCGCCAGCGGGTAAATTCACCCGAATTGCCTATTCGATTCTATTCCCCAGTCAAATTTTGAGGGATTTAACCCCTCGAAATTCGACCCTTGATGAATTTGCCCCTAAGATATTCAAACTGCTTTCAATAGTAATTATTTTTTACAAATAATTGACATTTTTCATTTGCAAATATTTGAATGCTGCTTAGAATTAATTAATTATTTGGGGGACATCCCTGTTAAAATGGTTATTTATTACATCATACAACTGGCAACATCAGTGTGCAGGGGTTTGTTATGTTGGGTCTCTGTATGTTGGTGGTTCATTCTATTACCTACAGAGGCCTCAGAGGTTAATCTTTCGGGTCTTGGATAGCTTAGTTAATTTATAAGTGAGGACCTTTATCATTTCTTACTGACATCCAGGGCTCACATTTCCCACTTAATTACTTGTTCAGCAATCAGTCTGCAAGAGATAGATATGTTTCTGTATTTAGTGAGCCCAGCTGTGAATTGTTTATTGACTTTTCAGCAGTCAGGGAATGGCTGCAATTTAAAGGTTGCTAACTGTGCTGCACTGTGGTCTGTGTTTAAACACTTCCATATTGTCTGAGCCAAAATCCACTGTATCTGCATCCCACAGGACCTGTTGGTTTAGCAGGTGCTCTTCCTTTAAGCAGGTTTACTTTTATTAAAGAATAAAACCTCTACCAAATTAGCAAGAGGTGTGTATTTAAACAGTAAGAAACTTGATCAAAACTTATAAGCATTCAGTAGAAACTTAGACAAAAATGTGCATAAGGATTAAGCAAATATCAATCCAGGAACTAGGGAGTGAGAAATCCACCACTGACACCAGGATCATGTGCAATCATATTGCGCATATATATATATATTTTAGGGCACACACTACTACTGGGGGAGATTGGCCGCCCAGCAACAAACTGGCTCTTCTTCGGGTGACTAATCTCCCCTAAATGCCTTCTCGCTGACTAGAATGTAAATTGCCGGCGGAATGGCACTCGGATTACTTCGTTTTCCGAAGTCGCCTCACGACGGCTTCAGAAAGTGTCTTCAATGTTTGTTTTTCACTAGGAAGGGGGATTATGTATGATAATGGTGGTAATAGGTGGGACAGAGGCTCAAAATTTGTTGGAACTTCAACAAATTATTAAGACCAATTAAAAAGCTGCTTACATAGCAGTTCACCTTCATAAAACAAGGGGCTGATTTACAAGTGTGAAGTGATTCATTCTACAACATAATTGATCAATAATTATTATTATTAACAATTACAGAACGCCAACGTATTGCGCAGCGCTGATGGTCATTAGCATTTATTTATCAAATGACAATTAGTTAAGGATCAGTCAAATTTTACCAATATGCTTGCTTTCAAGAAAGTGAGTTTAATGAACTGATATTGCAGCAATACTGAAATGAACATTGCCCATAAACTACATTTATATCAGAAACCAGTCTTTTTGAGGTATTGAAGGAAGCCTTGGATAACATGATGGGCGTAACAGATATAATGTTAAAATAGATAATAGACGTTAAAACTGATTCTATCAAATTTCAAAAATTGAATAACTAGAAATTATAAGAAAATTGTTAAATGCCCCATTTGATCTTTCATAAGTATGTTCCTTTTGGTTTTAAGTAATATGTCACAAATAATGACTTTTTCGGTAGCTTTCTGTTTTTACATGTACATTTTGATAATGAAATAGTTATTTTTTCCCCTTTGTATGTTTTACGGTTTCAAACTTTCTATATTGTTAGAACAGTCACAAGTTCTCTACCCAAGAAACTCCAACTTTACGATTGAATTCAGACAGGATAAGCAAAAGGACTAGTATAACAAATGGCATATTTCTTATTTTTTAAGCCATTTTGTTGCTTGACAAATAGACTCTTCATGCTCTTTTATTTGATGCTTGATGTGTAGCATGAGATACCCGAGTTTGTAATTCATTCATAGGGCTATTTACTCATTCTTATACCTTATAAAAATAGTAATGATTGGGAGCAGCCTTTGAAAATACATTCTATACCAATAGTTATTTTTTAGAAAGCTAATAATCTAGCAGATATTCATGGACACAATTTTTCAACAGGTTTTGCCAAAAAATATCGCACACTGAAAAGTTGTGCGCTTGCTACAAAATAAAGGCCTGTTGACTTTAAATTGTTTGGAAAACTTTTGCAGTTTTGCAAATATTTGACAAAGGGAAACAGAACAGATTCACTCATCACTAACTCACATTGTAAGCACCATATACAGAAGGTAGAATGATATCTGGCCTGCCAAGGCAAGTTCTTTGTTTTCTTGCAATGCTTATTGAAGTAGGTTTGGAAAAACAACAGTTGCTGTCTATGTAGAAAAAAAAAGAAAAGAGGCGCGATTTTTAAAAAGTAATGGAGAAGTTAATCGACTGCCATGTCCACATGCCAGCTGATACTCATCTATATTTGAAGAATAGTCTTTCTCAACAGAATTTCCCAAATCACAGTTCAAGCAAGCAAACCATAGTAATTCCAGAGCCAAATGGTGCAATTACAATTTAAGTTACCAAATGGTGACCAGATGCTCTTTCCTTTCACACTAGTGATTTAACGAGTCTCTTTGGGTGTAACCTCCCCATGTCTGAATCCACCTGTACTATACACATGAACTATTTTAGTCTGGGTCACCGTCTTCCAGGAAAACACTGTGTGGGGTATAGCTAGCCTTCTAGCTTGAAATATTACCTGTTGTGTAGCATAAATAAAGTGAAATCATATTTGTCTCTTTCTTATATGCTTTTGCCCAAATAGTTGCCAAGTAAGGACACACTCTGTCAAATTCTCATCAATCAAGAAAATACAACATGCAGTAAGAAAAAAAGCTAGTAAAGTTTAATTTATAAAACCTCAGGTTTTCCAAAAGAAATTGAATTTCCATGCTTTAGTTTAATCACTGTTGCTACCGAGAAGAGCGTTGCATAGTTTTCGGAACTTTGTATGGCCACAAATTGGGTCATGGAAACTCATTCTACTTTATTAATGCACACAATAGGCTATGATTTGTTACAAATGTATATTTGTACATATCTAGTTGATACTTTACCTTATATATGTCAGGAGTAATTTTATGACGTGTAGTACTAGTGCAATACAAAGGATGATAACCTATTAGGTAATTATCAGCCAGCTATAGATGTTATATAGTTACATAGCAAGTTAGGTTGAAAAAAGACACATGTCCTTTAAGTTCAATCTTATTTTGAAAAAAATCAACTAGACTTTGAAACTGGGGACTTTGAGGACTGCGTACCAGTGTGGAGACAGAACCCCAGTGCCAATGTAGTTGCGTGCCAATGAGTGTCATCACCCTGCCGTGGTTTGGCCCCATAATAGGTCTTATTCTGTAAATTCCTGGGTGTGTTTATAAATTGCTCTTTCCTATTTCCTGACTCTGCTAGGCTGTTTTGACTACTCTATTGCTCCCTGTACTGACTTTTTGCCTAGATTCGACTAACTCCCTTTGGATACTGTGTATTAGGACTATTTCTGTCTGCCTGCTTCCTCCTTGGTCAAGACACCAACTCCGATAAAGGCTTAGGCCTTGACAATATCAGACAATGCTGCCAGAATACCTGGCAATCCCCCATTGGGCCTCATTTAGATAAAATGTTCAGCTGCTGTTTCTTATTTCCTCTATTGGCCTTTAAAACACATGTAACATTTAGCACTGCCTATATCAATTCTGTGAGCGTGGGCCCCTTAATATCATATCTCCTGATAGTTCTTAGGAGGCCTAGTCCACCACTACTTTTACCCTCTGATTGTCAGCAGCAAAAATATTGTGTCCTAAGAAATGACTACTTGAAATCACTATCACCCATATGTAATAAAAGGCACTACACTAACAGGTGACTGATAAATTCTACCTGCTGATTAGTTGCTATGGGCTACCGCTCCTGGGCAAACTTAGTACCTTTAATTACAAAACCCCCTATAGGCATAATTTACAAAGGTAGTGGCAGGGTGCAAACTGCAAACAACTGACAGTAATATATTTAGTTCTTATATCTTAGAGAAGTATCAATAAAGGGTTATTCACAAACTGACAATCACCTCTAATAAAAATAAAAAAATCTACAGTTCCACTGTTGCACAAAAGCTAGCTCCACCTTGTTGGCACTTTATAGCAAGCTCATTTTCCAAAATGAAAATGTTAAATTGTTATTATTATTATTAATATTGCAATTCATAATTCTTCTTATGAAATTTAGTAATAGTAAGCCTAGAAATGTGTATTAATTGCTTCTTATTTTTTATGTTTTCCTTCCATTTTTACACAACACAAAACGTTTGTTTTCTGTTCTGAAGGGCTACATATACTGTAATAAAATGACATGTGATTATTTTATTTATGATAAAAAAAATAATATAATGTTTTATTATTTTGCATGGAGAATTGATATATTAGTAAATAATATAAATGTAACTGCAGGGGTAGCATTGCTAATTTTCTGAATATGAGTCAACACTTTCCTACTAGACATCACCAGCTTATAAGTTCCAAAACAAGGCACATGGGAATAATTAGCAACCAGAGGCCCAGAAATGTTCTGCAGTGCATGAATCATCTCGCATCACACTATTCAATGCCTCATTAAAACTTGTTTTAATTATTACCCTCTGACCTACTCCTTTGGCATCATTTTACATTCTCCTAATTGGACCAGGTCAAAGATACAAATACAGCAGTTTGCAGGCCAGTACCTGCATTTGCAATATGTAACACTATTGTGAGGACTGGACGCCCACCACACTGCTCCTCTTCCATTCAGATGCTGGTTTCTTAGGGTGCGCACTTTGGGTTTTTATAGGCACATTCACGTTGGCGTGATGACGTCAGCTCGCAATGGCGGGAAATTCAAGCCAAATAAAAGGGAACTCTGTGTGCAGTCTGTTGCCCATTGTTAGGTTCATCTTTGAGAGTTCCTGGGTGCTATTCTTGATAATTCTGATACCTGATTCCTGTTTTGAAAACAGGACTGACTGTTCTGACTACTCTGACTTCTGTGATCCTGACTCCTGCCTGTTAACTGACTAATCTACACTCTGTAATCTGACCCATGCCTGTTTGACCACTCTTGATTGATCTCCTGGTTTTGACCCTTGCCTGTCTGACTTTGCTCGTATTCTGCACGCACCGACCTGGCCTGTTTGACTACACTTTCCTCTGTTCCTTGAACTGTGACCTTCTGCCCAAAGACTTTGTTTAACGATCGTGCTCCTCTGCTTGTCCAGAACTCTCGCTTGTCTCCTCTCTTTATAAGACCAGGCGGGATGCAATTAGCCGAGGGCTCCTCCCGAAAGGCAGAAGTAAGAGCCGAGACCAGGGAGCCTAGAATTGGTCCTGGATTCTGGGTACCGATCGTGACAACTATATTGAGGCTAAGGCTTTTCAAATCATGAATGTGCATTCTTTGAACTTCATGAGCTCTTTGATATTAGAATATATATAGGCCTGACTACCTGAGAGGATATCATTGTTGACCTATCTCATGGCCTTATCTAAAAGTTTATCTTAGTAAAGCTATCTATCTTGATGCTCCACAGGACATCAAGTTAGGAGGAATGAGAAGGACAGGTGAAATGTAAACAGTGACCAAGATAAATGATCACGGCACTCATAAAGGTCCAGATGTTATGTATTTTGAAAGGAATTCTCCCTGTTTCAACTCCACTATAACACCCTGTTTTCTTTTGTCTTATACTCTGCTGTTATGTACCCAATACAGGTTTATGTCTACAAGCTATTATTATAATATAAAGGTTGGCAAAAAAGGGAAAGTTGTGCTCACTACTAATTTTTAAACAATTTAGCGGAGGTGCAATGAGGCTGTGACCACAAAATTCATAGAGACAATGACAAAAGTTCTTCTGCAGTCTGCACTCAACCCATTATCGATATATTTAAACAAAATAGGGATTGTTTGTCCATATATTGCAATATATGTAAGCTGGCCCACTATGTCAAAGTCATCCCCGGTATGGTCAGCCCTACATTCACTTTCATCTGACTAATTAAAAGTCTACTGCTTTATTATACATTTTACACAGGGACTAAGTTTTACCTGCAACGTGCTTTCAAGGTTAAAAACTCCCAAATATGGTTGTCCTTTTATTGGCTATAGCTGAAAATGGCTACAACATGGAACTGGCCACTACTGTATAAACTGTAGTTAAAAAGGGAAAGTTGTGCTCACTATTAAATTTTAAGCAATGAAGCGGGGGTGCATCTTTTTTGCACTTTAGACTTTGCTCAGTCATAATTGAACCCTATTGTTTTAATGGCATTTGTCTTATAAAACATAAGCTATATCATATGATGAGCAGTTACCATTTATATATATATATATATATATATATATATATATATATATATATATATATATATATAGATTTATTTCAGTTTGTAAGACAGAAAAGTATAAAAATACATTTGCTGTGTGAAGAAATGTATAGAAAACTTGTGTTTTTTTTTAATAAGAAGAAATAGGGAGCATACCTTACCAGCCATAAATTCGGCCCAAACTGTATTTAAATACCAGCCCCTGGCACAACTAAATTTACCACCAACAAATAAAATGTAAATTCCAAGCTATACACAGAAATATGATTCTTGGCAGGGTGAAATGCATGTGAACGACCTATAAAAGTAGACTATAATTGTAGATAATTGAGGCTGCTCCCTGGCCACAGGTTGGGCACTTTAGACCTGGAGACTTACTGTGAGATTGCTTTCCAGGCATCTGGATCTCTTCATGTAAAGTCACCGTCTAACATAAAAGTTACTGTCAACCAAAATGAGCACAACAGCAGGTTTGAGGTAAAAATGGCTACCGGCCATTTCTGTCAACTAACCCATTCATTCAAATATCTGTTTCAGCTTTGCTTGTTTAATAGCAGTCAAGACATTTTTCCACCCAGTGACATCTAGGCAGGGTAGTCTGGGTACATATTTAAGACATTTGCCTCTATGGCAAACATGTACTCTGTAATAATGATAGAAAAAGGCTGTAGGTTCTGCTTAAAGGTGTTGATCACCTTTGAATTAACTTTTAGTATGCTGTAGAGAGTGAAATTCTGAGACAATTTGCAACTGGTTTTAATTTTTTATTATTTGTGGTTTTTGAGTTTTTTTGTCGTTTTATTCAGCAGCTTTCCAGTTTTGCCATTTCAGAAATCTGTTTGCTAGGGTCCAAATTACCTTAGCAACCATGCATTGATTTGAATAAGAGACTGGAATATGAATAGGAGAGGCCTGAATAGAAGATGAGTATTAAAAAGTGATAACACTAAGGGGCAGATTTATCAAGGGTGAAAGTAAATTCAAGGGAATTCGAAATTCGAAGTAATTTTTTGGATACTTCGACCATCGAATAGGATACTACGACTGAATTTACTTTGACTTCGATTTGAAGTAAAAATCTTTGAATATTCGACCATTCGATAATCTTTAAAAAAACTTGACTTCAATAATTCGCTAAATTAAACCTGTCAAAGTGCTATGTTAGCCTATGGAGACCTTCCACAACCATTTTCTAAGTCTTTGCACATCGAAGTAAAATTGTTCGATTGTACGCTAAAATCGTTCAATGGAGTCTATGGGATATGGCTTCCTTGTAATTAAGAGCTTTCTGGATAACGGGTATCTGGATAACACATCCTATACATGTACAAGTATTGGATTGATTAACCAGAATGCTCAGGACCTGGGTTTTTTTTCCCAGATAATAGATCTTAACTGTAATTTGGATCTCCATACCTTATATCTGTCAAAAATAATTTATACATTTCATCAACCCCATAGGATGGTTTTGCGACCAACATGGATTCACGCAACTATAGTTAGGATCAAGTATAAGGTACTGTTTTATTTTTACGGGAAAAAATTACTATCCTTTCTTGTGGACTAACAATAAGAGTGGCATGTGTGGAAAACGTTCTTAAAACAGATTTAATAAATTTATTGCACTTACAAATGTTCTCTTTAAAAACGCCCTTTTAAAACCAAAGTGCGCAGCGTCTTTTCTCTTGTGGACCAGTATTTGGAGCGGGCGTAATTTCTCTGCTGCGTATTTTCGCAGCGTGTTTTCGCCTGTGTGCGGATCACCGTAGCGTTCCCTCAGTCCAACTGCACATGTGCGAGATTGCTTCCGCGATCGTCACCTCTGACGCATTTCGCCAAGATAGGCTTCCTCATTGGTATTCCCAGCGCCGGATTTCTTCTCCGGCCGCCCCTAGGCCACGCAGTCCGACAAGGCGACCGCGCGGTCCTAGCGCCTGCCTTCCCAGCGAAAAAACGCCGGCGCAGCTGGTGTAGTTCAACGGGGAAGCAAAGATCCCCATAATGCGGCTGGGCGGCATGCCGCCCCTATTTTATGCCGCCTTAGGCCCGGGCCTATGCGGCCTTGCCGCAAACCCGGGCCTGTGTATTCCTCAGAATACCTGTGGGTTCTGTCTCATGGAATATTTCTGCAGGAAGTATGTTGCTAAATATCCGTACTGAAGTTCTGTAGGAAACTGATGCTGTGTGAATGCGTATGTATTTGTGTGCTTATGTTTGAGTGTTTGTGCATGTATGCACTTTTTTTTATGTCTGTGACGGATTCTAGGATCAGTAAACGCAGTAAGGCAACAATTTTGATATCCATCATGATCATTTAAACACCCCTCACAAGGAAACTTCGGCGATTTCGGAAATGGAAGCGCCGCGAGTGCATTGTGCTGGCGTTTTCTCATTCAAGCAGGCGGAAGGCAGGAAGTAAGCAGTTTGGGGAAATTGTTGCCCCTCAGAAGAAGCGATTAGTCGCCAGGAATCTGCCCGTTTTCCCCTTCCCTAAATGCACATTGAACCCTAAGCCAAACCAACCTCCATCTCTAATTATGAGATTTTGACCTTTGTTTAGGGCACATTGAAGGAGCACTTGAAACATATGTAGATATGTTACAAGCACAATATAACATTCATGAGTACATTCCCTAATGTAGTCATGGATCTAACAGTAAAAAAAGAAATATCATTCGCCAGGTATTTTTCCTGTATCATTCCATATCCTTTTGCAAATACGTAATCTCAATACTAAAAAAAAATCAGATTTTGAGTCCCTGTCACATAAACCGATACCAAATTATGTTTTTTATGGCCCCAAGAATTACAAAAAAAAAGGCTTATTTGTCAAATTTTGCTGGAAAGCTCCAAGGACTAAAGCACCTTTACAGCTTGAAATTTAATAAGTACTACCAAATTTTGATTAATGTAAATGCATACCCATGATAAGTTTATCTTCTCAATATTCTCTATTTCCTTACTGTCTTCTATTTTCTTTTCTTTTCTTTCCTTTTTCATTGTTTCTTATTTTTCTCTTTACCCAGAAGAGTAATTTACCCAAGTATGATGATGTATCGCTTAGGGGCAGATTCACTAACTTCGAGTGAAGAATTCGAATGAAAAAAACTTCGAATGTCGACGTTTTTTTTGGGTACTTCGACCATCGAATTGGTTAAATTCGTTCGAATTCGATCGAAGTCGAACGAAATCAAACGATTCGAAGTAAAAATCGTTTGACTATTCGACCATTCGATAGTCGAAGTACTTTCCCTTTAAAAAAAACTTCGACCCCCTACTTCGGCAGATAAAACCTACCGAAGTCAATGTTAGCCTTTGGGGAAGGTCCCCAAAGGCTTGCTAAGCTTTTTTTGATCGAAGGATTTTCGTTCGATCGCAGGATTTGCGCTAAATCCTTCGACTTCGATATTCGAAGTCGAAGTATTTCAATTCGAGGGTCGAATTTCGAAGTATTTTTAACTTCGAAATTCGACCCTTAGTGAATCTGCCCCTTATTGTTATTTGTGTATTGACAATCACTGTACCAAAAAGCTCATACCCCAGGAACTCCCGGTAGGTACAGTCATATATTGTCATATGTTTAAACCACAAATACAAATATTGAAATGAAAAAAAAAGGTTTATGATAAACAAATATTTTTTTCCACAGATTTGTCACAGATGAATTCAATCGAGTGTTATATATCAGCGCTTCTTTTACAAAAGGATTCACTTAATGGGGTTAATTATACTTAGTAGTATTTAACCCTTCCAGGGTGGCAAATACACCTGGCTGCTTTCATTTAAACCCAGCACAAAGTGGAGATAGCAGAGTTGTAAGGCATTCTATGCTTACCTACTGTCACAAGCAGCACTGAATACAGAGGGTACAACCTTTTGCGCTCCATTCATACAAATTCAAATGGGTCTTGTTTTTCAACCCCTTGCCCCAATTTTACAACCAAGCCACAATATTCAAAAACACAAATTTAGTTTTAAAGAACTAGCCACTTAACAGCTACAAAAAAATGAATGTCACACATGTAATAAAACCTTTTGACAAACAATGACTATTGGTCTTAATTACTTAATAATATATATATATACCAGGGCAAACAGCCTGGTTTTCAGAAGGAAATCTGACAGGTGGAACCCTAAACTCAACTTGCAGCGTTGGGGTCCTAGGTTTCATTCCAACGAGGGCATTATCTGCAAGGAGGGCTAGTATCTGCAAGGAGTTTTAGGGGGCAGATTTACTTAGGGTCGAATATCGAGGGTTAATTAACCCTCAATATTCGACTGCCGAATGTAAATCCGTCGACTTCGAATATCGAAGTCAAAGGATTTAGTGCTATTCCTACGATCGAACTATCAAAGGCATAATCGTTCGATCGAACAATTAAATCCTTCGAATCAAACAATTTGAAGGATTTTAATCCATCGATAGAAAGATTTTCCTTCGATCTTGGACCTTCCCCATAGGCTAACATTGGCCTCGGTAGGTTTTAGGTGGCGAACTAGGGGGTCAAAGTATTTTTTAAAGAGACAGTACTTCGACTATTGAATGGTCGAATAGTCGAACGATTCTAACGTTCGATTCAAAGTCGTAGTCGAAGGTCGAAGTAGCCTATTCGATGGTCGAAGTAGCCTATTCAATGGTTGAAGTAGCCATATTCGACCATTCGAAATTCAAAGTATTTTTTCCTCTATTCCTTCACTCAAACTAAGTAAATGGGCCCCTTAATGTATGTCTGGGTGGGTTTCTTTCAGTTACTATTATTTCATCCCACACTACAAAAACATACAGGTAGGTTAATTGCTCCTAGTGGGTGTGAATGGGATAAGAAACTTAAAGGGGAAATTTAATAAAATTCTCAAAGAGCAAAACTTTGCAAATACAAATTCGCCTGTCGCTGCGTAATATTCTGCATTAGGATTTGATTGCATTGCAAATCTTAATTTAACACCTGCTTTGGAGTTAAATATTTTGTTGCAAAAAATGGTTTGTGATTGCAAAATGTTATAAAATACACTGTGAACGTTGGCAAAAGCATTTTGGTCGCAAACTTTGCAAGGAAGTCTTTGAGGTCTTTAACTACCGTATATACTCGAGTATAAGCTGAGGTACCTAATTTTACCTCCAAAAACTGGGAAAGCTTATTGAGTCGAGTATATGCCAAGGGAGAGAAATGCAGCAGCTTCTGGTAAGTTTCAAACAAAAAATTGAGGGTTTCTGCTCCCATTGGAGGTGCCGGCGTCTCGTTTTTGGATGCCGGCGACCATTCTTGGACGCCGGCGAATATTTTTGTTGACTATTCTTGGACACCGGCGACTATTCTTGGACGCCGGCGACCGTTTTTGCGCTTGCCCCGAGTATAAGCCGAGGTAACGTTTTTCAGCATATTTTGGGGGCTGAAAAACTCGGCTTATACTCGAGTATATACAGTAGTCAAAAATGGCGCTAACATTCGCAAAGGTGTTTGCGAGTGTTTTTTGTACTAACAAAAAAAATATTTGACATTCCCCCGTAAGACTGTAAGCTCCACAGAAGTATAATGTGCCATTGTTATATAATCAACAGATGAGATAATAAATAAATAGGACTGTATTTGACCAGGGGTAAGCTAGCTAGTTTTGCCACATTAAAGTCTGTCTTTTTTTCCTATTAATAACATTGGCACTAACTATAAATTTCTACTGACCAGGCTGGTAAAATACTGGCCACCTGACAACCCTAAGGTCAGTGGTATTAATTCTGGGGCTCCTATCTGCCTCCACTTCTCCCATCTGTCTGCCTGTACATTGTTACCTGCTGCTCAGTTAAACAGGCAAAAGTGGCCTACCACATAGCAGTACCCCTTTTTTTAAAACCCCCATAAGGTCGAAATGTGACCAATCGAAATGTATTAATAAAATCAAATTTTTCTCAGCTCGGACAAATTGAATCCACCCAAAAACCATAGGCTTCAGAACCAGGGGGGCCACAGGGGCCGTGGCCCCCCCAGAATTTTCCTCCTCCAGTTTGAAACCATTTTTTAAATAAAAAAAAAATAATTTTTTTTTTTTTTTTTGCCTTTTTTCTTTTAAGCCGGTGCGTGTCTGGGCTGTCTCCCTTACCTGGCCTCTCCACTTTGATTTTGCACCACCCCCTAGAAACCGGTAGTGGAAGTGGCCAGCGATGGAAAGGAAGTATCTGGGCTGGCTCCCTTACCCAGCCAGTCCACTTTCATTTTGCACCACCCCCTCCAAGCTGGTAAAGTTGAAGTGGCCAGCGAATGAAAGGAAGCTCCGCCTGCCGCACAGCTGCAGTCCGGAAGAGAAGCGAGCATCGTGTTAGCGCCTGTCAGGAGTAAGGAGTACATAGGAATGCACGGATAGGCCTGCACATGTGTTCCATACAGTGCAAATAGAGCGCAGTATCCAAAGTTGTCTCTGTGCAGCACAAATCGTCAAAATGCAGCTTCACCCCTCATCCCTCTCTTACAGTACAATACTCTTCATTGCATGTGATTATTTTAATGGTAAATAATGCTATCTAAAGAAAAATCCCTTATATATTTGTGAAACATGAAGATGCATACATCTTCCATTGTAACAGATATATCTTATACCTGGACTCTGATATACACGTATTGGCACAATTTAAAAGGAAATACTGTGCTAAGGTCTCAATCCCTGGCCCTAACTTATTATAAATGTATTATAATGTAATCAGAGGCGACAGGAATAAAAGGAACAGCAGACAACTAGAACCGTGTTTACCCCAGGCAAATCTATGTCAAGGAATCTATAGCAAATCTATTTTAATAGCTTTATGCATTTCTTAATGGTGTGGTTCACCTTTAAGTTCACTTTCAGTATGTTATAGAATGGCCAATTCTAAGCAACTTTTCAATTGGTCTTCCTTATTTATTTTTTATAGTTTTTTAATTATTTGCCTTTTTCTTCTGTCTCTTTCCAACTTCCAAAGGGGGTTCACTGACCCCATTTAAAAAGCAAATGCTCTGTAAGGCTACAAATGTATTGATACTACTATTTAAGTACTACATTTTCTATTCTCTCTTATTCATATTCTAGTCTATTATTCAAATCAATGCATTGTTGCTAGGGTAATTTGAACCCTAGCGACCAGATTGAATTTGCAAACTGGAGAGCTGCTGAATAAAAAGCTAAATAACTCAAAAAACATAAATAATAAAAGATGTAAACTAATTGCAAATTGTCTCAGAATACTATTCTGTACATCATACTAAAAGTATTCTCAAAAGTGAACAACCCCTTTAACACCCATTGGTGAGGGTGAGTGGCTGATCATTGCCAATTTGTCAATGTGCTCATCTACTTTTCTCTTCTCCTTCTATGGGTTCTGTGGGGTATTTATACAAAGAGTTGCCCCTTTGCCATCCTGCTATGGGTTCTGGGGAGTTTTATACATGGAATTGCCATGGTACCATCCTGTCATGAATTCTGGGGGTATTTATACATGGAATTGCCCCTTTGCCATCATATGAATTGTGGGGGTTTTATACATGGAATTGCCATGGTGCTATCCTGCCATGAATTCTGGGGGCATTTATACATGGAATTGCCACTGTGACATCTTGATATAAGTTCTGGGGTTATTTATATTTGGAATTGCCACTGTCCCAACTTGATATAAATGCTGGGGATATTTATACATGGAATTGCCATTCTACTATGAATTCTGGGGTTATTTATAAATGAAATTGCAATTATGCTGTGAATTCTGGGGGATTTATAAATTAAGTTGCCATTCTGCTATGAGATCTAGGGGTATTTATACATGGAATTTCTACTGTGCCATCCTGCTTTCTGGGTGTGGGGGGGGGGTATACAGAAAATACAGGGTTAAAGATCTTAGTACAAAGTTAATCCAGAAAATGGTCAAATTGCATCTTGGAGTCAGGAAGACATTTTTTGAAGCAAATTGGATAAGCTTTAGAAGGGGCTGTTCTCCTTCCTTTGTATCAGCTAGAAGTTAGACAGGTTTTAAAAAGGCTAGACGTGTCTTTTTTTCAACCTAAATTACTATGTTTATATATAATTATTATGCTGATGCTGTTGGATTGGAAAATTTGTACAACTGCCCCATAATACTATAACATTGCTGTCTGACTAGCAGAAAAGGTATCCATGTAGTGAGAGATTTTTCACATTACTTCAGTCACTTCATGGCTTTCCCTACTACAGGTTACACACTGCTCCAGGCCTACAGTTCCTCATACCTTGCATTTTGGCTGAGCAATAGAGTGAGGCAGTGCATGGGGAGGTGCTAGAACTTGGGAGAGTGCCTGTGCTCACTGATTCTTACTATATAATGCATTCTTGTACGTTTTTATTATGCTTGGCCTGTCAGTATTCTCTATATCTTACTGCTTGTGTGGCTGTTGTCCATTGTTCTATATGTATGTATTTGGTGTGCCAGTGCCTCGGCTTCTTACTATATAATGTTCTTTATAGTGCTTGTGGTGCCTTCTCTATATTATGTTCTTGGGAGATCAGTACCTACTGCTCCTTTATGTCTTTTTAGTACCCCGTAGTCTCTGCATGTAATGTACTTTAGGTGCCAGAATCTTTTTCCCCCTTTACCCCATAATGCGCTTGTAGTGCAGCATTCACAGCTCTCAGTTAAAATTGTACATGTGGTGTTATTACCCCCTTCCTGCAGTGCCAGACTTTAAGCAAATTTTGCCCCCACTGCTATGGTTTGATTTTCCTGAAAATTCAGTGAAAGCACACAGGAAAGGGGGTGGAGTCCAAAAGGAGTGACCAAAAAGGGGCATGGCCAAATTTTGCCGCCGCGCTACGCGCGGCACCTTTGCCCTTCGTCCTGGCCACCCCTGTCAAAACCATCTTCTGCTGCCTATGCCAAAAACTAAATCAAATCAAATTAGATTTGAATTAGAAAAACTCGAATCGAATTAAAAAGACTTGATTCATATTTTTTTTCTCAGAAAAAAAACTTGAATGTCAGGAAGGTTGCACACATCACCAAATTGATCCCTGAACCTCTCCCATTTAGACTTATACAGCAATTCAGTAGGTTTAAGGTGGCAAATAGTCAAATTCAAGCTCTTAAAGGGCCAGAGTATGATAGATCTCAAAATTAGAATTCGAATTAAAACTCAAAACAAGTTTGGATAATTCACAATTCGAATTTTTACCAAATTTTCACTTAATAAATCTGCCCTATAAAGTGGAGCACCTTTTAATATATTAATTTTTCCCAGAGTTCTAAAAGTTATAATTACTACCAATGTAGTAATGGAAGACAGTAGCATGACAGTGCACCCGAGTTCTGATAAACTCTTTCCACACCACAGACATTACATTGCCATCTACTGGAGCTTCTAGGAAATACATGCCATGGCAATATTTGATTTCATATAGTAGTAGTACAGGTATAGGATCCCTTATCCGGAAACCCGATATCCAGAAAGCTCAGAATTACGGAATGGCTGTCTCCCATAGACTCCATTTTATGCAAATAATCCAAAATTTTAAAAATGATTTCCTTTTTCTCTGTAATAATAAAACAGTAGCTTGAACTTGATCCCAACTAAGATATAATTAATCCTTATTGGAAGCAAAACCAGCCTATTGGGTTTATTTAATGTTTAAATACATTTCTAGTAGATTTAAAGCATGAAGAACCAAATTACGGAAAGATCCGTTATCCAGAAAACCCCAGGTCCCGAGCATTCTGGATAACAGGTCCCATACCTGTACTAAGCAAATCCAAACACTGAAAGCTACAGTAAACTGAAGGTAACCCAGTCATCTAAAATTGCTTATACGTGTTTCAAATGTTTGCTTTTCCAAATACGTCTACTAAATTTTCGTAAATTCTAATTGCATTATATACCATTTCTGCCATTTTTAAGGCAGCAAACACAGTTATAAAACTGCTGAATAAGCTAAATGAAAAATACATTCAGGGGCATATTTATCAAGGGTCGAATTTCGAAGTGGAAAATACTTCGAAATTCGACAATCTAATTGCATCACTTCGACTTCGAATGTCGAAGTCGAAGTTTTTTTAAAATCGTTCAATAGTACGATGAAATCTTTTGAATCAAACGATTCGAAGGATTTCATCGATCGATTGAACGATTTTCCTTCGACTTCTAAAAACTTAGCCAAATTTTGGCTATAGGTTCTAGAAGGTCCCCATAGGCTAACATTGCAATTCGGCAGGTTTAAGGTGGCGAAGTGTCGAAGTCAAACTTTTTTAAAGAGACAGTACTTCCATTTTCGAAGTCGAACTTTTTACTTCGAATCGAAGTCAAATGTGGCCTATTCAATGGTCGAAGTACCCAAAAAATTGTTTTTTTTTTTGTTTTTAACTTCAAAAATCTCTTCGACCCTTAGTAAATCTGCCCCTCAATCTAAAAATGCAATCCCTTTTCTTTCTAACCTTAACTCTTTCTTACATCATTTCTTTATAATATAGATTTGAATACTTTTTTAACAACTCCCTTCTTATTTTTCTTTTAAAAATGTAATTATAATTTCATGATATATATATATATATATATATATATATATATACATATATATATATATATTTATTTATCTCAGTGTGTGGAGCGCACAACCATAAGTGTAGATTACTTCGAATTTCTAAGTATTTTTTTTGGCTACTTCGACCATCAAATTGGCTACTTCGACTCGAACGATTCGAACTTAAAATCGTTCGACTATTCGACCATTTGAAAGTCTAGGTACTGTCTCTTTAAAAAAAACTTCGACCACCTAAAACCTACCGAGGTACAATGTTAGCCTATGGGGAAGGTCCCCATAGGCTTTCTAAGTATTTTTTTATCGAAGGAAAATCGTTCGATCGATGAATTAAAATCCTTCGAACAGTAAATGTGCCCCTAAGTGTTAACATATTAACATTATTTATCAAGGAAAATTAAGAGGTTGGTTCAACAATTGCTCTCCCACTAATAATGCACCAATATATGTTTTGGGAGAATTTTGCAAGGTTGCATAACCCTTGCTTATTTGTATTAATCAAAATAATGCTGTTTATATATAATTTAACATTAGTAAATATGTTTATAATTTATTATTTTAATCAGTTAATATAAATATATAATGTGGGATGACCTGTTTGTAGAAATATTTGATTGTGGCTTTTGCTCCTTAAAATCTACTTTTGTAAAACCAAAGTTTAAATAAAATGTACATGATATAAAATGCAAGTTTAAGCAACTGTCCAATATGCATTACACTGAAATTTGCATTGAAATGTATTTATTTCAAGTATTTGTCAGTCCCTTTCTCTTCTCTGTATGGTTTCACCTGACTCTTGAAGTACTATAGCAAAAGTCAGCTCTTCCTCAGCTAAGACTCTTATTCCCACGATGCATCTCATGCTTCTCTCCAAGTATGTTTACCACAAAATGTGCATGGCTTACTGAGAACTGGAGTATCGCCAGGAGGAAAGCAAACATTTTAGATTGTAAGCCCTGAGGGGTATAGTTCTCATCATCTACTATACAGGTATGGGACCTGTTATCCAGAATGCTCGGGACCTGGGGTTTTCCGAAAAACGATCTTTCCGTAATTTGGGTCTTCATGCCTTAAGTCTACTAGAAATTCATTTAAACATTAAATAAACCCAATAGGCTGATTTTGCTTCCAATAAGGATTAATTCTATCTTAGTTGGGATCAAGTACAAGCGACTGTTTTATTATTACAGAGAAAAAGGAAATCATTTTTAAAAATTTCGATTATTTGGATAAAATGGAGTCTATGGGAGACAGTCATTCCGTAATTCGGAGGTTTCTGGATATCGGGTTTCCAGATAAGGGATCCTATACTTGTATCTTATTTGAATAAGTAGCATTATAGCAGGTTAATATATGGCAGATGAAAGAATGAACATGTTTTATTTATTAGTGCAATATCAATTAAAAGCTTTATTTACTATATATATCAAGAGTTAATATGTACACCCAGCATACACAGAATTTCATTTAAGATCCATCAAGAAAAGACTTATAAAAACATGAATCCATTAGTATTGTTAATATTAAATATATTTCGGTTTCTGTTATTTCTTTTACCAGAAGATTTTACTAGAAATGTTAATGCATAGAAAATATTTTAGAAATAATGTTGTTCTAAAAGGAATAGTTATAGGAATAGAAAAAAATATTGTGCTGCATTTAAAATTATATATACATATATATATATATATATATATATATATATTCATTTGTTTTTTGGAATTGTTATTCCCTTTATTCGATACCTTCTGGGGTAGATTTATCAAGGATCGAAATTCAAAGTAAGTTTTTGGATACTTCGACCATCAAATAGGATACTATGACTTTGACTTTGAATTCGATTTGAAGTAAAATACTTCGAATATTCGACCATTCGATAATCGAAGTACTGTCTCTTTAAAAAAACTTCGACTTCAATACTTCGCCAAATAAAACCTGCCGAAGTGCTATGTTAGCCTATGGGGACCTTCTACAGCATTTTTTTGAAGTCAAAGTAAAATCTTTTAATCGTACGTTAAAACGTTGAAGTCAAAGTATTTAATCGTTCGATCGAATACAGCAGAATACACAAATTCGAGGAAAAAAGTTCGAATTCGATCTTCAAATTCGAAGTATTTTAATTCGATGGTCGAATTTTAAGTATTTTTTACCTCGAAATTCGACCCTTGATAAATCTTCCCCTCTGTTTTATTTTCATATTAGAATTGAGAATCGAAAAGAAATACGTACATATGCATGCAGATATCAATAGAATAATTGGAATTGAAACAAATAAATAAACCCCTGTAATTTTTACTTACAAATAGGTAAATTGCAGGGGCTGTAGAAGAGAGATCTGACCAAGTCTTAAATAAGAATAAATATATACTGTATATATATATATATATATATATATATATATATATATATATATATATATATATATATATATATATATATATAAAAGTAATAGAGGATCCGCACTCTCATTTTCATTTCAAAGTGATAGCATTGTGATATGAAAAATAAAAGCTATCACTTTGAAATGAAAATGAGAGTGCGGATCCTCTATTACTTATTCCTTAAACATTGATCGAGCACCTCGAATCAACCATTGTCAGAGGTGCGGGCACTCCAGAAAAAGTTTATATATATATATATATATATATATATATATATATATATATATGTATGTTATATCATTAATGCATATAACAGGCAAGAGGAAAAATAAGACAGTCAAGAAGACAGCAGTCATCATAAATAGACGACAGAAAGATGGAGAGAGAAATGAATATACGAATTCTACTCACATAGTTTTCTTTTTCTGCCCCTTGTTCTGTTCACCGCCACTTCTCTCTCTTCACTACAAAATGTGTTTGCTTTGCAGAATCAGAAATTAAGCTCTAGGAATTTGTCAAAACCGCTCACTTGAAAAAAAAAAAAAGCCAGAAAATGCAACAAAACAGGCCTTTTTTATAAAACATTTTTTTTCAAAGTGGCCGACGCTGAGTACTCAGCTTATCTTTTTTATGGCCGTGTCAGTAAATGTTTTTTTTTTTTTTTATTTCGAAACCGTGCTGCTGAAATTAAATAATTAAAATAACAAAAATAGCTTTGCCTGAATATGGTAGTTGTGTATTTATGTTTCCTGATTTAATAAGGGTTGTGTCATTTCTGAGTTTTATTATTTACACTGTAAACAGTTCAGGTTGTAAAAATGCCATTTCGTGCAGGGAATAGTTTTAACCCATTCAATCAGAGAGGAGCTGTGTGCTGCAGACTGTTGGACGGCCATTGAGAGTGCATAGCTTAAAAGCATGTTATCTTTAATAGTCCAGAGCAGTAAAACTGCATTTTAGTGGTTTAAAGGAATTAACACTTTTTATGGTATTTAACTTTATGGTATTATGTCAGTTTTCCAACTGCCTAATTAAGTGACCCCTTCAATCAAGCAAAGAGTATGAGAACTGATAAAACATTTAAAAGCTTGATACACTTATATGTGCTTATGCTAACATGAACTCTTTTGATCTTCTAACTAAGATTCTTCATATAAAAAATAGTAAAAGCTGCAGGGTATACGCCTTAGGGCTGAAAGGAGGTTCAAACCAAGGTTTCAATCAAAACATAATTTATTCCTTCGATTGTAAATTTATTATATGCTAAAGAATCCTGCCCTGATATGTGCTGTTTATTGCTTTTCTCAGTCTAATATATGAAGATGGACAGACTAGACAGCAGAAACCAAAGCCAGTTGTCATGTTGTGTTTCAATGAAGAGCTAAAGAAGGCAAGAACAACAATGGAATCCATTCCTGGGCTGCAGAGAGACACTAATATAACAGTGTTAGTAGCAAAATCATAATATGACATTGGTAATTTCGCAAATGCACTTTTTATAAACCAAGTCTTAATGACAAAACAATACAAATAAGGAAAACTTGGAACTCTGGGAAGTTGTTCAGTGAGTATACATGGAAACTCCAGCAGCTGCTTAGACCTAATGCTTGTTTAAATGTAAATTAATCAAGAATAATGCTTTTTTGTAATTAAGACAATTCAGAGGCTTGGGAAGGCATTAATGGATGGACAATTGTTGCAATGGTATTCTTAATTTATACATGAAGCAGAAAGCCTATGTATACATGTTGTATAAATATTTTCATTAATATTACAGTACTGTACATTAAAATAATAAATCATATAATATATATATATATAGATACAAAAATACATGTATATAGGCAAGATGTAGGGGGTCTCTGTTCTATAGAGTTTATAATCTAAGTGAACAATTATCACTATTAACTCATGTACATTATAGGGCTATGGAAATGTAAGATTATCTTATTAGTTATCACGCTTAGCAGTGCATCAGGACAGAAAAACAGACTACTTTTGTACTAGATTAAATTGTATTCCTATGTGCTGTTTTCCACATGTTGGTTGCACGGAAGAGCCTCATGCTTCCCCCTTAACCCCTCTGTGTAGACTTGAGCGGGTCAAGGAGGCCATATCACTAGTGCTGAAAATGCAATTGTGCTCTCTAAACATGCAGTATTTTTGGTTAAATGTTGTGACATTGCTGTCTGAAGAAGGTTCTTATGTTACACCATGGCTGCAATGGTTCTTGTTTGGTAGGCATGATTTTAAATTTGCACATCTGGTGCTAAGATTTGTTTACAGATATAGTAGGCTTTCAATAGCTTTTGGGGTTATTTATCAAGGTCCGAATTTATCTTAATATCGGCTGCTACAAACTCAGATCTAACCCGCTTGGGTTTTTAACGCTTGTTTATTATTACATTTCCCCGAGGATTACCTTTGCAGGAAAAGCTCAGATTTTCACAATTTTTTCTTGCATTTTCCCCCGAAATCTCCGAATTTTTCGGAGTTTTCACCCTAAAGCTCCGAAAACATTGTGAAATTGCCCGAAACAACCAAAAATCAATGGGACTGTTCCCATTGACTTTTATGCAACCTCGACAGGTTTGAGATGCCATGTTTTTATATCCGGGCTTTTTAGCCCTCGGGGGTTTAATAAATTCTGAAAAATTTGTGATTTTTTTAAAAGCCTATTATAACACATTTCGGGGAATTTCGGATATTCGGATCTTAGTACATAACCCCCCTAAGAGTAGATTTGGGCATACATATAGATAGTTTTGATGCACCAGATTCAAAATATTATTTTAAAAATTGGGAATTGGGATCATTAACCTTATCTCATAAGTAATAAAAAAAGTCTCAATGATGGCTTTTAAACAGGCAACCAGCAAATGCTATTTGCTGGCTGCTATAAGTGATGATGCTGATATACTGAAAAGATTTGTCCATACTGAAATGTAAAGAAAATAAGAATAAAGTCACTTTTGAAGGCGCAACCATTCTTTTAATAGCATCATCCTATTTGCAGATTATCATCCCCAATTCATTTTCATAAAGACAATGGTGTAATTTATAATACACAGTTCAAATACCATGACCATATTGCTTAAAATGACATGCTCCCACTCCAAAGAGATTCCTTATTAGCTATTACTTTGCACATTACAACATTGTTTATATAACGTAACTCAACATTTATTTTTGAAAAAAGAATGTTCTCCAGCAAATTGGCTGGATTCCTGTACAGCATGGATGAGCAAGTTGTATAAATAGCGTATGGAAGATTAAGACTGCTATTACAACCTCATATGGGGCTCTGCTCCTTGGGAAAGCATGCCCTAATGTTGATGTATGGGTTGCATAACAGGCTTGGTTTGTTATTAAAACAATAGGTACAGATGGAAGGTCACACCTCGCCTAGACTCTGCGCCACTTGCAACATATCTCCGTGTTAACCTCAAAGGCCTCTCAGCGCCTTCCTTGAGCTGAAGAAAACCTCCCTCAATATTCTCCTCAGCAGGAGAGTTCAGAAGTTACAGCACACGTTCTCAAAGGATTAGGGCGAGACTCATCACAGTTCTGCCTAATGTTCCATATCAAAGAACGTTGATTCTGTTAATGCCAACACTTTATTGGTGGGCCCAGGCAAGCTCTAATACATCTTTTAAACACATATGTTACATTAACTTCTTTTTTTAAAACATAGGTTTATATTTATCAAAGAGTGAAGATCGCCACAGTCTGCTAGAGTGAAATTCTGACACTCTCCATTCTATGAGATTTTTAAAGGCATATTTGTCAAAGGGTGAACTTTCACTTTCACCTTTTGATAAATACGCCTTTAAAAATCCCATAGGAATTAATGGAGAGAGGCGGTATTTCACTCTAGAGGACCGTGGTTATCTTTAACTCTTTGATAAATATACCCCATAATCTTTATTCTTCTGCAGTTTAGCATTTTTGATTGTGAAATTGCTTCTTACATTTTAAAGGGATACTGTCATGGGAAAAAAAAAATTCAAAAGGAATCAGTTAATAGTGCTGCTCCAGCAGAATTCTGCACTGAAATCCATTTCTCAAAAGAGCAAACAGATTTTTTTATATTAAATTTTAAATCTGACATGGGGCTAGACATATTGTCAATTTCCCAGCTGCCCCAAGTCATGTGACTTGTGCTCTGATAAACTTCAATCACTCTTTACTGCTGTACTGCAAGTTGGAATGATATCACCCCCCTCCCTTTTCCCCCTAGCAGCCAAACAAAAGAACAATGGGAAGGTAACCAGATAGCAGCTCCCTAACACAAGATAACAGCTGCCTGGTAGATCTAAGAACAACACTCAATAGTAAAAACCAATGTCCCACTGAGAAACATTCAGTTACATTGAGAAGGAAAAACAGCAGCCTGCCATAAAGCATTTCTCTCCTAAAGTGCAGGCACAAGTCACATGACCAGGGGCAGCTGGGAAATTGACAAAATGTCTAGCCCCAGTCAGATTTCAAAATTGAATATAAAAAAATCTGTTTGCTCTTTTGAGAAATGGATTTCAGTGCAGAATTCTCCTGGAGTAGCACTATTAACTGATGCATTTTGAAAAAAACATGTTTTCCGATGACAGGATCCCTTTAATTAGGGGAACAGCGTGAACCATTGCAGAACATGGTCTATGTAAGCTCACCAAAAAGTGTGAATTCTTACCTGCATGGGGGGCAATAATGTCTTACTAAACCAAGCAGGCTGTTAATTGACTGGACATTTTACATGAGTAGTAAGATAAGTTATCTGGTGCTTACCACTGCAGATAAACATAGGGCTTAACATTTCAAGTAATTTTCAAGTAATTATCTAGATTTTGTCAAGAGATCAGCAGGAGTATACAGTATATTACATCAGATTAATATGCATGCATTTCTTTAGCAGGTGATATTCTGGACTTTCATTATGTTGAATATCCTGTCAGCTAATTATTTAACATATTAATAGGGAGGAATAAACCACTGGAATTCTAGATGACAGCCTAGAGTATCCAAGCACTTAATCTTTTGTGTCTACTTCTAAAATAAAATTAGATTATCACAATGACTTCCATTAGTTTGGGATCTAAAGGACCAGACATCAGCTAGTGGACCAAAAAGGCAGATTGACAGCCTGTAGATAGATATTTTTTTAATGGGAAGGGGAAAAAAGTTACTTCAAAGCATTATGGTGGGTTACAAAAGACACATATGAAATCCCTCATGCATTACCGACTTTGTTAATCTGATACATGCCTCTACTTTTGTATAGTTTTTTGACGCAAAAAGAGTATTTTGCTCTGTTGATATATTTATGCCCAAACTGTAGATTGAACTTGTTAAAAAAAATCTTCTTTCCTAATACAAAACTAATATTTGATAAATTTAATTGTGTAGTTATATGCACTTATTACAGTGATGAAAACTGTATCTGTGATATACTATCTTAACTGATTGTGTTCCTACTATCCATCTACCCTACTGCTTTTTCTCTTTCCGTTGCTAGTATTGCTTATACACCCTTTGCTTAACTCCTAACCCCTGAAATATTTAAATACAATTTTGGCTACAGGTCCTAGGCATGCTTGTAGGTTGCCCCTTGTCTACAGTATATGGTATACATATGTTGGCATATACATTAGTATTCCTAATGGTAACCGTTCAGGCAAGGGGGACCTAAGCAGATATTAATGGCTAAAATAAATAGGAGATCAGAACTAGAAAATCCAATAAATTAACAGTTTGAAATGGTTATAGTTAATCAGCTCTAGCCCTTATTTCTGGTGACCTGTATAGGTGTACTAACCATGGCATAGAGCATGCTGCCCACAAAGCTAGAGTATATTTTGAACATTGCATATTTTGTACAGGAACTCCAGATTATCTTATTACTTAAATGTGTTCATTTATATACAGATTTATGCAGAACAGAGAGGTGTTGTCCTACTTTTATTCCTTTATGTATTCTGCCATTCTGTTAAAGAAGAAAATGGGTTAAACAAATTGTTAGAAGAACAAGTCAGAGTAGTGCAAAAAAACTGATTTACACTGGAAAACCGAGCCTCTGTGACTTCAAGTGCTCATAAAATTGTCTTGCAGAAAGTGACTTTATAACTGCAGTGACATTTTAATGTGGTTCATAAAATCTCTAACCCACTACATGGCCTCTTTTATAATGTGGTAATTAGGCAAAGTTATTATTCGGTTTGCTGTGCTGATTTCTGGGCCTTATTTAATAAACCAGCAAGAAGGAGAGAAATGGCAATTATTCTTTAGGTTGAGTGTCTGGTTATATCCCACATAATATATTTAAGAATTACATTACTGTTTTTATTTAATCTGATTTTAGATTAAATAATTCAAGATTGTTTGGGAAGATCCCAGCCAATACACTCTAGAGAAACAAAATATTTTACATTAGTACAAGTAAAGTTGGGATAATTCATGAATAAGGTGGTCTGTTCATCATTTGACTTGTATATAGTGATGGGCGAATCTGTCCTGTTTTGCCTCCCTGAAAAATTTGCAAAATGGCGGAAAAAATTTCGAAACAGCAAAAAAAAAATGCGAAACACATTGAAGTAAATGGGCGACATAATTATGTTGAAGCACATTTTTTCCTACGGTTTTTCGTGAAAACATTTGACGGCAGGAAAATGAGAAAATTTACCGCGAATCCATACCTGTCGATTAAATTTGACTCACTACTTGTATATAAAATTTTATTTGGGATTTTCTAGAGACAATCATAAACATGGACTCTCCCAAGGCTTGAAGCTTAAGTAAATGCCAACTACAAATATTGTGGTCACCCCAAGGCAATATTTAAAGTCGGAATTCCATAAGAGATTGATACTACTACCGTTCCTCAGTGAAAAATTGAGATCAGCACTATGTCATTATATCCACCACTGTTAGGCTGTCTCTACCTACAGAGGATGGACTCCAAACTCTGCTACCAGCAGGAGCTGCATCTCCCACCATGAGAGAAGTTCGGCAGCCCTGCTGTTGGTCCTGAATCTGCAGTGTGTTGATGATAGGAAATCCAAGCAGGCTGTGACCTAGCACAAGCAGTAGTAGTGTCTGCATCAATCAACCAACCGTGCAGTGACAGGAGAGAACCTCCTTTCTCCCTCTTCTAAATTTACCTGTGCAGTACTCTGGTAAGGTCCTACTGCTGCTGTAACAAATACAACTTGAAATACATTATCATATATACACTGGAGGAAGGCAGTGCCAATTATTCCTCAAGAGGGAAAAAAATGTTCCTGACCCTAGTGGCGATTGTAAACATCCTCTGGTTCAAGCATTTGACATTCATTTAACATAATAATATAATACCATGTAGACTCTCACTTTTATACTGTATAACTGTTCCAAAACCACAAAATAACTGCATTCAGGAAAACATCCACATTCAGTTATTAATAGATAATAAGACAATATAAAGAAGAGAAACTCCTGACATGGGGGGGTTCAGAAGATAAGGAAGTGAACTGCTTCTTCCCCTGACATCACATCCCTCTTTTTCTCCACCCCCAGTCCAGCTTTCCCCTGCTTTAACTCATTCCTTTTCAATCAATCACAACTACATCTGATTCTGCCAATCTTTAAACATAAACCAGTGGCAGCTGATCATTCGGATCCCTTGCCATGCAGCCCCTACGTTTATAGAGTAGCTCCAGGGCTTTCCTTTAGCATCAGCCTCTAAGACAGATAAAGCCAATTTCTGTTCAACCGCAACCTTTAAGATTCTTTATTGACATAAATATTTTGAAAATTTAAAAAAATCAATTATCTATGGAATGCTTGGGACCTGGGGTAGTACAAATAAGGGACCATTCCATAATTTGGATCCCATACCTTAAAGGAACAGTAACACCAAAAAAATGTGTGTTTTAAAGGAAAGACAATATAATGTACTGCTGTGCTGCACTGACAATACAGGTGTGTTTACTTCAGAAAACAACTATAGTTTATATAAACAAGCTGGTGTGTAGCCATGGGGGCAGCCAATCAATGCAAAGGACACATACTGGAGTAGATAACGGATACATTCTGAAGAATCCCATTGTATGCTACAATGCTTATCTGTTATCTGCTATGTATCCTGTGCCTTTTCTCCTTTGTTAAGCTTTTATTTGCTGCCCCCATGGCTACTTTGCAGCTTCTATACAGTATATAAGCTATAGTTGTGTTTCCGAAGCAAACAGACAAATTTTACCAGTGCAGCACAGCAGTACATTATATTTTCAGTACTTTAGGACACTTTAATTTTTTTGGTGTTACCACTTAGATATCATCAGGTACAAGGTACTGTTTTATTATTACAGAGAAAGGGGAAATCATTAACAAAAATTAGAATGATTTGCTTAAAATAGACTCTATGGGAGCCTTCTTGAAATTCCGAGCTTTCTCAAAAATGGGTATAGAGATCCTCCTACACCTTTGTATCTTGTTACTATCTTATATCAGAAAAGCTCTCTTCAATCCTTTGTTCATTCTTTGTTAGGCAAAGTTTTTTCTTTTAGATAGAGACTAGGGAAAATGGCGCCCACAGACTTGTATGGCGTTGTGCATCAAAAAAAAAAAAAAAAAGACACGTGCCCATAGACTTTAATGGGCGTCTGCGACATTTCGCCGGCGGTGAATTTTTGGCTAAATGAAACGGGTCAAATTCCCTAATAGAGACACTGTAAGAGCAAGTAAGTACCTTGATTAGCAGCTTGATGCGTTGACAAATAGAATAATTATAAAAGCGAGGAACACAGAGCTCCAAAAAAACTAATTTTATTAACCTAATAAAAAGGACAAAAAAATGTAGGAAAATTTAAATGGCTGAATTATGTCCACAGTTAAATAAATCAAAGAAAGTCATGTAACCTAATACTCAGGAAAAGAAAACACACATTTTATGAGTATCGGGATGGTTAAAGCTTATCCATAAAACCCTTAGCTTTGAGAGAGGCCAGCGTCATGGAGCAGAACAAGTAAATGGTACTATTAGTGCACAAGACCTGTACATATGTACTATTTGCAGGTATATGAGTAGATGGTTGAGTAGCTAGATAAATGAGTGGGTTGTCACTATATAAATAAAAGGTAATATAGAGACAAAGAAAAACTTACTATCATGTAAAATGTAATCTAATCTAATAATTATTATTCTTATTATTATTCAGAACTGATCATCTAATGGTCACACAAACTGTATAGTCAATGCCATCAAAAGTTAATCAATGTCCAAGCATGTTGAAAGACTGTAGAAGAAAACACACACACAATGGGGGAACATACACAAAGTCCATAAAGGTAATGTTATGGTCAAATTCTAGTGCTCTAGGACTGTAATATAGCCCAGAGGAGCACTACTGCAAAATGCTGCCCATTGTAGCAACATGGCACAAGGGATCATTAACAAATACTCTGGACTGAATCACATAAGTACTCAGAGGCCCAAAGGCATGCTGGATAAAAAAAATCTGGATGACTTACAAGTTAGGGGATGGTTTGGCAGTAGGAGAGGGGATTCCTCAGGATTCCCTTGCCTCTCATGAATAATGTGCTATTGAAGGTAGGTAGCTCTGTATTCACTGCCTTTCCCTGCCGTCCCACCGGCTAGAATGAAAATCGCTGGCGGGATGGCACCCGGAGAGCTTCATTTTCCGAAGTCACCCGAAGTTGCACTTCGGTCGACTTCGAAAAACAAAGCTATTCGATTGCCATCCCGCCAGAGATTTTCATTCTAGCCGGTGGGACGGCAGGGAAAGGCAGTTCGGGGAGATTAGTCACCCAAAGAAGAGGAGATTTGTCACCGGACGACTAATCTCCCCAAATCTGACCGTGTGCCTATGCCCTAAGTTTTTGTGAATAAGACTAAAGGAAAATGAAAGTTAAAATCAATGGAAGGTAGCAAATTGTAACCCCTCCAGTGATTCTACAAACAAACCTGCTGACCCCAAATCAGAGCTCCTCACATTCAATAATGCACAAGTTGAAAGTACTTGCATGTACTTGTGCAGTACAAAAATCAATGAAGAATTTCTGTACTGCACATACCCTCAACCATGGTGGAATATGGTAAACCAGCACAGTACCCCACACAGCCCAGGGACATTGCATTTTTTTAAGATGAAGAGCATTCAGAGTCTCAAGTAAGCAACAAGGATCATTGAAAGCTGCACAACAACTAGGCAACCTCCAGTGGTTCTACATTTCCTTGTCATTTTCCTTCCATATAAATTAAGGGGCAATGGCAGAGGGGGTGTTTTGTCACCTGTGATTAATCTTGGCTACAGTGGGCAACAAAGTTCCGTTTTTTCTCTCCACCAGCTATCATGTGAACATGCATGGCACATGTCATAGATATAGTTGGTAAGTGGGTTAGGGAGATTGATTTTAAATTATTTATATTAATTTTTAGTAACTTATTTTTATTGTCATTTTTCAACATTTTACAAACAGTATTGCAACATCATTCTATTTGTCAGTTACATATGAATACAATATGGTAGATGTAGCCTCTACTAGAGCTAGGATATTCATTTTATTTTTGTAACTGCTGCTTGTTCAAATAAAATGCATGGCTCCTAAATGCTGACTAAGATTCCAATGACATTTTTTCAGCAATATAAAATTGAATTTATCATAATAAATGTTTGTATTGCATCAAGACACTGAGAGGTGTTTGGGCACAAGAGCAAAAAACAAAATCCTGAAGTTCAGAAAACCACAGGCAAAACAACTCCGCAGTTAGAATTATGTGAATATGTTCAAAGACAGATTACCTTTTTTTTTTACTTTATAACCTGTTAACATGATGTGATTATTTGTTAAGCAGTGTGGTAACATCTGATCTCTCTGGTTCCAAAACTAACCAGATGACAAAACAGCACTTGCTGCAATTAGACATGTAATCAGTATAAATAAACACAGGTTTAGACCTGCATCAGAGGCTGATAAGCATTTGCCTTTGTGTAACGATTGCTTGTCAGCCTGCACTTTGTCAGTAATCTCCTTTTTACACTACAAAATCTGAATGATAAATCTTTCACTATGTAAGCTGAATGTCATTTTGCTCTTGCAGAAAAACAACATGGTTTTATATCAAACCTTGGCAGTGAAGATCACATTACCAAATTGAAATAAAACAATGGAATCTTTATTAATTCGTATTAAAATACAACAATAGAAGTGGGCAGGGGAACTAGCTTTATGCGTTTTGTGACTGTCATCAGAAGCCTAAGCGCCCCCCGCAGGTGGAAAGCTTATATAACCACACCAATAAACTAAACATGGATCACATGATTAAAAAGTCACAAATACAAACGTAAGCATTGGTTTCAATTAGCATTAATAGTATAATCCATATAATTAGCAGTATACTCTGTCAATTATTAATATTCTTGGTATCCGATGATGGTAATTATGGAGGTAAAATGAAATGAATCTTATTGCACAAAAGATATGAGGAAAGTACATAAATATAGATTTACATAATTGGGAATAGATTAATTAATTAATAAATAAATAATCCATTAATTAATAAATTAATGAATTACTATGAATCTAACACTGTTTATATCCGACAATAAATTTAATTTAGTTTGATGGAATGGCATGTCATCAATTTAATGACTTGAAAAAACAAATTGATTCAGACTGGATGGTACTTCACAAAGTGGATAGATACCTTGGGGATTAATTGATATATACATGTCCAGATGTTATTCAATAAAACTATTTAATTCCAAGACCCTTAGGTGTAATTGTGTAATATATATATATATTGTGTAATATATATATATATATATATCGGGCACAATATGGCAAGAACAACTACTGAGCGTAACACAAAGGAAAAGGGGTGGGAAGCAGAAGGGCAAAGAAAAGGAAAAGGAGTCCAGAAAAGATAAAAGGTAAAAAGTAAGAAAGACAATGCAATCGGAAAAGATAAAAAGTGGAGTATAGAAGGGATATGAGGAGCCTAATAGAAAGGCAAAATGGATAGTAGGACATGGTATAAAGTTTGGTCCCGAATACCTCAATCAGGTAATGCTCCTAATTTGCACCCCTGTTCCTCTGGATTATTTACCCAACAGAAACAGGGCAAAAATAGTTGCAAATAATGAGGAAACTCAATTGTTCAACTTTTTCATTTGCTCTTCATATTTTACAATGCCCTTATATTTGTGGCATTTTCTTGGAATTTTGTGAGGCAGATTATGGCAGATTTGGACAAGTGTAGCTAAACTACAACTTCCAGAATCCTGCTGATAGCTGAATGACAGAAATGATGGTTCACCAACACCGTGAGCGGGTTTTATGAAATTTTTTTATCAGAATACACTAGTGTGAAAATCTGGAAATCAGAACCAGATCCATTGCTCATTTTCTAGTATATGTTGAAATGTCATAGTATTATTGAGGATCATAGGTACTTGCATTAAAACAGCACACAGACTCATTTTTGAATTCCAATCCTTAGGCTGGTTTAGATAGTACAAGCTTGGCTTATGGTTATGTTCTACCCACCCACAAAATATACTAACTAATTGTATTAACACATGTAACATTTTGCTCTTAATTGAAATAGATTTGATGCTATATAGCTCAGTACTATATATATATATATATATATATATATATATATATATATATATATATATCTATGTATATATCTATCTATATATATATATATATATATATATATATATATATATATATATATATATATATATATATATATATATATATATATATACATTACTATTACACAATCAGGATCTCCACCATGTTTTTCAGAGAGGCTAGTATTGGCAAAAGGATCACACACTCCCTGGAAGTTACTGTATCCTATATGAATAATAATATATATAACTAGACATTAAGCCTGTTAAATTAACGGGCACTAGAGGTCCGTGGGGCACATGCGCAGTAGCACAATCCCACGGACACAGGGACTGGACGCAGAGACACTTCAACTTTATTATATAGGATATATATAATTAATTTTTGAAGGGTCTGCATTTTTAGCCTCTGTTTGCTTTGGAGAATAAGTAAACTATTTAGTCACCTGAAATATCTGGGAAGTTAAGGTCCTATATTTGGCCATGTGTTTTCATTACTATATTAAGCATCACCAAGGGCACACTTTTTCCACTGAGCAATTCCATGGTTTAATTGCATACAATTTGTACTTGAGCCAAATCAGATTAAGAATCATCAGACATTCTTTTCCATATTACATATCACAATATTCCTATCCACTCCCATTAACCCCTTTGATGCATAAAAATAATAAACTGGCTAAAGTTTGAATCTCTGTACCTTCTTCTTCTGCATGCACAAACCCAGTCCATGATTTTGAATCTGCAGGAAAGCAACAGTCATGTTATTATCCTCTTGTTGTTTATTGTAAAATATCCAATAAAACTTTTGAAACTCAAAGCCAGTCCAACTTAATCTAATCTACTTAATGCTTGAAATGATGTTAATAAATGGAGTTATAAATAGCAACATATCTTACTGATTTCACTCACTCTATTGGACTTATGTATTAAAGTCGTTTTTTTTCTGGTCTGACTTTTAAAGGGAAATGACGCAATTTTTTCGTAGAAAAAAAAAATTAAACTTAAACCCAGATTTATTAAACCCAGATGGTGTTAAAAGTCAGAATAAAAAAGTACTCCAACTCCTGCCGTGTTCATATAGAAGTTAATGGCAGATGTCCCATTGATGTCACGTTTGGAAGATATCCTGATCTGAGCTGGGTTTCGTCAATAATCCGAAGATTTTATGGTTTCGGGCATCAAATCCAAAAAAAGTTTCAGGTGCCAAATTAGTTTTCAGCAACAAATCCGAACAAAATCCTACAATTTAAATTTTATCATGATTTTATCGAGTCTTTTCCAACACAAGAAAATTTCTTGAAAATAGGGGTGAAAGTGTGTGCGGATTTGGAGTGGTTTTCAGGGAATAGTGAGAAAATTTCAGATTTTGATAAATAACCTCCTATGTATGTTTAATTTTGGGCATATCTTATTTATTAACTATATTAATAGGGCAGGTTTGTTTTTTTGACAAAATACTTTTTTTTGCAGGTGCAAGTGCTTAAAGGCTTATCCACTGATTCACTGTTGCTTGTGGAAGCCAGTTCTCTTTGCTGACATATGCATTCACATCAACAAAAATCAGATGCTGTTTTTACTAATTAAATGTTGACTACTCTTTCTTGTAATAAAATTCCAAAGTATCATGTTGATCAGGTTAATGTCCAAGTCATCTAGGGCATAATGTTCCAGTGTGGGCATTTTAAAGTCCATGTAAAAGTTTAGTGTAAAGTGGTGAACACTGTAAATGGATGATTATTCTGCTAGTAACATGGAGTTATTGATATCTGTTTTCCTATCATGCTGGGTTGCATTCCCATGTAACAAAGTTTGGTCCTGGCAGGGGGGACCTAATGTTTGAATGTCTGAGTAATGTGAGGTGGTGAATAAACAACTGCTTCAAGGGCCGAGGTCAAGCATCAGCCCCATGCACTGCCATCTGCTTCCTTCCTTGCCTGCACCTGGGTCCATTGTGTCAGCCTGGGTGGCAGATTTTGGCCCTGAACCACAATAGTCTGAATTTTGGCAGCTGTGCCCAATTCTTGAGTGATTCAAAAATGAGCTTGCCTATTGACACAAGACACAAAGGGAGTTATGAAGCTACCACCTGGTCAGAAGGTGGCAGTAGCTCCAGGGTTCCCCTGCATCAGTAGGTGCAACAGCGCCCGATTCAGAATAAAGGGCAGGAAGGACTGAGCTGCACCGATGACAGCAACTACAGTATATTAAAGTGCCAGGAGCTTTAATGAAAGTGGTTTTGGGCACAATTCATGTGTTGCTTACTGAACTAGACGTGATACCCAGGTGCACTACGCTGGACCAGCAACCATGGAAGCAGATAAAAATATAAACCCATGCTGGAACTTCTGCAGGCTGAGATTGTCAAAAACATTATACCAGATGAAAAGTGCAATGGTGGGCTACCTGTCCTTGTGGGCCCTGGGCAAATGCCCCTAAATCTGACCTGTTTCCAGAATTCCAACACCTGTGGGACATGCACACCAATAAGAAATCTGCCTGCCTTCTTTACACTCAGCTGTTTGCCATGTGTTCATGTCATAAGCAATGGTAGCATTAAATACAACTTTCTGCTTGAGTACAGGTACAGTATCCATTATCCTGAAACCCATTATCCAGAATGCTGAATTACAGAAAAGTCATCTTCCATAGACTCCATTATAATCGAATAATTCGATTTTTTAAAAATGATTTCCTTATTCTCTGCAATAAGGAAACGGTATCTTGTACTTGATCCCATCTAAAATATAATGGATCCTACCTGGATGCAAAGCAATCCTATTGGGTTGAATTAATGTTTAAATTATTTTTGTACTTTTAGTAGGCTTAAGGTATGGAGATCCAAATTATGGAAATGGAGATCCAAATTATGGAAATATCTCATCCAGAAAACCCCAGTTCCTGAGCATTCTGGATAACAGGTCGCATACCTGTACTATATTCATCCTCATGTTTAATTAAAGGGGTGGTTCACATATAAGTTAATTTATTGTATATTATAGCTTGGCCAACTTTTCAATTGGTGTTCATCATTTATTTTTTATAGTTTTTGAATAATTTGTCTTCTTCTTCTGACTCATTCCAGTTTTCAAATGGGTGTCACTGACACCATCTAAAAACAAATGCTCTGTAAGGCTACACATGTATTGGTTTTGCTACTGCTGCTCATCTTTTTTATTTAGGTCCTCTCCTATTTATATTATATTATTATTAATTATTAACATGTATTTATATAGCACCAACATATTTCGTAGGGCTGATATTTATAGTCTTTATAGTTAAACTGGGGAGCTGCTGAATAATAAGCAAAATAACTCAAAAACCACAAATAATAAAACATGAAAACCACTTGCAAATTGTCTCAGAATATCACTCTCTACATAATACTAAAAGTTAACTCAAAGGTGAACAACCCCTTTAAAGTAATATTGTAACACAATCTCCCTAACATAGTATGATTGATTTAGTGCAAAGAGGGAGAATTCCCTGTCACCAAAAATCATTTAAAGGCAGAGCAGAGTATTATACGACTGTAAAAGTGGTTTTAGCAAGTGCTTGTGACAGTGAATATATACCTTCAAACATTATCCCTGTCTTCAGCAACTGATAAAAGCAGCAACGATTTATTAACTCTGTCACCCACAAATAACTCTGCACTAATGACCCATAGCAGCGATCAGCTTCCAACCGCATGAGGCTATTTTATACTCTTTTTCATGGGATCTTCTTTTTATTCTCAGGGGCGGCACAATCTCTTAGAAGCAAAGTACAAAGTAGTACTATTACCCGTGGGTGCCCTTTTACACTAAATGACCAAATGTATCGTTTTATTAGTTCTGTGTCATCTCCTGCAGAGAGTTTCTTCCCACCCATACACAGCTTTTGATAAACTTCTCCCACACTTGGAGGCTGAGAGATGACATTTTCGAAGGAAGAAAAGCAGACTTGAGTCAAACAGCCAGACTTTCCAAGCCTCCCACTGTTAGGTATGTCTAAAATCAGTCATCTGTTTCAGTTGCCTTGGTGTGAATTGGCTGATTCAACTTCCGTTCTTTGCAAAGGTTTTAAAAATGGCAGCGTCAGGTTCACAGCAATACTTAGACCTTAATATTTTTAACCAAAGCTTCGCTAGTTACGTCAAGTGTTCGTCAATCCTGCAAATGAGGTAAACAGGACAATTTCAGAAAGTGTTTTGGACCACTGTGGTCTGAAAAATCAGTTCTATAGAGGGATTCTAAACTGTACAGAATGACAAGATTGCAAATAACTTTGTAAAAGAGATGAAGCGAGACTTAATTTTATTAAAATTTCCTATGCAATTGCAAAAGTGATTTTACATGATTCTAAATGTAAATCAGAGCCACTACTAGGAGTAAGCAGTAGAGGCACATGCCTAGGCTTCAAAGACACATACCTCTTCTGTCACTTACCTCTAGTCAGGGTCCTTGTCTCCCCACCATCCGCTCCTCATTTACCCTACTGGGATGGGGGGCGAAGTAACTGGCTGACTTGTCTAAAGTTTGGCCTGGCACTGATGTAAAATATATAGCTATTTAGACATGCAGTTGATTCAGAAGAAGGATTGTTGGTTCATTCTCCTATAGCTTTGGTTTTCAGGCATTTTGGGTTCAGTCCCCTTTGGTAGGAACAATGAATGCTGTGCAAAGGTAAACACACAAATACATGGGTTGCATTGTGTAAACCATCTTTGTAGAATTCTTCCAAGTCTAAAACAGTAACCACATTCCCAAATTAGACCTTTTTTGGCCTTTAAGCTGGAAATCAAGACATACTGTATGTATGACAGCAAAAAAGGAATTTTGCCCAAATATGACATTATCTGTCCTTGAAGTCAAGCCCCAACCCACTGAATTAGAACCCCAAAAGGGGCAGTACCACAGCTTACAAACGTATGTCCTATGTTTTTATTTTATTTTTGATAGAAGAGATAACATTCCTCATCTAAAATATTTCAGAATGGTAAGAATGGTTTGCCATAAAAATAAACCTTATGTTGAAAAAATGTTAAGTATAATAATCATAGAGGAAATAAGATAACAAACACAAAAGGGGGAATTCAAAAAAGTGGTGATATTGAGACAAAAATAAAAGTGGAGATAAAAATTTTGGATTTCCCACCAAATTCACAAACCCCTATTTCCACTTTTGTGAATTTGTCTTTTAAACAGATTCAGATTTCGTCGCAAGATATTTTAAAGACAAATGGAATTTTTGGAGGGGAAGGGTTTTTTTTTTTATCTAGGAAAATTATACATCACTGTTTTTCAGGATAACCTGGGGCTTTCTACATCTGCCTACATATTCATGTAATTCCACTTTTGTAACAAGATATAAGGGTCTAAAGACAAGAAATGCTATTTTGCATAATATAGGGTCTTAGTGCTGCTAAAACTAAAAAAATGGCTGGAAGGCTTTACTTTTCCTTTAGATAATATATTCACTCAAATTGCTGATATTGCCTTTTTCATTAAAATAAAACTAGTAAAATAATGCAAGTGTGACTTAAAAACTTTTTACATATCAAATTGTATAAAACACACTTTTTTTGTTTAATCAGTGTTTTACATGTTTCGTTAATGAGGCTTTTACTATGCCTTATAGGTATAGACACAAACTTGTGCCCTGGCTATAAAATGCTAATCCCTATTAATATGATAATAATCCCACAATGTTAACTGAAGGTTGGGTGAATCAAAGCAGAGCAAATTATTTTAGAATTGATCTGACACATTGGGAGAGTTAAACTGATCTTTACTCCATTTTTAAAATTTTTGTTGAGAGAAAATGTCGTTTAAAATTGTTTTTGCATCATTTTTATGTTGCTTGAAAGACAAATTCATAAAAGTGTATGTAGACTGTCTTTCACTAAAAAATGAAAATTGGTGGTTGAGTCGAAATGTAGGTGGATTTCTGTTTGAGAATATGAAGAAAGTATTTTACTCTAGTTTACCACCATTTTTACACCAAAAATGGGCTATCTCCACCTTTGTGAATTCCCCCAAATGGGTATTTCACTGTTACAATTACTGTATACAGTTGGTCAGTTTTATTCTGTTTTTTTTTAATTATTTAACTTTTTTTTATTAAAAAAGCAATAAATATAAAGATGATTTGTTTGAATTAATTTTCATTTAATTTTAAAACTTAAAATCATTTTTTTATTATAATGAATGTTTGAATTATGTACCCCCTCTAGTGATGGGCAAATCTGTTGCGTTTCGCGGAAAAATTTGCGAATAAACGCATTGAAGTCAGTGGGCATCAAAATAATTTTGATGCGCGACAATTTTTATACATGTGACTATTTTTTCCAAATGCACTAAAGTCCAGGCGCCTCTGAATAATTTTGACGCGCGTCAAATTTTATGCGCGTGAATATTCTGATGTGCAACAATTTTTTTTGTTGCAGTAGATTTTTTGACAGTGAATTTTTGAATTTATTCAACGGTGGCGAAACACGTAAATTCGCAGCAAATCCATGCCTGCCGAATTTATTTGCCCATCACTAACCCCCTCCTTTACAGTATACAGTTATTAGATCTTTGAGTTCCATGACATATAAAAACACAATTTTTTTTCTTGGGATTCCAATTTATCAATGGCTTCAGGCAGTACATATAGCTTGGAAGAGCAATTGTTAGCATTGCTGCATTGTTGTGCTGGGCCCTGGATTTAATTTCAGCCAGAGCATTATCTGCATTATCTGCATGGATGTTCTTCCTGCATCTGTGTAGGTTTCCTTTCATACTCCAAAAAATACACTAATGTTGTATGGCCCCTGCTTGTTAAGATCCATTATCCGGAAGCCTGTTATCCAGAAAGCTCCGAATTATAGAAAGCTGTCTCCCATAGACTCCATTATCATCAAATAATCCAGATTTTTTAATTGATTTCCTTTTTTTCTGAAATAATAAAAAAGTACCTTATACTTGATCCAACCTAACATATAATTAATCCTTATTGGAAACAGAACCAGCCTATTGGGTTTATTTAATGTTTACATAATTTTCTAGTAGACTTAGGGGCAGGTGAATTTTCAAATGATAAAAATTCAAATTTCGAGCTATTTTTTGTGTACTTTGACTAGGGAATAATCTAAATTTGATTTGAATTTGAAAAAAATGTGAAAATCGAAATTTATCATGTACTGTCTCTTTAGAAATTCGACTTCAACCATTTGCCATCGAAAACCTGCCGAATTGCTGTTTTAGCCTATGGGGGACCTCCTAGAATCCATTTGGAATCAAAGTTTTTTTGGGAAAAACTTTGAATCGAATTCGATTGAATGCGCTATTCCCTCGATTTGTACAATTTGGCAGAATATGGACCTATTGGACCAAAAACTGTCTTAATTTCAGTTTCGAATTCGAATTGCGAAGTTTTCTCAATTTGAAATTCGACCCTTGATAAATATGCCCCTTAAAGTAATGAAGATTCAAATTATGGAAACATCCATAATCCGGACAACCCCAGGTCCTGCGCTTTCTGGATGGAAGCAAGGGTCCTGAGCTTTCTGGATAACAGGACCCATACCTGTACTTTAGAATGCAACCTCCAATGGGACATGGGCTGATCTGAACGACAAACATACTCTGTAATATGCTGTAATATGCTATAATGAAATAATAAGTATGCTATACATATATATTAAAAATCAGTATAGTGCCACTTGTTGGGTGGTCTGCACATGACATCACAAAGAGCTTTTTACATATTGAAAAACATGTTTCTTGATGAAAATATACTCCTTACTTGGATCTAAGTAATGTCTTTATTAACTGAGAACCAAAGTTTTCGAGACAATTCCTAGCACCGCAGTTGTTTTACATTACAGCCAGACCTCTGTGAAATGTCCTGTTTGTCTTCACTTAATATTGCTGACAAATGATCTGGGTCTCGGGCCTCAGAGAAATGAGACCAGCCTTAATACTCACTGGAAACATTAGGTTTAATTGAGTTCAGTGTGACCACTACTGATAAACTGCATTGATTCCTTTTTTGGTTAAATATGTGAAAAGTTCACTAACAGGGAAAGTTTGCGTTTATTCCCTTTGGGAATGATGGATTTGAAACAATGCAGAAATGGTATAATATGATTGAAGTATAAAACAGATGCTATAAATTGGCACTGCATATCTGCAACCTTGTAACCCACTCCAGACTAATAAAATAAAACTGTAACAAATACTCCTGATTATACTTTACTACTGTTAAAACTGCTCACTCATGTTCGACGCATGTTCATGCTACAGCTGTGACCAAACTGCAACCACACGTAACATTTTAAATTTTTTTTTTTAAAAAAAGCTTTTTTTAAAGTTGGGAAACTGCTTGCAATAGCTCTAAAATAAACCGATGTACAACTCATTTTTATTGTATGAAGAAAGGGCTGAAAGAAGAGGGAGGTGGAGCTATTTTGACCACTACAACTTATCAATAACATTCAAAATTCCAGAGGTTACATTTTGGAGATATCACCACTTCTATCATCACTGACGCACAGTATGCTTTCCAATCAAACAAGCACAGACAGAGCAGCTTGCTAGCTTGAACATCATTCAAAAGTGGTAGAAAATAATACTTTTAATCACAGGCATATGCACATTCTTCCTATGTATAAATGAGCTAAAACCCTACAGAATTAGGAAATAAGGGTGTCTAAAGTGTAGACCCAATGGGAATCAAGTGTTTCGTATTCTTCTAGGGGCCGATTCACTAACTTCGAGTGTAGGATTCGAAGTAAAAAAACTTTGAATTTCAAAGTTTTTTTTGGGCTACTTCGACCTTCGACTACGACTTCGAATCGAAGGATTCGAACTTAAAATTGTTCGACTATTCGACCATTCGATAGTCGAAGTACTGTCTCTTTAAAAAAAACTTCGACCCCCTAGTTCGCCATCTAAAAGCTACCGAAGTCAATGTTAGCCTATGGGGAAGGTCCCCATAGGCTTGCCTAACTTCTTTTGATCGAAGGATATTCCTTCGATCGTTGGATTTAAATCCTTTGAATCGAACGGAATTATCCTTCGATCATTCGATCGTACAATCAGTGCTAAATCCTTCGACTTCGATATTCGAAGTCTAAGGATTTCAATTCCCAGTCGAATATCGAGGGTTAATTAACCCTCGATATTCGACCCTTAGTGAATCAGCCCCCTAGTGTCAAACAGATGTATAATAAATATTATTGTCCTTGAATAAAATATTATAATATATGCCAATTGTATTTGTGTGTCATTTTTTATATTAACAAACACCTAGCAACCAGTCAGTTAATACTTTGGTTCAGTCAGAAGCAGGGAATTCATGAAAGCAAAATAAAAAGCTATACAATTATGGCATGCATTACCCAAAAAAACGTTATCTAGGGATGCACCGAATCCTTCGCGAAAGATTTAGCCGAATACCGAACCGAATCGGAATTTGCAAATGCAAGGGAAAACATTTTTTACTTCCTTGTTTTTTGAAAAAAAAGTCATGCGATCTCCCTCCTTGCTCCTAATTTGCATATGCAAATTAGCACTCGGATTCGGTTCGGCCCAATCCAAATCCTGCTGAAAAAGGCAGAATCCTGGCCAAATCCTGAACCAAATCCTGGATTCGGTACATTCCTACTATTATCTAGAAAGCTCCACATTACAGGAAGGCCCCCCTAAACAAAAATTTTATGAAATTGTTAATTTTTAAAAAAAATTGATTTCCTTTTTCTTAACATTAATAAAACAGTACCTTGTACATGATCCAAACTAAGATATAATTAATCATTACTGGAGGCAAAACAATCCTGATGGGGTTTAAATAATGTTTAAAGGATTTTTTAGTAAAAAAGCATGCAGATTCAAATTACGGAAAAACCCTTATCCGGAAATCCCCAGGTTCCAAGCATTTTGGAAATAGGTCCCATACCTGTATTTAGTAAAAAGTATGTTGAATTGAACGGGATATTTACTTTTAGAGAGTTGTTTTAGTCTGTAAATTCATTTAGCCCTTATTTTAACAGTACAGGCATGGAACCTGTTATACAGAATGCTTGGGACCTGGGTTTTTCTGGATAACGAACGGGTCTTTCTGTAATTTTGTCATACCTTAATACTAGAAAATCATATAAACATTAAATAAATAATAAAATAGGCTGACTTTGCTTCCAATAAGGATTAATTATATCTTAGTTTGGATCAAGTACAAGTTACTGTTTTATTATTACAGAGAAAAGGGGAATAATTTTTAAACATTTAGATTATTTGGGTAAAAAGGAGTCTATAGGAGATAGCCTTTCCATAATTTGGATGCTTTCTGGATAACGGGTTCCCGGATAATGGGTCCCATACCTGTACAATGACAGGGAAGGACAACATCAACTCATTTTTGTATTAGCAGCTTGACTCTACTGACTCTCTGGGGGTTATTTATTAAAGTCCAAATGCCAAAAATTTGAAAAATTATAGGTTTTTTTTTACTATAAAATCCGAATTTTTTCTGGAAAAAAACTAGAATTTTTCAGGATATATTAAACCCAAGGTTGCAATAGAATACAAAAATCTCGGACCTGCCAAGGTTGCATATAAGTCAATGATGCCTATACTATTTGAAAGTCAAAAATCCAAAAAATTTCATACAATTCTGATTTTACACAATTTTTTTGTGCTTGGCAGTAAAAATCATGCTTTTTTTTAAATAAATAAGGTCCAATCATGGATTCTAGTTTGGTCTGACTTTTTTATTAAAATAGTCAGAAAAATCCGGATTTTGATAAATAAGGCCCTCAATTTCTTGTTTCTCTTTACAGCAGTTTGCCATTGGAAACACCTTGTGTCCTATAATATGTTCTCTTTAGATTGTTCATATTGCCAACAAATTAACTGTATTGCTTTCAATCAAAGAGTTAATGGAAATGTCAATCAAATATTCAAATGATGCAGATATTAGTCTTGGGGCTTGGGTCTTATTGCTGATTTGACAAGTTGATAAATTTTGCATGATATTTGACTTATTTCGAGGAAGGGGGGGACCTTATACTTACCCATCATCTCACTCCCTGTCTGTGACCTTGCCCCACCTCTCAATTAAACAGACCACACCACATTTTGTTGGATAATGATGGCCGCAGCCTCTTTGTTAACTTTTTCATATTCAAAACATTCACCCACCAATAATCTATAGCAATTATTAACCATTTTCAATTTTTTTTTTAACATCCATAGCATTGCATATCTATTGTTTTTTAACCTGTCCTGATTCCCTTGGGCAAATGGTCCTGGGATTACCATCCTGTGAATTGTACCTTCGTACCACTGCAAACAGCATGTCTTTTATTTATTTATTAACCCATGCACCGACTCAATGGTATTTTCCTTTTTGCTACCAGGGAACCCCATGCCCGAGTTGGCCCGTTATAAAGTATATCTCCATTTTTTCCAAACCCATCATAGTTCCACTTTTTTTCTTTCTGATTTCCCAAGAAGCTGCAACAATTTACTACCCCTATTAAGCATCCCTTCTTCCTGTAAGCACCCCCTATCAACCTATACCCAGTTTACTTACCTGTAAGAAAAGGGGGTGGGCCTGCTTCTGTCCTGTGAATCTCCCTCTGTCCAGGTAACAAAAGGAAGTACCTTTCTCCTGCTCTCCTTATACTTTCCCCAACCCTCTACCTGCGCTTAAACTATTGCCTCTTCTTGTAACTCTTTACTTTTTCTCTCCCCCTTGCTTTCCAGTCATGCCCTTTTTCCGTCCCCATACAGGCTTCATTGTCACTTTTCCACTGAGCTCCTACTTGACTATAATACAATCTGTACAGCAATGGAAACACTCTATTTTTATTTCTAAGCTAGTTTCACAGATCTCTGCCCCCTCAATTCATCTCTTTGACAAAATCACTGAATTCACTAATTGACAAGTAAAACTAACTTCTTTTTTGCAACTGGTCTCTGTTTTCAATTGGGAACAGAGAAGCATTTCTGACATTCCAATTCATTGGCCAAATGGTGGAGTGAGCAATCTATGAATCATCTGTCTTGAATAAACCTCCATTTTCTTCCTAAGCAAAAATAAACATCAGCCAATCTGTGTTTAATTGTAATAACACGGTTATTATGAAGTTAGCTTAGTGTTGCTATCTTATGCCCACAGCGTTGCCCACAGAGATGCAGGTGCACTAGGCCCCATAAAATACCTCAAAAGGAACTATTGTTACTTAAGCAAGATGTGAAACCCTTCCTGTTCCTTCTTCCTGAATGCAACTCACTGGGGATCCAAAGCAAAATGCATCTGTACATGGAAGCGTGCCCAAGCTGACTCCTTTCCTCTTAATGTATCTTGCAGGTCAAACTACAACAACATAGGTTAAAGCAGACATAGAGGACCTCCATGAAAGGCACGATACAGCTACACATTCATTTTTTTTTACAAAGAATTCCAATATTCTAAAAGTAAATTGTGAAGGCATGTTTTACAGTTTGTCACTGCGGCTCATTTACCAAGTAAGTATTAAAGTTGCAGAGTAGGTGGTAGCATGCTGGAAGCGAGCTCTTACTATAGTATAATCGGACTAATTATTTATATAACATCAACACATTTATATAATGCTTTATATAGATTATTAGTGATGGGTGAATCTCGGGCATTTCAAATAAATTGCGAAACGGCAAAAATTCTTGAAATGCAATGGGCGCCAATTGTTATACGCACTCCTATTTTGGCCAAATGCATTAAAGTCAATCGGTGTCTGAATAATTTGGACACGCGACAATGTTTATGCGTGTGCCCAAATTTTTTCGATGCCCCAAATTTTTCGCGGCTGCCGAATTTATTCGCCCATCACTAATGATGATGAAAACATTCAGTAAGGCAAAGTCTGTGTTTAATGTATAAATCCAACATCCAAGGGGAAAAAAAAGGTTTTGTCATCCCTTTTTAAAATTTAAAACTCAGCTTTCCTATTTTTAATTCATCTCAGGGATGTCCATCTCCTCTGAAAACAAGCATGACAAAAAAAAGTCTATTTGTTGTTAAACAGGATCTTCCTGGATAAGACTGACCTAAGTACAGTACTAGTCAGTGAACCCTTAAAGACCTTTCACATATCCAGCAGCTGCACGGGAGATTCCTGTCGTCATTTCTAGGACATCTGAATCCTTTGCAATGGAAAACTACCCATAGCGCCAGTGTCACTAGCTCTGTGTTCCATGGACCACCTTCATTGTTCTGGCAAGGAAAAGTAGAGTTTTTCCCATTCATTGACACAAGGGGATTTATATTTGTAAAAATTGGATGGAGAGAACTGTGCATGCTTTGTGAATTAAATAAAGAAATCAGTTTGTTAGTTTAATGCTTACTGAATTAAAGCAGTTAAAAAAAGAAAGAAAAGAAATCAGCTATTTTACAGGCCTCTGTAGTAGGTAATTGGCTGCAAAGGAGGACAGTTTATCCTTGCGGTTTTAAAACAGAAAGGATATAGCTTATAGTCAAGAGCCAAAATAACAACAAAAACCGAGTTTAACCACTTCTTCTGATCGTGATGCGGATGAAACATCGTTACACTGACTTCTCTTGCGCCTAAGCAGGCAAGGAGTTCAATGTGGGAAAGTAATAAAAGTTGCAGACGAAAAACTATACACAATGGGAACAATTATCCCTTTGTCTGTTTTTGGGTTCATTTAATAAAAGTTTGAGACCCAAAGGTATTCTGTGACTCATACGATACAGGAAAAATGAATGCGTTTTTTTAGCTTGAGCCAATGCACAATGCATTTACTGTAATAAAACTTTTTACTGTAAAAGTCAGGTAAGGCTTCGAAACAGGTTAGGTGTAATTCAAATTCACAGTTACTCAAAGAACATTATTAGTGGATGTCTAAAATAACAGAACATAACACTACTTCCTGCTTTTCAGCTCTCTTGGTTTCCACTGACTGGCTACCAGGCAATAACGAATCAGAGACTTGAAGGGGGGCCACATGGGTCATAACTGTTGCTTTTGAATCTGAGCTGAATGCTGAAGATCAATTGCAAACTCACTGAACAGATATGTCCCATGTGGCCCCCCCTTCAAGTCGCTGACTAACTCAGAGTTAGAGAGCTGAAAAGCAGGAAGTAGTGTTCTGGCTGTTATATTAGACATCCACTCACTCCAGCCTTTATACATTACATTTTTGGCTAACTAACTATATCAGAAACATTTTTTATTTTGTACAGCCTATTTATTTACCCAGTTTTTATTTTCATGCTGAACTATTCCTTTAAAGGTGTGGTTCACCTTTAAGTTAACTTTTAGTTTGTTATAGAATGGCTAATTCTAAGCAACTTTTCAGTTGGTCGTCATTAATTATTTTTATGGATTTTTTGATAATTTGCCTTCTTCTTCAGACTCTTTCCAGCTTTCAAATGACTGACCCCATCTAAAAAACAAGTGCTCTGTAATGCTACAAATGTATTGTTATTGCTACTATTTATTATTGTATCTTATTCAAATCAATGCATGTTTGCTAGGGTAATTTGGACCCTAGCAACCAGACGGCTGATATTGCAAACTGGAGACCTGCTGAATAAAAAGCTAAATAACTCAAAAACCACAAATAATAGAAAATGGAAACTAACTGCAAGTTGTCTTAGAATGTCACTCGCTACATCATACTAACTTAAAGGTGAACAAACCCTTTAAGCACTGAATGCATGTGCCGAAACATACGCACAACCACACTGATGTGTGTGCCTGTGCACACAGCCTTAACAATTAGTGCTTAACAAACTTTAATCTAAACATGTATGTGTAAAGCCCTACATTTTTAGCAAAAGAAGCCAGATATTTTATTGCTTTTTGTTTCCCTGCCCTAATTTGAATATATTTTTTTGATTTGTTATAGATTTTTACCACTGATTTTTCTAGATTAGATTTCTTGCCCTGCAGTATTTATCTTTTTTTTCTTTACCTACAGGTAAAATCACTTCAATTCAACTAAATTAGAAAAGCAAACAAAAAAAGAGAAAAAATTACCAAGAATTCTTATAGCAGATGCCCATGAAAATTGAGGTGTAGAAAAAAGTATTGCTAAAGCCCTAAAAAAAAGGGGAATCGTGTCTGAGAAGGTGAAAAAAGTCAATTTTTTTTAACTTTATGAAATCTGTAGGTTAGTGTACCAAAGGTCAGTTTATACTTCCATCTAATTAAATGCCTGTCTCCAAACTGTTTCAGGCCTTGCCCACCTATGTGGTAAAGGAAAATAAACTGTTGATCATTATGCTAAGACTTTGGCTATAGCCCCTATTTGACCCTTAAAATGTTCAATATCTCAATATTCATTTAGAAACTTTAGAAACTATAATCTAAATGCTCAGGAACAGACTTTTATTGTGTCTCCCATGGTCAAGAAGCCTGCAGTTCTGTGCTGTAGGTCGGTCAGTATAGAAAGTGCCTTGTTAATGTTAAGCCATGATTTATTATTTATAAATTATGTGCAATAACAACTGATCTACTTATCTTAAAACATACGTAGGATCCTCTCTTTGTTGCCATTGCTGGGATTGTTAGTGTTCACTTTTCTTCCTCACTGATGGTAGAGCTCTTAGGATCATATTACAATGGTGGAATTTGACACATAATGGAAAAAAAAACAGTCACAGAGGAAATAGAAAGGTACAAGGGGAAGTAAACATTTGATTTCAATTGATAAAATGCTTGATAAAATAATGATTCTTGTTTTATTTGCGGTGTAATTTTTATCCCTGCCAAAACATCTATGTTAGAATGAAGCTTTGCTAAAAGTCCCAGAGCTGGCCAAAATTCAATATTCATCTTTCTCATGTAGGTATGAACGGGTTCTAAGGGGCATGTTTACTAACATTGGAGATAAATATCTGGAGAGATTTCTGGAGATGTTGCCCATGGCAACCAATCAGCAATTAGATTTAAACAGCCAGCAAAGATCTGATTGGTTGCTATGGGCAACATCTCCAGAAATCTCTCCAGATATTTATCTCCAATGTTAGTAAACATGCCCCTAAGTGATTTGCAAAAATGGGGATGGGGGAATCATGTCAGACATTATAGAGAAAATGCTACAGTGAATCCAGATATACTGCTTAGTCAAAATTAGCACAGGAATGGGACCTGTTATCATCATCATCATTTATTTATATAGCGCTGTCAAGATACGCAGTGCTTTACTGCAGTTATAGCAAACAGGGAATAAATGGTCCAGAATGCCTGGGACCTGGGGTTTTCTGGATAAGGGGCCTTTCCATAATTTGTAATTATATAACTTAAGTCAACTAAAAAATAATTTAAACATTAATTAAACTCAATAGGATCGTTTTGCCTCCAATAAGGATTAATTATATCTCAGTTAGGATCAAGTAAAGGTACTGTTTAATTATTACAGAGAAAAAGGAAATCATTTTTAAAAATGAAATATGTGATTCAAATGGTGTCTATGGGAGGTGACCTTTCCATAATTTGGAGCTTTCTAGGAATGGGTTACCGGATAACGGATCACATACCTATATACTTTGATGGCTATTCAACCTTACATTTATAGAATGTGTAAATAAAAGTTTTGTTCTAAAAGGGATAGAGATAAGCAGTTAAGGAGAGAAGAGTATATAGTGTAGCCAAGATAAAGTTAATTGTCTGTCCACAGAAACTTAGACAATATAATATACAATAGAGACCTTTTCAGACTTTTTGCAGCCTTACCAGTCATCAACACTTGTTGTGTTACCAGATCATTTGATTAATCAAGCTCTCTTATAAAGGCTAGTGACACATGTGAAGATTTGGGGAGATTTAGTCGCCCAGTGATAAAGCGATTCTTCTTCCGGCGACTAATTTCCCAGAAAAGTCTTCCCGCCGGTTAGAATCTAAATCGGCTGCGGGATGGCACTCGGAGCGCTTTGTTTTCCTCTTGAAAAATTAAAGAAAAAAGAAGAAGATGCACTCATCCAATTCAAGATGGTGTATTTAAAGTACCTCCAACACTTTTATTGGTGTGGAAAAATCAAACGTTTCTGGGGCTCTGGTGATCAAATACACGACCATCAAATTCCTTGTGAGGCAACTTCCGAAAAATGAATTGATCCAAGTGCCATCCCGCCGCCGATTTAGATTCTAGCCAGCAGGAAGGCTTTTCGGGAGATTAGTCGTCCGAAGAAGTGATTTGTCTCTGGTTGATTAAATCTCTCTCAATCTTTCCATGTGTCACCTACCAGTGCTGCACCAATTATCAAACAATTGTATTTAAATTTTATTAGTAAAGCCCTGCTATTCCGTTGGGCCCACTTGTTGAAGAAAATGTGTGTTGTTCGTATTCCAGCACCCAGTGTCACCAATGATCATTGTTTTTTCTCAAACCAAAGGTCAAAATACACTGTGGGGTCCTTGGAAACAAAAAACATTTTATTAGGGTTGCTCCAATCCCAGCATTTTTTTTACAGGATTCAGTTTCAGCCAAATCTTTTATCCACTGAATATTTTTTGCAGAACACCTGTAGGTGATGTATTGTTGTTTGCAGGTTATACATATTTGTGCTCAAATTTTATAATGCAAACTACAACCCAGATGTGGTTCAAGTACAAATGGAAGCACTCTTGGACACTTCACCAAGCATAACCTCTTACAAGCAGTAAGAGTTATTGTATCCTACAAAATCAGTTATATTTGGGCTTACTAGTCCCTCACTAAGTCAGATCTTCCTGCGCTACTTACTGACAGCATGGTTGACTCCTCCAGGTTAAATCCCCTTTCTGCAACAAACTTTAAAATAACAACATACATATAACTGTACAGAAACACAAAACATGAAAACATCATGGTAATAATAACTTAACTACAGGAGCAACACATCATGCCCACCACAGAATTCTGTGGGGCCTTTGTATTAAACCTCAAATTTTTCTGGTCAAGCTTTTAAAGGGTATTTTTAAAGTACATTTTTTTTCTGAGATTTAATATGCTCTAAAGCTGCTAAAAATTCATATCTGAAAATACTCCATCTAACACCTGTCTAAACTATGTAGAAGTCAATGGCAGATGGTCCCTTTAATAGTAGGAACATGTTTTTTACCTTCCGGTTCGCGATAGTTTTGGCGCTGGTTTTTTTTTTTTTTTTTTTTTTAAATAACCCCTTAGTCTTAGGAAAAACATTGCTTTCATTTTTATGAAGAATTTGGTATACAGAAGAGAATATCTGACCCGATAAAAGAGTGTTTTATTGAGAATGCAAAATGTTATTAGGCTGTAAGGAATAAGTGGCTCAGGCAGAGCCATGAACACACACACTTTCTGTTGATTTTTTTTTCATACTGCAGAAAAGGTACAAAGATAATGTATCCTAGAAATGTATTCTAGAATGTATTCTAGAAAAGTGCAGCAACCAATATTAGCAGTGTCATAAACACATGAACAGCTTCACTCATGGTGACATGGAAAAAGCTTTTAATAAGAAACAGGATTGCTTGTATTTGGAGGCCCATTCGGATTTTAGCGGTTTTAGAAAATTAAAAAAAAAACGAATTTACTCTAACACCATGAATGGCAAGTAATGTATTAAGACAAATACAAAAAATGGGTCCATCCGGCACTCAAGGGAATCCACAGGCCAAGTGAAAGTAAAAACAATATTTATTTGTTAAAGATAAAATTCCAGATCTCCATAGACCTTATGCATTCTGTGCTCTATAGGCACTTAGCCATGGGCTTGAGATCTATATTGGTACTCTGTGGCACCTTTCCACTTTCTTGTTAAAAGTAATGTATTAAAACAGCCTAATATAAAAAGCATGAACAAATATAAATGCAATACTAATATAAATCTTCAAAAACAAAATCTCTAAAAGCTTGAATTAAAGGAGAACTAAAGAAGTAGGGTAGAAATGTTGTACATTATGTTTTGGCCTTCTGTACCAGCCCAAGGCAACCACAGCCCTTTAGCAGTAAAGATCTGTGTCTCAAAAGATGCCCCAGTAGCTTCCCATCTTCTTTTCTGCTGATTCGCTGCACATGCTCTGTGCTGGTGTCATTTACTGAGCTTAGGGACCCACTCACAATATACAGTACACATAGAATATAAATGTCACAATATAAGGCTGATTAGTAATTAATAGGGACAATTACTACATGTCAGCACAGAAACCAGTGCAATTGGCATCAGAATTTAATAATCAGCCCTGTAGCATCATCTTATAATACAGACAAACCTCTTTTTCTGCTTGACAATTTGTGACGACCCCTAAGCTTAGCTTCTCAACAGCTGCTCAGAGCCCACTGAACATGTGAGTGTCACAGACACTTTCCAAGATGGTGACCCCCTGTGACAAGTTTGAAGTCCTGGATCATTGCTGCTATTGACAAGCTGAAACTTTAGGCTGGTGCAATAAGTTCACTATATGAAATATGGTATTTTTGGGGCATTTTTAGGCTTTAGTTCTTCTTCAAAGATAGATTTTACATGACCTTGAGCGTTTTTAGATGTGAAGTTTTGCATTCGTGTTTTTCAAAGTTTTATCACTTAATAAATTATGAACTTTTCATATTTTAGAGTAATCAGCAGAATCCACAATTTTTAGTGCTAAAAAATATTAACAGTAGTAAATGGGCCCATACGTTTTTGTTTCATTTTAGCCCTAACTTGTCTATTCTCCAAAGTGTTTAATCAATTAGAATCTCCGAATTTTTGCCTTGATGAAGTTACAACTCTAAAAATAAGTAATCAGTTTTGTGGTAAAAAGGAATATATTATCTAAAATACTTCACATTTTTTAACATCTGTGGGTGGCAACATTTTTCGCATGGCAGAGGTACTTTTAAATTGCACAAAGACGTTACGTGACAGGTTTTACAGAAGTTTAGCCAGATTTCCTTCTCTCCGGGGACAATTCCTTGCATTGAAAACGGTTATGGATAAAAAGGCACGGAGCCAGAATAAATAGGCCAATAGAGCTCTGCTTATTGCTCAGAATTCTTCATATCTTTGCTCTCTTCTGCTATCTATCTTTTTGGTTGTGGCAAATTGGAGTAAACACATGTTAAGGAGTTGGTTGCATTAAAGCAATTTCGTTAAAAGGAAACAATTGCAGATTAAAGTGTGATCATACAGGCTGATGTCTGGCCGTGTCTTCCATTTTTTTTAAACTGTTTATACAACACACGTAAATCGTTCGTACTTTGAAGGAATCTGAACTGTTTGAAACTTTAGATGTTGTTTTCAGTAACTTGTTGAAAATATCAGCGACATGCTATGCTGATGAAACAAAGCAAAGTTAAAAATGATTTACCCCCACTCCACCCCAATACTAAAAAAAAAGGTCACAAGCAAATTCAGGAAATGCATGAAATATGTGGACATATTCAAAATGGAAACAGAGAACGATTATTGTAATGCTGTTGCCCAGCAATTTCATTTCACATACAGTAATTGCAATTGTTCAACTTGAAAGCTTTCCTCATTAAATTAGATCAGCTTTTTTTTACATAAAATATGCTGTATCTACCCTCATCTTCCGCTGATGTTGGCTTCTTCTCATCAGTAGAAAGACAGGGAAAGCATGTGTACTGTAAATACTTTCTCCCAGCTGGAGCAACTAGGCAGTCTCTGTGCCCATTTGATTGGTGGCAGCTGACTGCATAGGGGTAAAACTTCTGTGAAAAGGGGAGAGATTTTAAAAGTTAAGGGGCTGTTTTATGAAATGTCAGCATGGGAGTACATGGGTGATAGTGCTTAGTATCTCTGACCACTTTGTTAATGGGGAAATATTGAACTGCCTGGATTCCTTTACAATTTCCCAAATCAGCCCCCAGTTTAACACCAAGGGGCAAATTTACTGAAGCGCGATTTACTTTAATTACTTTGCCGATTTACTAACGGGCGCTGGCGTAAATTCGCTAGCGAAGTGGACCTACTCTAGCACTACTTCGCACCCTTACGCCAGATGAAGTTGCGCTATGGTGAAGGGACATTACACTAATTCACTAACTTGCACATTTTACTGAACGTTACCTCTTGCGCCAGACTTGCCTTCGTGCAACAGAGTAGATAGGGATTGCTTCAAAAAAAGGTGACATTTTTTTAAGTACCAAAAAACTGTTCTTTTCCTTTTTTAAGGGTGATAGGCTGAAAAAGATCGTAAATTTTTTTGGGGGCACCCTCCTTCCCCCCTATATTTCCTAACATATGGCACCTTAACTATACAGTGGGCACATGTATATGGCAAAATATCAACTCTATTTTATTTTATGAAGCTTTCCCAGCTTGTGTAGTGTAATGTATTTGCTGCGACATATACGTCCATTGTACTTGGCGCCGTATGCAAATTAGGCATCACTAGCGTAAATTTACGCTAGCACAACTTCGCTACCTTTCGCCTCCCTGAGCGCAACTTTGGATTTTAGTGAATTAGCGGCGCCCTGGCGAAACTTCGCCTGGCGAAGTGCAGGTTAGTGAATTTGCCCCCAAGTTGTCTCTTTGTACAATAAATTCCATAGGAAGGTGATACTTGTTCAATACTTCTTAATATTGCCAGTTTACAGCTGGAGTTGCATTTCCAAGTGGTACTTTTTTTATTTGTAGAATAACCACAGCTGTTGCAGCATATTAATGACATATTCACATTGCTTCATAGAGATTACACATCTTTCACGTCAATCCCTGCCCCAGCGGAGCTTACAATATAAGATATTTATACCATTCCCACACACTGCAGTTGATTATCTCAGGATTCATGTGGCCTCTCTATGTTTTAGATTGCAGGATGAAACTGGATAACCTGGAGGAAACAAGTACATGCTACAGCTAGTGATGTAGAGACTTATATCATGGTTGACTCAGAAAACATCACATTTTAAGAGGCTAATAATATGTGATGTAGAAAATTGCCTAAAGGAGAACTAAAGCTTAACAAAAAAATTAGGCTACAAATGTTTTGTACTTCTGTACCAGTCCAGGGCAACCACAGCCCTTTAGCAGTAAAGATTTGTGTCTCCAAAGATGCCCCTGTAGCTTCCCATTTTCTTTTCTGCTGATTCACTGCACATGCTCTGTGCTGCTGTCAGTTACTGAGTTTAGGGACTGACTCAAAATATACAGTACATATAGAATACAACTGTCACAATATAAGGTTGATTAGTAATTAATACAGATGATTACTACATGGCAGCACAGAAACCAGTGCAATTAGCATCCAAATTTAATAATAAACTCTGTAGCATCAGCTTTTATTACAGCCCAACCTCATTTTCTGCTAAATAATTCGTGACTACCCAAAAGCTGCTCAGAGATCCCCTGTGACAAGTTTGAAGTTCTGGATCATTGCAATAAGTTCGGTATATAAATTAAGGCATTTCTATCCATAATTGTTCGTTTTATTAAATTGTTAATGCTCATGGGGTCTCAGACACTTGGGGGCAGATTCACTAAAGAGCGAAGTGGTTAACGCTAGCGACTTTTCAGACAGTGTTGCCACTCGCAGGGACATTCAGGGACAGGCGTTCGTGCCAATTTGCGAGTGAACGGGACCATTGCTAGCGTTCCTTCGCACCCTGTTGCCAGAACGATCGTTACTCTGCAAATTCACTAGTGTGGATTTTACTGAACGTTACCTCTTTCGTCAAAGTTAACTTCGCCACGTCAGACCAGGCGAAGTGCTAAAAAAAGCTAGATCTTCCTCAATCTTCCAAAAATGCTGGCAACTTTTCCTTTTTTTTAAGCGGGATTGACTGCAAAAGTCCTGACTAACTTTTTTGGGTAACCGCCTGGCAACGTGGTGTGATTTGTGTGAAGCGGTCAGTGGCGACAATTTGGCCTTTAGTGAATCTGCCCCTGTGTATCCCAAGTCCAGTTTTAATTATACCTCAGCCTTTATGTTAAGACAATGGCAAGAGGGACATTTCTGTAGCTTTTTTACAACCAGCAATAAGGTAAATTGCAGTGGGAGGCTACTTTGCATTACTTTAGAAAGCTGTGCAACATGTACAGTATGTCTTCCCACTAACGATTTACATTTTTTCCAGTGGGACGGAAACATCAGACATTTGACATGTCCCATGTCCCATGTGCTAAATCCATGTTGGAGGCAACACGAATCTGCTGGATAAGTTGAACTCTTTTTAGTAGAATCAATATTTCCCACTGAAAACTATACACAATATCACTTTCTATAACTGAAAATGCAAAGTCTGGGTTTGATTTGAGAACATTTTTAAATTGCTTAGAAAGAAAAGACCTGGTTTATTTCTGTGTTGATAACTGCAATTTAGCAAATCAGCATGGGATGCTGTTGCCTATGCCCTGCCCCAGCAAGATTTTCATTGATTGGCCAGTAGACCATAAAAGCACTGGCAATAGCACCAAGGGGCTTTTGCGTGAGAATTTTTGTAATTCGTCTAAACAGCTAAACTGATCTGTCTGATCCCATTAGAAAGGTAACAGCTTATACTGGCCACGAAACAGTGATTTTAGTGGTTACACTTGTTATAAAGAGGAGAAACAGAAATTTTAAAATTTTATATTTTAACACCATGGAAACACCACTGTTAAATTAGTGTTGTGGTAAAGTTCCTCTCAAGGGGTTTGTTTTTTAACTGAAAATTACAGCAAATATTTGAATATATATAATATTTTAATAAATGAGGGACTCAGTGTGGTGACAGAATATACCCAGTTATAGATTGCATAAAAAAGGAAAGAAATGTGACGATAATGATACAATGCATAATATATATATTCTAAAGGTCATATCATGTTTCCCTTATTCTTCTTTACTAGAATCAAATTCACGTTACCCCTGTGCTACTTTATATACCGCCATACCATATTAGTTCAATATGACAATATATGACTCAAGTGCTGTCTTCTAGCTGTAATACAGAAACAACTTAACTTAACTTGAAGCCAACAGCAGTCTTTACTTCACCTTTAAAAAAGCAAAAAAAAAAAAAAGGTTTTACTTGGGAATAATAAGATAAGATTCTTTATTTGTCACATGCATAGTTATACAAGTACAACATGCAGTGAAATGCATCCTGATCCACTTTTTTAGACTGTGCACAATTAAAACATACTACTTAAATACTACAACTAAGTACAAAAGGATTACCATTAAAAAAAAAATACAAATAAATAATGTTAGTATGGTACGATATTCTCAGGGTCAGACTGAGCTGGCAGGACACCAGGAAAAAAACTGGGGGGAGGTAAGCCCCGTAGGCCCAGACCCCAATTCCAACGCTGGATATATCCCTGGTTAGGGACTGGCCAACAAACGGGTCCTAACAAATTCTCTATGTCTCTATGTATGATGGTCTAATGGCAGAGATGCTGTATTAACTCCATATCTCCTATTTTAAAATATTAAAATGCAATGTGAAGCAGCAATTTTAACCTCACCATCCCTGCCACACTTGCATGAATACTATCCATTTGAGCTCTTGAAGACAGCTTCCAACAAGGGACATTGTGCATGTGATAAAATCAACTAGGAAGGGATTGGCAGGGAGTATTCCAAACATAGAGCTAAAAGTTGGAGCAAGTTTACATGCCTACAAAATGGAATGCCAATTCAGTTAGACTATATGTGTGAAATGTGGTCATTTGGTGCCAGCAGGCCCCTTTGAAGTGCTAAGTGAGTTAACATGGGCTGCATGCTAAAAGTATACGAGGCATTGTGGTGTGTTAGAGGATGAGACAAAAGGGCTTGTTTACGAACAGAGAGCAAAGTGCAAATTGCAAAAAACAGGTGCAAAGCGCCACTTTCTTCCTGGAGTGAGACTTAAATCTTTGTGTCTCCAGTATGGTCTGCAAAGATTTGCTTCAGACTGTGATCATTGGCATATGGGCAGGCGCCACACATAAGCAAGACTTGGGTGTCCCTTGGGCACCCCCTCCAGCATGTCATTCTGCAGGTGCAATTAGCAGCAACTATATCTGAAAGGCAGATATCTCAACCTTGCAAGCATGCGGCAGGCTGCGCTGAACCCATTGTGCAGGATACACCAAGAAAAGCATCATAGGAGGAGCAAGGATGTAGAATGTCATTGGGCTTCCAAGCCAGTAGGCACAAGAGCAAGACATATTGTGAGCTAATGGGTGCAATTCTGTGCAACCCTACAAATGTTGACATTGTTATATAGATTATATAATTTCTTATCAACCATTGGTTCATAAAGCATGGAGCTAGATGCCTGCAGAGTTGTATTCTATATCTCCACATCTATCTGTCTTGCCTTGTTTTAATGTTTTCATAAGTTCCAGATTTTATGCATTCCTAAATACATGCTTACTAATTAGGTTTCACACATATTTTATAAGATGCTAAATGGTATTCCAAATCATAATAACCCATTTAGAAATCATAACTCCAAATCCCATATTATTAAACTTTTTAGATGATCAGGTGGAACGCAAGCTGATGCTTGGCAGCTGTTCTTTTGTGCTTCTCTTTCTCAAAGGTCATTCCACTAATGTAACAATTTGTACAGCAATTAAACTGCAGCCAGGGATTCTTGGACACCTCAGACTGATTTGGAAGCTAATGGCACAAATGTGTCTTTAGTGTCTCCATTGTGGCTTTGATGCATAATCCTCACAGGCAGTTTTATACCCATTGTGATACTCAGAGCCATCTGTCAAGAGCCAGCTATGTAACTTTGATTTAGCCTAGTAAAATTCAAGAAGGGTCTTCATTTATGAACACAGAGAAATAACTACAGAGAATGTTCTTTTTACCAGATAATAAAGTGAAGGTAATGCACAACTACTCTATATCAATGAGAGATATGGCATGCTTCCAGGATAGAACAGTTGCCTAATACTGACTCAGGGGTGTAACTACAGAGGAAGCAGTTGGTCCAGGAGGTAAAGGGGCCCCATGAGGCCCTAATTACTGAATAGTTTTAATACAAATTGGTAAAACAGGACAACCTCTGAAGCGTTCAACTTATTTTTCTGTGGGGCCCAGTAAAATCGAGTTATGCCACTGGACTGACATCTGTCATTGCACAGAACAGCTATAGGACAGCACTTGCTATAAAGGCACAAGCACAAATACGCTTATGATCATAGATATTCAATATTCAGACATCCTACTGACGCTAAAAACCCTGCTGAGGTGGGAGCTGAATCAAGTTCTGCGCACATCTGTGTTTATTTATAGAAATTGTTGTGAAAAAAAGGTTTTAAACATTAATGCAGCCATTCTAAATCTGCTTTATTATTCGCTCAAACGCCTCATTCAGAACTCTGTTTGCATAACATAAGGAATCAGCAGAACATTGTTAAGCTATCATGTGTCATGTAAAGGTCTGTCCGGCTGAAGCTTAGTCATTTCTGACCCATGACTTCAGCTGTGTTATTTTATCTTCTTCCCTTTCATCGATACAGAATCTTCACATTGTCAGACACAAACCCACAGATAGAATTTACAAGTAATTTCATAATTATTTCAACTGGCTTTAACGAAGGTGCCATTATTTTTTCTTGATGCTTTTTTTTTGCATCATTTTCACCTTAATTTGCAGTGTGCCCCCTGTTTTTACATGGTTTGATAACCAGTAGTCTGACCTTAATTATTTTCAGTTACTGCTGATATACTCAGCAGGTGACCAGTTGCCTCATTTATGAAAGAAAAGGGAAGGTGAACAAAGCAAATAAGGGGTGCAAACCATATTTTTTGCACTTTTTGCACATTGCCCCACACATTACACCAAAAGCAGAGGTCTTTATATTCTTGAGTGAAACACAAAAACATATGCTTCCCCCATGAATACAGTGCTGGTAGCATTGTATTCACAAGAGGTAGATGAGATAAAATATGTATGTCCTGTCCTTTCCTGCCCCCTATCTGAGTAACCAGTCTGTGCAAGAAGTTGGTGTGTTCTCCCTGTGTCTGTGCGAGTTTTCTCCTGCTACTTTGTAGGGTTTCTGCAACAATGGAACTGATGTTTCTGATCTGTTCCTGACCCTGCCTGTCCCTGACCATGTCCAGTCCATTTTCTTACCTGACCTTTGCCTGTGTACTGACTACTCTCTTGGATCCTGCCTTATACTGCAATATTGGTGTGTTTGACTCGGCCTGTGACCTCGACTACTCTCTTGTCTCTTGAATCTGTACCACTTCTGCTGATTGGTACCGACCCGGCCTGTTCCTTGACCATGTTTCTTGTTCTTTGTTCCAGTTACAACATTCGGTTCCCTTGTGTGGTGTTTATACAAATGGCCTGTAGATGTCAGTGTGCCCAGACTTATACTCTGCATACTTCCTGAATGCTTAAAAGTAAAAGTTACTGTTGTGTAATGCCTGCATAAGCCTGCTCATAAAGCCCTGCTATACTCTACTCATCCTCGGCTACCCAAAACATAACAGATTGATGACGAGATGGCTCTTCTACCTCTGCAGCAGCCTGCACCTTTTCTTCCAAACCCTGGTGAGCCTACCATACCTTTTACTGCTTGGATCGGTATGTTTGAAAATTACATTATTGCTGCTGACCAAGGGGAGATTTCTGCTGCTAGAAAGCGTGCTTCTACAGTGTATATTCTATACATTATCATTACCTGCCCAGAACTCTCTCCCTGGTCCTCTCACGTTAAGACCTGGTGGCCACCTCCCGAAGCGAACATGGTTGTTATAGGTGGAAGAGTGAGCCGCGACTGGAACCTTGACGCTATTTCTGGGTTTGGTACTCCGTTCTTAACAAGCAGTTAGGTTCAGCGTTGTTTTTGCAGATTTGCAAGTTTTTTTACGCTCACTTTGGTTAACTGGATTATCTAACTTTTTTTGGGCTAAAACCACAATTAATTATTTATTAGCAATTAATGAATGTAGTATTAAATATCCTTTGACCAATTAAGTATTATCAGGAATAAATTGTATTATAATTTTTAATGATTTCACTAATACATTTATCAAGTATCATTCTTACCAGTGAAATCACTCATTTTCGCTGCTCATGTTAAAAAATGTTACATCTCTCCCGCTATACATTTTCTGACTTTGTTTCACATAACGCCACCCTCTAGGTGGCGCTAAAAACCGGTGACAACTTGTCACGTGTCATAAATAATATGTGGTAATACATATGTGTGCCAGAATATCCAAAAACATTATAGTGCTTAATGTTCTACCAAGCGATAACTGTCGTTATTATGATAAATCAGCTCCCTTTAATTATGTATATTTAAATATGCAGACACAAAGGACTGGACCACTGACTGATATAGCAGAACTAAGTATTTTGTGAATTACGATTGTAGTGTTATTTTGGAACATATTGTGCTTCTGGAATGTCCAGAATATCTGGTAGGCCTCTAGATGCTGGCATATTCCTGGCCTTGACTTCATTTGGAAAGTTCTGTGTATGAAATAAATGCGTTGGCATTAGTGAAAAACTGTCATTTGCTCCAGTATCAACATTTATATTCCACTTTGATGAAGTTAGCTGTTAAAGGGCCACTTCACACTTAACATTTGATGAATTGTGCTTAGTACCCAACAATCTTACAATCTAAGGATTTTACAATCTAAGGACTATTCATAGATGCTTTGAAAAACATAAAAATGCATTAATGTTTTAATATTTCCAATAGACAAATACAAAGAGAAAATGTACACAGTGGCATTACATTTCTAAGCCAGCTAAGCACCCTGTCTTAATGTCCTACCCCCCAACAATCACCCCCCCTGCAATATGACCCCCCTATTGCAGCCAAGACACATGACTTTGTTGCCTACTGGTTGTTTTGGCCCTGTTATATTGTCCCTTTAATGTAATAATCATGTCTGCATTTTTTAAAAAGACAATTTATTGTAATGAGTTATCAGACCCAGGAAAGAAGGTGGGAATACAAAATCTGACAGTTTAATGAGTCAGACAAGGGTTGCTTATCCATTTTAAAAGCACTGGGTCAGTGTGAGGGTACCTGGGTGCTTGGCCCATGGGGCCACCTGCTGCCTCCTGTTCTGAACACCTCTTGACGTGTGCAGACCGCTTCTGAATTTGACACGCATGCATGTCCATTTTAGTTGGCACACCTCTTCTGACATCATCACACTTGGTGCTTCAAATATTAAAAGGGGACACAGCCAATTATTTGTTGCCCAATGTAGGTCTATTCCCAATAGTTCCTGGGTGTGCTTCTTGTCTGTTCTACTGTTCCTTGACCCTTGCCTGTAGTGTGCTGACTGATTGGTTTTGACCCCTGCCTGTTTCTTCTGACTATGCTCCAGGTTCCTGATCATGTACTGCACTGATTGATCAGTTTTGACTTGCCCTGTTACACAACTATACTTACTCTTCCCCCGTTCCTTCAGTCACATCTTCTGGCTCCCTTGCTTGCCCAGAACCCTTGCCTTGGTTCTCTCACTTTAAGTCCTGGCGCATCTGAGTAGTGATGGGTTCCTCCTGACATAAAAGGCAGCTGTTATAGGCAGAAGCGTGAGCCATGACCAGGATCTTAGCATTGGTTTTGGGATACTGGCCGTGAAAGTCAGTTTGCATAATCTTGTACCCTGTTGTCCATTGTTTTAGTCTTGGCTGCCCAGATATCAGTTAAACCGGTTTTCTAAGGCAGATTATGAGGTCATAAAAATAGTTAATGAACTTAGAAGTAAATTTATGGAAAACAATAATAAAATACAAATAAATATAAAATGCATTTACATTAAAAATTACGCGCCAAGAGCATATACAAGTGTAAGAAGGCACCTGCCCTGTAGAACTCACAATCTAAGTGCTGCTATACTTAGCCAGTTGTTCTCCTTTTGTCTGCTTGGGTTTCCTCTTGGTACTACAGTTTCCTCAATAAACAAAAAGGCAGTTTAAAATGACATCTAGTGAAACTGACCCTTTGTATGTGTTGGGAAAGTAAGCTGCACCAGGACAAAGACTAATATGACTGATGTCATGTGTGATGCGCAGCACGTTCCCATAATTTTGTTAGGATGGCAAAATAATTATTTTGTTTTTTCTATGGTTTACATTCTGTATTAGCCTTAAGACGTGGCTCTCCACTTAACAGAAAGATCCCTTATCCAGTAAAGTATGCTACACAATAGGTCCTATACTAAATACCATTAAAACTTATACTGTTATACAGAAAAATAGCTAGTAAAAATTACAAATATTTTTTTTTGTTTAAATATATACAATAGTTTCTGAACAAAACCATGTAACTTAACAAAAGCAAACTTAAACAAAAGCTCTACATGATATGTGCGTTATTTTTCTGCATTTCATATTCGCTAGTCTATAAAACCCTGTTTTGTTAGTTTATGTTTGAAACCACTGATGTATAAAGATCTCCCTTTCCATGGCTGATAAGGCTCGACTAAGGGAACAGATGTAATACATTCAACGCCAATGTCCCAGCTCTGGTTTCACTTACTATGAAAATAATGCTGGCACTGTAAATACAGTTTACGGGTGTTTATGATAAATCGATGTGACGCTTTTACAACTTTCACAAGCAATAAATGGTCCAATTGGCCTTGTTACCCATTAACTCCTCTTTGCTGGAAAGGAATGCAAGTCTGCAGGCTTCCCTAAGGAAGTGAATTTGTTAGATAATAAAGAGCAGACAACACAGTGCCGGGAATGGTGAGAACATTGCCAGACCACGTAGACAAAGTAGATTGTTTTATCCTGTGTAGGATCTTGAAAAAACACAACCACATCCACGTTATTGGAAAGCAGTGATATTGTTTTGCATTGGAGTATATACTGTAATTTGTTTTTTCCTTCCTAAGTCTAATGTCAATTTTTTATTAACGGGTAGACCTGTAACAATTGATACTGTCACCACTGTATTTTTTAAGAGAGTTTCTAGGAAGGAAATGTATGAAAGACAATATTACCATCAAATGCACTGACTCTGATTTTCAATCTGGAAAGGGAAAGTCAAGTCAGGTCCAATGTAAATATCACGCTGCAAGCTCTGTTATCACATTACAGTGAGCTGTGTTAAAATGTCATACTTACTTTCCAGTCATTGAACTTCCCTGTTATCTCCACTTCCCACCTCATGGGCTCACCTCACTGACTGGTATTACTCTCTAGAAAACTAGTAATAACAGTGTACTGATTGGAATTAACTCACATTACCCCACTGTTTAAAAAAAATGTTACATGCATATTTAAAAAGATATATTGGTATACTGTGTGATTTATTTTTTCCTGTAAGTGAAACAGAGTTATACCTATTCATACCTGGATTATATATAACTCCTATTTATAAAGTTCCAACATATTCTGCATTGCTGTACAACAATTGTGTGTATAAAAGAGGTAAAGAGTGTCCTCCCCAAAAGAGCTTGCATTCTAAACATACAGATAAATATGGTTGGAGTCAGGGGATTGCAGGGTTGTATTGGGCCCCACTACTCACCCATCTGTGACTAACTGTGCTGCCCCCAGCCTCCACAAATTGTGGGCACAAAGGAAAAAGTAAAGTATGCGTGGGGGGAAGGGGGGTTCTAGTATCGGCTGATACTAGGGAGCAGAAGGGCCTGATGCTGTGTGGGGGTCCTGAAATGGTAGCCTTGGTGGGCTCCGGACCCCCAGGGGGGTGCATAAAAAGTGCAGAAGGTTTTTTTTTTTTGGTGCGTGTGTTTTTTTCTCAACCTCAAAAATGAGTAAATACAAAGGAAAGATTCCTTAGTGAGGGGGGAGTCTAGTTTGCCAGTCCACACAAGGCAATGAAGTTTCAGGATTTTGCCCCAGTTCCCAAGGCACTCTGAACTAGTTAATTTAACAAAATTATCCTGTAAACTACTAATTGTAAAAAATTTTAAAACCACCATGGATATATTGTTAAAAAAAGTTTTAACGTGTTAAATTTGTACTTGTGTTACATTATGCTGATTATGTTTATGGGATTAATTATAATTCCTAGGGGCACATTTACTTAGTTCGAGTGAAGGAATAGAATAAAAAAACATAGAATTTCGAATTTTTTTTTGGCTACTTCGACCATCGAATTGGCTACTTCGACCTTCGACTACGACTTCGAATTGATAGATTCGAACTAAAAATCATTTGACTATTCGACCATTCGATAGTCGAAGTACTGTCTCTTTAAAAAAAATTCGAACCCCTACTTGGCCACCTAAAACCTACCGAGGTGCAATGTTAGCCTATGGGGAAGGTCCCCATAGGCTTTCCTATGTTTTTTTGGTCGAAGAAAAATCGTTCGATCGATGGATTAAAATCCTTCGAATCGATTCGAAGGATTTAATCGTTTGATCAAACTATTTGTGGTAAATCCTTCAATTTAGATATTCGAAGTCGAAGGATTTACATTCGGCAGTCGAATATCGAGGGTTAATTAACCCTCAATATTCGAGGTCTTAAACATACTCTATATATCTGTATGTAACTGTAAAGACTATAGATCAGTCAGCATTATATATGGTATACATGGTATAGGAAATGGTAATACTAGCACCCCGCAAATGTGTAACTTAAATGATACAAAGAGGTTGAGTTAAACTCATTGATTGCTTTTAAACAAGATAGGGTGGGATTACTATTTAATTTCTGTGATTATTGTGATACTGCCCAAGACACCTATGACTAAGTACCAGCGGGTACGAAACGCGTAAAGTGGGTTATTTGGGGGTCAATATGTACTATTTTTATTATGCTAACCATGAAATTGTCTTTGATTTTTCACAATTAGTAGTTTACAGGATAATTTTGTTAAATTATCTACTCAAAAATTAGTAAACAAGTTGTAGGGTTTGTGTTTCTGCTAAAATTATTTTTAGCCAAGATTTATAGGGGCATTAGCATTAAAAAAAAGATTTATATATATATGTTTATATATTTGCACATAAATGTGGCACCATTTTCAGATAACACTTTTAAAAACAGACAGTTCTTCTAGAATGTTTTTAGGGTAATGATGAATATATAATAAACAAAAGCCATGAATATCTTGTAAATTATATCCTTATAAACAGTGAGTTCTGATTTCATCAGTTATAAACGGTGAGTTCTGATGTCATTTCTGTCACATGACTCACTGAAATTTGTGTATTATAATAAATAAAGTACCCCCAGTTGTAAAATATGAGGATATTAGAATTTACCTCGGAGTTCCATGACCTGTATAAAAGCACTGGGCCTTCGGCCTCGTGTTTTTATATGGTCATAAAACTGCTCGGTAACTTATTATATCCTTATATTTTACAACAGGGAGTACTTTATTCACTATATAAACGGCTCAGTTATAAACGGAGCTTTGTGTTGTCATTTTTGTCACATAACTCACTAAAACTTGTGTATTATAATAAATAAAGTATCCCTTGTTGGAAAATATGAGCATATTAGAAGTAACGTTCAACCTCATGCTTTTATATGGTCATAGAACTCCTCTGTGCCATATAGGGGCATATTTATCAAGGGTTGAATTTCGAATTAAAAAAACTATGAAATTCGAATTCAAAAAGACCAAACGAAATTAAGTTTTGGGGTCGAATAGATCCAATTTCAATCAAATAGGTCCGTATTCGCCGAATTCGAATTGTTTGAATCGAAGGAATAGCGGATTCAATCAAATTCGATTCAAAGTTTTTCCCAAAAAGAACTTTGATTTTTCAAAGTCCACCAATTGACTCTAAATGGGTTCTAGGAGGTCCCCCATAGGCTAAAAACGGCAATTCGGCTAACGAGTTATAAATTTTTAAAGAGACAATACATGATCAATTTCGATTTTCGAATATTCAATTTTTATTGTAAAATATAAAGATAAAATATAAGGATATTAAGGTGCAGATTTATCAAAGATCGAGGTAATTTGTCGAATTTAAAAAAGTTGAATTTCAAGCTATTTTTGTGTACTTCGACTAGGGAATAGTCCAAATTTGATACGAATTTGCAAAAAAAATGTATCAAATTTGGACTATTCCCTAGTCGAAGTACACAAAAATAGCTCGAAATTAAACTTTTTTAAATTCGAAAATTCACCTCAATCTTTGATAAATCTGCCCCTTAATATCCTTATATTTTATCCTTATATTTTACAATAAGGGGTACTTTATTAACTATATTATCTATACCATATCTATACCATATCTACACTGGGTGAGCAAATGTCGACCTGCATTAGATGGTGGATACTGTCCTCTATTAACAGATTTCAATAGACTTTTTATAATAACTTAAGTGATAAACTCAGCCCAATTTACCTGCCATTTAGGTGGTAAAATTATACTGAGATGCGCTCATTTGGCGACCTTGACAAAGACCAATTTAGAATAAAAACTGACTGGAAATGTGTTGTTTTGACTATAAATCACAAAATCAGGAAGGTGTGGCAATAAAATGAACTGAGAATAAGATGAAACATATCTACCCTGATTCATATTTAGTAATCAGAAGGTAACAGTTATAGATATCTATCCAGCCCAGTCAGAGAATTCATTGCACAGCTGATAACCTGTATTTCCTCTGCACACTGCAAGCTGGTTATGGTTGTTTAGATAAGAGGTGTCTAAAGTACACACACTGCCCTAATAGCCCAAAAAAACAAACTCAACAGGGGTCGTAGTGTTTTTTTTGTTTTTTAGATAATATGCATCCACCTGCTCCCTGGTGGCTCATAAAGCCTATCTGGCACAAGCCACATTTAGCTGCATGGATATGCTGGAATCTGTTTAAAATACATTTCTACAGAAAACACACACACACATATATATATATATATGCTTTTTAAACACTGGAGACCAAAACTACACTGCTTACTCCTGACGGAGCCTTATATATGTTTTGTAAAGCAGAAGACTTACCCTCTCTTCCCAAGAATCTATACCCACAATGGCATTGTGCCCTAAAGTTGTTTATTATTCATGCAATCATTCATTTCTTTTAAACACAGGGGAATGTAATAAAAATCGCTAACGGAAAAACTATTCGCAATGCGAAAAGTTATGCCTTTGCACGAACAAATTTTGCTTTGTGCGAATTTAATATAGCTTTTGCGAGCCCGGAAACTGTTTAGCGACCACTTCCGACAGTGAAAGACCGTTTGCGAATTTTATAGTTTGCGCCAATGCACAGTTAATGTAATAAAACTTCTTACTGAAAAAGTCGTTATGTTTGCTCCAAAAGATTACGACACCTTCAAGCACTTCTTATGAGTGCGCAATTAAAATTCGCAATGCGCAATTAAAAGTCGCAATGCGCAATTAAAATTCGCAATGCAATAACAGTTTAAGGAACAATATTACATTGCGAGATGTGGATTTATAGTCTTATTGGTGCGAATTGTTTTGCTCTTTGCGACTTTTATTACATTCCCCTGACAGATGGGTATTTTGCTACAGTGGGAAATATATTGTTTTCAATGTGTTTGCTTTCCATGCACTGGTATAATACATATTAGACATACTGTATAACATAATACACGTTATAGTAAAATATGCCCAAATGACTGTAGTATTTACTTATATTTACTGCCAAAGCAAAAAAGATGACATTTTTCTGTCAAGTTAAGGACATTTTGTTCAGACCCCCCGCTCATTAGGGCAGCCTCAGCCTAACACAGAATAACAAATTGCTATTTTTTGTCATGTTATTTTGATTCATATTTCCTGTCTGGAATCAGGAGCTGCGCCAGACAAGGGCCATCAGTGAGCAGGGGCAAGAACCTGCCCAGCTGTGGAACAGCAAGACTTGCTTTTCATGATTTCAGGAGGAAACAGCAACTTTCCATGTAGGCGGAGGTCACAGTTCTTCCCCCCAACCTCACCCCAAAGAAAATCTCTGGAGAGCAGTAAAAATCAAAGGAGGACACTTTTCTCATTGCTGATCACTTAACTGCTTTATAGTATTGAATACAATAAGCCCTAAAACTTAACCCTACAAGCTCTCCTTAAATATAACAGGAAAAGGATCGTACTAACAAGTCCAAATGGAAATATGCACACATTTCTCAACATTCATTGTTTTGTATTACTTGACAGTTTTATAAACACAGAAATCTGCATTTGAAACTGAGAGTTGATTAAAAACATACAGATCTGTGTGATATCAAACTAGACACCTACTGGGCTGCAAACCTATAATTTAAAATAAATATGCACATACAGTATGTTCATATATCTATGAAGATAGTCTATATCTAGCATGATATGTGTATATATCGAAGATGCTAGTCTCATGTTAGTCTTAACACAAAAATGTTTTCAGCAGGTATATTATGTTGTGGTGCATAATAGAGAAAAGAGGGGTTATATGTGATGACCATGTTTCTAGAGGAATAATTTGCTTAAAATCACACTTTTAAGCCTTGTGGTTATCTTGAACCTCGGTAACTGAACATATGCAAGATGATATGGAAATTTACTGGCACTGTACAACAATTGATCAAATAAAAAAATGAATGTTTAAAAAATAAATCAGACTTATTCAATTGCATCTTTTTGCCCTCTGCATTTTCCCCTCTGTGTCCTGCACCAGTTCTCCCTAGTTTGCACAACTCAATGATGCACAATGAGATTCAATTGTATGAATCACAGGCAGTAGTGGATCTATTTTATATTTTCACACCAACACAAAATTGCAAGCAGTTTTCTTTTCTGCTGTCTTACTGCCATATATAAAATCATTTGCTCTACTGAAGGCAAGATGCAATAAGTAGCCAACATCCAGATGCCACAAAGAACGGAAACCCAACTATATTACAAAATACCTGTCATAGAGACATTTATATACAGGAATTTGCATATAGTAAATACATAGAGACGCAAGAAACATTTATCCATCTTGTCTGGCCATGAAGTTTAGTGATGTAACTATAGCCCCTCAGGGTGCCCACCCCCTTGCTTATACCCACTATCCTCCTGACTTTAAAGATCGCTCCACTGTATCCACCTGGAGTGCGCTCACCCCCTGCCTCCATGGGAGTGACTTCATTAATTAGGTGCTTAATTCTTGTTTTAAATAATTTTTGGTATACACAGATATACACCTTCAAATAGAATTTGGAATACGTATTATGTTTATTCTTTAAACTAATAAATATCTGTATTTTTTGCTGACATAAAGCACTACTAGAAAATTGATTTGTTTAACAATAAACAGGATAATTCTATTAAATTGAGATAATGAGCTTTATAAGGTACACAATAAGGTGAATCTAATTATACAAGAGGCTAATCTGTAGAGCAATTTGTACTAGTTTCTCCTCTGCAAGCAGTGAATTTGTAGAACCAGGAAGGCTTAAGTGATGGTGGTTTCATTTTCTTGTTTAGTGCAAAATATAGCAATCAAACAATTTAACTTTTTTTATTAACTAAAACAATTCGCAAAAAGTCCGTTCAGCACAAGTGCTATTCAATGAACTCATGTTAAAAAAGCTTACAAATTCTTCATATCTATCCTTTCCATGTTTGAATTTGGTTCCCTGTGAAGACCATGAATTTCTTAGTTACAATTTTCTTGAAACTTTCTAGTTTATTATATAATCTTGTAGACCACGGTTCTAAAACTAAACTCATTATATGAGCAAGGTTTGGTCTCACCAGTGACCAGTAAACTTGCAGTATATCCTTTCTTTTTCTGCTAGCAATATCGCTTTTCGATCCTTCGATTCGTAGTCGTAGTCATAGTCGAAGGTCGAAGTAGCCCATTCGATGGTCAAAGTAGCCCAAAAAACACTTCGAAATTCGACGTTTTTTTACCTCGAATCCTTCACTCGAATTTAGTGAATCAGCCCCTTAGAGTTGTAAAATCTCATATGGAATGTTTTTGGATGTTAGAAATTGATAATTTGTGTTAAAATTGGTTAATAAGTATTACAGCTTATTGATGGTTGTATGGTTGAGCATGAAAAAAAGAATGTTTGCATACTGTATATGGAACCATGTTTAAAAATGAATATCAACCGGTAAGGTAACAATCCCCAATGTATTAAACAGAAATCCAACATGAATTATGTTATATGTGTGTATTTTGAGATCCTAGTGTAACGTTCTTAGTAAAAACTCATAAAATTATTGGAGAAAAACTGCAGCTGGCTTTAAGAAATAAAATATAATTTAGCAGTCTCTTTTTTATTGTCAGCTTGTTAAATTGGTACACTGAGACTTCACCAGGTATGACTGCCTCATTTCACACGAAAAGGGTTTATCAGCTTTCTAAGCACACATTGGAAAATAGCTACAAAATCTCTGCTAGATTTTAATTAACTCTGTGTTAAGTGTCCCTCTTGGACCACAAACATAATGATATTTTATTTTAAGATGTTTGGCTAACTTTAAGCAAACAGTCAACTGCACATTAGCAATTAAATAAATTGAACAGGTATGTCTGAACCCAATGAGGCACCTCCCAGTTTCCCCAGAGACTGGCTATGAGAAGAGAATGGGTAACATTCAGACCCCATAGCCCCAGAGGGAACCCTTGATGTAGTGAAGGATAATATATTAGGCTATGTGATACTTTACTCAGTAGTTAGAATACACTGGGCATCAATGGTTCTTAAAAAAATTAGTTCAAGGCTGCTCAGCTGTCTTGCTCTATCTTCCATATACTTCTAGAATGACTCAACATATTACTTTAAGTCTACTCTGGAAAATCCTTTCTCCTGGGGCTTGCATTCAGGATACTGATCTATCCTCGATAATAAGTGGGTTCAACAAAGAAGTGATTATCATTACTCCTTTGGATTCAAGATTCAAAGTGTAGCGCTATTGGCCATAAGACAGACCTGCACTAGCAGAGACTTTTACATGGGCATAAAAGAGCAGAAGCTTTTCTTCTGGACACAGCTTTCAACTAATAGCAGATATAGATTGTTAAGTATAAACTGCACCCTGGAAGAATTACTCTAATGGGCTTGCTATATTTAGATGCTAGAGCCATTTTGGCTCAATGAGTGCCTCTTGTTCTAATGCCTCTAACTGCTAAAGAAAAGGAGTACTTACCAGCAGCAAGAGTTATTCCCCGGTGTGGGAAAATTTAAGGTATGTAGCCCTGTGCAAAAGATTAGCCTTTGAATATACATGTTGGGAAAAAACTTCATCTTCAGCCTGTTAGAAGGAATAAAGTATAAACCTGGGGGTTGGAGACCTGATGACAAAGGTCTTGTCCGTGAAAAGGCTAGTTCTGTGAAGGTGCTTTAGGAGAACCATATAGTCTGTTTCAAGTCTACCGCTTTAAGAACTACACTGTTTACAGCAATATTATTGAACATAAACAAAGGGGTTTAATCTGATTTTTTGAGGAGTATTGTATGTACAGAATGTTGAGAGAAAAATAATTTATATGTTTATGTGCACAAGCCACAACAGGTCGTGTACTCATTGTTTGCCTTATTAAGCAGTATAAATCCATACTGATGGCAAAACAATACAATTGAGATTAATGGTTAAATGAAGGCATACAGATCCAAATTATAGCAAGATCCCGAAACCCGGGCTCTTTTCTGGATTAAAGAGCCCATACCTGTATTTATATTTATGTAACGACTTCCATTAAGATTAGCATCTCATGTTTTTATCCTAAAGCAGTCGTCTGTTTCCATAAACAACTAGAGTATTTTTGTCAGAATCACTCCTTTTTTGGTGGTCTAATGATTTCCAAGCAGAAAACATTAAGAACTGCTATTTGTTTAATTCTTTTCTCCCCACCTAATTTCCTATTGTGAAATGTTTTTGTTCTCCACATATACCCAGTATGGAGCATGTTCATTCCATGGAAATCAGACCAAACATCTATCTGCTTAAAGTCTTCTCATATATATTCTTACTCATTGTTTACGTTAAAAAATCGTGTGCACCATTTTTAAAGTTGGATAATGTATTTCCTCACTCTTTATTGTTCTAATCCTTTGCTTTAGGGTGCCAGTACATTCCATAAAGCTGTACTGTGTAAAAACCGAGGAGAGGGAAAGGCAGCAAAATCACAGAGTTCTGATGATCACAGCATGAACACTAGAATCTGTCTATGCTAGGAGTTCTAATAGTTCACACCAGTTGACACCAGTCTGACATTCTTTTTTAAATTAACGTTTTGAGATCATTTTATATAGGTTCACACAATTGAGAATAATAGTAAACTGTTTAGGTTGCAATCTATTATATCTTAAATGGTCATGTAATAATAAAGCAAAGTGATTTAACATTTTACAAGATATCACAAAATAAAGCAATGTGTTTTTGTAGATTAAGGCAGCAGAGACAGCATAGTATAAAATGTTAGTTCATTGTGACCATTTTGGAAGTAGATTATAAGCCCTGCCTCTCCTTAACACCTGGCACTTATTCTTTGTAACTCTATGGCGCCAACTTATTAAACTACAACTTTTCCGGGTCAGGCTTTTTAATGCTAAAAATCTGAAAAAGTCACAGGGGGGAAAAAAGGGACTTTTCCGAGATTTGTCTGACAAAACTGCAACATTTCCGAATCTGAAATATACTTCAGTTAAAACCTTTCAAAATCATGTAGGAGTCAATGGGAGATGTACCTTTCTTTTTTCGATTCATGGTTTTAGAGTTTTTCAGGTGGTTTTGACTTTTGTGCAACAATAAGAAAATGTTGTAGTTATTGCGCAACAAAGGCGATTTTTTGATGACTTTTCCCAGTCGTTTTCAGTTTGAAAGTTTTAATACATTTCATAACATTTGTAGTTTTAGAGAAAGCGGGTTTAGTTGTAGTTTCTAAAACCACTAAAATGAGACAATAGGTCTCTATATATTTATTATATTTGTTGCGTTGTTTGTCTTATTTTTATATTTTAATGTATTGTAAAAATGCACAGCATACACTATTACTGCCTTTGCATTCTACAAACAAGTTTATTATCTATTAGATGAGGGGTATATAGGCACCACAGGCCCTCCAACCCTGCCCCCGGTGTACTTTTTTTCCTGCTTGCGGCCACAATTGGCAGGTCTTAGCCCAGTCCGACCATGTACATTAATTTTACGTTTATTTCTAAGAAAAAGTACCTGCCTTGACAGATCGTAAGCGTAGTCAAAAGGCTTCAATCTTCTGGCTGTCCACATGATATGCTGTCTCTAGAAGGTAGCTAATTATTTATAATATGCTGAATAATGCAGTATAAAAAATGAAAAGTGAAGCCTTCCAAAATCAGAAGGTATTTACATGCCTCGCTCCATACACACAGCACTGCCTAAATACCAAAAATGAGAGTTTTAATTCTCCCATATGGCATCATGGGTAGAGACATGCAAATCACTCCTTTATATCACTTTGGCCAACTATGCATCCAGAACTGCTGGTTTTAGCAGATATACAGCCTACTGGTTCAGAGCCATATATCCAAACTTGCAAACAGCCCGTTTCAATCTTGTTAGATCTCATCAGTGCAAGTTATAGGAACATGGCTTCTGAGGTATAAGTAGGTCAAGCAGTTCACAACTGTCAATCAAAATGAATTCAGTCATTAAAAACAGTCAATCAAAATGGACCATCTGATTGGTCGCAGTGAGTTACTGAATCAGGGTAAATCCCACGCTGTCTTATAGAAATATAATAAAAAATATATGCTCTACTTCCCCTATATCCACTGTGCAGATGACAGAATATGGTTATTGGCTGTTTACATGTTGTTACAAGTTTCATAGCTTTATAAAATAATTGAACTAGTTGAAACTCAAGACTGCCTATAGTCGCTCATCTTAAAAACCAATGCAAGACAGTACTTATAAGTATAACCAAGTTATAATAAAGTTGTTGTCTTAACCCAACAGATAGCAGGTTTGAGGGTACAAAAATGTGGAGAGAGTGGCAACACCTTCCAATAATTTTTCATGTTGTACTCACCTTCATTTTGACTAAGCAGTGTGCATCCAACGGTTACAGTGTCTGATATCTAAGACTGATGTTCGCTGGCCATCTGAACGATACAGTAGGTTTCACTGTACAATTAAGTACTTTTTAAGATGAATAAAAAAAAAGGTGCCTTTGTGTCTTTGAGCTTTTAGATTATATTGTAAAACTATCACTTTAAAAATCAATAATGTTGTATAGTCTATAATAAATCATTTTACAGTATAAACAGTTTGCAAAGTCACCGAAAACCATGTTTGGGGGAATGTGCCAATAAGCTTGATACTGGAACTGAATTACTGCATTCCATCACACACTGGACTCATGATACCCCTATTTCTACTGAAAAATAGAGAGTGAGTGGATATCCAATTGCTTGAGCTGTCGAAAGAGAAGGGTTTCTGTACCTTCACAACCAGACAAACACAATATAATTGCTCCTGTTCAAATACAGTAAAGGCAAAAAGCAAAAGAGGACACTGTGCAAAGTGCAAATTAGAATTCAAATAGCCATGTATTTACCCACAATGCAGTGTTTTCTCGTAGAGTTATTGTCACTGTGGGAGGCCACAAAGTAGAATCCATCGCAACTTGCATGAGATGCACCAATACAGGTGCAAAATAGTGTCAGTTTTGGCAGAATGTGTGCAAGCAGTTACACATTTTTTGTAATCGGGATGCATCATATCTAAAACATCAAAACATCAATGCACAGTGTAACTTGAACATTAGAGTCCTATTCACTTTGTCAAGTCACTAAGGGAACCCTGGAATTATCTGCAGGTCAAAGCTGCCTGTAATTTCAGGGCTCCCTAATTTCCATGCACACAATTAATCTGACCAGGCTGAGCAAAAGCTTTACTTGCCACAAGTACCTTTGTGAATAGTGCCAATGCACATGCTGTTTTGGGTTAGATCTGTAACCAGTGTTTTTTAAAGAAAAAATTAAATTAAATTGGACAAGTTTCATGTGAATTACCTGTTATTCCATAACTCATTGGTCAAAATGTATTTATATGCAGCTATGGGACTTGTTATCCAGTATCCAGAATGCTTGGGACATGGGTTTTCCATATAATGGATCTTAATAATCCATAATACTTTCAACTAAAAATCATTCAAAAATGAAACCAATTTGATTGTGTTGGCTCCAAAAAGGATTGATTATATTTTAGATGGGATTAAGGTACGGTTTTATTATTACAGAGAAATCACTTTTAAAAGTTTATTATTATTTAATTATAATGAACTCTATGGGACGTGACCTTCCCTTAATTCAGAGCTTAATGGCTAACAGGTTTCCAGATAACAGATCCTAAATGTGTAGCTCTCTTTTTATGCAACTTCTTACAGAACAAAAATCTGATATTATATTATCATTTTAAAATAGCTATTCAAATTCAAGCATTGAACAGGATCGTACTAGTGTTACTTGGCGTATGATTCAGATTGTACTAGAGCCCCCACTGGTACCACTAGCCTTTACAGAAGTTACACCCATTGAATATCAGTTAAATGTCAAGTCACAGGGGGCCCAACTTAGAGACATAGGAAGCTGGGTTAACATTTCAATAGACAGCTGTCTTAAAAACTCTCAGGATGAGGAAATTATTCTACAGGATGAGAAATTTGACTTAACAGGACCTATCAACCAGAGCCACTGGCTAAAGCGACAAAGGAAGCTCGGGGCAGCCAGAAGAAGTAGTGTGATAAGTGCTAGAGGAACAGGAAGCTAATTCCAGGGCAAGAAATCTGATTTTTACTTCCTAAGAGTAAAACTGGAGGCCATTTAGTAAGAGGCAGAGAAGTGATATTGTTAGGCACCCTGTGGCCTTTTAACTATGAATTATCCATTCTGAAGTGACCCCTAACAGGCTGCGTAATCTCTGTGTCCAGGGACAAGTCTTTTCAGATTACTTAAAAGAAGAACAAAGTTATCATTCAGGATATGAAGGAAGCTTCTATCTTTAAGGTCTAGATAAAATAAAGAGGGCCAACACCACCAAGCCCTCTAGGAAAAGTTGTAAATGAAGAGATGTGCAGATGCACTGTTATTGCCCAGATCCAGTGGCGTAACTAGATGTTACTGGGCCCCACAGCAATTAATTTTTCAGGCCCCCAAAATGTCTAGAAGTTGACCTGTTTTACCAATATTATTGAAATTGTATATGAATTAGGGCCTCGTGGGGCCCCTATACTGTATCTCCTGGGCCCCCTGCAGCCACAGGGTCTGCTTCCTCTATAGTTACGCCCCTGCCCAGATAAGATATGGGTTTATCATATATTTTCTCAACTACTATGACAATCTAGACACCGGCAAACAAAGAAATGTTTGTAAATGTGCGTGATACAATAATGTTACAGGCTTTTGCAATGTCACTTTAAAACTTCAACAATACACATAATCAGCTATTAAATGCCAGGATAGCCCTGGACGAAATCAGTTACAACACAAACCCCTCAAAATGAATATTTAGTATGATGTAGAAAGTGAAATTCTTAGACAATTTGCAATTGTTTTTAATTTTTTATTATTTGTGAGTTTTGCTGTATTTAGCTTTTTATTCAGCAGCTTTGCAGTTTGCAGTTTCAGCAATCCAGTTGCTAGGGTCCAAATTATCCTAGCAACATGCATTGCTATGAATAAGAGACTGGAATATGAATAGGAGAGGGACTGAATAGAAAATGGAGTAATAAAAAGTAGCAATAACAAGAGCATTTTTAGATGGGGTTAATGACCCCTGTTTGAGAGCTGGAAAGTGTCAGAACAAGGCAAATAATCCAAAAATTGTAAAGATGAAAAAATAAAGGCCATTTGAAAAGTTGCTGAGTGTTAGCCATTGTATAACATACAGAAAGTTAACTTAAAGGCAGGGCTGTGCATATATTGGAGACTTTACCAAAGTAGTGTAATGTGCACAGTGCAAATATCTGATGCATACTGCCATGGTTTTAATGTAGCCTTTTTGTTCCAGAAATCCAGATTAATAGCAGGCACATACTATTGAGACTAATGGGGTTATATTATAAAAAGTGCAAGGTTTGCTTCTGGCCTATTACCTACAGCAAGCATATAGCATTTACTTTACCTGGGCCAACTTTACAGGGGATAATGTAATAAAAGCCGTTAATGGCTACCTGGAAACTGTTTAGCGGCCACTTCTGTGCGTCAATAAAAGAATCCTAACAAATAATATTACATTGAGAAATGCAAATTTTATTCTTATTTTTACTTATTTCTTTTACATTCTATTACATTCCCCCATTATGGCCTTTTATTTTTTAATTTTTGTAAATCGGGTGCAAGTTGCATCATGTGCAAATCTGTGTCTACTGGTGCAACCTTAAGAAGCCTATTAGGTGAAACATGAGAAGGGCCTGCTAAAATCCCTTTGCATGTAAGGATATATTATGCAGAATGCTCAGAACCAGTTTTTTTCTGGATAATCAATCTTTCTGTAATTTAGCTCTCCATAACATGTAAAAAAAACAAAAAAAAAACATTGGATAAACCTAATAGGATTGTTTTGCCATGAATATGGATTTATACAGCTTAGCTGCCATCAGGAACATGGTTCTGTTTTATTATTACAGAGGAAAAAAGAAAATCTTTTCCATAAATGAGAATTATTTTCTTTAAATTGACTTTATTGGAGGAAGCATTCCTGTAGTTTGAAGCTTTCTTGATAAATTACAAGTATTTGATTAAAATGGTGTCTATGGGAGAGAGTCTTCAGAGCTGGGATAACTGGGTTTCTGTCCCTGTTTGCCTGTGTTTGACATGTGCATGTATTGGTGCATGCGTGCACTTTAACACACGTACACATTGGAGAGTCACCCATGCACACTACATTTAAATATACACTAATGCCTGCAGTTCATTACAAAGTGATCTTCACCCTTTCTCTTTTTAAAGTCTGAGCTTTTTTTTTTTTTATTCTGGAACCTTTTGCTGATCTCTGCCTCTTCTTATTTACAATTGTTTGCTGCCTGGAGCAATGTCTGCCTGTTCCTGACTGACCACTGCCTGGATCAACCTCTGCCAGAATTAGGCCACACTTCTGGGGATTTCCTGTTCTCAGCACTCCTGCCATTCCTTCACTTGTCTTGTGTGAGGCTTATATCATCTCTATTGACTCCTTGACTAGGTTTGTGACATTGGGGGATCTAGCCTGGTGTTTAAAATGCCTCCCACAGATGACCATTTGGGTTAAAATGAGGTCTCCTGTGCAGAGATTCCAATTACGTTATCCACTACCATAGTGGGATAACAGGGTTATTACAGTACTTTATTGTCTCAAAGTAGGATGCACAGAATTTTCATCTGATGGAAAAGTGACACCAAGAATGAAGTGATGTCCCGGGGACCACATAATGTGTTGCTGAAGTCTCTGTATTTTCACAGCTAGAGCAGTCTGTACATACAACCCTAAACCTTTAAGTGTCAGGGTGCAGGAACGTTTTTGTTATGGTAAAACAAAGTGCCACCCCAAGACAATGGGTCCACAAATGACAGTACTTAATCCATTGACATTTTAAGAGGGGTTTCAGTATAAATAATAGTATCATTTCATTTCATTTGCTGATGTTACAATGTGGAAGTCAAACATAAGAAGGTTGGATATCAGTGGCATAACTACCATGCATTACATATAGACCCTTTTTCAGAGGGTACATGCCAGGTCCCCAAGAATCTGGTTAACAGATCCCATAGCTGGCATTTAACATGTTTGAAGTTGTAACTGATTTGATTAAAACTTCTGCATTGCAGCCCTAAGCATGAATTAAGTAAAAATTAGATTGACATGACCAAAAGTGCAATCTGCTTACTGGGACAGAATGAAATTGAGAATTTCCAGAGCAAACAGGTCAAGAAACTATCAAAGCAAATATCATACTTTCAGACAGATTTTGTAGTGAGATGGGGGATGACACAATGTTTATTGCTAGAGGGAGTAGGTGGGTTTCTGGGAAAAGACCTCTTTTTGTGATAAAGTATATCGTTAATGTTGAAATTATTTCCCAGGGAAAATATAGAGAATGTATTGTCTGGTACTTCTTCCCCATTCCCAGCTGTTTTCTGACCCACAGCAGGCTCTGGCCACGTACTGGTTGCTTTGGATATTGGACTCTGCTCTTGGTCAGGGGAAAGCTGGGAGAATTTGCAAAGCCAAAAAAATGTGTTTTCAATTAGGATTCAGCCTGCGGCACACAGATAAGGCTTTCCAGCGCCAGAATGATACAAGCAGCCATTTATATCTGAAACAGATATGAAATTAACAAGGCAAAACTGATTTATAGATATTTTCTAGTAGACATTTTTATTTTTAGTTTTAATAAACATATTCTTAAATATAGGAGGCAATTCAAAATCACTGGCTCCCTCATTGGAACAAACCAAGTTCCCAGTTACACACATGCACCCTAGTGCAGAGGCAATAAAATGGGGCTGGGCCTCCTAGGTGGTGGGGCACAGTGTAGTGGATAGTGAGTTCCAGCCTGAGATACTATTATGTGAGATTTGGGGTGAATGATTTTATGGCTTGGATATTGTCTTCCTGGCTGTGATGGTTACAATCATGTTCTCCATAAATATTTAATCATGTTACAGGGGACCCTACTAAATGTTTAATCACAAAGGAAAAGGTTAAATCTCAGCACGTAATTGACTCTATGTCAGTTGAAGGTTTTCTGAAGTTTGGAACCCCTCAAGGTGTTGTGCTTATACTAATTAAGGGTAGAACCGCGCGATTGTGCTGATCCGACGCGCTGCACCAAAACGGAGGCGTCAAGTCAGATGCATCGTCTGCATCTGACAGTCGTGTCGCGTCTGACGAACGCTGCAACACCATCCGACGTTGCTGTTGCTTACCTTGTTTTCTGTTGCATCCGACTTGACGCCTGCGTTTTGGCGCAGCGCGTCGGATCCAGCAAAATCGCTGGGAAATCGTCTGTTTAGTTCTACCCTAAGTAAAACTGACTCTTACAAAACACAGGATTCTATTAAAAGATGTCTAGATTCTTCATGCATTCCATGTCATTGAAACATTGAAAATAAGGGGAACTGCTGAAATCAAGATGATCTGCACATATATGTAAAGCATTGTGATAATAGCAACATTCTCTCAAGCCTGTATCTAATCCAACTTCCCTTAGCAGCTTCCTCATCAGTAATCATGCCAACGTGTCTGGGGGCTAATCCAATCTGCGTTCTTGGATTCTTGGATTTTAGAGGTGGAATTATTCTACAGCCTGTACTGCTATAGACAGGTTTATCAAGACAGGAAATGTTTCATGACAGTCAGGAAACTAATCAACAGATTAATCAAAGATAGCTGTGTCAGTCTTTTGCCGTGGGATAGCCATCCTGCACTTCTATCCCCAATATCCCCTCTTTATCCTCAACTGCCCAGTTTCCAACCCCCAGTTGAGTGGTCCTTACATTTTTCTGCACTTTTCTTTTGCTTATCCATTCCCCATATCTTCTGCTCTATTACACCTACCCTTTCCTCTTTTATATTTTATTTTCTTCTCTGTCTATTGCCCATAAAACTTTTCCTTTTCCTTTCCACCACCCATAGGATAGTATATATCACTGTACATAATGTTATATTAAAACATTTGGTGACTTAAGAAAATGGTGTGCTGGTCCCTCTTAATATATGACACATATATATATATATTTCACAAGAAGAAAGCACTCACGGCTTGATTTTCATAAAAGATAAAAGACCTTTATTCCATTAATCACATGTCTATGCGTTTTGATCCCAGAGGATAGTCATCAGTATCCTCTGGGATCGAAACGTGTAGACATGTGGTTAATCTTGCAGTGAAACGCGTAGACATGTGGATTTTCTTGCAGTGGATATATATATATATATATATATATATATATATATATATATATATATATATATATACACACACACACTACCCTGCCCTGGCTTGTCCTAGACTCCAGTGATGGGGCATTAAAAAAATGTCGACCCGCATCCACCTGCTCCCAACCTGCACACTTCCAACAATTCTATTTATAGATCTGCATCCGACCCGCCCATCTCTAATATCAAGAAAGGGTGTGGGGTGGGGGCAGGTGCACGCCTATAAATAGTGGCTGCTGGAAGCAGAAGCCGGCACAGTAAGGTCACAGTTTTCGGAAGCAAGCCCAAAAACATCCCAATCCATGGGTTTCGACCTGGCCCGCACATCACTATTAGGCACGACAGATATATAGTGAATAAAGTACCCCCTCTTGTAAAATATAAGGATATTATAAGTTACGGAGGCGTTTCATGACCATATAAAAACACGAGGCTGAAGGCTGAGTGTTTTTATGCAGGTCATGGAACTCCGAGGTAACTTCTAATATCCTCATATTTTGCAACTGGGGGTACTTTATTTATTATAATACACAAATTTCAGTGAGTCATGTGACAGAAATGACATCAGAACTCACAGTTTATAACTGATGACATCAGAACTCACCGTTTATAAGGGTATAATTTACAAGATATTCATGGCTTTTGTGTATTATATAGTGAATAAAGTAACCCCTCTTGTAAATTATAAGGATATTATAAGTTACCGAGGAGTTTCATGACCATATAAAAACACGAGGCTGAAGGCTGAGTGTTTTTATACAGGTCATGGAACTCCAAGGTAACTTCTGATATCCTCATATTTTGCAACTGGGGGTACTTTATTTATTATAATACACAAGTTTTAGTTAGTCATGTGACAGAAATGAAATCAGAACTCACCGTTTATAACTGATGACATCAGAACTCACCATTTATAAGGATATAAATTACAAGCTATTCATGGCTTTTGTGTATTATATATATATATAATCGCATGTAGGCAGCCGCACTCTGATCCAGATTCTTTAATTTACTGTGGGTGCTGGGTCAAGGACCTCCCCCATGCTAGAACTTTCCCAAGCAGTTTGTATGTGTGGTCAAACTTAGGAATTGCTGCCACCTACTGATCAAATGTCAAATTACACTTAACTAGATACACACTATATTTCCCTTCTTTACAGGTTAACAATGCAAAAAGGCAAGTCCTTTATGACATTACAAGAATATAATATCACTTTTGCCTTTCAAGTATAACTGTAGACTCATATTCCCTCTGCAATAAGCAGATGGTCTTAATTTGCATATAAACAAGATAGTTTGAATATGTCTGTAAACTAGTTCATAAGTTAATAGCTGTTAATAATGTGAGGTTAACAAGCTGTGTTTTTTTTTTTTACGCAAAATGCATTTAAGTCACTGTGCTTTGTTTCTTTGTGTTTTTTTTCATTGCATTTTGGGTTTTTTTTGAAGCAAATCCATATCTTCCATAAAATTTCACTTGATGTAAATGTGACTATACTCAAATGATCCTAACAGGTACTGGAACAATTGTACACGAGGCAAAATTACAAGCAGATAGAAAAACGACATCGCAGTTTCTTACAAAACTATGCCAGCTCAAATACACCTGTGAAAAATATACCAGTGGAGTATTCTATTTCTATTTCACTGACGTGTACAGTTTATAGGCTACAGTATATAAAAAGAATTTTGTAATGCAATAAAATCAATTCATAATACGGGCAAAATATTTTGGTTAGAAAGAATATAATGAAATGAGACAAAAAGTAACAAGAAGTGCACATTTTTAAAATACCTACATACAGTGATTTATCAACCCAATTTGATTGTGAACCTATAAAGTCACATATGTACATGGAAGGCTTAAAATACTGCCTGAGGACATTCCAAGCAATATTTGTTTTCCTAAGAAATTCCCATAATCCTTCCTGTATCTAAAAATTAAACTTCTTCTTCAAATAAACCACAGTTTGCCATTTCCTCTGGTAAAAAATCCCTCAAAACTCCCTATTAAAGAACATATTAGATACGTTGGGGAATTCATCTTCTTACCTTAGGAATCCTTAGTAAACAGCACTTAATAAATATGTTACTCTAAAGCGTGTAGTTTAGTTAGCAGGTTAATGTGGTAACAAGGATGAACCTTTGGTTAATTACGTTATTTTATTAATAACGAATAAAAGAAAATATAATTCTAAGTAACTTCCCATCACACATAAATATTAATGCAATATTCATTGGTTTTAATTCATAACTGTAATGCAATCAAATGCTGCATTTGTTTATCCCTTTCAATTCTTCGGTAGTGATGGGCGAATTTATTCGGCAGGCGCGAATTTGCGGCGAATTTGCGCGATTCGCCGTCAGTGAATAAATTCGCGAAACGCCCGCGAAAATTTGCGGAAAAAAATCCGTTTCGCGAATTTTTCGGCGAAGCGAAACGGCGCAAATTCGCCCATCACTAATCTTCGGTTCTGACTCTTAAAACAATGTAGCAGAAGTCAGTTCTCCTCGAGCTCTGTGATTCGCCTGGCTTCTGCTAAATAAGTAATGCAGGGACGTAAACAGGCAGACGGATAATGCTTTTAATAGCTACTCCATTTACATGTAATATTAAAACCATTAAAATCTGTATTCATATTTATTGCAGAGCAATTATGAATGTCATTTGAATGATACAAAAGGGCCACATTAAATAGATGCATCTACAGGTATAAGTAGCATAATCCAATTATCACGTATTAGCACGTATTTATAAGGTGCCACTATATTCTGCAGTAAATAAATTGAACATACAGATTTACGTACAAAGCAAGTAAGTTGTAGAATTGGCCTATTCCGATCAAATTTACAACAAAGTTATTGCATAATAATAATAATAATAATATATATATATATATGTATATATATATATATATATATTCTGCAGCACAGAATATATATATATATATATATATATATATATATATATATATGTATATATATATATATATATATATATATATATATATATATATATATTCTGTGCTGCATGCAGTATATCCAAAAATTAAGGAAGGCTTGGTGAATTAGAGCAACATTGTGGCAGTGGATATGATGGACAGGGCACATTTGGCAAAAGTAGCAGAAACTATGCATGATTCTAAAGTTCCATTCAGCTGATAATAGCATGAAAGTGCAATATACAATTAAACATTGTGGACAACAGCACTGTGCAGCAACACAAACAAATTAACTAAGAACTACCTGTAGCAAATGCAAAACTAGGGCATGAGCAGGTGGTGACCCCAAGAGTGTTAAACAGAAATATAAATATAAAAAAGAATGACTTGCAGTTTGAATATACAAACTCTATACTGCATAAAAATATGCAGTTCTGCAATGAAAGTGGTATAACAAAATATTCCACGCAAAAAAATAGCAGAGACACGTGTGGCACTGAAGAAGTCTCCCAAGCACCAGACATACAGAAAATGATTATTTTGGTAGATGGTTAATAAAAAAAATGCTCCATATGATTTCTGTTTCTAGAAAAAAAACCATGTTCTACTCTAGTATTTTCGTCAGTATTTCGTTTACTTTAAAATCTTATTTTAGATAAATCTTTTTTAAAGTGTTTACTGTATATTTCCAAATCATGGCAACTATATCCTTATTCCAAGTACAAAAGACTTCACAGGGCAAGCAACACAACATCATTTATTCATAGTGTTATATATCTAGATTTTGTTTATACAAATGCAATAAACAAAATCTACACACATAACACTTTCTGTGAATGATGTTTTGTTGCAATGCTCTGTGAAGCCTTATATACGTTGTACTTGGAATAGGGATATAATTGTCATGGTTTGGAAATATACAGCGTATACATTATAAAATGTTTATATCTAGAACAAGATTTTGACATGACACAAGACCAGAGCAGCAATCTTTTCCTGCTGTAAAATTCGGACATATCGATCTTCAGCCCTCGCAGTAGTGATGTAGGGATTGGGGGAGGACAGAGAGAGTTAGGTGAAAATGTAATTCCTTAAGGAATGTCATAGCATTTGCTAGGTTGGCAGTTTGTCTATTCTGGGAGTTGATTAGAACCATTTGTGGGTTGAGCAGATTGAAGCTACAGAAGACTTTAGCTGAGACAATTCTTGCTCTGTTCTAAGCCTCAGAAATAGATCTCTGCTAAGTGTATAGCTCTACCTGAAGCTGGAATTAACTATATAATTGAGTTCTTTTCTCCATAAAAAAAGATCATTTTTAATTTTTTAAAATTGTTTCACTCTTCCTTATCGTATATTTTTTTCCGACAAGCATTGATATAGGCTTTCAATAAAATGTTGCAAATCTGACAAATGGATATCCAGTGCTAATATTCTAAAAGGGTAATGTCACCCTAAATCCAAAACTGATGCTAAGCACCCTGGTCTAGGCTCTTTCTTCAGCCTAAAACAGCCGCCTTTCACCTCAGGAGGAGCCCTCTGCTAATCGGATGTCGCCAGGTCTTAATAAGTGAGGTGCCAAGCGAAGGGTTCTGGACAAACAAAGGGGCAGGGATGTAAAGCAAATGTCTTTTGGGCAGAAGGTCGCAGTACAAGGCGTAGACAAAAGGCGTATTCAATCAGACTAGGTCGAGGCAGGCAGAATACAAGCGGAGTCAGACAGGCAAGGGTCAAACCAGGAGATCAGGAAAACAGACAGGTAGCGCACCCAGGAACTTGCAAGAAGAAACCTATAATGGGCAATGATCTACAGCCCAAATGCGCCTTTTATACATTTTGAATCTATAAAATTGCACGCTGACGTGGTTACGCGCCAATAAAGGAAGCAGAGGCGCGCCGCATGCGCCCTAAGAACCCACAGCACCGGAGGAAGAGGAAGTACCTTGTGGCAGGCATCCCCGCCAGGGGGCAGCAGGTGACCCTGCCGACCCCCTCCCATTAGACCACCACGGTGAGTTGTTACAGGTAGTTTGCCTTCTGTGGTTTTACCATGAAAAAATGTAGCTAAGAAAGCCAGAGATGGATATGAGCAAGGTAGGTATGCGGGTGACATCTGTGGTTCTCCATGGATTTAAGGATAAAAAAAAAACAAATTATCTCTTTCAATTATCCAAGTACGTGTGTAGACTCAGCAATGCTAAAGTTGGATGCAGGTGCTTATTTCCCAGACCTACAGCTTGAGTATGGTTCTTGAAGAAATTCTTGGACTGTACCATGTCAGTTGAAAAGTGAAGTAAAAAAATGTATATAAGAAAAATACATTCCAAATAAAGAAAATGCTTTTCCTTTACTATATTTGGGAAGTTTGTTCCTAAATTTAACTTTTTTTCTGCTAATGTTTTTAGTGTCTGCTGAGAATTACAAATTTCATCAAATATAACCAACGTCAGGAATGGAAATGAATTAGGGAGGCTGGCATCAATAGATTTTTGAGTTTGAGAAGAAGATACAATTTGAAATGGAATGGGTGTTGCCTTATCCTAGTTTGAAAAAAAGCTTGCACCGAGCATGGGTTGAAAAATAAAGACAAAAAAAGATCCAGGAGTGGAAATGGGGGACACAGGTGAGCCTGAGCGTTAATTTACCTAAGCCATGTGGAATAGGATTCATCCTGTTTCTTGCTTTTGGCTTCATTTCACACTCTCTCCAAACTGGAAAAGACATAGTTAAAGTGTCAAAGGAGAAAAGTTTGTGTTGATTTTTGCTTCTGCTTCATTTTGAGCTCTCACCCAAAAGGTGCAGCAAAGGTATCACTTTTATGCTGTCTCTAGTCTTCTGCTTTGTTTCAAGCTTTCCTTAAGATGGAAATAGCACATCACACTCTTCAAATGGGATTGTCAGAAATTGATCAACCGGATCTCTAATAAGGTGTTAGATGAACTTTAGGGTTCTAGGTTGGGATGCACCGAATCCAGGATTCAGTTCGCGATTCGGCCAGGATCCGGCCTTTTTGAGCAGGATTCGGATTTGGCCGAATCCTTCTGCCCAGCCGAACTGAATCCGAATCCTAATTTGCATATGCAAATTAGGGTCGGGAGGGAAATCGCATGACTTTTTGTCACATAACAAGGAAATAAAAAATGTTTTCCCCTTCCCACCCCTAATTGGCATATGTAAATTAGCATTCGGATTTGGTTCGGTATTTGGCCGAATCTTTTGCGAAGGATTCTGGGGTTCGGGCGAATCCAAAATAGTGGATTTCGTGCACCCCTAGTTCTAGGTTCACCGTCCTTACCAAAGCTCTGTCTAAGGTGGAATCCAAAGACAAAATTTAAAGTCAAAGTTTAAATTCCTGAAGGTTAGTCTTTTTACCATATAGCTTTAGTGGCTAATAGATCAATCATAACTTCATAAGATCTCCATGTTTTAAACACTACCAATAAAGGATTGTTTTTAATGAAATTGACCCCACTGGTGCTCCGTGCAATGGAAGTTGCAGGAATATTGCTGAGCACCAAGTCACATTGCTACTTCAATCAGTCTACCCCCTGATGTAAATGATGATGCACTGATAATGTACATTGTGATAATGATGTATGTTACGTTACTGTTGATTCACAACTGTAATAGATGACCTCAATAAATAAAACTCCATATGAGTAGTTCTCCATCTGCCAAGATGAATGTTTGTACTGCTGAGATGGCAGATAACAATCTGGATGTAGTGCATAGTATGTGTCACTAGGTTTTACTTGGAACTTCAAATCCACTGAAATCTAGACATGAACTTAGACCTCAACAGCATAGCTTTCTAACACTGAAGCATTGCTGTTAGAGTAATGCATGCAGACATGGAAACAAAGGTGTACATATATAATGAAATTTCTGTCCTGTTTGATGTTTATATCCAATGCATTAAGCACTGGCATATTGACCGCGTAATATTACTTCTTCTTTGGGCACAGAGGTTTTTTTTATTTTATTTTTTTTTCTTATAATGAAATGTTACGTTATAAATGATGGTGTCACTTTATTATATCCTTACAGTACGCAGAGCACCAAGAGTTGGCACGCCGTTTCAGGAAAACTTAAATGCCTCCAAAGTCTGTACTGTTACCACAAGGTATTACAGATTTTTTTTTTTTCTTCTGCTGGAAAAAGAAATTACAAATCCCAAACCAATTCCTGTCAATGTCTGTCACTAAAAGTTCTAAATTAAGTTTACAAAATATATGACCTGTACCTTGCATACAGTGTTTAAATTAAAACGAAAAGAAAAAAAAAAGACCTGCCATTTTTGGCAGTCCTGTAGTTAAAACTCAACATTTTATGTGTGGAACTGGCAAATCTCTGAACGCCCACATCTGGTTGCGTTAGCCACAACTGATTTATATTTAATATCTTGAAGGCACATGGTGCCAGTCCCATGTCGAGCTCTGGATTGAGGTGGTCCGTCTGTGTTTGTTTGAAATTGGGCCCAGAGAAGCTGACTTGGAGCAAAGATTCCTTGGAATGTGAGCCAGGGGCTGTCCAGACAGCTCTGTCAGCAAGCTCAGGAAACTGGCTGAAAAAAATTGGGAAGAGGCCCAACTTTCAAACAATCTGTGAAGATCACATGAGAACGTTCAGTTTAAAGAGTGAGCTTAGCAAGATTCCTTAATTACACATACAGTAAATTGTGCTAATGACTTTGGCAGTAACAGTAACAAGGTTGTTACTAAGGAAAGCTTCACAGATAGTAAACCTTGGATGGCAAAAAATTTAAGAATTTTTCCAAAGAATTTGTTGAACTATTTCCAGATGGGGAGACAGCCCAGGCATCGGTTATTTGCCCCAAAATGAAAAAAAGTAACTTAGTTGTAATCATGTTCATTAAACATTGTCTACAATGTGGAGAAGACTTTGCATATTTTAAGGTTAGGATCATTCTAAATCCATATGTACAGTGTTTTCATTCGACTAACGGGTAGTGCATTGATACTTTCCTTACTTGCATGCACTGCATTTTGGATTGCATATATGGCACTTACTGTAAATAACGACAGTTGTTTCTGTATGTTTACTTGAATTTTAAAACAGATACATACAAAGGATGTTGTTAAATTACACCTATGTGAACATGGTAGAATTTGTACATGGGAATAATTCCTTACAGTGTCTGTCTATCATCTTAATATGTATAATTTGAATACGCTAGTAGAGGTATCCAGCATTGCCAGAGAAATCTGATGTTTTGGGTTAAAAGTAATAGAATATATATTTAAAGCAAGACATTTTAGATACTGAGAAGTTGTCCAATGGAATATTGCAGGCAGGTAAGTGAGATTTTAAAAAATCACTAGTTAAAAGTATTCTCCTTTGCAACAATGTACTGTGTAATTCTGGGTACGTACTGGGTAGTTCTCTGATGCTAAAAAAATGGCTGAGTTGGTCAGCTGGGCAGGCCTGTGATTTTGTGGGAATTTTTATAATGTTTTTATTTGTAAAGTACACTGTTTACACTTCAAATAATTCACTCTACAATATAAAATTTAATTCCTGAACCAGCAAGTTTTTTTTTAGCTGTAATATAAGTGTTTAGGCAGTCATCTCAGGTCATTTTGCCTGGTCATGTGCTTTTAGAAAGAGACAGCACTTTAGGATGGAACTGCTGTCTGGCAGGCTGCTGTTTCTCCTACTCAATGTAACTGAATGCGAGGAAGTAGGACCTGGATTTTACTATTGAGTGCTGTTCTTAGATCTACCAGATAGCTGTTATCTTGTGTTAGGGAGCTGTGATCTAATTACCTTCCCCTTGTTCTGTTGTTAGGCTGCTGGGTGGGAAAGGGAGGGGATGATATCACTCCAACTTACAGTACAGCAGTAAAGAGTGACTGAAGTTTATCAGAGCACAAGTAATATGACTGGGAGCAGCTGGGAGACTGACAATATGTCTAGCCCATGTCACATGGAGGTGTCCACCGGCCACTGACCCTCCTCTAACACAAGGGGGAGCACTGAGGTGTAGCCCAACACCTCTTTTTAACTGCAGCTCACCTGGAGCCTAATTACATTGCTACTTCTAGCTGGGCAGCTGGAAACACTACAAAAGTAGTAAGGATTGGAAGGCCCACCCTGCTCCCCTCCATTCATCTGGCTTTTCCTGAGCTGGCAAAATAGATACACATCCTTATTTGCCAAAGAAACACACATTTTCCCTGGAGTTTACTATCCACCAGTCTAATACTGGTGAAATACACACAAGATCATGAAGCGGAGACGATATTCCCAATGTAATAATGGTTGATTATTTTGTTGTCCATGAAAATTATACAGCAAAGATTGTCCTGGTTGACACAGAATAGAGAACATGTATACAATTAGCAGTACATCATTGGTGAAATACATTGGGGCTGATTTATAAACCATTATTAACTTTTTGCAAGCAGTACTTATATGAACCACTCATAAAAGAGTCAAAGATAATTTTAAAGTTAACAGTGTATTTTCCACTCTGGAACAATCCATTGGGAAAATAATTGTCTGAATCATTAATCTCAACATGTGATTTGCATTGGGGGATTATTGGTTTGGACAAGTGTTAGTACACAGCTGTAATTCTCATCGGAATATGAGCAATATTTTCTGCTCCTGTGGGTGTTTGGCTGTTCATAGTACACAGAATGGGGAAAGCCTGGGTAAAACACTATTTGATATATCGCTACTATCTCATTATCCTATATCCCAGTGGTGGTGTAACTTTAGAGCATTCTAATACTATTATCCAGAATGCTTGGGACCTGAGATTTTCCTGATAAGGGGTATAACTAGGGGACAACAGGTACAAAAGTTGCACCTCGGCCACCCTCAGTCTTCCACTCTGCTGGGAAACAGGACATGTGCATGATCTTATCTCCATGTACTGTGCCATGGTGACTCAAGTGGAGCTGCAGTGACTCTGGTGGGCCATACTGCGGTAGGCGCCCCAGGAGCAGTTGCACTTCCAGTAGTTAAACCACTGGCTCAAAGTATCAAATAATCATATGCAGCAATATGAAAAATAATCCAATGTTATTAGTAACATGTATTTAAAATTGCAATTGCAAATTGTCCTAGAATCAAACTAAAAGTTAATGTAAAGGTGCGTAACCCTTATAAAAAAAACTCTTTTAATTGGAATAAGTCTTTATTTATGGTGAACAAAAAAGTGTTTAATGATGAACAATCCCTTTAAAGGTCCACTTATGAACACAACTGCAAAGCACAAAGTCAAGTTCTATATTGCACATACCTAAACTAGTGATGGGCGAATAAATTCGGCAAGCATGGATTTGTGGTGAATTTCCGCGTTTCACCATCAGCGAAAACTCCACTGCGACAAAAATAATTGTAACGTGTCAAAATTATTCTGACTTTGACTTTAATGCATCTGGACAAAATAGTCACGCGTATAAAAATTGTTGCTTTCATCAAAATTGTCACATGTCAAAATGATTTAACTTCAAGTTTCTCAGCCTTTTGTGAATTTTTTGGGGAAGCGGAACTCCACAGATTCGCCCTCACTATTAAACACAATTTAGAAGCTATAGGTACTCAAACACACTGTTTACAGTTTGCTCTAATGCACTGGTTTTGCCAGCCCTCCCTAGGGAGCTGCTAATTTCAGGATTCCCATAGCAGAGTGTACTTACACACAGACAAACAATTGACTTGCGTCTAGTGAATAACATGCTAATTTTATGGACTGCCGCATGTTGGCACACTAGAAGAGATGCCGTTTGCAGTAAAAAGGGCTTCTGCCACCAAAGCAGAAGTTTGCCAACTGTGGTTTATGCTATTTAGTATGTACTTGCTATTAAACTTGAAAAAAAAAACATTTTTATCCACAAAAAAACATTTTGGATACAAAACTTTTGATTTGCACTGTGGTTGTGGGAATCAATGCCTGGATAAGACAGGATCTAACAGGCACATGCCTTTGGTTAAGATAAGCAGGGTTATACACAGTTCCACTGAAACATTTTTACATAATGTTATAACATTGACATTGCATGACCTTAATACAACCTGAGCAGTCTGCCCTTCCATTTATTTCTATCATGGACAGCACCACTCACGGTTTTACTTTTCTTAAAAAAGCCTTTATTAAGCCATGGGCTCTGACCAAAACAAATCTGCCCTTCCATTACCAAAGCAATATCCTCTAGCTGCAAGATCCTAGCTCAAAGTATACACCACCAGTTTGGAATTCTTTAGAGCCTCCACCTAGCTCATCTCATACTGAATATACAGCAAATTAAAACGACAAACCCCCCCCCAATCTAGGGAGGGCGGGTGGTGAACCTTGCGTTCTGCTATCCGTGGCATTACTTTCTCCTTCCACTACAAGCTGGCCGCAACCATCGATAAAATAGTTTGGATAGGAATGGCATGAAGCCCATATTCAATCACAATACTTGCAATTAAGTTGCTTTAATGCCATACACCGTTGTTGCAGACTTCATTGCTTGTTTCTCATCTGCTGATATTACACTCCTGACAGAAACAAGTTTCATCCGTGTCCTTCCTCTGTGTTCTCTAACATTTTTTTTCAGGCTTGGCACTGAGACCAGGTTGTAATAAAACGGACAAATCATTGAGCAATCATGGCACGTTGCAAAGTTGGCACAAGGTTTACTGCCCCATAACAACATCTTAATTGCTTTCATGAATACATTGCAGCTTTTATTACAATATTCCAAAGACATCTTAGTCATTACCTACAAGGCTGTTTAAATCTTTGTTGGTTTGGCAGCCTTTACACTGTTGTTGGACAAAGATAGCAGTAGCTTAATTCCACTGTATACAATTGGACACGCTTATTTATTTCGTTAAGAGATCTTCACGTGGTTTAGCCAGTTTTTTAACTTTAACATAAATGCATGATACAGAATATTAAAAATGGCATTGAAGAAAAAAGTGTTTTGTAGATGAGGGGATTTTGTGCTGAAGGGACACATATCATATAAAATCACAAGAAGGTTATTGCATTTTTTTTCTCCCTGGATCCATCAGCCAATTTCTAATTATACTGCTTTATGAGCTACATGGAGCCTTATAAGGGGCAAAGTTTAGAGCTATAAAGTATATTAAATAAGCAACGTGAACATAAAGTCCTATTCATTAGATTATCATGTAGAAAGAGCAAAACCCGAAAGAAAAATGCTTTTAGTAATTGTATGCACCTGCACAATTCAGAGCAGTTTGGCAATTAGCAATATAAACACACTCAATGTAAACTTTTATTGCAGTGTCAAATATTTGGGATGGTTTAAATCATGTAATTTCACACATCTGACATTGACCTATATTCCTGTAGTTTGTGGGTACAAATTCAAAGTGGAAGTGGAGTAACCTGAAATCCCTACTGAAGGAATGAATGGTGGGGGGTACAGGCAAAGGGTTGCGGGGTTAAACTGGGAAAACAGCTGACTGCAGGATGTGTAATTCTATCCAACTGCAGCTAAACCGCATAACGAAAAATCTGAAAAAAAGCAAAAACTAGATTGCTTACAGGCGCCCGGCCATAGAACTGTGTCTATAAACAAATTATAACTTTGAAACTGATGTGCTTACCCTGGGCAACTGTTATGCCAAGATACAAAAGAATCCAGCCTAAGAAGTGTTCACAGACACATTTAGTATATTTTTTTATTACTAGTGCTCATTTCCAAAGCACCAGCTTATTGCACATTAGGGGGCACATTTACTTAGCTCGAGTGAAGGAATAGAATAAAAAATACTTTAAAAAATGTTTTTTTTTGGCTACTTCGACCATCGAATTGGCTACTTCGACCTTCGACTACGACTCCCATTTGAACGATTCGAACTAAAATTCGTTCGACTATTCGATAGTCGAAGTACTGTCTCTTTAAAAAAAACTTTGACCACCTACTTCGCCACCTAAAACCTACCGAGCAGGCTTTCTAACAAATTTCTGATCGAAGGAAATCGTTCAATCGATGGATTAAAATCCTTCGAAGCGTTCGATTCGAAAGATTTAATCATTCGAACGAACGATTATTCCTACGATCGTTCGAACGAACGAATAGCGGTAAATCCTTCAACTTCGATATTCGAAGTATTTTACTTCGACGGTCAAATATCGAGGGTTGATTAACCCTTGATATTCGACCCTAAGTAAATGTGCCCCTAGATGTGTAGTAAGTGACATAAAACAGGCAGAGGAGTCAAATTCTTAACCAAACTACTTTACTCATACAATAAATATAAAGCACTGACTGCTCTTATGTTGGCTTGTGTCTGGACTTGGACCATCAGTAAAAAATGCAAAACCAAAATAGCATCCTAGACCCTCTGATATGCCCTTTGGATCTCCTTAACCTGACCTGAACACTAATCCGTATTAATAATGAGCGAATTTTTGCCAGGCATGGATTTGTAGTGAACGTCTCCATCTGCAAATGTTTTCTCTAAATCTGCCTAAAAAAATTGCGCCGCAACAAAAAAGTCACCAAGACAAAATTGTTCAGAGACAATAGGTAAGGCCCATTGGCTTTAATGCATTTGGACAAAAAAGTCGCAAAGACAAAAAAGTCACTACAAGGAAAAACGCCCATTGACTTTAATGCATTTGGAGTGAGAAAAAAATTTGTATGCATAAAATTTGTCACGCATAAAAAAAACTTAACACCTATTGACTTGATGCGTTTCTCGATTATTCACTGTTTCGAGATGTTTTCCTCATTTTCGTGAATTTTTTGGCAAAGTGAATTGGGACAGATTTTCCCATCACTATTGTATTTGTTGGAGACAGTCGATTGCTCAGGACCTGGGGCTTTCTGGATAAGTGAAAAAGGGATATTTTAGATGTAGATCCCCATACCTTAAATCTGCTCCAACAAGTATTAATTATATCTTAATTGGGATCAAGTACAAGCTTCTGCTTTATTATTACAGAGAAAAAGAAAATAATGTTTACAATTTTAAATGATTTGTATAAAATGGAGTCTATGGGAGATGGCCTTCCCATAATTCGGAGCTTTGTCAATAATTCCAGATAACTGATACCATAAGTATTTGTGATACTTATAGGGTTGCCACCTTTTCCAAAACAAATACCGGGCTTCCTATATATTTATCTTTTTTCCCTATTAATAACTTTGGGGTCAACCATCATTTTTACAGACCAGGCCCAATAAAATACCGGCCAGATGGCAACCCTAGATACTAAAGGTTTTTTTAATTGTCTGACTAAACAAAATATTTGGTAGATGTATTAAAGGGGACCCTAAGAAATAATTCCAAATTATTTTTTATCATGTCAGTTGAGCAAAATAAAACTTACCTACACTACATTTATTATTTAAATTTTGTTTTCTTCAGTCTTGGTATCACACAATCACAGAACTCAGGCAGGAGCCAATGTGTGGACACTGTTATTAAGACAAGTTGTATATCAACCCAAAATCTTGTGTATGCACCCGAATAGGGGACCTAATGCCCATGCGCAGTGCCATACACAATTATAGAGTGTGAGGAGGGAGGGGGAATGTGGGGATAGCAGAGATATCTAGAAAGTGCTGAATGGAAAGTGAAAGTAATTGACTGGCAGGTAATATTTGATTGACAGCTAAGATATTTAAACTCCTTTATAACAGGTATGGATGCTTTAATGAAAAAAACTATTTGGGTTCCATGCGCAAATGACTTTTATTATACAGCTTTTTTTGTGTAGGTGACAGGTTCACTTTATGCTCCTACATAGAAACACTATGGGGCAAATTCACTATCCTCTGAAAATTCGCCAGTGACGGCTTCGCTCACATCGCAACACTTTGCCAGGCGTAGATTCGCCAGGACAACGCTAATTCACTAAAATCCGAAGTTGCGCCCAGGGCACCGAACGCTGGCAAAGTAGTGCTAGCGTTACTGTGGCAAGTGAAGCAAAGTTGCGCTAGTGTTGGCTAATTTGCATACGGCGGGAAGTTAAAGTTCAATGGATGTAAATGTTGCAGCCATTACATTACACTACACAAGCCTGGGAAACCTTAATAACATAAAATAGAGTTGTTATATTGCCCTACACATGTGCCCAGTGTATAGTTTATGTGCCATATGTTAGGAAAAGTATGGGGAAGCCGGGTACCCCAGAAAAAATTTACGAGTTTTTGCAGCCTATCACACTGAAAAATGAAGTCACCAGGGTTTTTTGGGACTTAGAAAAATTTTCATATATTTTTTGAGGAAGTCCTATCTACTCTATTGCACTTTGCCTGGTCTGAGGTGGTGAAGGCAAGTCTGGCGTAAGAGGTAACGTTCAATTAAATCCGCATCTTAGTGAATTTGCTTAGTTACGTCCATTCGCCAAAGCGCAAGGCGTAAGGGAGCGAATTACCGCGAGAGTCTATCTCCTTTGCTAGGGAAGTTATGTCAGCGATCGTTAGTAAATCGGGGAAGTAACGAAATGACGTCACGCTGGTGAATTTTCGCTAACGTTAGTCACTTCGCCCTTTAGTAAATCTGCCCCTATATGAGTTGCTCTGCTTACAATAAAAATGAAGGCTGTAATAGAAACAGTAGCCATAGCAAGATTGCCCATTCCTTTCCTCTGAAATGTTTTTTGGCTCAGTGTAATGACAAAAATAATGTTTAGTTGGGGAGATTAAAAATCTTTTAACTATGTAAAAATGCTTAACTACTCTGGATTGCAGGTTTGATCAAACAGGGGAAACCTCTTCATGCAGCCTAGGCTTTTCCCTTCATCTATCTGGGGTGAACACATGCTATAGGTGTGATTACTGACTATTAAGAGAAGGACATGCTGTTTTGGCCTTTATTGTGCATCTCTCATAACTGTGCTGCATGCCACTGGGTTTTTGTTCCCAATTGATGGCATGCCATGTAGTAGTCAGTACAGTGCTGAAATGCTGTGGGGAAGAGAAACCTTTCTCGTTTAATTTTAAAATTGATTACCCCCTGTATGACTCCCTGGAAAGCTTTCTAGTCTGACAAGTTCTTATATTATCCACACCTAACACCTATTGAGAAACACTGACCTCTTTGAAAGAGTTGGATTTACACAGGCTCTAGAAAACACCCCATAAAGGGGGTCACTGGTGCAGGAGATTAGAGGATGCTGTGAAGCAGGTTTGGTTTCTTTGGAGAATTAAGTAGAGTTGCAGAGTTTTCTTGCTTATTTGCTTAGTTAATGGGGGAGGGGGCAGTGACCAGCCTTCAACATGCAATTTAAACTGAGGCAAGGCCGTTGCTTTACAAGGTGGAAATGTTGAGGTAAAGCCAGGTCTGTCCTGTTACAGAGGCAGAAATGGAACAGCATTTCCAGGCTTATGGAAAGTTTGTGCTAAACAAACACAAGCTCACAATGTTTTGGCAAACTTTCCAGCTCCGAAGGGACCAATGAAAAGGTTTTTTTTTAAATTTTACCAGAGCCTTATAGCGAAGCAGGCAATAGATCCCTAATTAATAAGAACATACTGCCACAGTGCACATTTTCCTACAGACCTGTTTACTCCTTTTTTTTTTTTTAACTTCTATTTTAATTCACCCTTCAATTGGAAAGTTTCAGTTTGACGACATGGCCAGATGTGACTTCAGTACAAACATTTAAGCCTGCTGTGAAATAAATAGTACAGTGGTGTGTGGGGTGGAATACCTAAGTCCTTTATAAGGCATTATGATTACTTTACAAAGTGCTTAGGTTTTCCTCTTGCTCTGTAAAAATTAGGAAGAATAAAAACAGTTTTGGATTTAATTGGCTTCCTTGTCAGTGGCAGATTGTCCTTTGCCTGATTACCAGTCCTTTCCGAAGAACTGATGCACTATGTTTACTAAGTATAGACAGCTTCCATTGCAACCATGCAAAGTGACCGTTTAATGGTGCAAATTAAAGGAGAACTAAAGCATATCTACATAAGTAGGCTAGAAATGTTGTACATTATGTCCAACCAGCCCAAGGATATCACAGTCCTTTAGCAGGGTTAAAAGATGCCCCCAGTAGGTCACTAGGGATGTAGCGAACTGGCGTTAATGTGTTCGCGAACGCCGTTCGCGAACACCGGCAAAAAAGCAAACAGTTCGCGAACTTCGAACGCTCGATAAAATCGTTCGATCGAACGATCGAAGGATTTTATTCGTACGATCGAAGGATTTTCGTTCGAATCGAACGATCGAAGCTATTCGATCGAATGATTTTAATTCAATCGAATGCTTATAATCGTTCGAACGAATGGAAATCGTTCGATTTTAGCGATCGAACGGTCGAATGGTCGAATGGTCGAACGAAATTTTACTTCGAATCGAACGCGAACACCAATTGGCGAACGTCGCGCGACGTTCGCGAACATTCGGCGGACGCGAACAGTCGAAGTTCGCGCGAACTAGTTCGCCGGCGAACAGTTCACTACATCCCTATAGGTCACCACCTTCTTTTCTGCTGATTCCCTGCATATGTTCTATATTGCTGTCAGTTACTGAGCTTAGGGACCAACTCACAATACACTGTATATACAGTAAATAAATGTCACAATATAAGGCTGATTGGTAATTAATAAAGATAATTACTACATGTCAACTCAGAAACTCAGTAAGTTCAGTATGTAAAATATGGCATTTTTAACCATATTCATTTTTAGGGTTTAGCTTTCCTTTAAAAGATATTGTTAAATAGCTGTCCAGGAAACCCAATAAACAAGTGTTATGAGCTTTCCAACTAGCAATTGCAGGTTGCTATGCAGGTGGTACACATTCTTCCTATTTAATGTCAACAAAGATATAAATGTAGTAACTGGCAAATGGGAAAAATGTGCTCATTGCTAAACCATTTTGAATAAAGGGGAGTGCAGTAAGAGTGGGACAACAAAATGAATACAAAGACATGAAATCCTCAGCACTCACCATCTTGAAAAATTCAAGACATTAGCAGGGTTATTTATCAAAATCTGAATTTTTCAGATTTTTTTTAAATAATTCGAAATTGTATTGGGAAAAAATGCAACTTTTTTTGGAAAAAAAGTTGCGAAAACCTGAATTTTTAGTGTTTGACGCCCGGAAAAACCAGCGTCAAACCCCGAAAACTCCAAATGTTTTGTGACAAATGGTTAAGGGCACATCTGCCATTGACTTTTACATGAATTCGGCAGGTTTTAGATGGCATATTTTCGGATTCAGACTTGGAACAGCTTTGGGCATAATAAATCTTTTTTACCGCAACTTTTTTGGGTTTTCGGCATCAAAATGGACGTGCAAAAAAAAGGGTGCTTTAATAAATAACTCCCTAAGACATTTATGGGGGAATGTAATAAAAGTAGCAAAGAGCAAAACAATTAGCACAAATAAAAATAAAAAGTCTCATTACGCAATGTAATACCCTTTCTTAAACTGTTATTACATTGCAAATTTTAATTGCACATTGCGAATTTTAATTGTGCATTGCCCACTTTTAAGAAGTGCTTGAAGGTCATAATCTTTTGGAGCAAATAACAACTTTTTCGGTAGGAAATGTTATTACATTCACTGCGCACTGGTGCTAACTATATAAATTGCAAACCTTTTCCACTGTCGGAAGTGGTCGCTAAACATTTTCCGAGTTCGCAAAAACTATACAAAGGCATAGCTTCTCGCATTGCGAATATATTTTCCGTTACCGACTTTTATTATATTTCCCCATTTGTGCATTAAGCAGCTAAAAACATTCATCTAATTCATTAAGAATTGTAGTACTTATTTAGACAGGTTACCTTAGACATGCTGTTTCAAAGTTAGAACTTACAAATGGTTGCTTTTTATTGGACACCACAGTAGGAATCAGCCTGCTGATTGGCTGCCATGGATTTTGCTGCCAGCAAAACATTTATATATTTGAATAGTTTGCCCAAGTGTAGCAACCAATAAGATGTTTGTGACCAGTAGATGCCATCCGCTTATTGTTGCTAATATGGATAACTAGACCTAAAACAGTAAGAGCAGAAGTGTTCCAGTGACAAGCTTTCTCCTCTCGCACAGGTTCCAGGCACTCACCAGCATCTCCATCATGTGACCAATCGTGACACCACTACAACCAACTGGGAAATCAGAAAAATAAAGAGGATGCACTCCAAGCGTGACATAAAGGGTTTTATTCATTTAAAATACACTCGCAAAATCAGAAAGTAAACACGCTTTAAGCATTATTCAATGTTCAGGACATCTCGCCTCCTAGACTTCTTGCAAACATTGTACATGACAGAGACAAGCGTTGTACATGACAGTGAATTGTGTGCTGTATATACAGGGGCGATCCTGGCCTCTGCCCCCCCCCCCGTGCGCTTACACTGACAATGGGGATACCTGGAGCTACCACCATCTTAAAAAGTTATCACTATGGGCATAGCAAAATGCACTTGGTGCATTCATCATTTTGACAGCGTACACCAGAAATAACACCAAATGGATTTATTTTCAGCACGATTGCATTAGATTTGCCCTGAACTTTGTACATTTTTATATAACAGAGACAGTTGTGTCTGGTGCATCTTCCCTTCGCAGTCAATATTACACTGGATTTGTGGGGAAACCAAATAGCAACATGTGCCTGAAACTTTACCTTACACATTTAAATTGAGCTCATAAACAAGCCTTTTCCCAACCTTTTTCCAGGAAACCTGATATTCTGAACTACTGGCTAAGGCTATTTCTCTAAGTCAATATCAAGAATATTATGACTCTATAATGGTGGCAAGACAACACTATTGGTTTTATTTAATGTTTAAATGTTTTTTTAGCAGCTTTAAGGGATAGTGATCCAAACTATGGAAAAAAAAACATTGTCATAATCATTCCAGATAACAGAGCTCATACTATATGCTTTGAAGTGTATCATATATGTTTCAAAGCATTAAAATGTAAGCAATTTCCTAACTCTTTCAGCAAGTGAAATGGTACTTTACAAAGACTTTATGGAGGATATATTTTCTTTCAACCAAGGTGTGAAAACTGGCCATTCATTACACACATATTTAAAACTGAAACAATTCATCAACCTCCAAAACAAACATTTTAAATGCATATTAAGCTCCCCACCAGCACCACATACACACAAACGGATTGCCACAAAAAAACATTTCACAAACCTTTAATTTACCTCTTCATGATTAACTCAGGCAGAGAATGTCCTAACTTGGGTTATGTGGTCTTTAGATTTCAACCATGAACAGTAAATTTTAACTTCCAGGTAGTGCTTACATTGCAACAGTTATGGGCCCATACCATATTAGTTTACAATTTCCTTCTAACTTCTTAACCTAGGGATTTCTGGATAAGGGAGCTTTCCATAATTAAAAATAATGTAAACATTAAATGAACTCAATCTTAGTTGGGTACAAGTTACTGTTTTATTAATTCAGAGAAAACTGCAAAAATTTAATTTGAGTTAGTCAGATTACCAGAGTTTATCCATACCATACCTGTACATACATATTTGTACATACAAATTGTTTTTTATGTGTTGTGTAATACATAGGGCCACTGAAGCCTATGCGGGAATCTGGAATTTAAATTGGAGGTCCATTTTTTTTTTACTGAATTGAACCTGGCCTTTTATTAGAAAATGGAAAAATATGTGCATGTTCTTGATGTAGACTAGGCAGGCATGAGCTATTTCAACATGTGTGTCTGTGTGTGTGTGTGTGTGTGTGTGTGTGTACAGTATGTATTATATGAGTCACCATCAACATAACAGTAGAGTTTAGCAAATACAGCTATTATTTTTATATTTTGATATATAATTCAGGGCCATTGGCCCACTTTGCATACAAACAATTGTTTATTACAGTTTTTTGCTCTTCAGGCCACTGGACCATATTTGTATATATAGAGTTGTGTCACTGCATTCACAGTGTTTTTTTTCAAAACAGTATTAGTACCAACAGCGGGACAAACACTGTAACACAGTAACACATATAAATATGCTCATGAGCAAACATCAAGTGACATTAAGGGGCAGTTTTATCAAGTGTCGAATTTTGAGTTCATGGGAGTTATTTAAAACTCCCATGAACTCGAAACTCAACCAATTGCAATTTATTTAAAAAAATTTAATTTTTGGAACTCGGTAATAGGATCGACCCGAAAACTCAAATCAAATTCAAATCAAATTTGATTTCGAGTTTTTTCTACGAAAAAACCCCTGAATTTCAGGAAGGCTGCAAACAACTCCAAATTGATCCCAGGACATCTTCCATACGCTAAAACAGCAATACGCTAGGTTTAAGGTGGCGAATAGTTGAATTTGAGTTCTTAAAGGGCCAGTATATGATAAATTTTGAAAAATCTAATTTGAATTTTTTAAAAAAAACTCAAATTTGAATTACAAAACGGGAAAATTAAAAATTTTTAATTTTCACTTTGAACCTTGATAAATCTGCCCCTAACATGCATAAGTGTCCCATGAAAAGAAACAAAGAATGAAGGAGGTCCCTGCCCAGTAGAGCTGGATTTTGAATGGTATCACTATTACTTGGAAAGTGCAGGCCAAAATACCTTTCTTTTATTCACTGTATTAAAGAGCCAATTATGGGTTTCCACTGTTAGTACAATACATAAGATAGTTTTAACATATATCCCAGCCTTCCTGCTATCAACCTACATGACATTGTTTACCAGTTCAAACCTTTAAGACCAAAAAAAGAACTACATTATTAAGCTCCCAATGCACGGGAAATGTGTTCTTTTGTCCAGGGACCCAGTATTATTCCCAGTTATGGCTAAGGGGGTTCTAACTTTGTCCTTAATTTCCATCTTGTTTTGGTTTTAGGAGCATCTGTTGATACTGGCAAATACCCATTGTGTAGGTCATTCGTTTTTTTTTCTTGACGCACAACTCTCTAGAAACCTGTTCTGTCATCTTTAATTCATTCAAGTAATAAAATATGATCCATCATTGAAAAATTGTTATAGCTTTTGTAAGCCATAGCTAAATATTGCACCAGTACATTAAAAGTGTTAAGTATTTGAGCTTAGCACAATCTTTTAGAAACATTCTATTTTGGGCAGCACATGCATCAAGGGATATATATATTTTGTTATGGAATTTTCAGTATTAATGTGTAATTGAAGAAAAACGCAACAAAAGCCAGATCTGGGATAATTATATCTTATATACTCTGCCTGTTATTTAAAATTTCATGGCTGTGATGTAATTTAGTCATTATTTTACACATAAATATATAATCTCCAGACTCAAAATAAGTTAAAATACATACCAGTGTTGTCACGAGACAAGTTGTCAGGGATTAAGGGGGTTAGTTATTGCGTACAGCTCTAAAACTATCACTCAGCACAATTCTGCCAATGAGTCTCAAACTGAAGTCCTATGGGGGACGGGTTTAGCATGAGATGTATGGTCAATTAGAAATAATTGATAAGCTGAGAATTGGACAACCACAGTCCTATTTATTATTGCAGTGTGTTGGCAATGTACACTGATGTCTGTAGGTTTAACCCGTTTGAGGTCTGAGCATATTTTGCCACTTAATATACTTTCAGCTGTTACCTGATGTTCACATCAGGTAACAGCTGAAAGTATATTAAGTGGCAAAATATGCTCAGACCTCAAACGGGTTAAACCTACAGACATCAGTGTACATTGCCAACACACTGCAATAATAAATAGGACTCCCATTTATAAATCACATAAGGCATAATGAAGGCCTGTACTTAATACCTGCTTTGGGCAAGCATTAAATACAGGGCTTCTTTGCATAACCTAGCGCATGGTGTTGTATGTATGTATAACTTTATTTGTAAAGCGCTGTTAACGAGCCACAGTGCCATACAATGCATTAAAGTACAATACTGTATATAAAAGTATGCAATAAATACAATAAATATACATAGTATACAGAGCTCGTATAAGGACACAGTGCTATGTGGTAAGAGGCATGGGGGGGCAAATTCACTAAGATGCGAAGTTGCGCCAGACGTAAAAGTCTAGCGTAAAATGTAGCGTTCAGTACACTGCGCAAGTTAGTGAATTTGTGTAGTTACGTCGCTAGCGAAAATTCGCCTGGCGTAAGGGTGCGAGGTAAAACTGGAGAATTTACGCCAGCGTTCGTTAGTGAATTTGCGCAGTAACGAAAAATGCCAAACGCTAGCGAATTAACGCTAGCGAATTAACGCTAGCGTTCGGCGCTTAGTGAATTTGTGCCATAGTGAGAAGGAGCTCCCTGCCCTGTAGAGCTTACAGTCTAAGTTGTGTGTCCTGAATGATATCAAAAGTAGAGGCATGTCATCTTCATAATGATCTTTGATATCGCCAACAAGTTACGCAGTGCTTTACATTCATTTACAACAGACAGGGATTCATAACAGAGTAAGAAATGGAATTAACTCGCTAGAGCTTGCAATCTAAAGGTAGGGATTACCCATAGAAACCAAAAATTTGAGTTCCTCCAAAAAAGTGTTCAGGCAGCAAGTAAAAAGAATACAAACGTTTATTGGAATATATTAGGACATGGCCTATGTGGTGCCCCAGTCTACAGGCCTGACAGGTACAGAAAGCACTACATACAGAGTGAGGAACCCAGAAGCAACTTGTGGATGGAATGGTGCATTGTGGGCAAAACCTGGTGCTTTGTGACAGTTTTTCCATTGACACTTCCTAATACTGTATATGAGTTCCATATTCTTAAATGTTACAATATTTATAGTCCAGGTAGATCCAGCTCTTCAATTCCTCTATATTCATGTTTTCTCAAGATTCATAGTTCATAGTACATATAAGGCAACTAATGACATGCATTTACATAACAATACTCAAGAAACCCCACAAAATTAATGACACTAAACACAAGAAAGTCATTCATTCCTGGTGTCTGTTGTATAGTCTACATGAACATTGTTCTCAGAAGGGAATTATCCCTAACGCATGTGTTCAGTTTGACAGAATTGCTCAATAAAGAGTAGTGTTCCCTAAAGATTCTTAATGGTGTGTTAATGCAGAAAAAAAAGAGTCTGTCACTCCAACCAACCTCCACCTCGAGCTTGAAGAATGTTCAGGAAATACCAACGAATGATCAGCTTTATATATCTGTCTAGAGAAACCTGCCACACAATGAGAGAGGTTTTTGTTGGGCTGGTGTATTTAGGTATGAGAGAAAGACTTCCTGAAACACTGGAGGAGTGATTTATTAAAATTCAGACCACAGAATCCTGATGGATTACCAGCAGTTAACATGTGGGAGGGTCTTCCAGATGTTTAAACAGGCACACAAATTTTTTTATGTACATACATCTGCAGTTACTTCTTGCGACACTTTAGTTACACAATTTTCCTTCTTTCCACTTTCTCTTCAGTAGGCACACCTTCATAAGGACATTGGATCCCACCTATCCACCTAGTTGTCAGGTAGATCCTCCACCCGTGTCCCCCTGCTCTCCAATAGTGGCCTGATACCTTCAGGGTGATACCCCTCCACTCTTCTAGGTTAGGCCCTTTTTATCCAAGTCCTGGCCTGTAGCCTTGGTGTCCTTCCTACCTAGTCCTAAACTGTCACTGGTTCCCTCACTTAGGGAGTGCCCGTAGGAAACTAATTCCACTTTCCTCCTTGATGGGGCCAAAACTGCCCTTGCTAAATATCCTCACTATCTCGAGCATCTAGTACTCGCTTACTTAAGATCTTCCCTGTTCTATCTCCTCCTATCTACCGTTGTGGGTCTCCACTTACCCAGCCAGGTGATGTTGCTTTGGCCAGCCCTCCTATCAAGACAGCTCACCTGGTGGTGCCCCTCCTTTTATAGCCCTCTGTGTCCTACAGCACCCTCTGGTGTCCGGGGTTTAAATTACACTAAAACTAAATTGAAACTCTACTACCTTACTACATTTTTACATACATTTTTGTCACACAAGGAAGATGACATTTCACTCACATAACACTCTCAACACTTTACAACCCCTTACAAACATTTTATCACATGTATTGTATTTACGCTTTCATTCAGTGATTGACATATTTATCAAAGCAGATCAATGTGTGCATTGAGCAATCCAACACCTTTCTGCTCTATGCAGTGTTAGAGTTCAGTGTCTCCTCTTTAAATTTTTAATCTCAAAACAGCTTCAAGATGAACAATTTCTGGAAACAGTTTTGATATCAAATGCAAGAACTACAGATCTGTCCTAGATCATTGCTTGAAATGCTGCACCAAGATATTAATTGAGGTTAAAAAACGAATTTGGTGTCTTTATTAATATTTTTAAACTAGCCAAATTGTGTTGATCTTATCGGGCCAATCATCAGATTATAGAGCAAGAAATGCATCTAGCTGATTTTCAGCCTCATATCAATTGAACAGGCCCTCCTAAGGGCCCAGTGTACTGGTCAATAAGCTGCCAACTCAGCCATGAGGGTTCAACTTGCAACCCCAATATGACCACCTTAATACTTGTGGATTTTGGTGACTTTTGTCCCCTTGATTTTGATTTTCATGGACTTAACAAAGTCCAAAGTGGTTGAAAATAACATTATGTTGTTCTAGCATTTATTTTATTCATCAAAAGGCATTTACAAATGATAACTCATGCACAAAGAAAGCAGTCAGAATTAGGTTTCAGGTGACACCATCATGAAAGATCAGCATTTGTTGGTCTTACATGTACATTATTTGTTATATTTCTGCACATATTAAATCCATGGCACAATAATATCCCTCCAGATCATGTTTACAACATTCATGCAGGCCCGGATTTGCGGCAAGGCCGCATAGGCCCAGGCCTAGGGCGGCAAAAAAACGGCAGTTCGCTACATCCCTATTAATTTACTTCTATTTGTTGTAATCTCTGTATGGATAATTAATATCTGGAAATGCTGAGATACTACTAGGGCAGTATATGGACTCTGAGTTGATAAAGAGGATTTTATAAGAAGTATTTTGCTGTAAAAAGGCTACATCAATAAACCTGTGATATCAATGCAATAGCCACTGCTTGTTTATAGAGGGCAGACCTCATGCTTTGAAAAGATCCAATCATGTCCAGAGGGACAATAATGCTGGATTTTAGTCTGTGAAGATAGTTGTGGCAACAGAAGCGGATGCAAGACTGCAGATATTCACACACTGCAGCTCTCTGAAAGAATCAAAGACGTTTCTATCATCCATAATTGGGCACAGAATCTGCATCAATCTTCATATTTATTTGTCTTGCCGCTTGCCCAGGACAGACGAATTAGAAACAGTTAAATGACTTAGCAGGAGATTACAGCTAAATACTCCATGAATATCCACTTGAGTTTTATTGCAAAACAATTACTCAAATAAAGAACTGTACTGTACAAAGGAATAGTCTTTGCAGAAATAGCTGTTTCTTTTGCTGAAGGCAGAGATTAGCAATTTTTGACCCCGACTGCTTTGAACTTCAACTCTCAGTATCTTCATAATTATAGGACAGCTAAAAACAGTATTTAAAATGAATAGGGAAAAATATATGCAGTATCATCAAAAGAGCAAAAATCACCATACCAGTATATGCCAGGAGTAAAAGTCATGAACAGAAAATATATGTGCACTGCATTTTAAAATCCTCTGAACCCATGAAAACACCTAGGGGCAGATTTACCTAGGGTCGAATATCGAGGGTTAATTAACCCTCGATATTCGACTGCCGAATTGAAATCCTTCGAATATCGAAGTCGAAGGATTTAGGGCAATTCGTTCAATCGAATGATCGAAGGAATAATCATTCGATTCTGATTCGAAGGATTTTAATCCATCGGTCGAACGAAATTCCTTCGATCAAAAAAACCTTGTAAAGCCTATGGGGACCTAGCAGTTGTTTTCACCTAATGACATTGTTCGTATAAGGTATTATTTTTTCTAACCAGGTTGTCACCTAATAGTGTCCAAAACACCTCTCCCCTGCAGTAATTCAGAACAAGTGCTTTCAGTAGTGATCACTGCAAGTTTTGCCAGCAGCCCATGTACAGTAATTGGACATCATAAATTCACTCCAGAAGTTCAGTGTAGCCACTGTAATAGAACAGTACCATTTCTCATGTACTGGCTCAGCACATATATATTATCTAGAGCAGGGGTCCCCAACCTTTCTTTTACCTGTGAGCCACATTCAAATATAAAAGAGTTGGGGAGCAATGTAAACATGAAAAAGTCCCTTGGAGTGCCAAATGAGGGCTCTGATTGGCTACTTGGTAGCCCCTAAATGAAATGGCAGTCTATAGGAGGCTCTAATTTGCACTATACTTAGATTTTATGCAACCAAAACTTGCTTCCAAGTCTGCTTTGTGGACACTGAGAGCAACATCTAAGGGGTTGGAAAGCAACATGTTGCTCACGAGATCAGCACAGTTTCCTCATTTTCTGTAACTAGGGATACAACGAATCCACTTTTTTGGATTTGGCCGAATAATCAAATTCTTCTTGAACGATATGGCAGAATACCAAACAGAATTATTATTTGTATATGCAAATTAGGAATGGGAAAGGAAATAAGGGGAAACATTTTTTTACTACCTGATTTCCCTCCTGTCCCTAATTGGCATATGCAAATTAGGATTCAGATTCGGTTCGGCCAGGCACAAGAATTCGGCCGAATCCTGCTGAAATAGGCCGAAACCTGGCTGAATCCCAAACTGAATCCTGGATCTGTAACAGACAAAATTTTCAAACGGGGGCCCTGGTAATGGGAAATATTCTTCCACAACACCTGATATATGACAGGTACTGTAATTATGTCTAAATGTATTGCTTGTCCAACTTAAGACTAAAACATTGAGTAATACAGGGTTAACAGAAAACCAGTTTTGCCCACCTGCAATTCAAGACCTTATTTTACCAAGGACTGAAAAGACCCACTTGTAATGCCGTTCTGCACCATTGTTTTATTGAAGGAGAATATTATATTAGTTCCAAAATTATAACATGCTTATTTCACTTGTTATACATATACAAATACAAGGAACATAAAAAAATCCAACCATAAGGAAATATTAAATATTACATTTCAGGGTCCTAAAAACAAAAAAATGTTAAATATAAAAATTATAATTATTATGTCTACAGGTATAACTGAGGAGTCATCATTCCAAAAAAGTATGGCTTTATGTACCAGTAACCTACCAGTACATATCATTTGGTAATTAAAAAAAAAACAAAATACTGAGTCCCTCAGGTACTAAAAAGCTTTTTAAGGGTTAGAGAACACAAACCACTTTCCTACTGAATGACATAATTTATTATCAGTAAAGCCTTGATTACTTATGCCCAGATTACATTAAGAAATTATGGCATATACAGTAAAAGTACATTAATCATTATTTCAAGTTAATAATGAGGCATGCATTGCCATCTAGTGGTGAAACTAGTGTATACTTTAAATCCCTTTTCCATTACTACTGTATTCACATACTCACGGCTCAAAACTATTTTTTTTATCTCAAAGAATAAGTAAAAATGCATACTTTTAGTGAGTAAATAAATAAATGAGTAAATAAATAGTGAATAAATAAGTCTTATGATGGAGAGTTCTTCCTTATATAATGACCCTTCTTTGCTTTTTAATTTGGCAGTGTAAGGTTCAGGAGGTTTATTACTCTAACACTAATTAAAGAGCTGATCTATAATATATATCAAATGATGTGCTTACAGGGATTAAATTCAGTGGGTTGTTTAATCCATTTTCTTAGGAAAATTAAAATAAAAAACTGTACTTAGCGAAATGCCCACACATTGTTTTACTAAGCATTTTGGGTGGAAAAAAAATCATACATTTCCTGAATGTGATATAGGGCTAGACACATTCGCTAATGCTATTTTCGTTTCATTACAAGCGGAGACTAAATTTCTCTTCCACAATTATTTTGTTGATATTGAAATCCACCCAAGCAGAGTAATTAGTACTTGGATTTGGCAGGGAATGCTTTTGCCAAGTTATGCATATTACTACAATTCCGATAACTGTTACTGTTAGAGGTTATCCTGGTGCTGTTTTAATGTAATTTTAACTAGGATTGAGACAATTTGGGGGACTACGGTTATGCATCACAGCTTGAAATACATTTATCAGTGAACTAGGAAAATATAAAAATGATATCATGCCTTAGCCTGAAATATGTGCAGCGCAATGGCTTTCGTACAATTTCAAGAACAGATAAAACCACAATCAATTTCTCTTTCAAATATAATCGTTGGTAGTATTCAAGCTTTAAATGGTTACTGGATACTGAAACTCTGATATTGAACTTATTTAATTATTTATCATAGTTAAAAGGTAAGTGGTATATTATAATAAATAGGGGATTATTTCAGTACAATTTACTGCTTAGAGATGAAAAACAGTTTTATACTGAGAAAAATAAGATTTAATTCCCAAGAACTGGAACTTTATTGCAATTATAATTTATTGCAATTACACAAACAAACGTTATGCTACTTTTGGACAATCTGAATGCAATACAGAAATCATGAAGGCTGCATTTACCCATTGGGCTGCCTGGACTCTTGGGTTTGTACACATAGGACCCTACTCCTACACGTAAGATCTAATGGTTTAGCTGATTTCAAAGCATTTTTCACTCAATTTCTTGTATGCACTATTTTTTAGCTGTTGAGTGTCTGAGAATTATGAACAGGTTAACAATATAATACATTTACACTAGTTGCAATTCCCATTAGCTTTGGTCCAAATCCCCAATTTTTTCAAATGGGCTGCTTTAAAGGAAAACTATACCCCAGAACAATGCTAGTTACTATATGAATATATTGAATAAAACAGCTCATATGTAAAATCCTTCTTCATGTACATAAACCATTTTCATATCCATTTTCCATAGATAATTCTGGGCTTCTTTCAACTGTGTAATTGGCTTGTGGGGACTGTATCCAAAAGATAATGTACTGAAGATGCTATCATTTTATTATATGGTATAGATGTTGTTCCATTGCCCATTGTTCTCACTGTGCTCTAGATCCTAATCAACCACCCTCAGCTGTTTCCAAAATTCAATCTCCAGCTCCTAAATTGGTGATCAACTCTACCAACATCTTTAGACTGCCTAACCCATTAAGTGGGTTGGTCCCCGAATAATGGGAGCTGACGTTTAGACAGTTCGAGCATTGATGTTTAGCAAGCAATACTAATCACAGAGGGCGCACCTTGAAAAATGAGGTTCAAGAACCTGAATCCCAGGTGAGAAAGGCTACATTGTTTTACCTTTATCTCTGTGGCCACCACAATTTTTGGCACTGTATTTGACTTTATGAAAAATACTTATGTTTGCCAATTGTAACCCATGGCAACTAGCCAGAAGGTAGTTTGAAAACAGATATTAAAGAGGACTTAAAGGGGACCAGTCATTATAAGAAATAATTTCAAATCCTATCTTATGATGTTAGTCAAACAAAATAAACTTCACTTACAATATATAATTTATTTCAGTCTTGTTTCTTTTAGTCTTGGAATTCACAATTCCATTAAGCAGACGGGAGTCATTTTGTGGACACCGTTATTAAGGCAAGTATTATGTCAAAAACTTGCTTATGTACCAGAATGGGGGAACTGATACCAATGAATTGGCTACATAATTAGATGGTGAGGAGGGAGAGTAAATGTGAAGAATGCAGTGACATCTAGGCAGCTTCGGACTGGGGGGCCCAGGACCCACCAGGACTTCAGCCCCAGGAACCCCCCTCACACCATCCCCCGGGCACTCCAGCTGCAAAGTCCTCTCTACTGGCATCCCCACCTCCCGCGTACCTTTTCCGGTGTGACCGGGGTCAGGAAGGGAGGTAAGAGGAGGGAGTTCAGGTAGTACTGTACAGGTATGGATATTTGAATAAATAAATAATTTGGCTTTCATATTTAATTTGAAAATGACTTTTACTATACATCTTTTCATGTTTGGGTGACAGGTCCCCTTTAAGACTTTAATTACATTTCAAGGCACACCCCATATGCATCCACTGAGAAAAGAGATTTCATATTCTGGTCCAACAAAGTTTTTTTCTTTTTAAGTGAGAGCTGTTGTGTAAATGTAGAGCCAGCCCAGGTACATTTATACATGCTTTTTGGACCTATCCATTGAGCAATACATTTTGGGGAAAGTAGCAACCTTTTTAGTACAAACCCTTGTTATGCCACACCTGCGGTTCTGGAGGAATGTCTTTTGGGGCTGGTGGAAAACATAGTGGCTGACAAGCCCCGGTGCATTTCTATGCTACGAAAACAATTATCCTCTGATGGAAGTTGCCCACTGTGTCCACCCTAAAATGTTGGAAATCACTAATAAACAAAGCACTCCCTCTCTTTAAGGCGATATACATGATTAGAGGCTGCTCCTACAAATTTGAAAAAGTCTGGGGCCCATGGGCTGATACACTGGACCCAGCTATACCACAGGACAATAACTGTATTCTAAATGCATGTATGTCTTTATGTATTAACACAGTGTACCCCTCCCCTTCTTTTAACTATACCTTTCTATCTGTACTGTGTTATATAAGAACAAAAAATGTTTGACCCTTTACCAGAGCATTGGTTTCTTCCGACAATACTGTACAGAATAGAGAAAGTTGAAGTTCAAACAAATAAATGAAAACATTTTCTTTTTAAAAAATTAGAGCTGTGTATTTTTTTAAATTCTCTCTGTAAACAGACTATGGCAGGGTCATACAATATTTTCAAGGAATTGTTGGATGCCTTTGTATGACTTTATTAACTCTTGATATAAGTTGATCCAGGGACTGGTCCAGTTATTCCCTTGTAGTGAAGAGGATAAGGTAAGTCAGGCGGGTAAGTCAGTCAGGGTTGGCCTGCACCGAATAACAATACCATTTTTTATGCAGCGCACAGACAGACCATGGGTAGAAGTTCTTTCTCTATATGCACTAAGGGCAGCACATTTGAATGGACACACTAAAACTGAGAATGATACAGTTTGCAAGACTCTGTTATAAACATAACTTGCTGCCGCTATATAAATAAATGACAGTGATGATGTAATTTCTAAATATGTTAGAAATGGTCCTTTAGAACCAAATTCTGTTAATAAATGTGCTGAAATTTCCTACCATTCCACACTCAAATCAGATGGACTCTCCATGATTCCATGGCTGAGATGTCACTGTAAAAGGGATAAACTTTTGGCAACCTCAGTTGTATGAAAAAGTTTACTCCACCACCCCCAACCCTTTCACAGAAAACACTGTCTGTGCGGAACTGTTTTTACAAATAGAACTACCAAGATGGCCTTTTATAGGAGGTGGGTTGATCTTAAAAGCTTTGCAGTTAGTTAGGTGTTCACGCAGGGATTACTTGAGACATAGGAAAATCCCTTGGAACAATGAGCATGAATTTCACACTACCATGCAGACAACTGTAGAACAAACTGGGTGATTATTCCTGCAAGACATCTGTCAATGGAGTAATAAACTTTCAAAAACCTCTTGTAAGACACTTTATTATGGTCCTGGAAACCTTTCCCAGAAATGTTAGCATACTCCTGTTGAAGAGGGTACATTTTATTCAACCTTATTCAAAATTGCTCATTTCTTTTCGGACAATTCCTAGTGAAAAAAAATCAGAAAACCTCAGAATGGATTAATAGTGGTCCAATAAGATCAGCGAAGCTCCCATGGACTTCTATAGGACCTCGACAACTTTTACTTGGTGAAGTTTTGCATTTCATGGTTTTTACACTTAATAAATCTCAAATTTGTATTGCTTTCATGATTCATTGAGAAAAACGTTATTTGATTGATTGGGCCCTTTAATTACAGATTTATTCATTTTCACATCTTGTTTTGTTGCAATTGCAGTTTGTTTTAAATATATAAATTCATCATGTTTTAGGTGGTGAGGATTTTATTTACTTTTTTTAAATGGGTTTGTTTTTTTTCCTCATATTTGCAAATTAGGGTTTGGCTTTGATTTAATACTTGTCCAAAAATTGTAAATTCAGTGCATGCGTAATTTAACATTTTGGTTGCTACCTGTTTCACAGTTGTTAGTGTTAGACAAACAATGTGGAATCACCCACTAACTTTATAGCCTACTGTACCCTCCTGTAAAGGAAACTCGCTTCCACTAAATTGAGTTATGTGCCCTGATAAATACAGTATTTGTAACAGGACCCACTTTTAAGATTCTAAAAGGAAGAAATTGTAATAAAAATATCTTATTGTAAAAAATCTAAAACATACATGAATGTGTGTGTATGTGTTATCTTACAAAAATAGCAGACTACATACATTATCACGAGCGCCTTCTTTCAACTGATAGCAGCTAACAGATGTTTTATTGGAGTTCAGTAGCAGTGCTGAGGCTGTCAGTCTTTTCGGAATTATATTTGCTTATTGCACCTACCCTGTTTATTTTTGCTTGGCCATGACCTACATTTAACTGAGCTGCCATATTCATCCCAGTCATTTTGACTTCTTCTCTCAACACCTCCACACTCAGCAGCATGTGCGAATCACATAGTCTCCAGGGCTCCATCTGTCAACATCAGACTGCTGAAACATGCTTTCAAGCGTTATCTGTTTGTTGGGAGACTAAGATAAAATAAGCACCCTTGAATAGCTCAAGAAATACACATAGGACTAATCTAGCCCCCTTTTACTAATGTGACACTTAAAATGAGATCTATGATAGCTTTACTAATACTAGTCAAAATAGTGGTTAAGATATGGCCACACACTTGACAGATATATTGTCCTCAAAACTGAAAGGTGTTAAAGGTCTCTGCTTCCTCACAAAGTGATTGTTATTTGTCTGTAATCCCCATATGTCATTTAATGGAACAGGGAGGGCTCACTGTCTTCTCTGTACTTCTGCTAAGGGATAAAATGGATTTGTCACAATTTGAGCATTTAAAGCTGATAATAAGAAAAGTAATGAGATGCTAAAGATTCCATCACATCTCAATTAGTGCATAACATTTTGGCAGTCTATTTAAATCCTTTTTTACATTTTATTTACATTAATCTGTCTTCCTGCAGATCCAACAGAAAATGAGGTACAATAAATTAAAATAAAATTATATTGTCAAATAGTATTTGAGGTGTTTACTTTATAGGAAACAATAGTCCTCCCATAATACCCTGCCATGGTGGGATAGATGTAGTAGCAAGCAGACCCCATGAGTTAGATCAAGGTATTTATAGGCTATTATAGTGTTCCTAAAAATAAAGATGATCATAGGATTGGGCACCTAAATACAGATGTTTAATATGCTTCAGTCCCTAGGATGATCAAAGAGGAGTTCTTATTTCTATAATTTTCCAACAGGGGCCATGCCTGAAAGAGAAGGGTTGCTCCTCTATCTACCTTAGCGCTAAGCTCTGAACAGGGTTCTAATAGCACTTTGTGTGATTTTGGTGGAGGGGCAAAATGGAACAATCACAATTCCTCTTTATTTGTTGCCTGGTGACTTTCAAATTTACTGTGTGCACATAATTTAATTTACTTTAAAATCGAAGTGCCTCGATAATGTACTTCTATTTCCATGATATCACAATGCCCTGACAACAATTCACTTTAGGAGTGTAAAGTCTAACTGTCCTCTAGGGGCTGATGTCCAATAGGTGAGAGTGATTTGACCTGTAGTTCAGGAAAAGTTGGAAGCTGATGGGTTTGACATCCCTAGTTATTCATTTTGGGCACCAGACTCATCATTGGCAAACTTGTTTGGACAAAAGCCCAAAGCAAGAAAACTGACGTGTTTTCTCTAATTGTGTATCACCAATGTGCTCCCAGTGGAGCTATTCATGTCTGTGATTAATAACATTTAGAAGTCTTATCTACTTGAAAATAAGAGTGGTTCAAGTCTGGTTTCCCTCTGATTATAATTCCAGGCTACATAACAGGAAAAACCCTGCTGAGCTCATAATGAGAGCCTGCAGAATGTTACACAAAACAAAAAAGGAATCCATCCAAAATATGGAGAGACCTAGCATTAGAAACAGAGCACTCTAAACACTGTGATAACACAGACAGCAGATATAATCTACTATTTCTGTCTGTATACAGGGCTTTAAATATTAGATAGTAACTATGGAGACTTGTATTTTGGAAAAGATATTGGTTCTAAAATATACACAAAAACACTGAAATATAGAGGTACAATATCTGTTGCTCAAGTAATACTGTAATCTGTTCAAATCACATTTTGTCCAGAAGTAGGGCACCTTAAACCATTGTATAAGATTAACAATAGTTGAACAATATAACCATTAAAAATCAAAACTCTCTTAAAGGAGATGTAATCCCAAAAATAAAATGTTGGGATCTGTTATCAGCTGGTTTACACTACTTCAATAGTCAGAAAATTAATGCAGAGAACAGCAAAGGACAGACCAAGCGAATTACCAGAAACTTGTTGGGACGATCCACAAATCATCTGAAAAGCATACGACTTTAGGCTTGTGTCTATGAGTTTCCTTCTTGATCATCAGCAATTCTTTGAAAATATCCAATACCTGGCTGGTATTCATATTTACAAGACTTTTATTACACACAGAATTTATGTCCAGGATGATCTTTACAAAATTCAAGGCAAGGTTTACATTCTCATAAAACTTGAAGAAAGAGGAACAAAGTACAGGAAGTCCCTGGGTTACGTACGAGATAGGGTCTGTAGGTTTGAAGTTGAAACCTATACATTTACTTATTAAATGCAACTTAGACAGATGTTTGTCTTAACATAGTATTTATTTTTATCTTTCTGTGCTCTGAAGTAGACAACACACACCAGAGGGGACTGGGGCAGGTGGTTTTTTAAACCTAAATGCTAATAAAAGTCAAGCAAACCAATCTTCAGATCAGGGAGGATCACTTGATTAAAACTTGCAGGAACAGGCTGGCATACACTGGACCACAATCAATAGTTGCTGTGGCTGCCTATGCCTAAATTGTATATTTCTGCATTGATGCTCTACAGCCTTAACACCATTGTCAAATTGCATTTCTGTGCATTGTTACTGAATTTCATTGTTTCACTACAGCTCTCTGGAATTTTTTGAACTATGGCATACTTTTTATCTGACGTCCTACTGCTAAGAAGCTCACTAAGCTACACCTTCCAGCTAAGTCAGGTTAGAGTTATGAAGGAGAGGTCATGTCAGACAAGTTTGATTGCTTTCTATGATCAGGTAAGTAAGATGTTGTACAGTGGGGGAACAGTAGAGTTGATCTATTTGGATTTTGACAAAGTGACACAGTGTCACACAAACCACTGCTTTCTAAACTAAGGACTTAATGAAGTTGTTTGCACATGGATAGGAAACTGGCTACAGGATCGGGTACAGAGGGTGGTTGTTAATGGTACATTCTCTACTTTAAGTAAGGTTCTTAATGGGGTCCATCAGGGCTCTGTATTGGGTCCACTTTTATTTAACTTTTTCATTAATAACTTAGGGGAGGGTATTGTTAGTAATCAGTGTTTGCAGATGACACAAAACTATGCAGCCCAGTTAATTAGCTATGAGGGAAATCTTAGCTATGAGGAAAGACTGGCCAAGTTGTGGAGGTTCACGTTGGAGAAGAGGTGCTTAAGGGGAGATATGATAACTATATATAAATATATAAGGGGATTATATAATAATCTCTCGAATGCTTTATTTACCAGTAGGTCTTTTCAGCTGACACAAGGTCACCCATTCCGATAAGAAAGGAGGTTTCATCTAAATAGATGTGGAATTCTCTCCCTGAATCAGTAGTACATGCTGATACATTAGATAGCTTCAATGATCTAATGGGGGGGGGGTCCCCAACCTTATTTACCAATGAACCACATACAAATGTAAAAAGAGTTGGAAAGCAACATGAGCATGAAAAACGTTCCTGTAGTACCAAATAAGTGCTGTGATTAGGTAGCCCCTATGTGGACTGGCAGCTTATAGGAGACTCTGTTTGGCAGTACATGTGGTTTTTCTTTACGTCAGGAAATTAAAAAAAATAATCACCTGCTTTAAGGGCCACTGGGAGCAACATCCAATGGGCTGGTGACATGTTGCTCTTGAGGCACTGATTGGGGATCACTGGTCTCATGTATCAGCCAGTACAACAGTCTCAAGAATCCACAACCTCACAGCTCTCATTGCCAAAAACCCTATAATCTTTTCTTCTAATCAGAATAGATGGCTGCTTCTCCATTGTAAACAATCCCAATTTAGCCAGTCTTTCTTCATAACTGAGACCTCCCATTCCCTTTATATATTTAGTTGTGGTTCTTCTGGCTTTCTCTATTTTACTGTTATCCTTTCTAAGCATAGCATATTCTAGATGATTATTCCCAGTGCTTTGTAAAAGGGAAGAATTCGCTCTCCTCTATTTTAATAAAGGGTACCTTGCTGGCCCTTCCTGCTGGCGACTGGCATTGTTTGCTACAGCTGTTTACGGTTACTATTCTAGCTGGTTAGCTCCACTTGTCAATCCCAAAGAGACAAAGCATTTGCATGATCTTCCTATGATTGTATATGGAGTACCTACAGGTAATACGGATTCCACCAGTGGTATAAGTGACGGGAAGAGGCAGGGGTACAATAGGGCAGATCTGAAAGACAGTAGATAAGCTACTGGATTCCTTTCATACTCCAAAAACCTATAGGCTGGCTCCCAATGAAATTGATCTATGGGGCAGATATACTTACATCTGACTTTTCGCTTCAGAAATCTTCACCATACTTCGTGCAACTACATCAGACACTATTGCGCCTTGAATACGCATATTCATGAAAATACGTGATTAGAAATCCTTTATTGACCTATGACATGAGCCCACCCTGAAACAAATGTGGCATGAGCTTCAAATGTTAAAGGGGTGGTTCAACTTTCAGTATGTTATAGAATGACCAATTCTAAGCAACTTTTGAATTGGTTTTCATTATTAATTTTTTATAGTTTTATAGTTATTTGCTTTATTCTTCTGGCTCTTTGCAGCTTTCATATTGGTGTCGCTGACCCCTTGTAAAAAGCAAATGCTCTGTAAGGCTACCCATTTATTGTTATTGCCAGTCTCTTATTCAAATCACTGCATGGTTGCTAGGGTAATTTGGACCTTAGTAATCAGACAGCTGAAATTGCAAACTGGAGAACTGTTGAATAAAAAGCTAAACTCAAAAATCACAAATAATAGAAAAATGAAAACCAATTGCAAATTGTCTCAGAATATCACTCTCTACATCATACTAAAAGTGAACAACCCCTTAAATAGAAAGTGAAAATAAGATATTTTTAATATTTACAGTAACTTGTAAAAATAACCTCACATGTGAAAAAACGCCCGAATTTTGACTTTTTTACTTTTTTTCATAATACAGGATATGCTGTCATTGACAGAATAATGTTGAGGATGTAGCTTCATCTTATTAAATCGCCAATCCTAACCTGGCGATATAGACTTTGGCCAAAAGGGTAAAGAATAGACATGTTTACATTTTGATAAACAAACAGATTAACAATCATTTCCTGAGCTCAAATTCGCCTGGCGAAACAGTGAGAAAGTTCTTTAGAGTTGCAGTTTTTCACTAGTGAAGTGTGTTACTTGCCTGTTGGTAGATTGGCAAAGTCACTGCAAATTGTCATTTTGGTGAATTTTTTTGCCAAAAAAACAAAATTTAATCTTTAGTATATCTGCCCTATAGTGTGTTGTTGGAATGCAATTGGGATCTTAGATTGTAAGACCCTATGGCACAAAGACCTATGATTAACAATCACTCTAAAGACCTGAGCATCATATCAGAGCAATATAAAGAATAATAATAAATATGCCTTTTACTCTGTATTACAACTGATCTATTAACTTGCATGTTTCCAAAAATCACAAACAGACAGACTTGTTTTGTGTATAAACCTTAGAGGAAACATTGCTTTCATGTCCTTTCCATTAGACTTGGGGGCTTATTTATTAACATTCGCATTTTAGCGGTTTTAGAGGTTTTTGAAACCAAAACTAAACTCAAATTCTCTAAAACCATGAATGTCATGGAATTTATTAAAAGATCCGAATATAAAAAGTATGAACAAAAAAAGCTATGAACGATGCACTAAAAATATGTATACCTCTAAACATGTGTGTATTTTTTTATTCCTAGAGAAAAAAATCCGAATGATTAAAAGCGTTCCAATAAGATCAGCACAGCTCCCATGGACCTCGACAGCCTTTACTTGGCGAAGTTTTGCATCAGATGTTTTTCTGGTTGTTATACTTACTAAAACTCAGATTTAAGAAATTTTTTAAGATTTGTGGAAAAAATTGATTACTTGTAAATACTGAACTACCCGAATAATGTTTAAATCTGGATATTACCAGAAGGCACCAGTTGGTGTCACTATTGGGCCACATATATAAATATGCTTGCTCTTTGATAAGGACATACAGGATGCTCCTATTATTTCATAATTGTTGTGACTTTTCAGGAGGCTAGATAGGAGTTGTTGTAATGCATACTTTGCATTTGATTTAGCCTCATCAGCAATGGGACATGATCTAAAAAAAACAACAAAAACAAAACACTGAAGTTCAGATGTAATAACTAAATTAAATCTCCAGGATCCCTGAAATGGGAGCACAATGAATATGGGAACTATCTAATAACCCAGGTTATGTAAAATATGCAATCCATTAATCCAGCCATTCATTGACCACTGACATTACCATATAGTCATCATTCTTTTGTATCATGAACACTCTGTAAGTTTTATAATCTGCTCAAATACTAATAAGCATTTACTGATAAGTGCAGTTATGTTCATACAAGTTTACCAAAGTAAGCTGCACTAAAAAATCCCATTCATTCAAAGCTGCACAATTTTATTTTTCCCGCACAAGAAATCTTCATGAAAATGTATTGATAAATAAGACGGAAAAGTCCGTGCAGATTTGGTCAGAGTGGTTTTCAGAAAATAGTGAGAACATTTGGGATTTTGATAAAAAAAACCCTTAGATTTTCAGCATACGTGTATTTAAATTGTATTGAAGTGTAATTGCATGCATTTTGAAGCATGGGACACGATTACATCTGGCTCACTGCCTCCTTACGAACACTACTACTCTACAGTTATAGAAGAAATACTGCACTGTAGGTAGAAAATATGCCAAAATTGCACTGCAGACTGTGGTCTGAACAGTCCAGTTTGCATTCCATATACACTTAAGGGTAAGGCCACACTGGGCATTTTAAGGGAAATTTGGTCGCCTGGCGACTAATCGCCTCGTCTTTGCGGCAACCAATCTCCCCAAACGCCTTCCCTCACTCTGCGCCGGCTAAAATGAAACGCGGCAGTTCATTTCCGAAGTGACCCAAGTTGCCTCACGAGGAAACTTCGGGCGACTTTGGAAAACAAATTACCGCGTGTGATTAACGTTCTTTTCATTTTAGCTGGCGCAGAGTGAGAGAAGGGGTTTGGGGAGATTGGTCGCCACAAAGACAAGGCGGTTAGTCGTCAGGCGACCAAATTTCCCTTAAAATGCCCAAGTACAAGTAATATCAGAAAAATAAAGGGCAAGGCTGGCCATATTGAGCCTGATTTGGCCCAGTGCATATAGTAAATACAGTATATGCATTCCACTACAAGGAATTGCATGAAGAAATGTAGCTGTCAGGGATAGGTAGGAGGCAGGAGGCAGAGGTGAGAAGGGTGAATCTTTCAGGCAAGAGCTATATATGCACACGGGATAGAGAGAGGAAAGGACTGGAACAGGGTGAAGAGGGTGAAGAGTCATGGTCGACAGGAACAGGACAGTCGCAGATGGAGAAAGCAGAGCTTGATGCGAGCAGGACTGGAATAGCTATTTCGTAGCTGTTGGTTGGAAAGATAATCCCTGCTATCTTAATGGACTCCTGCTAACAAAACATCACAAGGGACTGTGGAGCCAGGGGTTTGTATACTGGTTATGTAATTATCTGCCTTACAAGGACTAAACATGGAGTAGCTTCAATATACATGTATGGGACCTGTTATCCAGAATGCTCCAGACCTGGGGTATTCTGGATAACAATTTTTTTTTCATAATTTGGATCTTCATACCTTAAGTCTACTAGAAAATCATTTAAACATTAAATAAACCACATAGGCTGGTTTTGCATCCAATTAGGATTAACTATATTTTAGTTTGGATCAAGTACAAGGTACTGTTTTATTATAAAGGAGAAAAGGGAAATCATTTTTTAAAATTTGAATAAAATGGAGCCTATGGGAGATGGCCTTTCTGTAATTCGGAGCTTTCTGGATAATGAGTTTTCCGGATAACAGATCCCATACCTGTACCTGTTTGCCCTGCTTATCTCAAGCTAAATCATAGATTTTTAGTATGTTTTGCACAACCCATATTCATTGAATTCATATTAAAAAAATACTTATAACTGTTAACAACTTATGAAATTTGATTAATGGTTAGTGCCAAAAAATATCCAATGAGTACCAATGTCCCCATATACATTTCTACAGTTAGAGCATGAAGTGTGATGCAGCTTTGATAGAATGTAGTATTAAACATCAGAAATATGTATAGTGTTTCTTCTGTCACCCAAGCTGAAGATATACCTACCTGATTTTTACCATATCTTAGACCTCCAAGTCTAATGGTGTAATTTTTGTCTGTTATAGGTAAAAATCCCAAATGTGCTCTCTATCCAAAAATCTGCAAATGTGCTGGTTGTGGGAGGTGCTCTTTAAGGGGCAAATGTACTGTATATTACTGTATGTGGTGTAAAAAAATGGCAGGCTCACCAGGCTTCGCCGTGTAACATACATTTTTTACTCGTTTTTTTCTTAGAGTGACTTCTGCCGAAAGCAATTTTAAATAACAGGGCAATGGGATGTTGTCATGGTATAAAATAAAACACACCTTGATAAATTCACCTTTTGTGTAACACAGCCTTTTACACCGTTTATTCCAGAGAATTTCATTTTACACAACATAATAAATATGCCCCTAAGGGTAGTACTGGATGCTGCCAGTTCAATACCTTTGTTTTTCTTTGTATCTTCCAAATACATTCTACATTCTGCACAGGCAGGACCAAAGCAATAAACATGGTCATTCTATCAAGGGCAACCCTCCCAATAAAGATACTTGACAGGTTACCTTATCTTGTATACAAAATACCTTATTTTTATCAGAGGTTATAAGAGACATAGGGCAAATTCACTAATCTCCGAAAATTCGCCAGCGAGCGCTTCACTCACAGTGTAACACTTCGCCAGGCGTAGATTTGCCAGGACAACACTAATTCACTAAAATAAAATAAATTTGTTATATTGCCCTACACATGAGCCCAGTGTTTAGTTTATGTGCCCTATGTTAGGAAATGTAGGGGGGAAGCAGGTTACCCCAAAAAAAATGTACGCTCTTTTTCAGCCTATCACCCTGAAAAAGGCAAAGACGCTAGCGTTTTTTGGGACTTAGACAAGTATTTTTTTAGGAAGTCCTATCTACTCTATTGCACTTCGCCTGGTCTGAGGTGGTGAAGGCAAGTCTGGCGCAAGAGGTAACGTGCAGTAAAATCAGCACCTTAGCGTAGTTACGTCCATTCACCAGAGCCTAAATTTGCCAGGCGTTAGGGAGCGATGTACCGATAGAGTCTTTCTCCTTCGCTAGCAATCATTAGTAAATCGGCAAAGTACCGAAATGACTTCACACTGGTGAATTTTTGCCCGCGTTAGTCACTTCGGCCTTAAATTAAATTTGCCCCATAGAGTTTTTTGGACCACATTGACTTTTCATTTGAAGGCTGTGGCATTCCAGACATAAAAAGTACTACAGTTGGCAACATCCCAGGTCCCTTATAACAAGTAGTCCAAACAGCTACAAACAGTTATGCCTTAAAGGGGACCTGTCATCCAGGCACAAAAAGCTGTATAATAAAAGTCCTTTTCAAATTAAACATGAAATCAAATTTCTATTTTTTATTAACGCATTCATAGCTGTTGTAAGCTCATTTAAGCATCTCAGCTGTCAATCAAATATTGTCTGCTACTTCTCTATGCCCTGGGCATAGAGGCGGGGCAGACAAGTATTTTCACTTTCCATTCAGCACTTCCTAGAAATCGCTGCTCTGCCCACATTCCCCTATACACTTCACCGTTTAATTATGTAGCCAGGACATGGGGATGGACATTGGGTCGCCAATTCTGGTGCACACACAAGATTCTGAGATGATGCAAGGCCACAAAATGGCTCCTGCCTGCTTGCTATAATTATGAATTCCCAGACTGAAGGAAACAAGATTCAAATAATTTATACAGTGTAATTAAAGTTCATTTTGCTTGACTGATGTGATAAAATAGGATTATGAATATTTTTGTTGGGAGACGGGTCCCCTTTAACCTCAGATACCTCAGATCACTTCTATGAAGGTCCATCTTGGAGTGGTCCAGTTTAGAGAAACCTTTACATGAGCGTGATCCTTATGTTTTATGATAAAAGTGAATCAGTACCTCTTCTCATTAGTACTCGAGAATAAAGGAAACATTTGTCCAATTAACTGCTGCTGTTAGATATACCTATACTAAGTTAATAGCTTTAGTCAAAACTATGTTATCCCTGTTGCATTTCCTATAGCTTTTATGAAGTTCCAATTCAGGTGGTCAAATGCATATTGTTATGACAGTGCTGATTTTTTATCTTTTGCTGTTCAGTATAATGTTTATCAACTATTATTATACAGGAAAATAATTGGGTTAAAGAGGGTTAAATTGTTTGTATATTGTATCACCAGACAGGTTTGAGAAAGGATTTGAAATGTTGCCTGGTTGTTTGACCTAATACATTCAAGCTTTCACTTTTTGCAACAAAGAGGTGCTGCAGCGGTATTTTTTTCCTGTATGTCTATGCAGACCACCCCTGGCAAGACTTTCTGGACTGCTTTGCACATAACCTACAAGGTTAAATAAGGTGGTTGAAGCACACACAATATTGTCTATATCAACTATTATTATTTCTTGTTTAATAATTATTTTTCAACTGTTGCCCCCATGGCAATACAGCAGCTTGTTGCATTCTCCAAAAATAGCCTTTGGTGGTAGCAGTCCATCAGGAATACTAAAGACTGTGTTTTTCTTTCTTCTCTGACCGGAGGAGTTGTGAGCAGAAAAAAATGTCTATTTTAAAGGAACAATAACACCAAAAAATGAAAATATTTTAAGGTAATGAGAATATAATGTAGTGTCGCGCTGCAATGGTAAAATGGTTTGCTGTGTTTGCTTCATAAACACTATATATATAAACAAGCTGCTGTGTAGCCATGGGGCAGCTGAAAAGGGAGAAAAGGCACAGGATACATAGCAGATAACAGATTAGCTCTGTAGTATACAATGGGATTCTTCAGAACATATCTGTTATCTACTGGGTATCATGTGCTTGAATGGCTGCTAGGGTTGCCACATTTTCTGGGGCTGCAAAATGGGCAGTGGGCAGGGCAGATAATGCTGATGGTGGGGCAGGACCAGTGATGTCAGGGGTCGGACTGGTTACACCAGGGGCGGGCAATTGGCTGATCACTTTGCCATTATTTTCATTGTCCTGTCCGGATTTATTCATTTGGATTTCGTCACCTGATGAAGGGGCCAGCCCCCGAAACGTTGTGCATCATTTTCACGTTAATAAACACGTAAGGGGTTAACCCCGTTTACATATGCTCCTGTGTGCCGGTTCCTCCTTTTGCTTATTTGGATTTACCAGGACATCCCTTCCAAATACCAGGCTGTACAGGTAGGGTTGCCAACTTTTAATAAAATTTCCACCGGCCGGTAGAGGGGGCGGGAACAAAAGGGCAGGCCGTGACATCAAAGGGGGCCGGCCACAGTATGCCATTGGCCAGAAGCCAGCAAAAAGGTGAGTTTTGACCAGACTGGGGGCAGGCCACGGGCTTTTGTTAGGTGTATTACAAATTGAATGGCAGCAACATTGCCGGTATCGTCGCCACCTTTTCTGGAAAAAAATACCGGCCTTCCTATATTCTTGCCGTTTTTTCCTATTAATAACATTGGCATAAAGCATAATTTTTACCGGCCGGGCCAGTAAAATACCGGCCAGGTGGCAACCCTAATTGCTGGTAAATTTGTAATACTGGCCCCAGCAGGTGTTTCACCCGCTAGGCCGGTAAAATACCATGTGACACCCCTATGTACTGGTTAAATCCAGACAGGTGGCAACCGTAATGGCTGCCCCCATAGCTTGTATATATACATCTATAGTTGTGTTTCTAAAGCAAACACACCACTTTTACCATTTCGGGGCAAGGCAACAGTACTTTATATTTGTAATCCTTCAAAACATTTTTAATTTTTTTGGTGTCCTTTAAAGACTGAGTGCAGCGAGTCCAGTGGCATATAATGTTGCTATAGGGGAAAAAATGAACTATTAAGAGTTTTTGGCCTCTGACACAAGTATGACTGTTAATGAGCACAGGAAAACAATGAATGTATTATTTGTGGCCACATCATGCACTGCTGCCAGCCACCAAGTCTCATTCGTTGTTTTTGTTCCCTGAAAAAAGATTTGCTGCGATTTGAGAAAAACAAATACGTTGCACAGACTATTACATGCCAGCAGCATCTTATTATTGTGTATCACTGAACCACTACATCCTAGGTCGCCACTCCCAGGGCGGCTACGTGCTGCGTCCCTGCGCTTTTATACCTGAGTTAGTGACGGCACAGTCTCGCGATATGAGACTTGTGACGTCGGGATTAGCAGTCCGGCAGGAATCAAGGAGCTGGATATTAACGGGATGCGGGACGTTTAAGCAGAGATTCTGGCGGTGTAAAGAAAATCGTCAATGTCCCGCAAAAAGCGGGACTGTTAGACGGTAGGTAAATGGGAAAAGTACAGTAGTACGTGTGCAGGTGTTTCAATTCTTTGATAGGCTTCGTAAAGGGTGGTCATTTCTTAGAGACCCTCAAAGCAATTTTAGAACCAGCAACAGAGCTTTTATGGTCCGTTCCTTTAAAATGCCTTGTACATTTCCGTTCAGGGACGAGTTCGGCTACTTGATGGATACAGTGTTGATAAGAGGGAAGTGTAATAGCCATGTCCCATTCCTTTGTGAAAGCTGCTGCCTATGACATATGCTGACGTCAGGGGATCCCCATGTGACAGCTGTGAGTGTCCAGGGGCTATCCTGGCCCATCTGCTGCCTGAGGCAGAAGCAGTTGCTGCTGCCCCCCCCCCCCGAAAATTCGCTCTTAAAGTACCAGGAGCAGCATTTTTGCTGCCCCTGGTACCTAGTGGGGCGCTGCCGCCTGAGGCGACAGCCTCAACTTGCCTCATTGGCGAAGCACCCCTGTGAGTGTCTCCCACTGGCAGAACCTTTATGAGCTCCCCTGTTATTTCTGGTAGGACCTCTGCAGTCCAGATTTGCCGCGTGCTCGAGAAAATAAGGGGTCTGTTTAGTTTACTAAAGTGCACTAAATTTGATTTTAAAGGGGTGGTTCATCTTCCAAACACTTTTTTCCAATTCCGTTGTTTTTATATTGTTCCCCAGAAATAAAGACTTTTTTCAATTACTTTCCATTATTTATTTTTTACGGTTTTTCCAAAATCTAAGTTTAAAGTTGAATGTTCCTGTTAGTGATGTGCGGACCCTGACCCGAACCCGACCCTAACCTGCCCTGTTGCAGCGCGCGCTTCCGGGGACCTTTTGTAGACCTGTGCCTTCCCGCCCCCGCCAATGACGTCACAAAAGTGGTGGGGCGAGCAGACTCGAGACTATAAAACCGGAAGTCGGATGCCGGCATTTGAAGATGGCGGGCGGGGAGAGCAGGAGAACAGCTCAACCCGCACCCGCCAACCGCGAGGAGCAGTGCAAGGTCGACCCGAACCTGCGGGTATCGGGTTGGCCCGCACATCACTCGTTCCTGTCTCTGGTGTTTCAGTCTGGCAGCTCAGTAATTCAGACGCTAAACTGTTACAGTTTTGCAACATTGAGTTGAAACATTTCATCAGCATCATCTCTGGAGTATTAGCAACTATTGTATCAGTTCTAACAGCCGCCTGTAATGAAACCCAGAGATTCTGCTGAGCAGGGACAAAGATAAGCGATGTATCAACAGTTTACAGGGTCGGCGACCCCCCCTCCCAGAGCTGCTTCAGAAGGTGAAAAATGACTTTACACTTCAATATTCGAAAAACCGTCACACATAGAAAATAGAAAGTCATAGGAAAAAGTGGTAATTTCTTGTAAACTATCTGAAACCACTAGTTGTTTGAAGGTGAACCACACCTTTAAGTTTCCGCATGTTATCACTGAGAATATTTTTCCGCCTGAATATTCGCAGCGACTAAGTTTACTAACCAGCGATGCGCTCAGAAGTCAATGCGATCACTTGCGGTAACTACGTTAACGAACCAGCTTACATTGGTGGTAATTTTAGCAAGTTGCGAATTTTCTGCGACAAATTTAAGTTTTTGCAAATATTTATGCTATAAAATAGTCTTGTTTTATGCCGGTTATTATGGCAGCTTTTACTGTGACATTTATGGCCAGAAATGCATCTTCAAAACTTTAACTGATGATTATACCATGCAACAACATTACCAGAGTAACACCAATCAAACATGTCTGCATCATATAAACCCTTCTGCCAATAGAATCATAAGAACAAGAAATCATAACAGTCAATCTCTTTGCACAGTTTAATGTAGCCAATCACAATGAAACCAAAAAAGTGTAGAGGCTGACGAATCCTTGGACTGTGATGCCGCTGCCAATAATACGACTCTGAGCTGAACTGCTGCTGTTGCAACAGATAGAAGCAGAAGCCAAAACATCCTGTGAGCAATAGCTACAGATCTCTCTCCTGTCAGCAAAGAATGATGGGTAAAAAAAAAAAAAAGTACTACTGGATATTTCCTGGCCCTTGAGAATTTTCTGGCGAAAAAACACTTTTACGCCACTACATAGGTGGCGGTAAAATTTTGCGAATATTCTTGCGTAATTTTTTTTCTTTTGCACATTTAGCTGTTTAGTAAACCAGGTGTTAATGTGTAAATAGCGTTATTTTCAGCGAATGCGATAACTGGCGAAAACATATTTTTACGCCAGAAAATTTGCAAATTTATATTTACTGCAGGTTAGTAAACTGGCGAAAACATATTTGGCGACACATTTTCTATATTTTGTGCGAATATTTTTACCGCACTTTAGTAAACGGACCCCCAAATATTAGTATGTGTAGGAGCAGTGAAAATCGTTTTTAGAAGAAACTAAGTGAGCTTTCAACAGGAGTTCAAAATAAAAAAAGGGATTCCAAATTTAACCAAAATGGAAAAATTGTTAAATCCATCAGCCCTTTTAGCAGGTTATGTGATTCTGTGTACTAATAAATGTATTAGTAATGTAAACATTATTATAGCTAAATATTTATTAGTTCAATCGCATTCTACATGGTTACATAGAAGCGTCTGAACCGAATAGTAATAAGCCACCCAGCATCAATATTTTATAGAAGGCTGACCACATCAACCCTTTTATTGGATACGCCTAAATAATGATCTAAATGTAACAGTGTAGATGTAAATGTAAGCACATAATTTTTAAATGCATCTCCAATTACAGATCTGTGTCATTGGTGCTTGATTATAAAATTATACCTGCAAATTATCTTTACTTCATGGTGTTATTTGGCTGAACATTACTGGAGCTTTTATTTTTTTTTTTTTATTACTGGAGCTTTTAGATCTGCGTTTGAGGCAGAGGGCATTATTGTCTTTTGTAAACTAGAGATGCACCGAATCTTCAGCAGGATTCGGCCGATTCCTTCTGCCTGGCCGAACCAAATACAAATCCTAATTTGCTTATGCAAATTAGGGGTAAGGAGAGAAATCACGTGACTTTGTTACAAAACAAGGTAGTAAAAAATATTTTCCCATCCTTAATTTGTATATGCAAATTGGGATTCGGATTTGGTTCTATATTCAGCCGACTCTTTCACGAAGGATTTGGCCGAATCCAAAATAGTGGATTCGGTGCATCCCTAAAAGCAACACAGTAGTGGAAACTAATATTTTTATTTCCTTCTCAGACATTTTTCTTCCTGGGGAGAACACTGAACCCCATGTTTAAAAATGCCTTAATGGTCTGATACTTAACAACGCTGGTATTTCTTTGCCGGCTAGATCATGCTGCCTGCCATATAAGTTGAAGATCAGATTAGTAAGTGACCGTTAATTTTAAATCTACGCTTAAAGAAGAAAAACCTAAAAATTAATTTACAAATAATGCTCTGTTTTACATACTTGACTCATATTCCAGCCCAGAGGTTTGGTAAACCTACAACAGTAATGTTCTATGCCTTTAAATTGTCCATTGAAGCTACCCATCTATGATCTTGTTAGTTCATCTTTTGTAAGCCTCGCTCCTCACAAGTCACTGCCCTCCCTTCCTAACATAGTGACACAATACCCCACAGACCCAACCCTTCCTAACATCGTGACACTATACCCAACAGACTCCCCTCCTTCTCAAGTACCTGGTCTGTAAAAGTAAAGCAGCATAATGGGATAGGTGGCTGCCATTTTGGATACTTCTTAGACGTGTTTTGGGCACTAACCCTGCTTCAATGGCGGAATAAGTGAGTGATCCATGCTGTTGTGGAGGTGGAAAAGGGACTTGTGTGAGGTCAAACACTGCATTCAGCATTCATGAGTGGGTCACTAAGCTTATATATCCTTATACGGCTTCAACAAATTGTATATAGAGTTATGTTTATGTGGCATTCAATAAGAGAGACCTGCTGATATTTTAGAAATTTCATCCAATATACTTTGTTTATGCCTATTTCTGTTTCATAACCTACACTGCATGCCCTTTATTCTTGTTTATACAGGTAGAGCCTGTATTCCAGGGTGAATTTGTTCACTGCATTCCAGCTCAAAGCATTGTGCTGAATGTTCACTTTCTTTACGTTCGAGAAGATAATTTCATGTAATGCGTAACCACCTATAGGGTAAGGTCCTTGAACTACAATAAGGGAAGTTCTTGAGTAGGCAATTATTAATCATTCTATTTCCCCGTAACAACTGTATAATTCAAAACTTTGCATTTCATAATGTAAAATTTTGTATTAGTTAAAAACTGCAAATTGTAACTATGCGTAACACATTTTAGGAACTTCTTAAAGGTGTTCTCCACTGAAAAACTAAACAATTTTCCAATATTGATTGATTAAAAAAAGTCAATGGTTTTAGTTATTTTTAAACAGAATTGTTGCATTCTTTACTCTTCTGGCCCTGACTTTAAACGTGGTTTGTAAGCCAACTGATTAAAACTGACTCCTGTTACATTGTTTTAAAGGACAACTAAAGTTTAAAGTAGGCTAAAACATTTTCACATTCTATCTTGGTCTTCTGTACCAGACCAAGGCAGCCACAGCCCTTTAGCAGGGAAGATCTGTGCCTATGAAGATGCCCCAGTAGCTCCCAATCTTCTTTTCTGCTGATTCACTGCACATGCTCTGTGCTGCCAGTTAATGAGTTTGATGACCAACTCAAAATATACAGTACACATAGACTATAAATGTCACAATATAGGGCTGATTAGTAATACAGATTATTACTACATGGCAGCACATAAACCAGTATAACTAGCATCATAATCTAATAATCAGCCTTGTAGCATCAGCTTATATTACAGACCAACCTAATTTTTTGCTTGATAATGTGCAACAACCCCTAAGCTTAGCTTCTCAACATCTGCTCAGAGCCCACTGAGCATGTGAGTGTCACAGACACTTTCCAAGATGGTGACCCCCTTTGATAACTTTTGAAGTCCTGGGTCATTGCTGAGAATCTGAAACGTTAGGCTGGTTCAATAAGTTCAGTAATATATAATATGGCATTTTTAGCCATATTCATTTTTAGGGTTTAGTTCTCCTTTAAAAGTCAGACCCAGAGAACAGAAAAAGATAAACACTGCTTTCATTTGCAATTACAATTACGCATAACTTTTCAACCATTGTACAAATTTAATGAATCTATATTGGAAATATGATTGGCTTTCATTATGCAAACTAGCTGTTTTTGGGTGGAGGTTTTTTGCCCAAAAATAGTGATATTTTCTGTAAGATTTTCACTGTACAAATATTTCTGATTTTATTTCATTCTGCCATGTAAGTATTGGTCTTAAATTAATATGGAAATCACATGCACATTCACACCTCCACATAATTCATCTCTTCCAACTCAGCCAGTCACAGAACACACTCGCCTATATGCCCTCCCCTGCATACACCATTCATTACTATCCAGTCAGCGTCCAGAAACAGACAGGTTAAAAACAGGACAATAAACACTTGGGAATCCACCCTGTAGTTTCCAGCAAGATAATACTAGGGCAAGTACCAAAGAGCTTTACCCAGGTTAAATAGCCTTGATACATTGGCGCAAATTCACTAAGCGCCGAACGCTAGCGTTTGGCAATTTCGCTACTGCGCAAATTCACTAACGAACGCTGGCGTATTTTCGCTAGTGTTACTTCGCATCCTTACGCCAGGCGAATTTTCGCTAGCGATGTAACTATGCAAATTCACTAACTTGCGCAGTGTACTGAACGCTACCTTTTACGCTAGACTTCCTTCGCCACCTCAGAACTGGCGAAGCGCAATAGAGTAGATAGGGATTGTTTCAAAAAAAGTCAATTTTTTTTTCTAAGTCCCAAAAAACGCTGGCGTGTTTTCTACATGATGGGTGATAGGCTGAAAAAGATCGAAAATTTTTTGGGGCTCCCCTTCCTCCCCCCTACATTTCCTAACTCATGGCAACTTACCTAGACAGTGGGCACATGTGTAGGGCAAAATAAAATTTATATTTGCTGATTTGAAGGTTTTCTAGGCATTTGTAGTGTTCCTCCATTGAAATTTGAATTTCGCGCCGTATGCAAATTAGCCTTCGCTAGTGTAACTTCGCTTTATATAGCGAATCAACGCTAGCGCAACTTCGCAACCTTACGCTACCCCTGTGCGCAACTTCGGATTTTAGTGAATTTGCGGAGCGCTGGCGAAACTACGCCTGGCGAAGTGCGGCGAAGTTGCGCCTGGCGCAACTTCGCATCTTAGTGAATTTGCCCCATTGATGGGGAGAGCAGTAGAGAGAGAAGAAAGGGACAGATTGGCAAAGCAGACTAAAACAAGGACAGAGCCAAAAAAAAAAAAAGTTATGGTAGAACATCCAGGACAATAGATGTTGGGAACATATTGAGAAGGGAAGGACAGAGGTTAGAGGAGATTGAGGGGAAAAAACATTTCTTGCTGGGCTTGCTGAATAGGTCACTATTTCAAAGTTTGTAATCTGTGACAATAGTTTGAGGGATACTAGCATCTCCTGACTAACCGACCTGGAAGAATGGGCCAAAACGTATTCCAAATATTCAAAGTACCTCCACCTTAAATATAAAATTGGCTGCATGACAAAAACTAGCTTTTAAAGTTAAAATCAATTATGGGGGACTTTCTGTAGTAGCTTCACATGATATATTCTGGTCATATTTGCATAAATAGAATTTATTCGGACCCAAGTAACAAAAGACCAATATACAAAATACCTTCAGCGTTATGTCGTATATCATTTTAATTGATTTAGAGCAAATGCAGGCCCTATAATTAAGGGTATAATTACTAATAACCCTACTACTTTGTTTCTTTAAATTGAGCGGTCACTATTTGTGCTTCTTTAAATTCATTGGAAAAGTACATTGGCAACAAGAAAGACCTCAGAATATAATTGGCAATGCTGGCAAATAAACTGTCCTTCCTGCTAATATGTATACAAACATTGTATAATGTGCACAGCCTAAATTGTTGCTTGTGAACATAGTTTCTTATTTAGTAACCTATTAGGATTTTTATCCTTGCGATGCAGTGACGCGGTCAAACAATACGGCATGCCCGGCTAAGTCAATCAAACATCCACTGGGTCGACATGAAAGTTAACTTTAGCACCTTAAGATCAGCACATTAGTGCAAAAATGGGATGGGGTTTTGGCTAAAAATACAGTACAATACATTTCTTCTCGTCTATATCAGTGGACAGTGCCGTAATTTGTCCTGCACCCACAGCTTCCATCTGAAAATACAGCACATAATCTCACACTACTACTTACAATGTTCTTTAATTTGACATTCCACCAAATCTTTTCTGCCATCTAGAAAAATGTATGGGTTTATATTTCAAAGATGAAGCAGGTCAGTTTAAACTTGTTTGGTGTAGTTCAGTTGCTTAGTCAACACTTTTATAAAGCATATTTATGTTGTTGCTAGTTCTCTTCTGCCATAATTGTCTGTTTATTACTTTTTCTAAATCGTGAAAACCCTACAGCCCCCTCCAGGACTTCCTATTGGCATCCCATAAAGTTTTCTTAAAACTACATGCATGAAAAACAACTATTTCATCGTGACTGAGTGATACAATATTTGGGATCCTGTATCCACAAACCTGTAATGCAGAAAGCTCCAAATTACAGGAAGGTGCATATCTCCCTTTGAGCAGTAATGTGCTCATGGCTGGCTGTCCACTCAGTTCTGATAACATTTAGCGACATGTAGAATTGCAATCATATTGTAGTTTGAATTAGCACAGTAATCGGATTTATTTTGAAAAGGGAAATGCTGCCTTTCCCAAAAGCTTGTGTTTGTGAGTCCCTTGTTTCCATGTGGTGCTGTGAGGGGTACTCACCCTGGTGGCCTAGTGGGCCGGCGGGGACACCCGCCACGCTCTCGGCTGGGAAGCCCACCACGCGATCTTCCTCTTCTGCGCCGTTTTATTAGTGGGCGCGCATCTATTGTATATATAGGCAAATTGGCGCTGGCGTAACGACATCAGCGCGCAATGGTGCCAAATTCAAACTATTTAAAGGGGACTTGGCATCCTATTGATTGCCCATTCTAGGTTCATCTTGTGAGTGTTCCTGGTGCTATTTCTGTGTAAATCCTGTGTTCTGATACCTGTTTTGACCCTGCCTGCCTGACTTTCCCTGACTTCTGTGATCCCGACTTCTGCCTGGTAACCGACTATTCTGATATCTGTATTCCGACCCGTGCCTGTCTCGACCATTCTTGATTGATCTCCCCGCTTTGACCCTCACCTGTCTGACTCTGTTTGAATTCTGGCCGACCTGGCCTGATTTGACTGCGCTTTCTCTTACTTCTTGAACTGTGACCTTCTGCCCAAAAGCCTTTTGCTTACAATCTTGCCCCTCTACTTGTCCAGAACCCTTAGTTTGGCTCCTCTCTTTATAAGACTTGGCGGCATCCGATTAGCTGAGGGCTCCTCCCGAGGTGAAAGGCGGCTGTTAAAGGCGGAAGCAAGAGCCGAGACCAGGGAGCCTAGCATCAGTTCTGGATTAGGGTGCCGATCGTGACAGGTGCCTTCTCATTAATATAAGAAATAGTGGGGTAGTTATGGGTTCTGGTAACCCGTTATCCAGAAAGTTCTGAATTATGGGAAGGCAATCTCCCACTGCCTCCACTGTAATCAAATAATTCAGATTTTTAAAATGTAATTTATTTTTCTCTGTAATAATAAGTTTCTTGTAGTTGATCCTAATTAAAATATAATTATTCCTTATTATAAGTAAAAACAATCCTATTGGGTTTATTTAATGTTTATATTAATTTTAAGTATGCTTAATGTATATTTACATAGTTACAGAAAGATCCCTTTTCTGGAAAACCCCAGGTCCCAAGCAATCTGGATAATAAGTCCAATACCTGTATATATATTTTTCAGAGCTTTCCTTTAAAAATGCCATTCTGCCTGTAAGTTTTCTCTCAAGTGAATCCGGTATGGGACCTGTTATCCAGAATGCTCGGCACCTGGGGCTTTCTGGATAACGTATCTTTCTGTAACTTGGATCTTTATACCTTTAGTCTACTGTAAAAATCGTGTAATCATTAAAAAAAAACAATAAGCTGGCTTTGCTTTCAATAAGGATTAATTACAGTTAGTTCCATAAATATTTGTACAGACAACTTTTTTTTTCTAATTTTGGTTCTGTACATCACCACAATGAATTTTAAATGAAACAACTCAGATGCAATTGAATTGCAGACTTTAAATCAGTGGGTTGAACAAAAAGATTGCATAAAAATGTGAGGAACTAAAGGCTTTTTTTTTTTTTTTTTTTTTTTAACACAATCTCTTCATTTCGGGGGCAAAAAAGATTAGACAAATTAAAAAACTGAACATAAAATGTTCATTTCTAATACTTGGTTGAAACCCCTTCGCTGGCAATGACAGCCTGAAGTCTTGAACTCATGGACATCACCAAATTCTGGGTTTCCTCCTTTTTAATGCTCTGCCAGGCCTTTACTGCAACAACTTTCAGTTGCTGTTTGTTTGTGGGCATTTCTGTCCGGAGTTTGTCTTCAACAAGTGAAATGCTGCTCAATTGGGTTCAGACCAGGTGACTGACTTGGCTATTCAATAATATTCCACTTCTTTGCTTTAATAATCTTCTGGGTTGCTTTGGCTGGATGTTTTGGGTCATTATGAAACTCCTCCCAATCAATTTGACTGCATTTAGCTGGATTTGAGCGTCTCTGAACACCTCAGAATTCATTTGGCTGCTTCTGTCCTGTGTCACATCATGGATAAACACTAGTGTCCCCAGTGCCACTGGCAGCCATGCACCCCCAAGCCATCACACTGCCTCCGCCATGTTTTATAGATGATGTGGTATGCTTTGGGTCATGAGCTGTTCCACACTTTTTTCTTGACATCATTCTGGTAGAGGTTGCTCTTGGTTTCATCTGTCCAAAGAATGTTTTTCCAGAACTGTGCTGGCTTTTTTAGATGTTTTTAGCAATGTCCAATCTAGCCTTTCTATCCTTCATGCTTATGAGTGGCTTGCACCTTGCAGTGCACCCTCTGTATTTACTTTCACGCAGTCTTCTCTTTATGCTAGACTTGGATATCAAGAGACTTGGAAGAGGTTTCTCTTCATCATGGAAATGATTCTGCGATCATCACCACTGTTGTCTTCTTGGGACATCCAGGTCTTTTTGCATTGCTGAGTTCACCAATGCTTTCTTTCTTTCTCCGGATGTATCAAACTGTAGATTTTGCCCCTCCTAATTTTTTTAGCAATTTCTCGGATGGGTTTTTTCTGTTTTTGCACGTAAAGGATGGCTTGTTTCACCTGCTTGGAGAGCTCTTTGTCTGTTCACAGCAAAATCTTCCACATACAAGCACTAGGGATGTAGCGAACTGCCGAGTATGTGTTCGCGAACGCCGTTCGCGAACACCGGCAAAAAATGCGAACAGTTCGCGAACTTCGAACATCCGAAAATCGTTCGATTCGAACGATCGAAGGATTTTAATCGTTCGATCGAACGATTTCCGTTCGAATCGAACGATCGAAGCCATTGGATCGAATGATTTCATTCAATCCAATGGCTTCGATCGTTCGATTTTAGCGATCGAATGGTCGAATGATTTTGACGCGAACGCCTATTGGCGAACGTCGCGCGACGTTCGCGAACAGTCGAAGTTCGCGCGAACTAGTTCGCTACATCCCTAACAAGCACCCCCCCCTCAAATCAACTCCTTTATCTGCTTCATTGATAATGACATAATAAAAATGTCTACATTGAATAATAAAGGTATTGCCCACACTGCCCATGAAATAGCCTTTGAGTCAATTGCCAATTACTTTTTAGCCCCTAAAATGAAGTGATTGTGTTAAAAAAGGCTTTAGTTCCTCACATTTTTATGCAATCTTTTTGTGCAACTCACTGAATTAAAGCTGAAAGTCTGCAGTTCAACTGCATCTGAGTTGTTTCATTTAAAATTAATTGTGGTAATGTACAGAACCAAAATTAGAAAAAAAAGTTCTGTCCAAATATATATGGACCTAACTGTATATCTTCGTTGGGATCAAGTAGAAGGTACCGTTTTATTATTACATAGAAAAATAAAATCATTTTAAAAAGGTGTAATATTTGGACAAAATGGAGTCTATGGGAGACAGCTGTTACGTAATTTGGAGCTTTCTGGATAAAGAGTTTCAGGATAACGGATCCCATACCTTTTATTAGAAATCTTCTGGGCAAACCGGCACAATGAGAACCATACTCCGAACTCTTTAAAGGTTTACTTATACAACTTACAAGTAATAATAATCCCATGAAGTTTATTCCGCTCTCTTTCTGGTCCAAATTATCAAACTAGCAAAATCAGTTATGAAATCACCCATAACAGCAGCCACATTACCAATCTTGTGTTAGCAATATGCTCAGTGTGTTGTGCTTCACATAAATATGGGGGACCCACTTTGCATTCTACATTGACTAAATACATTATTTATGGATTACAATTGCATTCCTCTTTTCATTAGTGAAATAATTATCACTACAGTGCCAGAAGAAAATCTTTCTCACACTGGAACTGTTAGAATCTTTGTATAAAAACAGAATTTGTGATCTTTCAAATTGCTGTTTCACAGAACCAAAATTAATTTCATGATATTGATATGCATTCCACTTTCCTCAAACTACTTGTGGGACTGAAAGTGTTGCTCTCAACTCATAGATTTTTAGATATTTATACAAAATAATTAAAACAACATATTTATGCATGTTATGCAGCACTTTTTACAAAGTATCAGCAAGCAGTGCATGGGTATAGATTTACCTTAAGAGGTCTTAGAGGAGAAGGAAAGGTTAAAACTAAGTAAGCCTTATCAGAAAGGTCCATCTAAATATACCAGTAAACCCCAAAAGTAGTGCTGCTTTGTGTCCTCTGTCAAAAGAAACACTGCATTTCTTTCCTTCTATTGTGTACACATGGGCTTCTGTATCAGACTTCCTGCCTTCAGCTTAAACCTCATTGCCCTGGGCAAGAGCATGCTCAGTTTGCTCCTCTCTCCCCACCCCTCCCTTCTCTACTGTAATCTGAGTCCAGAGCAGGGAGAGACTCAGGCAGGAAGTGATGTCACACCACATTAATACTGCAGCTCCTATTCTAAACAAACAGAGAGCTTCTAGAGCTTTTTACTCAGGTATGGTAAAATATTCTACAGAATAAATATAGCATTCTAGCTTGCACTATTGCAGCTAATCTATTGGCAATAAAATGCCTCCGTAGCTTTCCTTCTCCTTTAAACATGATACCAGTTTTGTAAACTTTTATATCAATTAATTACTGTTGCTTCCCACTCTTCCAGGACAATTGCGTAAGTCATGCAGTCTTCAAGCCACAGATTCCGTGATGTAGAGCACCACCCTCTTCTCAATGAAAATGATGGATATGACTCCACCCCTTGTGAGGGTGAGCTCGCCGACAAAGTATGGTTCATACGGGATGGGTGTGGCATGGTCTGTGCTGTGATTACCTGGCTACTAGTCGTCTATGCAGACTTTGTGGTGACTTTTGTTATGCTGCTGCCTTCAAGAGACTTCTGGTATTCTGTCATCAATGGGACACTTTTTAACTGCTTGGCGGTACTTGCTTTGACATCTCACCTAAGGACAATGCTTACAGATCCGGTAAGATTATGTACCTCATACCTAGTTCAGACATCTATTATAGCTGGCTCCAAATTTCTATAATATAATATCTGCTTTTTTTTTAAGTGGTTATTTATAGAGGCAAATGGAAAGCGGAAAATGATTGAAGGTAAAACATTTGTGTTGCAGACCTCTAATAGTGCAAGTAGAATAAGTTGGATCACCGTTAAAGGTTGCATTAGATGGGCGAGCCTATACAGGTGATATTAGTTCTGTTAATTAAATGTAAGATATAATTAACAGAGCAATATAGTAAACCCATGTGAGAAGCACATTTTAGCAATGACTTTGCAGTAAAACATAATAAAATGGCTATATCTAAATATCCACTGTGCTGTATTCGTTCTAAATGAACTGATACAGCACAGGAGTATCTGTCTGGGTCAGTAGCTGGAATTTCCCACTCTTAGCCTGATTCAGAATGGTGTTTTAGCAAGCTGAGCATTCCAGTGAAATACCACATTGCCTGCACTGTAACAATAGACATAGCTTCTGACCCTTAAAGAAACCATAACACAAAAAAATGAAAATGGTTTAAAGTGATTAAAATATACTGATTTCTTGCCCTAAACCGATATCACTGAAGTGTTTGCTTAGGAATACTACCAAAGTTTATATAAACAAGCTGCTGTCTAGCCATGGGGGCGGTCACCCAAAGCTAGAAAAAGCACAGGTTACATAGCAAATAACAGAAGCTCTGCAGTATACAACAGGATTTTTTTTTTCTGCTGCGTATCCTGTGCCTGAATAGCTACCCCCATGGCTCCATAGCAGCTTGTTTAAATAAACTTTAGTAGTGTTTCTGAAGCAAACACACCAGTTTTATCCAGTGCAGGGTAACAATACATTATATTGCCACTCTTAAGGGTTTAAGCACACAGGCAGATTCGGGGAGATCATCTTCTTCGGGGCCACAATCTTCCCGAACTGCCTTCCCCTTGCCTTCCGCTTGCTCATGAGTTGCCTCACAAGGAAACTTCAGGCGACTTCGGAAATCGAAGCAACATGAGTGCATTGCCACAAATTTTTTTTTTCAATTTTAGCAGGCGGAAGGCAAGGGGAAGGCAGTTCGGGGAGATTGTCGCCCTGAAGAAGAGGCGATTAGTCTCCAGGCGACTAAATCTCCATGAATCTGCCCGTGTGCTTTATTTTTAGATGTAACTGTTCCTTTTAAGTTTCAGATTTATTCAGCGTTCATAAGCCAGACATGTTCATCAGCAACTTGTATGGCTCCTCTCCAATAGATATTTGGTTACAGAATCCAGATACCATCAGGCCTGCATAGGTACCAATTATGATCAGATTTTCAGTTTGCAGGGCCAAACTATCCGATCAACGCATTTTGGCCTAGAATATGAGGGTCCAAATTGGGCAAACATCAACTGGTTTGGTGATGCCAAATGATTGGATCTATTGTGTATGGCTAACTTTATATTATAACCATAAATCTGACTCCCAGAATTCAGTAGCTTGTTTGTTAGCAACGCTTATTTTTTGAGAGGCACTTCTCTTGCTTTCAGTTTAAAGGAATTGCTCAGTATAAAAATAAAAACTAGGTAAATAGGCGGTGCAAAATAAAAAATGTTATTAATACAGTTAGTCAGTAAAAAATATAATGTATATAGACTGGAGTGACTGTATGTTTAACATAATAGCCAGAATGCTACTTTTCAGCTCTCTTGGTTTCCACTGATTGGTTACCCAGGTTACCAAGCAGTAACCAATCAGTGACTTGAGGGGGGCACATGGGTCATAACTGTTGCTTTTGAATCTGAACTGAATGCTGAGGATCAATTGCAAACTCACTGAATAGTTATGTCCCATGTGGGCCTCCTTATAGTTAATGACTAACTCAGAGTTAGTGAGCTGCAAACAGGAAGTAGTGTTCTGTTCTGTGAAATTAGACATCCAGTCACTCCAGCCTTTATACCAAGGGTCCCCAACCTTTTTTTACTCATGAGCCACATTTAAATGTAAAAAAGAGTTGGAGAGCAACACAAGCATGAAAGAGTCCATGGGGATGTCAAATAAGGAATGTGATTGGCTATTTGGTAGCCCCTATATGGACTGGCAGCTAGTACAGGAGACTCTGTTTGGCAGTACATCTGATTTTTATGCAACCAAAACTTGCCTCTAAGCCTGGAATTCAAAAATAAGCTCCTGCTTGGGAGCAACATCCAAGGGTTTGGTGAGCAACATGTTGCTCACGAGCTACTGGTTGGGGATCACTGCTTATACATGAATAGGGCTAAAAATGCCATATTTTATACACTGAACTTATTGCACCAGTCTAAAGTTTCAGCTTGTCAATAGCCGCAATGATCCAGGACTTCAAACTTATCACCATCTTGGAAAGGGTCTGCGACACTCTCAGTGGGCTCTGAGCAGCTGTTGAGAAGCTAAACTAAGGGGTCATCACAGATTATCAAGCAGAAAATGAGGTTGGCCTTTCATACAATTCTGATGCTTGCTGTACTGGTTTATGTGCTACCATGTAGTAATTATCCATATTAATTAGACTTGGAGTGATTATACAGCCCCTGTTGTATTTTGGAAGACTTTTCTCTTCGTGTAGTCTTTTTGAGAAAATTGCCCTGGTAATTTCACCCAGCACTGCTTTCGTAAGCCTTGTATTGCATAATCACTTTAACACATCAATGCTGGGGCTGATTCAGATCATTAGCTGCTTGCTAATGAGGGAGCCACAGATGAAAGCCAGCTGATTTCCTCTTACTATGGAATTTACCTTGAATTGATATTGTGGCTTGGCTATTTTATCATAAACTTAAAAACGCACAGACTTCACTATTACTAAAGCAGGACCAGGCAATGTTCATTGATCAACCCCTCTCTTTGTCCGTTTACCCTGCAGTGTGAATACTGTTGTATCAGAAAAAACATAAGCCTAAATAAGGGTACATGTATGGGATCTGTTATTGGGTTTGTTTCCATGATTTTCTAGTAGACTTAAGGTACGAATATCCAAATTACAGAAAGATCCGTTATCCGGAAAACCCCAGGTCCACGAGCATTCTGGATAATAATACTAGTAGAAATCTCCATAACCTCTACATTAGTATTATTCTGACACCTCTAAAAGATTTCATATGGAAATTGGCTTTATTGTGGCTACTATCACTTTTACTCATAATCACACTTTTATAGCACTTTGCACGTTGTACTGCAATTACAGCAAGTTTCCCTAACTGGAACACGTGAGTTGCGTCACTTTAGTTTTGTTTAGTATTTAATATCAGTGGCGGCTGCTTACAGGATTTTGCTTGTGGTGACCCCTGGGGAATGAGTGGCTAATAGATACGTTTTCTGCTTTAGGTCTGCTGCCTTTGATTTAATTTTTCCCCTCCTTTTAGTTACGGTTTTATTTTTACACTGTTACATTAAGAATTTATGAACTGTTTGTCAATGTACATTAAATTACTGTCAGTTTTTCATTTTATGCATTCGGATGACTTGTCTTTAAACCCTTTCAGTTAGAACAGCTATTAAAAAATAGTTTCACAATATATATATGTTTGGGTATTTTCCAGGGGGCGGTTCCCAAGGGCAATGCCACTAAAGAATACATGGAAAGTTTGCAGTTGAAACCAGGAGAAGTAATATATAAATGTCCGAAATGCTGCAGTATCAAACCAGAACGTGCCCACCACTGCAGGTAAATAAAGGCATCCCCATAAACATTCCTTCTTTTATTCATTAAGGCAATTGCACTTTATTTTAGTCAAGCCAGTGTGATATTGTTTTGGTTTATACAACATTATTTTCTTGTATTGACAGATCAAAATTTGAAGCTGTTGTCAACATTGGGGTATATTTATCAAAGAGTTAGAGATCGCATGAAATGACGCCTTTCTCCATTCATTTCAATGGGATTTTTAGAGGCGTATTTCTCAAAGGGTGAACTTTCACCCTTTGATAAATACGCCTTTAAAAATGCCATAGAAAGGGATGGAGAGAGATGGTATTTCACTCTAGCCAACTGTGGTGATCTCTAACTTCACTCTTTGATAAATATACCCCCATTGTCAATATAGAAATCTCACTCGGAAATAGAAAGCTATTTAATGAAAGCCCATTCACTTCCTTTACTGCACTTCCCACTAGGGATGCACTGAACCCTATCATTTGAGATTTGGCCAAATTTTTCTTTCTCTGTCGTCTCTGGGGGACACGGGACAGTAGGGGTTAAGCTCCATCCTTCAGGATGCAAGACACTTATTAAAATATTGAAAAAGGGGCATGTCTGGTGGTCCAGCTTAACCCCACACACTGTACTCAATCCATTCAGTCGGGAGGATGGAAGCTCTCTCTGATCCTACTGAATCCGAACCCTGAACTTACCGGCACACGGGCAGAAACTACCACAGCAAATTTTGCTGATTTTTGTTCGGGTTCAGATTCGTTTTGGCCAGATCAGAACCCAGACAATTTTTGTCATGTGACCTGTTAAGGAGGGCAGACATATTATTTTTATATTATACATACAATACCACATTGTCACCAAGAACGACCAAAATGTTGGGTTTATTAAATTGTTATTATATTGTATGTCTATGGAACTAAATTTTAAGGGAGCAAATCACAGTTGATTTGCCAATGCAAAGCGAGTGCTAAGGAACGGTAATAGGATTCACATGGCAACGATTCAAATTTAGATTGTGGTTGACTTGAAGTTGATTAATGTATCTAAATCCACAACAAAGAGAATTATCCAAGCTTTGTAATCCAAAATTCAAACCTGTATCTCCTTCTGTACAAATGTAATTCCTGATGTACAGTTGAACAGAGTGTCTTGAAAGGTGATCTAAGAACATAAATGCTGACATTAATTTTCATTCCAGTAATATTTTCCTTTCCTTGGCTGATTATTTTCGAACAGTAATAGTTGTGCATTTTCATAATAAAAAAAAAAGATTATATTTCAAATAACCCCCCCCTTTTTTTTTATTGATTTTTTTTGCATTAGCATTTGCAAGAGATGTATTCGTAAGATGGATCACCATTGTCCGTGGGTGAACAACTGCGTGGGAGAAAAGAATCAGAGGTTTTTCGTGCTTTTTACTGTGAGTGTTCATTAATAATTAACACAAAGTCTTGCATTCACTGTGTATGCAGGTTTCATTAGCTTTTGAGTCGGATAGCGTATGGCCAAAGCCAGACAAGAGATTGATGGTCAATTGCTACTAGAATCAGGAAGGGTAGATTTAAATAGTTGCTCTGGCAAGGCACAATACTGTAGACCAATATAATTCTATAAGATGAACCTGACATTCAGAAGAGGTTTACATAAATTACAATTTTTTTTTTAGAGTTCACAGCTATGAAAACACTTCTTATAAACCCTCTTTTAGATCATCAGGCTATGGCTTTCTAATTCCTGTTTGGACACATGTCGAACAATCTTAAGTGCTGTCCATCTGGAGTTCAGGGTTGGGCCTGTGGTTCTCAAATAGATTTTTGTGGCCCCAGTCTATATTGTGTAATGAATAATCTGCCCACTTGATGAACGATGATCAAGAGATATATATATATATATATATATATATATATATATATATATATATATATATATATATATATATATATATATATATATATATATATATATATATATATGAGTGATCAGTTATAGCTGAATTTTGAAATGGAAAATGTGCTAGTTTTCTCTGCTGAATTTTGAAATGGAAAATGTGCTAGTTTTCTCTGCCGGTTCACCTAAGTACCAAATTAATTGAATTAACAATGCGTGCCTACAGATTTAACATATCACAAACCTGCATACACATTGTGGCCAGAGAAAATTGTGCAATGCCAGCAGTCTGCCTGTGCCTTTGCCTACATTATTTGGCTTTTTCTGGTTTTTAAAACTCTGTTTTTTTTTCCCATGTCTCGTCTCCCTGTGTTAACTTGATTTAAATAGTGTTCTCCATATTATCTCTCCACTCCATGCCTAAGGATTTTGAATAATGTGCATACTATGGAATTGACATAAAAAGGGTTAGATACCACTGGTAGGCTTACTTGATTTGTTGTGTGAAATTACAACAGAGGTCTGACTTGGTCAGTATAAATTGGATATTTAAAAAAAAAAAAAAGTTTAAAGATACCCAGCAATTCCACAACCTTCTTCAAGAAAAATACGTATTGCCAAAATAAATTCATTAACCACCAATCAGCTCTATCAATTACTTATACTTTACAAATTGAATAGTGCTAAGTTTATTAACTACTTTCATGTCATGATCAATTAACTTATTTACGACTTAAAAATTATCAGTTAATTGCCACTTATTTATATATATTGAAGAGCTTAGTGCTTGGATATAGGTTAGATAAACCAATTATTGTAATTTTCCAATTTCCCTCCAATAAAGTTCCGTGCCATAAAATTCAATGGATTAAAAATGAATTCATCTGCATAAGTAAAGTGTTATTTCATTAATTCCCCAAGAAGTATTTTATAGATTCAAAGTGATTTAAGTGCTAATCATTTAATCCATGGAATTAATCAAGTTTATATTTTAAAATGCTTAATAATGTGTTGGCAGATTACAATAGTTGGTTTGTCTAACCTATATACAAGCACTGAGCACATTATTTTAATTTGAGAATTTATTTATGGAAACTTTTTCTCTCTATTTATCCTTAGATGTATATAGCTCTGATCTCAACGTATGCCCTAATTTTGTGTGGGTTACAGCTTTTCACTTGTGTCAAAGGACAATGGACAGGTAGGTTACCAGAATTATTGATACAAAAAGACTGAAAAAAGTCAGACATAAATATGATACCCTTGGTTTTAGAAACTGATATAAGTCATAGGAAAATATTTGGGGCATTATTGGTATGTTAAGATATGGACAACTCAAACATGAAGTGTATTTCATTTTAATTGAAATAAAAAAACAAAGTTATGCCAAAGAAGTTTAGTGCTAATAAACTTTGTCTTCAAAAATCAACTCCTTATAGGCAGCCGAACCTCCCGATTTTTTTCCTGAATTGGCTAACACCATGTGAATTATTTTAATTTTTCCCCCAGTAGCGTATGGGGTGCCATTAACTATACTATACACAAGGGTAGTGATAAGATTTACACTGCCAGATATGGTGTATCAACCGCTACATTTTTTCAATGTCCAATCAATGAAGTGACAAGTATTTTATTATTATTATTATTATTATTATTATTAACATGTATTTATATAGCGCCAACATATTGCGTAGCACTGTAGAGTAAATGTGATTATACAACTACATCACATGAGTATCCATGTTACATAGATATGTCATCTTAAGGAAACAATGTTTCTGAGTGTTGGAAATTACAAACAAAATTTGGCCCCATGGCCAACAGTTGGATTAAATGGAGACCCATGTAGGTATTTCGGCAGTACTTTACGCAGAGCTTGAAATGGACCTCCCTTGTAACGCGTAAAATAAGTACTTTGTATGGTGACTTAATGGTTTTTCTATAGTGTGCTTGTGTTTGCTAGGCAATTAGCAAACTGTTTTGATGCAACTCCAAGATGCATGTATATAAGCTGTGTATAAGTGAGCATCCCAACTAGGTACCTTTTATTTTATTTATTTTTTTAAATTCTGGGGCCCCATCAACCTTTGTTCAGGATTGGCTCTCAAAATATGTTAATGGCCTCCAATCTGGCTAAGGTATCTCTAGGCATTTGGCATTATTATTTCAATATAGTATTTTCCACTGTTGAAAGGCCAGACAATATTGATTTGTTAAAAGACCAGGAAATCCCTATTTATGGGGGAGGTGGGAACAGTTAGAAAGAAAAATTGCACTGGGAAGTTTAAATCGCCTCAGCGCCATCTTACATTGCTTTCCCAGTCTTCCCTCTGTCCATTTAAGATTTGCAAGTAAAGTAAACTTCCATGTAAATGTAACTGGGAAGTTGAGTAAAGGTGGCCATAGACACACAGATCCTATCATACAAATCGAGGATTCGTACGATTTTCGGATCATGTGTGGCATGTGCCGACATCTTTCATTCGGCGGAGATCGGTCATTTGGTTGATCGGTCAGGGTTGATTTTGACCCGACCGATCCCGCTGGAGCCCATTGCGCATCGTCATCGGATCGTTCGGCCATACGGCCGAACAATCAGATTACCCCCGATATAGCCATGCTCGTTAAAGCCATATCGGGGAAAGATCTGCTCGTTTGGCGATGTTGTCAAACGAGCGGATCTTTGCGTCTATGGCCACCTTAAGCAAGGTGAGATGCAATTCATACTTCACTAGCTGGGACAGTTTTATTTTCCAAGAGGACCACCAGCCAAGGAAATAAACCTAGATATTTTGTCCAACATTTTGTGTATAGGGCTTTGCTTGTCTATAGGATATTAAGGTGTGCATGCATTGGTGATGTAGAGTCATAATTAATATCTCTCTCTCTTATAGCATGTAGCAGCTTCTCTCCCCCCGTTACTGTAATCCTGATGATCTTCCTGTGTCTTGAGGGATTTCTCTTTCTTACATTTACAGCAGTTATGTTTGGTACTCAGATACACTCAATTTGCAATGATGAAACGGTAAGATGTTTATCATTACTAAATGCACATAACATTTTAGCTGCTGTAGTTTATAACCTAATTCCAGATAACACTGATTTAATGCCATTTTAATCATATATTTGTGTTGCACACACAAAGCTTGCAATAATGAATTAGCTATACCTTTGTGCTTTAAAGATTAGATAGATTAGCCATTTTGGTTGAATCCTACGTTTATGGGAGAAGATTGTATACCTGTGTTATAAGGTTATAAAGTATAGTGTCCGTTATTACGTAATTGTTGTTACCCGAGACAGATAATATAAAAAAACATTTGAAGTGCCACATTAGAATGGAAAAAAAGGGAGGGCAATGTATCTATGCCATTGATTTAGGGTATATATTATTGCACTGGCCAGTCTTAACCAATCATTTTATTTTATGTGCAGGAAATTGAACGTCTTAAAAGTGAGAAGCCAACATGGGAGAGGAGGTTACGATGGGATGGCATGAGGTCGGTTTTTGGAGGGCAGCCATCTTTCCTATGGATTAATCCTTTCGCAGGTTTGCAAGTCAGACGCTTCCTGAGAACAAGGAAAGGGGGTACAGAGTTCTCCGTCTGAACTGTCTTCTTGTTCCACTGGAATTATCCCAAACTTATTTATTTTATGTAAGGAAAATCACTCCTGCTATCAACAGGGTCAAAGATAAAGAGATGAAAAAAATGCAAGTATTTCCTTCCGCAAAGATTTTTTTTAAAAGCAGTCTATGGCCAGCATGAACAAGGATTTAAAATGAAGTCAGTTCTAAATCTAATTTATAATTATACAGGGTTTTTTTGTTTTGTTTTTCCTTTGTACTAGTCAACCTGCCCATTTTTTATTAATCAACTTTTTTTATTCATCAATTTTTTGAATGACAAGCTGAATGACTTTTTGTGCATTATGCAATTCTGTTTCAATGCTGTTTAGCTGATTTTTGTTTCACTTTTCTGTACTGTATTACTGGAAGATTTGATTTTCTTGATGTTGGACAAAGCTACAAACCTTGAACACCCTGACTGTACAATATAAGTGTGTAAGCATCGGCATGCAGATAGCAGAGATCGGCTGTAGTGTGAGCATGCAGGTGTCATAATGGCAGTAATAAGGCATTTTTTATATATATATATATATATGAGATCCAAAGGTGCACTCCGTTAACTCGGTCGATTCCTGGGTGCCAGCCAAAGTGGGTAAATATTTGCAGAAAGAAGCGACACTCACAGGTTGTTTTTCAGTGCAGATAAGTTGTGCTTTATTCCACTCATATATATCTATATATATATATATCTATATATATATATCTATATCTCTTTCAATTGCTAACATTATTCATCGTTCATTTCATCCACTTTTACTTTCCATCTGTGCAGTCCTTGTTTTCACTCCTTTATTCTGCTGCTACTGTCTGCCATTTTGGCATTTAATCCTCATATACCGAATCTGGAAGTTAAGTGAAACATACGAGTCTTCTTAAAACATGGAATCTTGTAGCTAGGATAGAAAAGGAGTGTCAAACTATTTATGAACCAAAGCTAAATGAACTCTGCACAGTTCCTATACAAAAATGGAGATCTGATTCCTTTTGCATTTCCATGGGTGACTGCCACTCTCTCTCATTTACCATTCCTTTCAGATTCATTGAGTGAACTGCTTGTAAGTGGATGAATCTTGTTTGATAAAATGTTTGCAATGGGAAATTGAGTTAGGTTGGTGCTGGTCTTTGTTTTTAATGTATAGCATACATGTATGTTTTGGCTGGAAGCAGCCATTGGCATTTTCAGCATGTATGTTTCCATTTAAGCCTCTAATGCAATTGGCGTAAAAACTGTCATGGCGCTCACCTTTGCTGATTGCATTCCATAGGTTAGTGTCTGAATTATTGCATGTGTAAAATATTCATCTCACCTGGGAGTGAAAGTTGTGTTATTGCCATTCATTAAAGTATGATATTGTAAAAGGAGGGGGCAAGTTATGGGGTCCTCTTATGCACTGACTTCTGAAATAAAGCATTCAGATTCTTACAGTTAAAACACTACGCTGCTTACACCTACGGTATGGAATAGGGATCAGTTCCAGTATTACAGTATATTAAACATGGGAATATTTCATTACATACTGCTTCTGTTGTTTCCCTAAAATGACAGATAAATTGAAAGACTGGATACATGCTATCTCACTGAATACTACCCATACCCATATCTACTCTAGCTAAGGATCTTTATACCTTTCGTTATTTATTTAATTTATTGCTGGCTGACCTATCAGCTGCTTGCGTGCAGTTAAACTATGTTCTTTGTTTCATAGTGAAGTGTAGCTTTGAAACGGAAGAGCTTTTTGTCTGGATCATCGCATGTGTGTTGTAGCGTGTCTTACCCTTTACATGCCAGGGCCCCCTAATCACGCGAGGTTCATTGTGAGAATGAATAATGTACGGTATCGCCACAATGTTAATGCAGGTGTTGTCGTTTTGTTCGCACCGAATGGCTTAAAAAAACAAAACATAATTTAGCAAATTCAAATTAGCTCACGCTGAAGGGCAGATTTACTAAAATTAAGTTTTTAGCCGTATATGAAAAGTCGAGCTGCATGCAAACTTACAGGAAAGTCTTGCATCAGAATATTTTTTTTTATGTGGGGGAGGGGCAGTAAATACCCATAAAAAGATTGATATATAATTATTAAATATTAATATATATATATAGATTGAAGTATATCTCTCCCATACTTTAGAGATGTAAAAACCTTGATTAGTCTTAAAGTGACACTTTACCATGCTCCATTATGTACCTTATAAAGTGTATGAAAAAACTGCCCATATGCTATGCTAACTGTTTCTTTGGAAATTGCTCCTAAGATCAGTTATCAGGCAAGTAAGAAAGACATCTGGCTAGGTCATTACCTGGAGCCTCACATTCTAAATTAGATTTGGGGGGTGGGGTTCCTACACGCTGGGCACTGCTCTTGAAGAACAAACTTATACATACCTACCTATGATATTTGCATTAGTCCTACTTCCAAGCAAATCATCCTTGGCATCTAGATGGAAACACAAAAAGACCAAACCTAACAAGAGCGTTGGAGCAGAGGCATGGGGTCCAATCCACACCACTGGTGCTCAAGATGGGCATTCATTAGATATATGAACCATATAGCATCAGTTTATAAATAAGAATCTGCTCTAGAAGCCCTTCAAAGGGGGCCACACTGGTTGTTATAGGTGATTTGATGACAAAAATGCATATATAGTGATGTAGAGTCTCTATTTACATATGAACATCCTCTGACATCTTGTACATAATATACAAACTACTTCCAGAGGTGTGATTATATAAGGAGATATTGTCTACTGGGGGAATATTTTATTCAAAGCGTTCAGGGGGGTGGAGCCCAAATGTTTTCCTGTGAGGTGCAGGATCTAGTTTAACCACTATACTATACAGTATATGCATTTTACTTGTTCTTTCTGGTCATTATATAGCCTGTACCAGTGTAGAACCAGTGACAACCCCTCTGAAAGGCTTGTGGAGCTGTTTTAAGACATACCATAATGTCATATGGCTATTTGCTATCATAAGATTTTGTAACTACCCATATTGATGTGTTATCTGTGCTGTGTTTGGAGCTTTTTATTTTCCTTCTTAATGCTTTCCATTTTATGCACAGCCTATGTGTATGATTTATTTGTGGACCATTCTTGAATTCATTTAGGGGCAGATTTATCAAAATGTGACACAAGAACGCACCACAGAAAAAAGCACCCATGTTCTATTCATTCCTTTGGGATTTTTAAAAGCCTATTTATCAAATAATCCTAAAAAGCCCATAGGAATGAACAGAAAGTGAGTTTTTTCTGTGGGGAGTTCTAACCTTATATTTTTTATAAATCTGCCGCTTAGGGTAGGACTACACAGACGTTTTCTACGCGATCAGATGCGCTGAGACAAAACGCAGGCGATAAATCCCATTAGACAGAAATCAGGTAAAAGTTAGAAATGTCAGATGAAGTCACAGCGTTGATCCGACACGACTGTCAGACACAGACGATGTATGCTGCGTCTGCATCCGACAGTGGTGTTGCGTCGAATCAACGCTGCGACTTCACCCAACATATTTTTTGAGATTTTTTTTTTTTCTCATTCTTTCACTTACCCCTGGGTGTTTTTTTGTCATGGAAAGCATGTTTGCCCTATGGTTAAATGGGAATTCTGTGCAATTTGATGGAGATCTACCCATCTTAACTCTACTAAGAACAATGTTTGAGTTCTACACTTTTCCAGTTGGCTGTTGCTTCAGTCAGTAGGGTTGACAACCCTAACGCTAGCTCTAAGATTGAAACTTATCGAACAATCTGTTATTCTTGTTTTAATTCTCTAACAAAATTTGAACAATTTTTAACGAATATACATTCCCTTCTAACAATTCTACAGGCAAATGGACCATTGTCGGACCATTGTCAATCAGTCTCTAAAGCTCCATAGTCATTAGGGTGCTTCTCTTCTGCTTACATCAAGCACCCAAATATGACTGGTTGTAGCTAGCCACATCAAATATGGCCACACAGGGGACCCAGTAACTAGGGATGCAGCGAATCCACTATTTTGGATTTGGCCGAACCACTGAATCCTTTGCGAAAGATTCTGGCGGAATACCGAACCGAATCCTAATTTGCATATGCAAATTGGGGGTGGGAAGGGAAAAACTTTTTTACTTCCTTGTTTTGTGACAAAAAGTCACGTGATTTCCCTCCCCGCCGCTAATTTACATATGGAAATTAGGATTCGGATTTGGTTTGGCCGGGCAGAAGGATTCGCCCGAATCCTGCTGAAAAAGGCCGAATCCCGAACTGAATCCTGGATTCAGTGCATCCCTACCAGTAACCCACGTGCCATTGGCTTTGTCTGTATGTTGCCCCAGCTTTTCTTAAAACTTCAGCAAACTGAAATTGTAATCTCATTATCAAAATCATTTATGTTTTTAACAATGTTACTTCATCTACATGTTGCTCAGTGTCTTCTTGCTTTGCTTGTTAGAAACTTAATTGGCAAAAAAAGTATATTATGTCCCTGTGATCGTAATGGGGGCTTGCAGCATGTTAAATGTGATTTGTTTGCTACGTAAATGGATCCAGTTTCTCCTCTCCTTTTTATATGCCTTTTATTTGCTACAGATAGTTGCTGCTGTAAAATAATTCTCTTTTGAAATAACTGGGAACTTTGACATTGTCAGTCCTGTTGGCCGTAAATACAGAAAGTTATCACAGAGTTGCAAGTTTACTTCAATCATAATGTTCTTAGCTACTTGAAATCTTTTTTTTACATCCTTTGTTTAATTGTAATTTTATATGTAAAATAAATTTGCTATCAACCGAGTTGTTTGTTTTTTGTAACTTGACAAAAATGAATTCATTGGGTAAAAGTAAAGCTTTATGGGTGAAGCACCAAAATTACTCTCCACCAAGCTGAAATTTTATTTCTACTGCAAACTGCAAAGGATGGCAAATTTAGGTGAAATTCTAGTTGCCAGAGATGTAATAATGTTAGTGAGAGAACCTCAAAATAATGAGGATTGTACAGTTCATTTGCAAGTGCAGAAAAAGATGAGGTTCTGCCCAAAAACTCTCAAACACATTTTTGAGAAGGAAATCTGGTTCAAGTAGTGACGGGAGCTTTCCATTCAGGCAAATGCCAGTGTTAAACCATCCTATCATTTTCTGCACTTCTTTATGTTTCCCCTCTTTCTTCACTTGATCTTTATTGTTTTCATTATTTTTTCTTCTGACTCTTTCCAGCTTTTTAAAGGAAGTCACTGACTGCATCTAAACACAAATGCTCTGAAAGGCTACATATTTAATGCCATTGCCACTTTTTATCACTCGTCTTTCTATGGTGGCCTCTTCTATTCCTATTCCAGCCTCTTATTTGACTCAATGCACGGTTGCTATGGTAATTTTGGCCCTAGCAACCAGATTGCGGATATTACAAACCGAGAGCTGCTGAATAAAAACCCAAATAACTCAAAAACCACAAATAATAATAATAATTAATACTGATTGTTAATTGTCTCAGACTAGCACTCCCTACATCAGTGCTGTCCAACTTCTGTGGTACAGAAGCCCGAAATTTTTCTTGTCTACATGGTGGAGGGCCAATAAAAGAAGCCAGTGTTATCCACTCCTTGTTTTTAGTCACACCCACTTTAAACCGAACCGATGTTACCCCATGTCCACATTATAGCACACTAAAAACCAAATGGTTGGTGCTCGCTGCGATATCACTCATATGTGAAAAAAGTTGTCATATTAAGACATACCCTTAAATCCATATACCTCCTCCACCCCTGTGGATAACCCAGTACCCCCAGCATATGATTAAACACCTTTGGGCCCCTAACAATAATTTTCAAATGCTAACAAACCCCCAGAAAAAAAATACCAGACTTCCACTGGCAGATCAGGGCACACAAACGGAACACAGGGAAGGCAGAGTATGGCCCACCCAATCACAATAGGGCAGGCAGAGTATGACACACACAAGGAGCATAGGGCTGGCAGAGTATAACAAACAGGGAACATAGAGCAGGCAAAGTATAGCACACACAGGGAGCATAAGGAAGGCAAATCAGAGCAGGAGACAGGGAAACCCATTAGGACCACTCTAAGATGTACTACATACAGTGACACATTGCTGGTGCTCCATTAGCATTTTGAATAAGGTGTGAACAACGTGGGCAGTTTTAGTCTAGTTCTCAGGTGTGAACAGTTCAGGGATTTAGGGGTGTGAACAATAGAGGTGTCCCGGTGTAAATAATGCAGGGGGATTACATGGGTGAACAATACAGGGCATTAAAGACTGAATTTGATTAAACAATTCAGGGGCCAGTTAATCTCTGTAGTGAAACCCTTTACAGTTTATACATGGTAAACAGTCACAGCAGGCAGACTTTCACATGGGGGGCCACACAGAGGGGGGTAGCGGGCCACCAGTTGGACAGCCCTGCCCTACATCATACCTAAATAAATATGAACAACCCTTTAACGAAAATGTTAATCATTCTTCACATGCAAGATATTTAGTGCTAAGTTCAAATTGTGAGGCAAAAATTATGAGTGCAGTACTCATTATAAAACTTTCAAAATACAGTAGAACCCCCTCATTTTGCAGGGGAACAACAAAAAGGGTGTAAAATTGAGGTTTGACTATAATAAAAATGAACAACCAGACACATTCTACTGGTTTTTTTTTATTTATTTGAAATTAAAATAACTATTTGCTTGACGATAGCAGCATTTGCTACCTCAAAGGTAAGGCCAACATTGACAATCTTAAATGCTGGCAAATGTCCTTTGATTTAAAAGCATTAATGGATGGTGAGAAAAGGGTGTATTTTTCATCAGTACCAAGTATGTAAGCAGCCAGCGGTCAGGAAGATGAGTTTCAGGTTGTCTTCACATCTTAATTCCTTGTGAATTTAGTGGAAAGTATAAACAATGATGCAATAATATAACTAGCCTTTGGTTTAGCTGAATACAAATTATAATGTCTTGAATTTATTGTGCTCCTCGAAATGACCAAACCCCTTGTTCATGTGCACCTTCACCAATGAGGAAAGCTGTTTATGACTTAACAGGGGTTATTGGAATCTTCAAGGATTAAAGCAGAAAGGACTGCGTTTTCTAAAATTACTATTGCACAGTTTAAAACATTATCAATAATAGCTTGAAGCTAAAATAATTGAATTTGTGTCCTATGTGCCTTTTATTTGTAGGGTCTCTGTAGTTCTCTCGCAGCACATTAAATGAATTTGCAGGCATGATGGTTTTCCTCTATAGTATTTCTTTTTTCGCAATGACCGTGCGCTGCATTAACGGGATGGAGGATACAGTGGCTGAGTTCATTTTGTAGTCTTCACTAGTTGGGTTGGTAGGAGGAGAAGGGAGAGAAGTTTCTGGAGATACTAAAAAAGAAAATGATACAGTAATGCTTAATTAGACTAGAATAGGCAGCCAGTAAGTTTCCATTCATGTTTGGTTAGTTAATACATCAGCAAGCAAACCAACATCATGTAACATGTGTAAGGTTTTAGGTGGCGAATATTCTTATTCGCACTGTTTCCATGGTGATAAATCTCACATTCGTATTTACATTTGAATAGGGCGATTAACATTTTAATGTGTGAATTGTAAAAATTCGAATTTACTATTCGACCCTTGATAATCTGCCCCATAATGTGTAATCCTGTGCAAAACATGGGCAATAAAAGCAAAATTTTGCAAATGTTATTCCTACTTAGATTCACATATAATCCCGACATCAGACTATGATTTTATTGAAAGAAATGATCTCAGGAGATTTAAGAACAAGATTTGCATTAATTTCGCAAAATATTGTTTTCATATAGTGTTAAATATCTAAACCGGTTCCATATTCTCCCTGAATTCTTACAGTCCAACTTCCCTAGCACATTTACACATACTAAGATCAACTTAATTATTATCCAGTCAATCTGCCAGTATGTTTTTGGAGTTTGGGGAGAAACTTGGTTATCAGGAAGAAACCAACTCAGAGACAGGAGAACTTGCATAAGGTCTAAGTTGAACTCAGGATCTCAATGCTGCAAGTCAGTTGTGCTAACCAATGAACCTTCCCTCCACCCATGTTTTCCAGCATCTGATATGTCAGCCAGATTCCTAGACCTGGATGGATTGTTATGGGGCAAGGTAGCCATGTTAGGTTCTCGTACATGAAGTGGGCCGGCCTAAATTGTGTAAATGATAACAAGTGGCTGAAAACCAACAGTTTTAGTTTTACAGCCAACAACAAAGCAAATACTTACAAGAGGATACAGTGTGTATCACTGAATGAAGGTTGTGAGAATGGACTGTGGGTCCTGGAAGTAGATCAAGGTTCAAGTTGGAATGTCCTGAATTAATATATTGACCTCCATCCATAGTTGTTCCTGTAGATGCAATAGAAAAGGTATCAACTTTCACACATTCACCGAAACTGGGAAAACTCTGATCTTGAAACCGTTTCCTTATTTAGAGTATGCTAGCAAAACTACCTAAATTAGGGTAAAAAAAAATGTTCAGGGTAAAATTTTTACCCTGAGACTCAAGAACTGCATGAGTAGAATCTAAGCAGCAGTATTTAGAGATGCATAGAAAGCAAAAAGAATACTGTATGTGTAAGGCAGGTATAAGAAATGACATTTGGGGGCAGATTTATCAAGGGTCGAAGTGAATTCGAGGGAATTTTCGAAGTAAAAAAATTCGAAATTCAAAGTAATTTTTTTGGATACTTCGACAATCAAATAGGATACTACGACTTTGAATTCGATTTGAAGTAAAATCGTTCGAATATTTGATAATCGAAGTACTGTATTTTTAAAAAAAACTGACTTCAATTCTTCGCCAAATTAAATCAGCTGAAGTGCTCTGTTAGCCTATGGGGACCTGCTAGAGCATTTTTCTAAGTTTTTGGAAGTCGAAGTAAAATCGTTCGATCGATCGCTGAAATCCTTCGAATCGTTCGATTCGAAGGATTTGATCGTTGATCGAACGATTTTACGTCGACCGCAGGATACCCAAATTAGTTGAAAAGACAGCCAGTAAATTTACATTCATGTTTGGTTAGTTAATACATTAGCAAGCAAACCAACATCCCTTCCAAAAGAAATGCAGAACATGTGTAAGGTTTTAGGTGGCGAATATTCGCATTAGGACTGTTTCCATGGTTTAGGTGTGATAAATCTCACATTCGTATTTACATTTGAATAGGGCGATTAAAATTTTAATGTGGGAATTTTGACACTCAAAAATTCTAATTTACGATTCGACCCATGATAATCTGCCCCATAATGTGTAATCCTGTGCAAAACTTCGGCAATAAAAGCAATGTTATTCCTACTTAGATTGACATATAATTTTCGAAGTAAAAAAATTCGAAATTCAAAGTAATTATTTTGGATACTTCAACAATCGAATAGGATACTATGACTTCGAATTTGATTCGAAGTAAATATCGTTTGAATATTTGATAATCTAAGTACTGTCTCTTTAAAAAAACTTCGACTTCAATTCTTCGCCAAATTAAATCTGAAGTGCTATGTTAGTCTTTTTTGAAGTAAAATCTTTCGATCGATCCCTGAAATCCTTCAAATCGTTCGATTTGAAGCATTTGATCGTTGATCGAACGATTTTACTTTGACCGCAGGATACCCAAATTCGATGAAAAAAAACTTTGACTTTGATATTCAAAGTCAAAGTATTTCAATTCGATGGTCGAATTTCGAAGTATTTTTAACTTCGAAATTCGACCCTTGATAAATCTGCCCCTTAATGTAATTCAGTTATACTGTACCTCCCAGCAACATCTCCTGCAGTAAGCTGTCTATCCGAGCAACTCCAAAGAGCTTTGCAAATTGAACCTGTTCGATCATTTGCCACGTGATACTCTGGAGTGGCGGAAGGAGGAGAAGGATGTCGCTAAACCTCCCTCTGGAATCAAACTGCCGGTCATTAATATAATCTTCCAGATTTACTTGTACCTGGAACCGCATATTCTTCACTTTTGTTTGGTCACTAAGTCCTTTACAATCTGAAAAAAATCAGAATGTTACTTTTTTAAAAACACCAGAGGCACAGGATAGACAGCAGATAACAGATACGTTTGTTAGTATACAATGGGATTCTTCAGAATTATCTGTTATCTACTGTGTATCCTGTGCTTAAATGGTTGCCCCATGGCTACACAGCAGCTTGTTTATATAAACTATAATAGTGTTTCTGAAGCAAACACGTACATTTTACTAGTGCAGAGCAACGCTACATTATAACTGAAATACTTTAAAAACGCTTTAATTTTTCGGTATGACTGTTAATAGAGATTATACATTATTTGCATCAGTCCCTGTTCCAGTGAAGCCTGCAGTCTAAATTCCCTTTAACATGAAATTTTTATCAAGAACCAATTATACTACCTGTATATTTTAGGAGAGTAGGTGGAAACCGACACAAACATACAAACCCCCTTTGCCTTTATAATTTACTAAATTGTGCAAAAAAAGTGCAACCAAAGTGTGGAAGAAGGAGAAGATATTCTTATTAGGGATGCACCGAATCCAGGATTCGGTTCAGGATTCGGCCGGGATTCGGCCTTTTTCAGCAGGATTCAGATTCGGCCGAACCGAATCCTAATTTGCATATGTAAATTAGGGGCGGGGAGGGAAATCACGTGACTTTTTGTCACGAAACAAGGAAGTAAAAAATGTTTTCCCCTTCCCATCCCTAATTTGCATATGCAAATTAGGGTTTGGATTCGGTTCGGTATTCGGCCGAATCTTTTGCAAAAGATTCGGGGGTTCGGCCGAATCCAAAAAAGTGGATTCGGTGCATCCCTAATTCTTTTACCCTTTTTATAACTCTACCTGTTCTTTATACTTGCAATATGGTGGAAATAGTTTCAAGTGGGAGAGCAGAGGTTATTATACAATGTTTTAATTCCCTCCTTAAAGGCAGAGCCGTAAAAAAACGTTTGTTTGAAAACAATGTGGTCAACCGCCCCTCTATCTGCCGGTCAACCTGGTACATTCTTTGCACAAGCACAGTGAATTTATCATTATGGTGGCCCATCACTTAATCAGTGGCCACAATATATATATAGGAGAGTGGCTATTAACTGAAATCCTCTGTGATAAAAAGTACAGTATATAAATTAGAGATTTTTGTGCAAACTGAACAAAATATTTATAATATCTGGAAATGTACCAGCTTGTTTTGCTGTTACTCACAGTTGTGTTTCTCTTACCAGGATCAAAGAATATAATTGCTTTCAGGCATACGTATTCATTGTCATCAATTTGAATTTCACGCAAAGGTTTCACAAGCTCATCTAATATTCGGCAAGCAACGCGGGCAATTTCAAGCTCTGGGCAATGCATTGGCATGATGAAATCATTACCTGCAACAGAAACATTATTTAAACAGTAAGCTCTTTGGGACAAGAACAAACCTCTTTACCACCTAGTAACTGCTGTGTAAGATTGCAAATCCTACAGCAATTTACCATTACAAAAGTGTGTGTTTTCTCTTTCCTTGTCACTAAAGAGTAAGGTGCACCCCTATACAGTGTCTTGCAAAACTATTCAGAGGCTTGCCCACTATTGTTCCCTGAAATTTCTTTCATGTGACCTTTCTATAACATCGGTAGAGAGAAAAATCTGAAGAAGAATGTAAAAAACGGAAAGATGTTTTTTGCATAAGTATTTAATTCTCACAACTTACTATACTAAATCATACCCTTTTAAGAAATAACAGCTTTAAAGCTTTTGGGGTACATTTTATTAGCTTTGCACACTGTGTGGGACTCATTTGGGCTCATTTATTGGTTGTTGCAGGGGCATAAATAGGCTTTCCCAAGACTCCTGCCGCCTTCTCCTGTTAGGGGGGCAGCAACGGGCGTTAGCAGGATATGGGTGAAAGAGGTGGGATGTACTGATTCTTATCGCCTCCTAATATATTTTGCAAGGAACTTTATATATCTTTCTTTAACCTTGGTATGGGTCAAAAAAAGCTTGAACCACAAAGTTTTAAACCCATAGTTTCTGAAAAACGTTCTAGAAAAAGCAGAGTTGTGCGCTTACTAAGAACCCATCTAACTAAGGCAACACTGATATAGTGATGGGTAACTAAGGAGTGCAAGTTTCAGATAGGACAATAAGGCTTATGTATATCCCTACTGCATCTTACCAAGTAACAGAAAATCTTTATAAGGAAGTGAACGTTTAGCAACTCCCAAGAGAAGGTGAGACCCAGCATGTGCCCTGAGCAGTGCAACCTGTGGAGAGCATAAATACAAATATTCACGCAGTGTTATGTTGGCTGGAACAAACTGTCAAGTTCTAAGCAGAACCCTTAAGGTGGCCATACACGGGCAGATAAAGCTGCCGATATTGGTTGTTACCAATTTGACAGCTTATCTGCCCGTGTATGGGGGCTTCCGACGGGTCTTCCCGATCGATATATGGCCACGATATAGATCGGGAAGGTTTGATTTTTACCCGACCGACCCGTCGGAGCCAATTGGCGTATTGTAATTCGATCGTTCGACCATACGGTTGAACGTTCGGATTACCCCCGATATAGCCATGCCATTAGTGACATATCGGGGAAAGATCCGCTCGTTTGGCGATGTCGCCAAACGAGCGGATCTTTGAGTCTATGGCCAGCTTTTGTTTTTTATGGCCACATTTGTTTTTGATTCAAGAAAATCCTAGAAAGAAATTGTGAATTCAAGAATTTTCAAGATTTATGAATTGGAAAAATATCTGAGCTCTATAAGGCAGTGAACATTTAGCAATCTTGAAAATTCAAAACTTTTGAATTTGAAAATATTTCACAATTCACAAATTCTTATTAGGATTGTCTTGAATCAAGGCAAAAAAAACAAATGTGAATTTTAAATAAATGAATGAAAAACTGAATGAATTAATGTGCTTACTAAAAGCTGCTGCGTTTCTGTAGCACTCAAATGGAAGGTGTATTGTCAGCATTCGGGCTTTTTTATATTTCAAGTTTCAGCATTTAACAGCATACTGTATAACAATGTGTTGGTGGCAATTGAGCACCTCCTCCTTCAAACTAATGCAACTGAGTAAAGGTGGCCATACACAGAGAGATCCGCTCTTTTGGCAATGTCGCCAAATGAGCGGATCTCTCCCCGATATGCCCACCTTGAGGTGGGCAATATCGGCTGATCCGATCGTGGGCCCTAGGGCCCAACGATCAGATCCTAACGAATGGTAACGGGCGGTCGGATCGAGGGACCGCATCAACGAACAGATGATTTTTAGTCCCATCGATCGAGATCTGGCCGACTTTCGGTCAAATCTCAATCGGGGAAGCCTGTCGGGGGGCCCCATACACGGGCCAATAAGCTGCTGACTCGACCTGTCGGGAGCTTTTATCGGCCTGTGTATGGCCACTTTTAAGTCCAATTTCACATATTCCATAACTATAATTGAGTTTAATCATGTTTTTTTTCAAGCAATCAAATTCTAAAACAAAAATCTATAAATTGCCCTCCCAGTTTATCACACAACACAAAATACTATTTCTGAGTTTTCAGCTTTAGTTGGCATGCCACTAATTTCTTGATAATTTATTTTTACCAATTACAGCTCTGGAGTCTTTATCTTTTTCATTTCAAATATTCAGATTAAGCTGCAGCTTAAATAGGCATTTTTTTTAGGCTCCAGTTTACCTGATCATCGAGAGGAAGTTCACAGAAGGCTGGGATGTATTTAGCCCACTCTACCAGGAGAAGGAGCTGTTGTTTCATGGACTCACAGACATCACTAATAGAGGCAACTTTCTTCATGGAAATATCAGAACTATGAACTGGGCTCACAGGTGAGTACTGCAGGAAAAGCCACAAAGAGAAATTTGTGTATTAAAAATCTGAATGAACGAATGGTTATATGAAATGCAAAAAGACTGAAGCTTTCTGTCTAGTTGCAGTTTAATAGCACATACAGACTTATTCCATTTATTTTAAACTAGACTCTAAGGGGCAGATTTATCAAAGGTTGAAGTTTGAAGTTAAAAAAACGTCGAACTTCGAATTCAAAAAGACCAACCGAATGGTGGTCGAAGTTTTTTCGGGTCAAAGTGGGCCTACTTCGAATCATTAGATTCGAAGTAGCGCTACTTTGATTCGAAGTTTTTTTAACTTCGACCTTCGATCTCCCAAACTCCCCCAATTGCCTCCATACAGGTTCTAGGAGGTCCCCCATAGGTTAAAACAGCACTTCGGCAGCTTTTAGGTGGCGAATGGTCGAAGTCGAAGTTTTAAAGAGACAGTACATGATAAATTTCGATATTCAAGTTTTTTTTCAACTTCAAATCGAAGTTGGACTATTCGATGGTTGAAGTACCCAAGTTTTTAACTTTGAACCTTCACTTCGACCTTTGATAAATCTGCCCCTAAATGCTGCCGCTTACAACATTTTTAAATTCTATTGGGGGCCACCCTGGTTATTCCTCTCACTTTTATTTTTGCATTACGTATGTAATAACAGTCTCTTTGGGTCTAATATTACACAATTACCATAAGTAATAAGTTTAAATACATTTTTTTGTTTTGTTTTTTGAAGTATGGACTTATGAGTGGATGTGGGGTCTCAATTAAACCTCCAGGAGGCACTCATTGATTGACTATCCCATAAGACTTTTCCTGATACTCTTTGTTCCCTGAAAAATGTGTCATTTTTCCTGGCATCTGCACAAAGACAAGCTATCCAGAGCACATACTGGGTGCTGTGAGTGGAGACATTGTGCAGAGTTCTGTTGCATTCCTACAGGACTTGATTTTAATGCACTGCAAGAGTTTATTTCAAGGGAGTTAGGCAAGGGAGGAAGCATTTATGTACTGAATATTTATCTTAATCTAGACAGGAGCAAAAATAAATGTTCAGAGGATCATAACGGACATATTGAGAAATGTAATCCTGGCTTTCTACTCCATAGACAGCACATACAGCATATATTAGATCTACAGTATTTTGCAGAACAGCAAAGTGCAATTTAAGTTTGATTTTTTCTGTTTTTTCTGTTTTGTCTTCACAGCAATTTGGTACGGGTATGAGTCCTGTCATCCAGAATGCTCGAGATCAGGTTTTTTCGGATACTGGGGTTTTACATAATTTGGTCTCCATACTTTAAACCTACCAAAACATAATTTAAACATTAAATAATCCCAAAGGTATTGTTTTGTCTCGTGCCAGGCCCCCCCGCATAGGGGCTCCTGCACACATACCCTGCCCCTGCGCACAGGGAGGCGGAAAGGGGGGATTTTAACACTATAAAGGAAACAGACCCCCTCCCCCCCCCTCGACCGCGGGTTCTGCTTCCTCTATAGTTACACCAGTGCTTTGTCTCCAATAAGGATTCATTATTTCCTAGTTAGAATAAAGTACAAGGTATTATTTTATTGCAGACATTTTTTTTTTTTAAAAAATGCTAACTATTCGCTTAAAATAGAGTCTATGGGAGATGGCCTTCCGTTCTGGAGAAAGGGTTTTCAGATAACAGATCCTATACCTGTATATGTTTTCAGAGCGATGAAGAACAGATACAAAGAGGTAATGTGATTGGTGATAATTAAAATCAGTTGCCACCTTTTCTGGAAAAAAATACCTGCCTATAAATATTTATCTTTTTTCCCTATTAATAACATTGGGATCAACCATCATTTTTACAGACCAGGCCGGGAATATATCGGCAAGGTGGCAACCCTATACACAGAAAGGTACAGAAATAATTGTTCTAATGTTGAGAGTCATTTTACCTCATTATGCAATTTTAGCTCTGATGGACCACAAAATGAGAACTGGAGATCCCCTGCTATATAATGCAGTACCTGGGTTTTTTATTGGCATGGGTAATAAGGGTTTTTCCACAGGACAGCTTAATTATATAAGATAAACTCTTTTGGTGCTGCACAGTCTCCATAAGACTATGTAATTTTATCAGTAAAATAACACTTGATTCTATGTAGGGTGTTTTAGGTTTAGCTAGTTGGCCATGTAAGGCTTATCAGAATTGGGGGAAAATGGAATTGGATAGATTATTTAATTTACCAATTTTTTGGGAATGCTGTCTTCAACCAGGTATTACTACTTATGCAGCCACAGGGCAAATATGCCAATCAATAGGCATCAGCAAACATAAAGTGAATTATGGAGCAAAATATGTCCTCCAAAATGTGTTGTTTTTATAACTCCATTGAGGTGAGAAGGAGTCATTTGCTTGCTGTAGAAGTTGCCTGCACATCTGCCAGATCCTTAGAAATATTTGCAAATTTGCCCACCAACCATTGTAGAAACACAGCTCTCTGGCCTAGCAAGGGACATGCAATTTTTCTGAGAATATATAATGAAGAAAGAAATAATAAAAATCTGTTTTACCTGATGCACCATTGCTTCAGCCTGTGTAAGAACATTGATGGACAGGGAACCATTGTCTTCATAGCTGCTTCTGCGCATACTTATCCGGTCACGCTCGTTCTGCACAGCTGTAACAGAAAAAGGCACCATTCATATAGTATATTATGCTTAGGGTTGCCACCTGGGCGATCATTTACTGGCCTGGCCCATAAAAGTGGTGCTTTTTATAATGTTATTAATATGCTAATGTTATTAATAAGAAAGGAAAAAATATAGGAAGGAAGGTATATTTTCCAGAAAAGGTGGTGACCCTAATTATGTTTAGTATTCTACCAAATTAAACTTTAAGGTATTGTTGCCATTCTCTGAAAAAATGGATCATTATTCCTCTCTAATTATTTATTCTCCTATAATTACAAAGGCATCAAGTATCATTTTGCCATTTGAGCTGGTAGCTCAACCTTGCTCGTTTGCAGCTGCCTGTGCGTCCTCGTTTGTGGACAGCCATGCACACACATCTCTGTCTGCACACGGCTGCACGGAGCACCGTGACCAGCCGGGTTGCCTGTGGGAACCCCACTGCCATTGTCCGGCACTGATTATACCAACTCTGTAATCTCACCATCTAGAGATGGTGAAAAACCATGAGAGACAGCGCTAGCTTTGTATATTCTGCATGCCTGGCATTGGGGGAACTTCTGTTCCAATGAAATTCTCAGTGATCTTCTTTTAAATTATACCCCTCAAACAATGTAGGTCTTTATAGAAATATATTGAATAAAACAGCTCATATGTAAAACCCTGCTTCATGTACTGTAAATAAACCATTTTCATAATAATATACTTTTTTAGTAGTATGTGCCATTAGGTAATAATAAATAGAAAACTGCCATTTTAAAAAAAATAAGGACTGCCCCCTGGGATCATATCATTCACGGTGAACACAAACATACCACACAAACCATACTTGTTAGGTCACATGAGTCAATTAATAAACAAAGTTCTGCCTTTTGCTTCCGCACTTCTTTCTGTTACAGTTAGAGCTGCAGTATTTCTGGTCAGGTGATCTCTGAGGCAGCACACAGACCATCACTAAATGGTGGTTCAAGGCAAGAGATGTAAAAGGGCAATATTTATTTAAATATACTGTATATTCCAGTTTGGTAAGATTCTTTAATACGCCACTTAATTTGATATAAACTGTTGCTCAAGTATTTATTTTGGGGTTATAGTTTTCCTTTAATTATTTTGTCTCCTTGTGTTAATATAGACTGAGGCCATGATGAGCCATATATATATATATATATATATATATATATATATATATACTCTGTGGGTGAGGTGACAGGCAAATTCTGTCCACTTGCATGTATAAGGGTGGCAGACAGGGAGATTAGTCGCCCATCGACAAATCTCCCCTACTTCGGGCGACTAATCTCCCCAAATGCCTTCCTGCTGGCAAGAATACGAAACGCTGACGGGATGGCCTACATTTCACGAGGAAACATCAGGGCGACTTCACAAATCCAAAGCGATGCGTATGCCATCCCGCCAGCAATTCGTATTCTAGCCGACGGGAAGGCATTTTCGGGAGATTAGTTGCCCGAAGTAGAGAAGACTTGTCTCTTGTTACCTAGGGAGATTGCCACTACATTGACAGTAAGTAAGCTTGTCAATTTCCTTGACTTTTCTTGTGTATAAATGCAATATTCAAAGACTAATGAGCACACATTATGCTTAGCCCTTACATGCAATGTGAGAGGCATATGCACAATGTCTGGCATTTTGGGGGACTTCCGGGCATGGAAAGTGGTCCCTCATGGTGCTTGCCAGAATGCCAGTGATCACTTGTGAACTAACTTACTCAGTGTCCCTGTGTTTATATGGGCTAAGGCTATGTTTGGGCATGTTTCACAGAGTCTATTTAATCATGTTTCTGCTGTGAGTGTGCAAGTGCGTGAGAAAGAGAAAGCAGTGTTAAAGAGCAGGGCTAAAATGAGAGATTAATCAGTACATTTGAATGTTCAAAGGGCTTAATTATCTTAGAGCATTACATATTTCTCTAAACAAGTTAAGATAAATCAGGTTCATGATTTAAACTTGATCCTACAGTGCTTAACATGAGTGACTTCTTAGGGAGCATTTCAGAGTGACGTGAGGGGCTAATTTTTAAGTTATAGGTTGTGTAAAGCTCCAAAAATATACACTACCTGTAAAATTGCTCAGAGTAGGGCTTCCTGGACAAGCCAAAGTGGAGGGAGGGAAGCTTTGACCGGGCTAGGCAGGCTATAGGCAATAAGGGGTCAGGATTGGTGGTGAGGAAACGAAGGAGGACTTACCAGCAGGGTGTATCCAGGGAGAGAACTGGTTGGCAGCCATCTTTCTGGAACAGTCTGGTGAAGCAGCATCAGCATGGCTAGCGCTGATATTACAGCCATGCTGGAAGTCTTGAGGCAGCAGGCAGAGAAAAATGGCCCTGCTTGGTTGCGGGACCAGTTGGGGAGCATTAGTAACCCCCAGGGCAGCGAGGCGGGTCCCCTTAACAGGCCGCATCGCAGATGTAGGCCTCCAGCGCGCCTCAGCCCTGAGGCGTCTGGCAAGCAGCGTCGCACGGCCAGCCCGAGTGCGGGAGCAGTGAGGGCCCTGCGAGGTAATGGGGCGCCTATTCCCCCATCGGCAGCTGCGGTTTCCAGGGCCAGGAGCAGCGCCACAGGTCGCTCAGGAGAGCGGGCTCCTTCAGCCACAGCACGAGCAGGGGGGCGGAGCGCGCGCACCAGCCGCAGCTCAGTGCGGCGCCACAGAGGGAATGGCGCCTCTTCTCCCCTGCGCGTGCTATTATCGGCGCACAGTTCAAACACCTCACAAGGTCCCGGGGGGCATATACAGGGGGCCCCAAATGAACCCCCTATCACGCCAGGCAACGCCAGCGGGGCCCCTTCATCACCATGCCGGCCACCTAGGGTTCCTACACCTCCTGGCCCTAGCCCCAGTGGGAGGGGTCTCGGCAGCCAGGCAGCAGCTGCAGCATGGGGGCATGATGTTGTAACAGCCCATAGCAGGGCTCATGATGGGGTAGCCGGACAGCACAGAGAGAGGGGGGGCCATCCCAGCAGCAGCATGGATCCCAGCAGGGCCCCCAGACATGAACTGAGGCAGGAGAGTTTGGGGAGAGAATCATCAGCGAGGCCAGAGGGGCGGGACCGGCTGGACAGTCTGCACGGTTCAGACTCTGACAGTTCCCAGGACAGGACCACGCGCCGCAGCTGGCTGCCATCACGCTCCAGCAATAATAATACTGAAATAGCCGGTGCCAGAGCTAATAATGCAGGGGTGGTGCGAGCGGCTGACCGTATAGCAGATGCAGGACACCCAGACCAACGGCCGGAGGCTTCCCAGGCTGTTTCGGGTGGTGAGTACTTTGAGTTACCATTAATGCAGTCGCAGCGTGTAGTTTCAGCGCAAGCTGGACCTGGTGGGGCGCAGGGATCATTGTTGACCCTGTTTGAAGGGATTAGGAATATGGTGGCATCCTGGGAGACAGCAAAAGGGGGGACCCCCACGGCGGCTTCGGTGCAGGGGGCGAGCTCGGTCGGAACGGAAGGGCAAAGTACGACGGTACTTGCCATCCCTCCGCTGGGGGGGACGGAGCTTCCCGGGGCGGTGGCAAAGGTGGCGACCCCTGCAGGGCAACAAACTGCTGCGGTAGCCATAGGTGAGACTACAAGTGCGGGAGTCCAAGTGGCTGACACGGCTTTGGGGGGGTCCTACTATTGCTGTGCAGGTCCCTTAGGGGTTCATCTTAAGCCCGAAGTGAAGGAAAAGATTTGGAAAGGGGAGTTTATAGAGTTGTATTCGTTACTGCCCAGGGAAGATTTTATAGATGTGGAGGAAGAGAAAGATAAAGAGAAGGCAAAAAAGCGGGAGGAGGAGGAGAAGAAGCGGTATAGAAAAATTCCAAAAACATTTGGTACTTGGCTGAGGGCCTTTTGTATATATGCGGGGGTGCTGGGGGAAAAGCAACCCCAATTGTGTTCATCCCTCTTCTGCTATGTGGATGAGATCTGGTCGGCTAGCAGGGACTTTGGGGGATATGCATGGTGGAGGTACGATGAGCACTTCCGTCAACGGAAGGCTGCGCACCCCACCATGCGTTGGGATTATAAGGACATCAATTTATGGTTAAAGCTGATGGGCCCACAGAAGAGCTCGCCCTTTCAAGGGGGTGCCAGCGGGCTTAGCCAGCCCGGCTCGCTGGCAAACGCGAAAGAAGGGAAGCCGGTATGCTTTCAATTCAACGAGGGTCAGTGTCGGTGGCGGAACACGTGCCGATTTCGGCACGAATGCTCCGGTTGTGGTGGGGGGCACCCCTTCGCCAGATGTTTTAAGAAGGGCAAACCAGGCAATAAACCTGCAGAGGGAAAAGGGGATCACTCCCGTGAAGCTAAAGGGGATGGAGCGCTGGCTAAGTAGTTACAGCAGTCAGGCAGATGCCGTCTTGTTAAGGGATGGGTTCTCCCAGGGTTTTTGGATCCCTTTTCAGGAAACACCTGGGTTGGATTGTGGGAAGAATTTACGTTCGGCGTCTGATCATCCGGAGGTGGTGCGGGAAAAACTTTCTAAGGAGGTGTTGCTGGGTCGGATGGCAGGCCCCTTTGGGTCGTTGCCCATTTCTAACTTGCGGATATCTCCGCTTGGGGTGGTCCCAAAAAAGGAACCCGGCAAGTTCCGCCTAATTCACCATTTGTCTCACCCAAAAGGTGGGTCGGTCAATGACGGTATTTGCCGGGATCTGGCAACGGTGCAATACACCTCCTTTGATGAAGCCTTGGCCTTGGTCAGGAGCGCTGGGAGGGGAGCGCTGCTGGCTAAGGCCGATGTGGAGTCGGCGTTTCGGTTACTGCCAGTACATCCGAACTGTCAGCATTTACTGGGCTGCAGGTTTGGGGGTCAATTTTACGTTGACCTTTGTCTGCCCATGGGGTGTTCCATCTCCTGCTCCTACTTTGAGGCGTTCGCTCGGTTCATTGAGTGGGTGGTGAGGTATGAATCAAAGTCCAAAGGAATCGTGCATTATTTGGACGATTTCTTGTGCGTTGGCCCGGCGGGGGCAGAGCATTGTGTTCATCTGTTGAGTACTCTCCAGTGGGTAGCCAAGGTGATGGGGGTTCCGTTAGCCCGCGAAAAAACCGAGGGCCCTACTACTTGCCTCAAATTTTTGGGTATCACGATCGATACTGTAAAGCTTGAGTGCAGGTTGCCCGAGGACAAGTTGAGGGACTTGAAGGAAAGGGTGACTGAAGCAGCTAGTCGGGAAAAATTGACACTGAAAGAGATGCAGTCGCTTGTAGGCAAGCTAAACTTTGCATGCAGGATTCTCCCGATGGGGAGGGCCTTCAGCAGGCGCCTTTCCCTGAGCACATCCGGGGTGGCAAAGCCGCATCATCACATTAGGATTTCTAGTGGGATGCGGGAGGATTTGAGAGTGTGGAGACAATTTCTGGAATCCTTCAATGGACGGCAGTTCATTCAGGAGAGAGAAGTGGGGGCGGATTCTCTGCAGCTGTATACGGATGCGGCTGGCAGTACAGGTTTCGGTGCGTACTGGGCCGGTAAGTGGTGCGCTGAACCTTGGCCCGCAAGCTGGGCAACATGTGGCCTAATAAGAAACGTGGCCTTTTTGGAGCTGTTCCCAATCCTGGTGGCGGTGGAGTTGTGGGGCAAGGAATTTGCCAATCGAAAAGTGCTGTTTAATTCTGACAACATGGCAGTGGTGTCTGCAATTAATAGCTTGTCGGCATCTTCGCTGCCGGTTTTGGCGTTGCTGCGGTGGCTGGTGCTTCGCTGTTTAGAGCTTAACATCTGCTTTAAAGCGGCGCATGTGGAGGGGTGCAGGAATGTGATAGCAGACTCTTTGTCTCGTTTCCAGTGGGACCGATTTCGGACTGTGGCCCCTGCAGCGGAGAACGTCGGCTGTCGTTGCCCGGCTTGGCTCTGGACCGTGGGACAGAAATTTTGGGGTCGGTAATTTCAGAGGCCCTGGCTCCAACAACATGGTTGGCTTATCGGAAGGTTTGGAGACTGTGGGAGGAGTTGGGCATCGGCTCGGGGGCTCAGGAGGATGTACGTTTGGAGACTCTTCTGTGGTTTCTCTGCAGGAGAATTCACCAGGGCTGTTCGGGGTCTACGGTGGGTAGGGATCTATCTGCCTTGGCATTTTTGTTTAAGCTGCAAGGTGTCAGAGATCTGACGAAGCATTTTTTAGTCCAGTTGGTATGCAGGGGTATTCGGAGGAACACCAGGATGAAGGATGGGCGTCGACCTTTGTCTTACGAATTGTTGGGACGCATTTGTCAGACATTGAAAACGGTCTGTGCGACAGAAGGGGAAGTGCTGCTATTTAAAGTAGCATTTGCATTGGCGTTTTTTGGTGCCTTTCGAGTCGGAGAACTGGTTAGTGCAAGCAAAGCACGCCCAAGTGGACTTATGGTGGGTGATGTTAAGTCATTTGAGAGTCGGGTGGAGATTTGGATGAGGAGATCGAAGACAGATCAACGAGGAAAGGGGGCCTTAGTTCCTCTGGAGGCTATCAGGGGGGAACTCTGCCCAGTTCACCTAACACGCCAATTCTCCTTGAGTCGGGGGGATTCTCCTGGCCCCTTTCTTCAGCATGCGAATGGCACCCCGCTAACCCGCTATCAATTCTTTTTTATTTTGCGTAAAACCTTGGGGGAGTTGGGCCTTAATCCGATGGAGTTTGGGACTCACTCTTTTCGTATTGGGGCAGCCACTGAGGCGGCTCGACTAGGTTTGTCAAACAGCTCCATCAGGCGTATTGGCAGGTGGGAGTCTGCAAGTTTTAAGTCTTATGTGCGTTTGCATAAGCTGTGATGCTGTTTATCCCCCTCCCCTATCCCCATTTCTTTCTTTTGTGGTTCTCGTTTCAGGTTCATCCAGAGTGTTGATCTGGATCATGGGTGATTCATACATCGCCAGGGCGTATCAGCGGCTGAAGAATCGCCGGCCAGGACCACTATTGGGTCTCCGTCCAGAGGAGGTGGTGATACAATGGATGGGGATTGGTGGCATGCGCTGGGAGCAGGTATTGCTCAAATTTTCAGGACAGGTCAGGATCGCTACACCACCGGACGTATTGGTGGTACATTGTGGGGGAAACGATCTGGGCCGTGTGTCCCAGAGGGAGCTGATTCGTGTCATGCGACGTGATTTGGAGCGGATCCTTCAACTAGCGCCCAAGGTGAAAATTGTTTTCTCAGAAATGGTGGGCAGGGTTCAGTGGAGGTTCGCACATAGTTGGGCAGCTATTGAGCAAAGTCGCAGAGTAGTTAACAAACAGGCAGCTAGTGCCATTCGGAAGTTGGGGGGGTTTGTGGTTCGCCATACATGTATACCCGCTGGGGAACCAGTGTATTTTTTAAAGGATGGCGTTCACTTGAGCGAGGTGGCTTTGGACATCTTTATAGTCGGCCTTCAGGATGGAATTGAGAGGGCGTTCAGCGAGTGTGTGGTGGAGCCCGGCCAGCTCAAGGGGTCAAGCGGCCCGGGCCGTGGCGGGGGAATGCTTGCCAGTGTGGGGTAATGGGGCTGTAGTACCCTATCTGTGGTGGGTTAATGCCTCTCCGGGTAAGGGCCCCGGGTGGTAAGTTAAGTGAGGCCATCTGCCACTACTTGCCCATCCAAGGGCAGCGCCCTGGTGGCTGGCATGGCAGTGGGCTCGGTCACTCAGTGGAGTAACCTGTGAGGCAAGCATTCCCATGATTTACTGTTATTACAGTTATGTATGGTTATTTACATTTATTAATGTTTAATAAAGCTGCGGCCTTTAAATTCCATCCTGGGCTTCAAGTGTCTTTATTGTCATGAGGTGTTGTATGTGGGGGGAAGATCAGTGGAACAGGGTAAGACGGTGGCCTTAACACTGCCCGGGTCATAGGGCTTCCTGGACAAGCCAAAGTGGAGGGAGGGAAGCTTTGACCGGGCTAGGCAGGCTATAGGCAATAAGGGGTCAGGATTGGTGGTGAGGAAACGAAGGAGGACTTACCAGCAGGGTGTATCCAGGGAGAGAACTGGTTGGCAGCCATCTTTCTGGAACAGTCTGGTGAAGCAGCATCCCGCCCTCCCGCCCCCTTTTTTGTCTAGTGAAGGGATCATCAAGTTCATTTGTCAACGGGTTGACGAGAGGAATGGTGGGCGGGGGAATGCTTGCCAGTGTGGGGTAATGGGGCTGTAGTACCCTATCTGTGGTGGGTTAATGCCTCTCCGGGTAAGGGCCCCGGGTGGTAAGTTAAGTGAGGCCATCTGCCACTACTTGCCCATCCAAGGGCAGCGCCCTGGTGGCTGGCATGGCAGTGGGCTCGGTCACTCAGTGGAGTAACCTGTGAGGCAAGCATTCCCATGATTTACTGTTATTACAGTTATGTATGGTTATTTACATTTATTAATGTTTAATAAAGCTGCGGCCTTTAAATTCCATCCTGGGCTTCAAGTGTCTTTATTGTCATGAGGTGTTGTATGTGGGGGGAAGATCAGTGGAACAGGGTAAGACGGTGGCCTTAACACTGCCCGGGTCATGCTCTTTCCCATTTGTGCTGTGTTTAAATTTCAAGCCAATAAGCTATTTTTAAACTGCTAATATGAATTTTGTAAAATGATCATTACTGTCGATATTGGTGTCATTTTCTTCCTACAACACAGTGCCACGTTTCACTCTTGTGTCCTTAGGATTTAGTCATCTTTATCATGTCCGCGAGTCTCTTAATTAGTGCTGTGATTGAAATTCTATTTCTGAACCAACTCATCCCTTTGAAATAGTAGAAACACGTAGATAATATTTAACCCGAATGCCTGTTATCATTTCAAACAAGCATCAGGAGATATTTATTACCCCTGTAAAATAGAGGAGAGGTCGAGCTCTGCACTGCAAAAATGTTCTAAGTGAAAACGTTAAGATAACAGTGTCCCCACTTTTTTTTTTTTTTATAGATTATGGGATAATTGCTTGTTTAATCTTTGCAATTGGCTGTATTCATTCTAGGCATTTGTCTGTATTTATTGTTAGCCTTTTATTTTATAATGCAACAGTGCTGTACAGAAATTGTTCATTATTTACATCACACCTTCTAATGGAACCATAATAGCCTAAAGGCCATAGATCCCCCAGGGGGGGCAGAAATGATCTAAGTACTCAACTCCACTATACTTTTTACAATTACATATTGAATTGATCATCATTTAGATGTGACATTACAGGCAGATTTATCAAAGGTGAAATATTTTTTTTAAATTAGAATGAACTCGAATGACCTCCAAATTCCACTAGTATCTTATTTAAGAAAAAAACTTGAATATTTAAAACTCGAACGAATATTACAGATCCGAAAACTCGAATCGAATTCCACTAAACTCGAAGCAATTTTTTTCTTCAAAAAAACCTGAATGTCATGAAGACTATTAACATCTTTAAAAGGGTCGCTGATAATTTTCAAATCTGAATTTGGATTATTCCAAAATCGAATTTGTGAGTTTTGACCAAAAATCCAACTCGAAAATCAGAATATCCAATTCAAACCATAATAAATCTGCCTCTACAAGTGTTCTTTGTAGGCCCAGCTTGCATACTTCTTTAAGTCTGAAATCATTATTTAAATACTTCCCAGCCAAGATTTATAATCATGTTACAGGAATGGTATATTTATATCATTTATATTTTTAACCTGTAATAATTTAAAACCCACTTGTACTTTGGGTGAGACATGCATTAACACACAGCAATAGTTGGTATTTTCACCTGTCCGACAAAACAGCTATTTCCCATTTAAAGGACAAGGAAAGTCTAAAATAGAATAGGCTACAAATACTGTATTTTGTATACTAAACATAAGCATGAACTTACTGCACCACAAGCCTAAACAAACAAATGATTTATGCTTTCAAAGTTGGCCACAGGGGGCTGTCATCTTGTAACTTTGTTAAACATATTTCCTGACCCTGACCCTGCACATGCTCAGTGTGGTCTGGGCTGCTTAGGGATCATCATAAACTAAGCTGCTTGAGTTCTGCATGGCTGGGAAGTAAGGCGGGGGCTCCCCCTGCTGTTCATAAGTATGATTGTTTCCCTGCTCAGCAGTTAGGGACCATCTGACAATTCCTATCAACAGCAGTAAATGAAGGGAGGATTTCACTGTATACAGTCAGGTTTCTTATAAAAACAGTACACATTATGTAATTAAAGTATAATGGAGATAGGTTTCTTTTTCATTAAAGAAAGTAAAAATGGGATTTTATTTTTTCGTCTTTCCTTGTCCTTTAACAGAAATGGCTGCAAGTGGGAAAGGGATTTCTGATCACCTTCGTTCCTCCTGGGAAGACGGAAGTGATGAAAACCTCCCATGTGTGTTTACTATAATATCACATTTCTGAAACATGTAACATATGAAATAAAAACCAGGCAGTATAACTGTGATCTTGTTAGAATTGTTTATTGTTTTGCCTGTAGTTGTGACCCGATTTTGCACTTGCCATCTACAGCCTATTGGTTTACTTCACCACAAATGTACAAATTACAGCAGAGATCAAGGCATGCCGAGGCATGGGGGAAATTATATTGTCCATGGCATCCCCATCTTTAGAAGCTATTCCCTGAAATTTACTTTAATCTTCACTACTTCCATAAAAATGATTGTTTAATACTCTTAAGTGCAAGCAATAAACTGTGCATTCGGAGACGCCAGGGGGACGCTAACAGATGTTTTAGGCACAACCTCAGACATGTGAGCTGGCACAGAGGAACATTTCAAAAGCGAAGTATGTTTGAAAACAACCGTCATGCTGTGTTATGTCTGTAATGCTCCAAGTTTTTTGGTAATTGCAGTGTTCTCTGTAACTGATCTTTTGAGTTCACCACAAAACACTGATAGGCTTCCCCTAAGCACAGACTGTATATTTATTTTTTCGAAGAGCAGCAACGTTAACCCATTGGGGGCAGTTTGGCATGCTGTAGTCAGTAGGAAATGAAGATCTAGTTGTAGGTACACTTTTCACTACTACCCAAAGTCTTCACTGGCCATTTTTATGGAAGAGTAATATGGGGGAGAGTAGATAAAATAAAACCTTTCATAAAAAGGACTGTGTGTTAAACAGAAAAGAATGAAAGGGGCAGAGGTAGTAAGGTCCATTATGCCCCTACAATGTATGGTTGATTCATTTTCAGTAAAGAGCCATACATATCATATGTCTCAACTGTTACTGTTGATTTTCCAAAAATATAAAATGGATTAAGAAAAGTGTCATTATAGATTTCTGGGGAGCATCATTGGGTTCTGGTTTGAAATGCTAATGAGCTATGTTTTTTCACATGGGGCAAACCCAAAACCCAGGGGGTGATCAATGAACCCAGCCCACTTTCACCAATTGAAGGAGGTTGCTTCCAGACAAGGAATTGACAAGGAATTGGGGCAAGGCCAGATTTTTTCAGATAAAAGGCATGCTATGTACTAGTGAAACAGTGAATAATCAGAAGCCAGACAAAGGCCAATTCTTATAACCAAGAAAAGGACAGACAAAAAAAGGAAGTCGGTATAAACCAGGAGCAAGAAGTAAGAGCAAGTAAACAGGAGTGCATGAGCTAAGGGGCCAGGGATGCAAACAGGAGCCAAGTCATGGCTACACAGCAGCTTGTTTATATAAACTACAGTAGTGTTTCTGAAGCAAACACTGCAGTTGTACAAGTGCAGGGCAACAGCATATTATATTCTCATTACTTTTAAACATTTTCATTTTTTGTTTGGTGTTACTGTTCCTTTAAGCAGGACTATGGACTAAATACTATGAACTGCAAAATAGGGAGTCGGACTGGCATTTTTAAATGCAAAAAATGAACTGAAACTGATGGATAATGCCATGAATCAAATCCCAATTAGCATTGGAAAACTGCCTGCATTGGTAGAAAAAGCCTCGCCCACACAGCCTGTCAATGTAGCACAAAGGAAGGCAAGACTCTGCGTTCAATTTAAAGAAACAGTAACACCAAAAAATGAAAGTGTTGTATAGTAATGAAAATATCAAGTAGTGTTGCCCTGCACTGGTAAAACTGATCTGTTTGCTTCAGAAACACTACTATAGTCATATAAACAAGCTGTTGTGTAGCAATGGCGGAAATTGAAAAAAAGGCGATATGGCACAGGATTAATAGCGGATAACAGATAAAATTATGCTCTACAGAGCTTATCTGCTGTGTAACTTGAGCCTTTTCTCCTTTGAATGGCTGCCCCCATTGCTACACAGCAGCTGTATTTATATTAACAATAGTAGGGTTTCTGAAGCAAACACAGAAGTTTTACTAGTGCGGGGCAACACTGCATTATATTTTTATTACTTTAAAACAGTTTTATTTTTTGATGTTACTGTTCCTTTAAGTGGCAGACGGCTCATACCCAGCTGACTGTTTTTAAAGTGGTATCATATCAGACTGCAAGACTCCTTATGAAAACCCTGGTTCCCCTTGTTTCTTGTAAAAAGATTATAACAAAATAGGAGAACATGTTTGGTGATAAGGCTGGTTATGCCCTGGTATCCTGAGACAATTGCTTAGTCATTAAAACCATCATAGCAAGTAGGCAATATGGTATCTGGAAACCAATTATAGGTTTAGCTCACAATATTTACATAAATATTAATGGAATGTAAAAAAACAAGGCTTATTGACTTTCATTTACTAGGATCTAATTAAAAAAAACCTGAAACCTCAGTGTCATCATCTTATAGATTTGGTTAGGTAAAATAATTTTGCTGTGCCACAAGCACTGATAATACCTTAGATTGTAAGCTTTGTGGGAAAAATCATTGTACTTCTTAGGGTGGTGGCAGACAAAGCTACTGGGGGAGATTAGTCGCCCAGCAACAAATCGCCTCTTCTTTGGGCAACTAATCTCCCCTAAATTCCTTCCTGCTGGCTAGAATGTAAATCGCCAGCGGGAGGGAATTCGGAACGCTTAGTTTTCCAGAGTCGCCCGAATTTGCCTCACGAGGAAACTTCGGGCGACTTCGTTAAGCCAAAGCGATCCAAGTGCCATCCCACCAGCGATTTACATTCTAGAAGGCATTTAGGGGAGATTAGTCGCCCGAAGAAGAGGCAATTTGTCGCTGGGCGACTAATCTCCCCCAGCAGCCTCGTCTGCCACCACCCTTAAAAATGAGTCATTTCATAGCACAAGTTTTCTGAAACTTAAGTTCCACTAATGTTTTCTGATGGGTATACCTTTAATATGATAAGGCAATGTGGAGGAGTCATGCTTTCATTATTTTTAATATACGTAGAGGTAAACCACAGAATAAGTTTATAACTGCAACTCTGCAATAAAGAACAGACCACTGGCAGACCTGTATAAACAACCAATCTGATGAAAGCTTTCATGGCTGTGCAAGTACTTGATTGCGCCTCATCATATCATTGAATGAGTTTACAGTTGTTGAGTTGTATGTTTCTTTCAATTAAGGTCATGGTATGTTTATTACCTCTGTAATATATATTATGTGTGGGAAATCATATAAATACTGATAAACCCTTAAGATATATACGTGCAGACTCGTTTTTCACTTTGTAAACATGTTCCTCATCAAAGCATGTCTTGCCAAACAAAAGATATTGATAATATATATTAATATGGAAACCCTTATCAGGTAACCCAATAGCCAGAATTTTTTATATTATGGGAAGACCATCTCCCAGAGAGAGAGAGGAAATTTCTATTTTTTTTTATTTTGTCTGTAATAATATAACAGTACCTTGTACTTGATCCCAACAGTCCTATTGGGTTTATTTATTGATTAAATGTTTTATTAGTAGACTAAAGCTGGCCATAGATGCAAAGATCCAATTGTTCGAATCCTTGAACAATCAGACTTCCCCATCTCCAGACCTGCCACTAACCATTCCAATCAAATAAAGTAGTAAAAGAACAGATCAGCTGATGTTCTGCCCCTGACAGCAATCGTATGAAAATCGTACGAAACGAGGATTTGTACGATCGGATCTTTGCATCTATGGCCAGCTTAAGGGGCAGATTTATCAAGTGTCGAATTTCGAAGTAATTGGAGTTTTTGTGAACTCCCATAACGTCGAAATTCGAATAAAAAAAAAAAAAACAACCAAAATGTATTAAAAAATTCTACGGTTTTTTTCTGTGGGTGAATAGGCCGAATTCGTTCAAATTTGAATAGTTTTTATCAAAGTAACACCCTATTCGATTGAATTTGATTCGAAATTTTTTTAAAAAAAACTTCTAATTTTCAAAGTCTACCAATTGACTCCAAATAGGTTCTAAGAGGTCCCCCATTGGCTAAAACAGAAATTTGGCAGGTTTTAGATGGCGAATGGTCAAAGTCAAATTTTTAAAGAGACAGTTCATGATAAATTTCGATATTCTAATTTTCAAATGTTTTTTCCATTCCCTAGTCGAAGTACACAAAAATAACTTGAAATTCAATTTTTTTTTTATATAAATCTGCCCCTTAAGATATATGCATAAAAACACCTATGGGGGAATGTATTAAAAGTCGGTAACGGAAAAAAATATTCGCAATGCGAAAAATTATGCCTCTGTGTGAACAAATTTGCCTTTGTGCGAATTTAATATAGCTTTTGCTAACCCAGAAACTGTGGACAGTGGAAGAAGGTTTGCGAATTTTATAGTTTGCTCCAGTGCGCAGTGAATGTAATAAAACTTCTTACTGAAAAAGTTATGTTTGCTCCAAAAGATTACGACACCTTCAAGCACTTCTTAAAAGTGGGCAATGTGCAATTAAAATTCGCAATTTCCCAATGAGACTTATTATTATTATTTGTGTGAAATGTTTTGCGGCTTTTATTACATTCCCCCGCTTATCTTGATAGCCCCAAGCATTCTGGATATTAGATCCTAGACCTATACTAGCCAGGCCAGGTAACATACTAATAGTTTACATATGCCCAAAAAGCCAATTGCTATTGCAGGATAAATGATCTTCATTAGGCCTTGGAAAAGGAGTTTCAGTGGTGCATGCAGCCAGTCAATATTTCATTGACATCAGAAAACAAGGTTGAAGGTTCATTCACTCCTAGGCTGACACTGACATTTATTTAAACTGTTACTGCACTTGCTATTTAAAAACAGAAACGTCTCTGATCACTTTGATGTGTTGTGACCCTGCAAGGTGTACAGCTATATATACATAGATTATATGGGGGTGTATTTTTATTATGTTTCCTAAAGGTGTAATGTGTTTTTATAATATTGCTACAACTGACATGTCTGGAGTCCTGTGTAGAACTGCAACTGTGTAAAGTGTCATAACCTAACATAGTAAAATTACAGTAAAAGGTGTATATGTAAAATGCAGCCGCACTGTATATTGATATTGGCAGGTAGAACAGCTGTGGATGCATAGGCTCTACAGCTGCAGAGAAAATGTTATTTATCAAAAAAATATATGGACAGATAAATAAAAACAGTTTATACCCATGGCACAGGGCACTTTCATTTCATTCCTCATAATTGAGAAAATATAGGTTTATAAATGCAAGTCCAAACTGAGCACACTTTTACTTTGGCAAGATGCATATATGATATAATTATGTGTAGAAGAAGCTGAATTGTCTATCTGGAGAGAATTAGAGAAAAAAAGGGATGGCTGCAGCCATTATAAGAGGAAATGAATCTGGGGCCCAAAAAATGGAGGGTGTCTGTGCTAAAAATTACAGGAAAGGGAACTGTGCCATAAGACACTTGTATGCAGTAAGGAAGGGGCAGGAATGGATAACTAAAGGTGGCCATACACGGGCCGATAAAAGCTGCCGACAGACCGTGTCGGCAGCTTATTGGCCCGTGTATGGGGGCCCCCGACGGGCTTCCCCGATCGAGATCTGGCCGAAAGTCGGCCAGATCTCGATCGGATGGGGTTAAAAATCCCGTCGGATCGCGGCCGCATCTGTTCGTTGATGCGGTCCCACGATCCGACCGCCCGTTTGTGAGAGCTAGGATCCGATCGTTGGGCCCTAGGGCCCACGATCGGATCTGCCCGATATTGCCCACCTTCAAGGTGGGTATATCGGAGGGAGATCCGCTCGTTTGGCGACATCGCCAAACGAGCGGATCTATCCGCGTATGGCCACCTTAAGACATAACTGCAGTAGTTGCCTGGATGTGACAATGTTATTGAATGCTTGCCAATGAATGCTCTACATCGGAATAAATGAGAAGATCGTTGGTCATCTGAATAAAAGAAAACTTTCAGTCCATGGCACTAACCTTCCTTCTTCATCCCAGCTCGGAAACATTTTCTCAGGCGACAATACCTGCATTGATTTCTTTTGTCTTTGTCAACGATGCACTGTCTGCTGAATCTATGAGAAAAAAAAGGGTTAATCTTTTAAAGAATAGGCGGATCTTTGTGCATATCTTCAATGTAGAGCCTCAGTTATATGCAGATATATGCATTCTGTTGTTTTAACATATGTAACATTTAGTATAACCATACATAACCATAGTAGTAGGCTGCTTACATGCCTCGCGCCCCCAAGCTTTGCACCCTAGGCACGTGCCTCTTCTGAATACCCCTAGTTCTAACAGGCTCAAATTACTATTGCTGCTATTTGCAATCAGTAGAAGCTGTAGATGCATGTGTATTGTCATGGGGTTAATTCTAATTATGCAAATAATTAATCTAGTGAGCGTAGATGGTACAGAATAATCGGATTCATAGTTAAGAAAAAAAAATAGCAAAATCGCATTGTGGGAATTGTAGTGCTGTATCAACCGAGATGTATGTGCTACAAAAATATTTACTTACCTAGGTGTCTGCAAGGCAATAACATCAGCCCATATAATGACATCACTATTGAACAAACATGACCGTGGTTTTAGAGCCATATACGTGGGGAGTGCATGTGGATGAACGTTCAGGTCAACCTCATTTTTTGCTTAAACCAAGCTGCATGCCCTAACTGATAAACTTAAAGGTCTGCCAATAGTCTTCTCAGAAGTGAAGCGATGCATGCAAGAAACCTTTTTTCTACTGAGAAATAAAATACTTATAAATACTTTATTATATTGTTCTTGCTCCTAACACTTACAATCTAATAGTATGTTTCACTTTGTAATATCTAACATTGAATAAGGCCCCAAGCAATTGTAATGTGTAATTTATGATATAAAGCGCTTTGAGAAATACGGACATTTGACAGGCAGATCAAAGTGTGAATTTAGAACGTACCACAAAAAATCTCACTCGCTTTCTATTCATTCCTATGGGATTTTTAAAATCGTATTCATCAATGGAGTTTACCATGTGATAAATGTGCTTTTAAATATCCCATAGGAATGAATAGAAAGTGAGTGAGTATTTTTGTGGTAAGTTCTAAATCTGCCCCAAGCTTGGAGTGCGGACCACCTTATATATTTTTTTTTCTTTTTTTTTTTTTTTCTTTCCCTGACGAAGGCTCCTGTGTGGAGCCGAAACGTTGGATCACCAATAAAGCTCCACTTTCATTTTACCTATTGACTTGATGTATTTCCTCGGAGTGCTGTCAATCCCTGCATTTTGTCCACATACTTCTCGGACTAGCACCTATATATATATATATATATATATATATAATCATATAGTAGAACCGGCACTCACCCTCAAAACATCAGGCCCCGGGTGCTGCTTCAGGGGATAGCATATTGAATCATTTAAGAGCACTCACGGGTATTGTGAAGAATAATTTTTATTGGAGTGTTACAGTCTACCCCACATCAACGCGTTTTGGTTCTCTCTGAACCGTCGTCAGGATGTCACATCAACGGTGACATTTCACATAATATATTATTTTTTATAATATTTTTTTCAATTCTTTTAGGTATTTTTCAATTTTTTGGTGTTATTTAAACACATTGACTATTAGATTGTTTATTGTATAAGTGTCTTAATTTTTTGAAGTACTGATTTACATATATACACACTTTAAACCTTTTAGGTTTTTCACATATTTCTTTAACACTTGGGAATATGAGATAGTACTTACACACAGGGTTAACACTACGATCACACGTGGTCACACAATTGCCTATCTAGTCAAAGCATAGATACACATTATGCACATATTCTGTGCGGTGGTCTAGGACTCTAAAAGTGCCAAGTTCTTAGATATATCACCGGCTGTTGACCTATAGGTTAACATCAATAGTTAAGGGACTGTTTTTGGATGAAGGAGAAGGAGTGTTATTAGTCAGCTTGCACTACGAACACCAGATCAGGTCTGGTAATCACATATATTATATTTTAGTATAACAATAGTTTTTAAACACAGCTATCGCTATTGAGGGACTTTTAATATAGACCTTACAACTATACTCAAGTTTCTTACTTTGTAACATAAGTATTACAATCAATGATTGTTTTATATAAAATATGGAGAGGCTAAGATGATTAATTGTTACTAAGTATATTTTTTAAATTTTTTTAATTCCTTATTTAGTGCTCTTTGGGGTGGTTGCATACAGTTTTGGCTACTTTGAATGGCAACTACGTATGTTTTTTTGTTTTGTTTTATATTACTATATGTTTCGTTTATGTAAAATTTAAATACTTGACGCATGGTGATGATGATGATATGTCAGATAATTAACTTTTCCCGCCAACACTTGTATTTAATGCATCCTCTGTGTGCTTTTCTTGACTTTGAGAAAGGCCTTGGAGAGGCCGAAACGTTAGTCCTTTAGTCAATAAACATTTTTATTTTTTAAGACCTGAGAGTGCGGACCTTCTTTGTAGATAGATATTCTAAAAATTTTGGACACTGCACCCAGGCATTTCTGTACTTAATGACGACAGTTTACTATATATATATATATATATATATATATATATATATATATATATATATATATATATATCTATATCTATATCTATCTATATATATATCTATATATATCTATATATATCTATATATATATATATATATATATATATATATATATATATACATACACATATACATTGCTGAGAAAGAAGAGGAAAGAGTAAAGATTTATCAAGGGTCGAAATAAAAATTCGAATTCGAATTTTGAATTAAAATTTTAGAGTTTTTTTATGACCAAAACTGTCAAATTCTACTAGGGAATTGTTAAAATTTGATTCTAGTTTTTTAAAAAAATTCGAATTCAATTTTCTAAATGTATTATACACTGACCCTTTAATAAATTAAATTCAACCATTCGCCACCATAAACCTGCCAAATTGCTGTTTTAGCATATGGGGGACATCCTGGGATCAATTTGGAGTTGTTTGCTGCCTTAGAAATTAGATTCAAATTCGATTCGAGTTTGCAGGTCGATCCTATTCACCCAAGTACAAATATTTAATTTTTTTTAATAAATTACAGTTGGTCGAATTTCGAAGGGAGTTTAAAATAACTCCCATAAACTCAAAATTCAACCCTTGATAAATCTGCCCCTTACAGTCTAATAGGTGGATAAATTATAGAAGGCACACATAGTAAGGTAAGAAGTACTGCACTTGTTGAGGTATTAGGAATGTATATATTGAACACTCTATTTGGCCTAAAAATTTATTACATTTTACTTAAATACCATTTTAATAAGGCTACAAGAAGACAAGAAAATATGCAGAAAACAGTTATTTTCATGGTGCATGACTAGTACAGAAGTACAGTTGCAAAAAGCAAAATAATGCACAAAATGAAATCTGCTTTAAATAGTGCTCAGGGGAAACTATTCAAACAATTTTCTTGGCATGATACATTCCATTTAACCTCTCTGGAAAATCCACCTTTATTATCATTACTTTGTAAACAACCAAATTGTGAAATAATCTATTAAACTTTAATTGGGTCATCTTGTTCCTTACCTCATTTTCCTTCACTTTCACCAACCAGTGGTGGAAGTTTCAAAATGAGTCTCCTCTAGGAGGAGTTCATGGAAGGACTGGTCATGCCAAACAAAACTGATTACTGTGAACTTAGTCCCAATTGTTTCTCCAAGACTGTCAAAATTAGTTACATTGACACATAGGAATAAAAATAACATTATAAAAAGGAGGACTTTCTTGCATCAGCATTCTTGGTCATTAGAAGCTAACCTTTGGAGTCTAATAGACAATTTTTGTCAAAATGGAATGGAACCTCTTTTGAGGTTACAACATGTGGAGTCTCTTTTGTCTTCCACTAGAATGAACAAACACAAACTTAGCATCACCAACTAGTAGCTCGAGAGCAACATGTTGCTCCCGAAACCCCTTGGATGTTGCTCCCAGTGGCCTCAAAGCTGGTGCTTATTTTTGAGGTCAAGGCTTGGAGGCAAGTTTTGGTTGCATAAAAGCCAGGTGTCCTACCAAACAGAGGCTCCTGTAGGCTGCCAGTCACATAGAGATTACCAATAGTTAACCACAACCCTTATTTGGCACCAATCAGGAACATTTTTCATTTTTGTGTTGCTCCCCAACTCTTTTTACATCTGAATGTTGCTTACAGGTGGAAAAAGGTCGGGGGACCCCTGCTCCAAAGTAACAACTCCTATTTCACATTGAAGCCTAAAACATGGATGAATGCATAAAACCAGCTGTAGTGGGGGAATAGTGGTCTACAATTATTTTTAAAGGTTAGGCCTAGGGTTCTTTATTCCATTAAAAAGCAAACCTGCAGTTACAGCATCAAATTAAATTTTTGATATGATATGCTTCCTGTGGCATCTGTCTGGAGATGTATTAAAAATGACACATGCATTTAAGGTATTTAACTCGTTTTATTAAACTACCCACTGGCTGTTTTGGGGGGGGGGGATACTATGAAAGGAGAATTAATAAAGAAACTGAATGAAGAGAAATGGGAAAATTATTTGGAAATTGGGCTTGTGGTCATAGGTTTTTTTGTGGTCCCAGACACCCTAGCCCAGCACTCTGTAGATTACACTGACCTAATTGGTTACTTCACAGGACAATTAATTTGTACAGTACAAAAGACCAACCCCCTACACCACTGGATCAGCAAATGCCCCCATACAATTTAAAACAGTCCTTAATATTCACTACTTTCAGGAGTAACTCGTTGTAGACTGGGAAATTGTGTCTGTCATTGTTTTCTGCTAGATGGCAACAACAGCCCTGTGTACCATAGCATTTATCCATGTGTATTCATTTTTGCAGTTTGTATTTTGATAATTTATCTTGTTGGACATATTTTCTGAAAATGCACTCAACAGCGAACGTTCCTTCTCTCCCTAACAGAACATGATATTGAATGAATTAGTTTACCTGCATGCGTAGACATGATTCTTGCGGACACTTCTTCGGAAAAATCCTTTGCAGCCATCACAGCTTGAAGCCCCATAATGTTTTCCTGTTGCCCGATCTCCACAAATTGCACAAAAGGAGTTGATTCCATTATTGAGTAAACCTGGGCTGGCAGCTTCTACTGTAATAATTTCTGTGGAACAAAATAGAATGTTATGTCATAGCAGTTATGTCTCAGAGCAATATTATTTATTGATGTCTTAGACTACAGGGTCTATACAAAGCTCAGGTATTTCTAATTCCCTCTTCTCCAGCAGAACAGGAGAACAGTGATATGTGCATCGATAGAGCAATATATATATATATATATATATTGGAAAAGCATCAACATATTTTGCAGTGCTGTACATTAAAAGGGGTATATATGTCAAACACAGAAAATACATACAAATACTTATCCATGCAAAAAATAAAGAGGGTCCTTTACAATATAAAGTTATATACAGACATACACTATATATACTGGTATAACATCTACAAGGATACTTAGGACCTAGGGTTTCCATGATGTGAAGGAACATAGGTGACACAAATTAGTGCACAAATATAACACACTATAGAAAGGGCTCTAAGTTTGGAGGCAAATTAGTGCATTCATTCAATACTATTTTTTAACATAATAGCACAACGTACAACTAACTTGCATCAAAGAAACCTGCACTATTTTAATCAGGTTAGGAAATTAACAGCCATATATACTGTAATATACGCATTGGAGCCTATCAATGTTTATTCGCAGCATAGGCTGAGGTCAGCGCAATCAGAATACGAAAATACTCCAGCGCAATCAGAATACGAAAATACTCCAGCTAAAACCTGTCAAATTCATGTAAAAGTTAATGACAGAGGTACATTTAATCAGTTGAAGATGTTTTTGCCTTTAGGATTTTAGGTTGTTTTAGGGTGTTGAATGCTCATTTTCGCTCAAAAACCTGTTAAATTCAAAGAATTCTGGGTTTTTAAGCCTATACACTCCAAAAATTTTAGATTTTTAAACGTATAAACTACAAAAATTCAAGCTATTTGTAAAAACTCAAATTTTTCAGCGTTTTTCAATCTGTTTTTCGAGTTTAATTATTAGTAAATTAGCCAAATTCATTGATGGGTGTTAGTCAAGTTTGTTTCTAGTAAAATAGCAACTACCCATTGTTTCCCCTGACTTCAGTGCAGAATTGCAGGTGGGAGTGCTTTTTTTACAAAAATACATTTTACTATACCAGAATTTAAATCACTGACATAATAATATAGTAATTTATGTTGAATAAAGACACACATCTATCAAGTGAGCCCTTTTCTCTAAATGAAACCAGCCTGCTAATTGATCCAAAGCATCTAGTGAAAGGCACTGGACACTTACACAACAGGCATATAAAATACAGTGAGAGGAAGCGGATAAAGACACTCCATTACATTATAAAATATAATGGAATATTATGGTTAGGATGCATGCATGGTAAATAAGTTGCTATTTTTATTTACAATACCCACTGCATATTGGGTAACATATGCTTGTTCCAGTTTCATGTATTATGAAAACCGAATATAAGAAATGCAATACTAATTCCATCTATAATAAGTAACCCATTTATTAAGACAGAATGAATGCATTACAAATTTCATGTATACACATACATAGCAGGATAAATGTTTATAGCCTGTAATGCTTATAAGAACCAAAGTTTAATCCACAGAGAGTGTGCACCTACTTAAAAATAGCATGGCTGGTTACAACAAGGCAAGGGTTAATGCTGTTATGGAGGAAGATGCTGCAAAGCCATCAGCACATAGCGACTGTAAGAGGGTTGTTTACTTAAACTTGAATTTTTCTGGTCAAGGTTTTAAAGGGGAAAACGCAACTCAAGATTTTTCAAGGTCTATTATACTCAAAGGCTTCTAAAAGTCAGAATCCAAAAATACTTCATCTGAAACCGGTCGAGGTCATGTAGAAGTCAATGACAGATGTCCCTTTTACAGTTGGAAGATATCATGATCTGCCCTGGGTTTCATATGTTAATCAGAATAATTATTGGTTTTGGGTGATAATTCTAATAATTTTTAATGAGTTTTCGGGCATCCAACCTGAAAAATTCTTATGATTCAAATTTTTTCAGGATTTTTTACATGGTTTTTCCCACACAGCCATGCAGGTATTGGATTGGCTGGAGAGTGGTTCAGAGTTTACCTCCTTGCCAATCCAGGTCAAGTAATACTGGGACTTAAACCCTCATGGCAAAACCAGCAGTCTTAAAGCTTTTAGGAGTCAAAGAAGATGTTTGCTGGAGGTAATAGGACATACGCTACTCCTTACTCTCCCCATACACAGCTTTCACATTATAAAGTCAGCAAGGGTTATTGAGCAGAGTATTTAGTCCAGTTTTTTTTCAGATAAGTTTGGTGAGGCTTAGCCTTAATGAAAGTCTGCCTATGATCTTAGCCATTATTTCCTGCAATCTCTGGATAGCTTTTCCCGTTTAGAGCTTTAATGTCAAAACACTGCAAAGATCAAGAAGTAAAATCCAGTGAAAAGGAATGCCTAGGGCCCCTTCTTTGGTGCGGGGAGGCACAAGTTCAGTTCCTTTCTATCTCCCATCCCCAGTCATCTGCACGCCCAAGGTTGAGGGTGCTGGGCAGGAGGCTACCATACAGCAGATCCTGTGGTTTGGGGATCTTGTCCCTGGGTCTGCTGTATTGTATTGGTAATTAATACACTGGCCGTGCCAAAATACAAGCACCAACTGTCCCAGCAGCCTTAGTCCAGTCTTGTTAGCTTGTTGGAGCAATTAGTTCTATAAAGACATAATTCCCCTTCAACCCACTCACCTTATCTTAATTGTGTGTCTGATAACAGGAGGAATTGTGATGATTCTTAGTGATCATAGCTTCCTTATTTAAAGGCTTCTATTAAAAACTGGTTTGCAAAGGTACTAGACAAACAAGCCATATACTAAGACAAATCTCAGTAGAGAGCTCAGCTAACTGGCATTTCACATTTAGATTCATTAAATTTCAGCCAAACTTTATTTCAGGTGAAACTTTATGATGCAGCTCTCAGGCAGACTACTGGGCATCATTTCTACCTTCTGTAGATGGATAAATCATCATGGATAATAACTAGTGATGGGTGAATTTTTCCTAGAAAAATTAGCGAAACGCAAATTTTGATGCCAGCGTCAATTCTGACGATCACGTCAATTTTGACGCTGGCGTTAAAGTCAATGGAAGTCCAAATAATGTTGACGTTTGACGGTTTTGATGCAAGCAACTTTTCAGACGTGCCGGCGAATTTTCTAGTGGTGCCTAAAACTTTATGTCTCATTCTCTACTTGCAAAGAAAGTTCCAAAATCAAATTATATAAAATAGAAAGGATGGACATTTTTTGTTCTGAGCAATTCTTTACCCAGGCATTTAGTAGCTCTGCTGCCTGGTGAGAAAACATCCTTAATCACTCCTCATTCATCTCAATAGCCATTGCCTGGGACCATGTGTCAGTTCACTATTTTTAATCAACAGTCGCCTGACCTATAAGTGAACTATACAAATCCAGTTAATTGCCACTGAGATGAATGGATAGCAATGCTGGACGCTTTGTCACCTGGCTGCAGTGCTACCTGGACAAATAGTGAGACAAACCATCTGGAATAGCTGCCTGTGTTGCATTGCCCTAGTAGTGGTATGGCTTGTCCTATTATTTCTCTGCATATTGTGTAATTCAGATGATTACTCAACATACACAACTGATTTCCCAAATAATATGGTACCAGGATAGTAGGTAACTGATTAACAGAAAACAAATATTACAAGATAAACCTGACCCCGCAATCTCTGCCTTTTATTCTGTTCCTCTAAAAAACATTCCAAAATGTGTCTATCTTTGGTAAGAAAAATTATGGTATTTTACCAAAATGTGTAGCAGCCAAAGTGTGAAAGACTTGACATTTCTTGCCCAATAGTGAGTTATTATGAACATAAATGTATAATTATAAAAAATGAATTTTGTTGCCAAAAACACAGGGCATTTCGTTTAAATTCACAACATCCATGAATGCAATTTCCTATGTCGAAATATACCCATAATAATAAATTCATAATTTATTATTAAATTACAGTACAGTTTTATTGCAGCTTGGGATTGTGCTGACTGTATAACCTGCTAACAGAAATAAGCAAAACAATATGGCATGCTTCTCTGTTCTACCAGTGTCGATGTTTTGTCTCTTAAAACAGCTGGCAAATGTGTTTAGTATCTGGAACAAAAGAGTTATAGGTATAGGGTGAAACACAGGTAAAGAAGAGGGGTGAAATATAGGGACAGAGTCGGGGGAAATCTCCAAATTACAGAAAAGGCTATCACCCACATACTCCATTTTTTCCAAATAATCCAAATTTGTAAAAATGATGTACTTTTTCCCTATAATAATAAAACAGTTCCTTGTACATGAGTAATACAGGTATGGGATCTGCTATCCAGAAACCTGTTATCCAGAAAGCTCCAAATTATGGAAAGGCTGTCTCTCATACACTTCGTTTTATCCAAATTTTTAAAAATGATTTCCTATTTCTCTGTAATAATTAAACAACACCTTGTAGTTGATCCAAACTAACATATAATTAATCCTTATTGCAAGTGATGTCTGTTATGACTAGGGATGCACTGAATCCATTCGTTTTGGATTTGAATGAATGCTAAACTGAATCTGGAAATAGTATCCGCTGTTTTAAAAGATTGTTAAGTGTGATTGTCCAAAGCCAAAAAGTCAGGTCAGTTTAAGGGTTTGGATTTTTATTGCCTGAGGGTACTCAAAGCTCCTTTCCGCCTGCAGGAAAAACGCAGCCTAAGGATTCAGATGAAACCTGAACCAAATTCTGGATATGGTGTATGCCTAGTTAAGACTGACCTCTAGACTTACATACGTGGAAATAGTTCCGAATATTTTATTTTCTGAATTTCTGATTTTTCTCTTTAAAAATTTCCCTAGAGCTTAAAGCTGTTTACCCACAAAATACATATCTAATAAAAATCAATGTTTAAATTATAGTTACAGTTTTCAGAACAGTGGTGATAAAGTACAGGTATGGGACCTGTTATCCAGAATGCTCTGGACCTGGGTTTTCTGGATAATGGATCTTTCCATAATTTGGATCTTCATACCTTGAATGTACTAAAAAATCATGTAAACATTAAATAAACCCAATAGGCTGGTTTTGTTTCCAATAAGGACTAATTATCTTAGTTTGGATTAATTACAAGCTACTCTTTTATTATTACAGAGAAAAAATAAATAATTTTTTAAAATTTGGATTATTTGGATAAAATGGAGTCTATGGTAGATGGTCTTTCCGTAATTCAGAGCTTTCTGGATAACGGGTTTCTGAATAATGGATCCCACACCTGTAGTAGAATTAGATGAGAGAGAGAGAGAGATGCACAGAATTTTCAGAAGGGAGATTTCTACAATATATTTCACCAATATATTTCTCTATATACAGAAAACACATTTTTTAACTTCCAAATCTTCTGCGAATAAAACAGCCTAGCAAAGAAGAGCCAAACGGATTTGGTTCTCCAGCAGTGCCACAAATGGTCAAACAGATGGAACATTTTTATATTTTAAAAAGTACGTTCCAAGTTTCCAAGACACTTGCTGCTTCCTATTCCTCCTGTGCTGGCCTACGAAATATTGCTGCATTGTACATTTTGAATTTTATTTTGAAAATAAATTGTACCTGAAAACATTCTATTCATCTTGTGAAAAATAGCTACTAATGATTCGCAAAACATAATTACATTTGTAAAGAAAACATGTGTTTTTTTTATTTTGTTTCGTCATATTTGGATCATCTTAAAGCGTATACATTTGTATTGTCCACCAAGCCAAATAAGGTGTTTTTTAATTGTATTTTCCCTTTATTTGGGAATTTATCCTAAATTGCAGCACTGCTGTTACTATTGTAACAATAGTAGCATAGGCCAATCTAATCTATTTCTTGACTTTTGTAGGCAATACAAGTGTATGTATTATAACAGGAGTCAAATTGTATGTTTCTTTACTTGATAATCACCCTGTCCCATCAAGGAGCATATGGAGGATTCAGAAGCCAAAACACTGCAGTTCAAGGATCCCATACTACTTATTTGTATTGTCCTGGCGCTTAATAAATAAACTCTATTTGTTTTCCAAAGGAAAACTTCTGTTTATCCAAAATCCAAAGTCAGAGGATGTACAAACAATTGCTGGCTTTAGCCTTTGTAACATATTTGTTCTTCATGTCATTTACTTCACACACCTACTTGTAATAAAAGACAGCAAGCGCCTACCAGGATAAAAGTGTCTCAGAAACTCACCTGTGTTACTTGGAAGCACTCGAATGCTATCGAATTCCAGCATGGTGTAAGAGGAGTCCAGGGTTTCTGTGTAATCTGGCATATCCATGTCCATCATGGCTTCACAAAGCTTCATTATTATCTGTCAACAACTGCAGGTCAAGCCAAACAACCCCACTGTCAGTCACCCTGGAAGTTAGTGGGAAACACAATATAATGGTAAAATCAACTACTTGAGCCAGTGTGGGTGCAGCTCATAGACAGAGAAAGAGAGAGAGAGACGCACCCTCACCTGTTTTGAATGTTTCCAGCCACCTACGATAAATATATGTCATATTATCATTATATGATTCAGATAAGGCCTCGACTAAACCAACTTGGATTCCATCCTCACCCCCTCCCCAGTCTTTTTCACTGCAAGCCTTATGTAAACATCATTTGAAAAAAAAACAGTTGCTATGTTGTGAGGACAGAGGCAAGCAAGGTGTGCAAGAGATTCCTCGTCACGCTATCTATTAAATCATATGGAAGAATTCCTTTTTAAAAAAAACACATATAAATAATAGGCATACGCTTTAGTTAATTTTCTAGATGGATTGGGAAATGTTAGCCAACAGTGCTGGAAATTAAATACAAAAAGCAAAATGTATGTATAAATGTATAAAAAACAAATGTATAAAAGCAAAGAAACAACAGTGATCCTTAAGTTTTATTTAATGTAAGTACAACATGACAGTATTTATAGACAGAAGTAGCTAAAGTTGTACATGATGGGGCCAATTTATTAACTCTTTTTATCTCTAAACATCTTACGTTAAAATGGTCTTAAAACAGTAAATTGTTGCTATTTACTTAGGGGAAGATTTATTAAAGGAAAACTATTTCCCAAAATCATGAAAATCTAATATTTTCCTGCAAAGCAAATTTTTGGGAAAATGTAATAATAAATAAGCGTAAAAACCCAATCGGATTTTATCGGCTTTTGTCGCAGAAAATATTGAGATAAATTTGGAATTTGATAAATAACCCCCTGTAACTGGAAGGAAAAGTGTGGAAGTGTGAATTTAAAAGCACCAACTCGAATGTAAATTCGAATGTGAGATTTACACATCTCGACCATGGAAACAGACCTATTTAGGATTACCCAATGGCACACACTACTAAAAAAGTATATTATTATGAAAATGGTTTATTTACATGAAGCAGGGTTTTACACATGAGCTGTTTTATGTAATATATTTTTATAGAGACCAACACTGGTGGGTTATATTTTTCCTTTAAGGTTTGAATGGTAAATTCAAATTTTCAATTTTCTTTTGTGTCAAAACTCACAAATTCAAATTTAAAAGCACCAACTTGAATGTAATTTGAATATGAGATTTAGCCCATCTCAACCATGGAAACAGTTCTAATTTCGAATATTCGCCACCTAAAACTTGCCAAGTTCATTTAGAAGTCAATGTTTGTTGCCTTTTTTGGAGAAAAACTCTATTCGAATTCGATTCAAGTTTTTGGTTCGGGACTATTGGACTATTGGATCGAATATTTAACGTTCGAGTTTTTTCATAAATATCCTCCCATTCGAGTTGTGATTTCATTCGAATTTATTAGACTAAAAAAATTCACACAAATTTGAAATTCGACCGTTGATATATAACCCCCTTAATGTAAAAACCACAAAAATCTCTAGGCTATTGCTCAGCATTACATTAGTTGGTACCAAGCAGTGTTGTAGAATAAATTCACGAAACTGTCGCGAAAATTCACCTGCGACAAAAAAATTTGAACACGTGTCGGAATAATTGCTCGCAACAGTATTCGGATGCCCATTGACTTAAATATTTGACGCGGGTGGCAAAACTTGCGGAATGGCATTCCGCGAAATTCCACAAATTTTTCAGTGCAGCAGAACAGGACAAATACACCCCTCACTGTTGTAGACCACACCTCTCTCTGTTAAAGCTTTCAGACTTCGGATTTTTAATAATTCAACTGATAGAATGTAAAACAAGTTCAGGTTATTTTTTTTATAGCCCTGGAAATGTCACCCATAAGTTACATTTCTCTCTATCTATCTATCTATCTATCTATCTATCTATCTATCTATCTATCTATCTATCTATCTATCTATCTATCTATCTATCTATCTATCTATCTATCTATCTATCTCTATTATCTGTTTCTATCTATTTATGTCTGTCTGTCTGTCCATCATCTATCTATCAAAAATAAGGAGTAGATGGAAGCACATGGAACAACCATGAATATGCAGCCAAATAAAGGATTTAAAGTAATTAAATGTGAATAACTGTGAAAAAGAACAATTGACCCTAGTGTGTGGATGTGATAGGGACTTTACATGGTATATATATATATATATATATATACACACACATTAAAATCATGTGCTCCAGACAGCTTGATTAGGTATACAGTTATACAGGGTACTTTGTCATTACCATTTTGTAGCAGGATACGAATTCACATTATGGGTGCAGTGTCGATTCTGCACCTCTCCCATCTGCCCCCCCACCACATACCTCCTACCCCAATAACACATACACACAACCCTGGTTTGGAAAGAAATGGCCGCAGTTGTTTATTTTAAACAGAATAAGAATAATTAACCTGTATAACATTTTAACATTTTATAAACCGTTTGTATAACAAACATCTTTTATAATATTATTCCCCCACCGGGAGGAAAGGGAAATGGGGGTGGGGTGGCTGTACCCCAACTGCCAAGATAGGTTCCTGTTCCATTTCTCCCAAGCCCTAAACTGGGCTGCCGACCTTCCCATGAGGACCCAGGCCTACCAGGCTACTTCCACTCAATATGAAATACCCCCTTTTAACGTCCTTGTAAAGGTACCCTCCGCCAACTGCGACAAAACCAACCCATATCTAGGGAGGGAGGGCGGAATGCTGCGTCCTGCTGCCTCCACGTCCCGGCACCGAATGGTGAGTATAACTGATGCATAACTGATGCATTGGCCCTTCCGGAAGCCCGGGAACCCCTCCAGCCAAATCAGAGCCCTGCAACAAAAAAAGGGGACGGGGCTTTGCGCTACTCCTAGGCCCCGTCAAGTCCCTGCTTCCCCTAAAAGTCATTGGGTCCCAGGAGCTAAGTTTATAACCAAGCACAGAACCATTTCCTATTAAGGAAGGAGTTTTGGTGCCAAACGTAACGACACCTGCATTCAGTGGCAACGTGGACACGCGTGTCCACGTTAGTGGGCGCTTAGATGGCCGCGTCCATTTCGACACGCTGATGCATCATGACGCACACTCGCTTACATCGGTGCACGACGTGTGCGCGTCTGTACTCATGTGCGAGCAGACAGACTTCTTACACAAGTGTTCAAGAGGACATTGAAACATTCACCTATACTGCTCTATATTAATGATTTCTGTCACGACATAGACAGATGATAACTAACCTGTGTTGCTAGCTAGAGCAGTAAGACTACTATGGCAAACTAGCAGTGCATTTTACTTGATGGACCATATCTGCATCTATGCAAATATTTCAGAACATGAAGATTATGTTAAACATTCCAGCTAGTCATATCATTTCTCTTTATCACTCTGCTATTAATAGTGAATAACAACTAACTGAACTGAATTGATTTTGGAACAACTTTTGCAGTAAGAAGTTTTATTACATTCACTGCACACTGGCGAAAACGATAACATTCGCAGGTCTTCTTCCATTGTCGGAAGAGGTCGCTAAACAGTTTCCAGGTTCACAAAAGCTATATTAAATTCGTGCAAATGACAATTTGTTTGCACAAAGGCATAACTTTTTGCATTGCAAATATATTTTTTCCATTACTGACATTTATTACATTCCCCCATTAAATGAGCTTATAATGTAAACATAAATATTTTGTGTGTTTTATGATCATAATTTATCTAAGGTACATGCTGCGGGTATTATAGCTGTTATTTACCTATAATACAAACCTGCAACCTCCTGTCATATTCCCAACTGTAAATTATATCAGTGTAGTACACAAAAGCCATGAATTTCCTGTAAATTATATCCTTATAAACGGCTCTTAGTGATGTCATCAGTTATAAATGGAGCTTAGTGATGTCATTTTTGTCACTTGACTCACTAAAACTTGTGTATTATAATAAATAAAGTACCCCTTGTTGGAAAATATGAGGATATTAGAAGTAACCTCGGAGTTCCATGACCTGTATAAATGGAACTCCTCTGTGACTTATAATATTCTTATATTTAATGATAGTGGTACTTTATTCACTATATAAAGCTGTATTACTGAATCATGTAGATCACAGATCTGCAAATCTGACCAATAAAATGGTGCTATTCTGCTCAGCAGCAAAACTTATAAGTTAAAGGAGAACTAAACTCAAAAAATGAATATGGCTAAAACTGCCATGATTAATATACTAATCTAATTGCACCAGCCTAAAGTTTCAGCTTGTCAATAGCAGCAATGATCCAGGACTTCAAACTTGTCACAGGGGGTCACCATCTTGGAACGTGTCTGTGACACTCATATTCTCAGTGGGCTCTGAGCAGCTGTTGAGAAGCTACGCTTAAGGGTCATCACTAATTATCCAGCAGAAAATGAGGTTTGTCTGTAATATAAACTGATGCTACAAGGCTGATTATTAAATTCTGATGCTAGTTGCACTGGTTTCTGTGCTGCCATGTAGTAATTATCTGTATTAATTACTAATCAGCTTTATATTGTGACATTATGTTTACTGTATATTGTGAGTAGGTCCCTAAGCTCAGTAAGTGACAACAGCACAGAGCATGTGCAATGAATCAGCAGAAAAGAAGATGGAGAGCTAGTGGGGCATCTTTGGAGACACGGATCTTTACTGCTAAAGGGCTGTGGTTGCCTTGGGCTGGTACACAAACCCAAAACATAATGTACAATATTTCTAGCTACTTCTTTAATTTAACTTTCCTTGTCCTTTAAGTGCTGACAATCTGCATCTGTTTACCCCAATTCAAAGGCTTGCTCATCTCACCAATCAAATTACACTATTCCATATTGAAGGGGTGGTTAACTTTTATGTTAACTTTTAGAATGTCATAGAACAGCCAATTCTAAGCAACTTTTATAGTTTTTTAAATAGTTTTATAATAATTTGTCTTTTTCTTCAGGCTCTTTTCAGCTTTGAAATGGGGGTCACTGACTCCATCTAAAAAAACAAATACTCTGTAAGGCTACAAATGTACTGTTATTGCTACTTTATATGACTCATATTTCCATTCATACCCTCTCCTATTTATAATCCAGTCTGAGTCTCTAATTCCAATCAATACATGATTGCTAGGGTAATTTGCACCCTAGCAACAAGATTACTTAAATTTCAAACTGGAGAGCTGCTAAATAAAAAGCTAAAAAACTCAAAAACCACAGATAAAAAAAATATTTAAAAAACAGAAAGAGGGACAAAAAGATATGCCTTGCATAGCGAGATGAAACATTTTTAACCTTGCCCATTTTATGGCCACACCACCCAAATACCATCTTATTTAATTAAGCATTTTTTTTCTGGCATCAGTGCAGGAGATCAAAAAGAAACTCAGAACATTTCAGTAAGAAAATCGGGACAGTTGGGAGTCATGTACTAGAAATCATGAGTTCAGAATTGATCCCTCCAATAATATCAACCTGCCAGGATCCAAATGAATGGAATCACAGCCATGTCTAAAATGGCAGGGATTGTTTGTGCTTCACTTTATTACCATCTGATGGGCTTCCTCTGTTGATGGTATTGTAAGTAGTGATGAGCGAATTTCTACACTTCGTCATCTGTGAATTTTTTTTTGCAAAACTGCAGCAAAAATCTACAGCGAAAAATTGGCACAGGAAAAAATGCCCGTTGACGTAGATGCATTTGGACAAAAATGTAGCTAAGACAAAGAAGTTGCAGAGATTAAAATGTCACCACAAGAAAAACGCCCATTGAGAAATGCATTTGGCGTAAAAAAAATTGGTGCGTGTAAAAAATTTGCCTATTGACTTCAATTTTTTTTGCAAATTTTTCTCCATTTTTCCGTGAAGTGAAATGGGATAGATTCGCTCATTGCTAATTGTAAGATATTTTACTGCATAACTTATTTTTTCTTGCAAGGAAATCCATCATTTTATTAATCCCACGTAAATGTCACCTACAACATATTGCAGAGCTTTGTTCTAGTTTTCTATAGCTGAAATAATATATTCTCCACATACAAGCAAGAAAACAAGGGATTGTCTTTCTATTTCATTATATCTGTATTACTCTTTATACCTAAGGGTTAATAGAGTAAAAAGATTATAATTAGGGGTACACCGAATACAGGATTTGGTTCGGGATTCGGCAAAGATTCAGCCTTTTTCAACAGGATTCGGATTCAGCCAAATCTTTGTGCCTGGCCGAACGAAATCCGGATCCTAATTTGCAAATGTTAATTATAGGCGTGGAGGGAAATCACATAACTTTTTGTAACAAAACAAGCAATTAAACATTTTTTTTCTGTTTTGCTTTCCCTCCCCTAATTTGCATACGCAAATTAGGGTTTGGTATTTGACCAAATCTTTCACAAAGGATTCGGGAATTTGGCCGAATCCCAAAAAAGTGGATTTGGTGCATCCCTAATTATAATTGGTGTGACCAAATTAGTAGCACAATAAAATCTAATACTTGTCTCTAAAAAGATTGTCTAATTATGAGTGAACACTATGACTAAAATCCCTCGTGCTTACAGCTTATCTATTAACACCCACAGTAAAACAGGAGAAAATGATGAATACCACTTTCGCATTTTGATAAAAGAAGTTGGGAATTTATTACAGTTTATTTCTCAAATAAAGCAAAATCATTTCATTACAAATGCATTGTGTAATAATGATAATGGCACGTCTTTGCACAAATAAGGCCTTGGTACGATAACAAACCGATATTTTATATTTTTCTCCTTGGACTTTACCCTGTGTCTTACAATTATGCCAACATCAGCCCAATTACCATCTGATTAGTAACAGTTATATGACTTCATGTGTTGGAAATCACAGTAAGGCATGATAAAATGACAGAGCTTCAGAGGGTTGCTTCTTAAGTGGAATAATACTTATTTGATTGCCAGAATAAAATCATGGGATAGAGGGGTTGCATGGTACCTCTTATACTAGGGGGCTGATTCACTAAATTCGAGTGAAGGATTCGAAGTAAAAAACCTTCGAATTTCGAAGGTTTTTTTGGGCTACTTCAACCATCGAATGGGCTACTTCGACCTTCGACTACGACTAGGTCCCCATAGGCTTGCCTAAGTTTTTTTGATCAAAGGATATTCCTTCGATCGTTGGATTAAAATCCTTCGAATCGCTCGATTCGAAGGATTTAATCGTTTGATCGAAGGAATAATCCTTTGATTGTTCGATCTAATTTTATGCGCTAAATCCTTCGACTTTGATATTCGAAGTCGAAGGATTTCAATTCCTAGTCGAATATCGAGGTTTAATTAACCCTCGATATTCGACCCATAGTGAATCAGCCCCTAGGTCTTTAGAGGCAAGCAACACAAACTCTGCAAGTGATTCAAATAAATAAAATGTGAATACTTAGAGAGAGAGAGAGAGAGAGAGAGAGAGAGAGAGAGAGAGAGAGAGAGAGAGAGAGAGAGATGGGACATTCATGCACCTTATGTCCATTTTGCTGGCAGTGGCCTGAGTTGAAATTAACCAGATACATTAACTCATAGAGAATAATCTCAAAGACATGTTAGCAGAAAAGTCGTACTGAGAAATCTCAGAAATTGGAGGTAATGGATGGCTTTAAAAAAAACCATAGACAGTATGGAGAGAGCTGCTTCTGCTAAAACTTTCTACAGACCTCATATCACAGAGAAGGCACTTAAAGGAGCTGCCCATCTGCAAACACACCAAAGGTGAGAACCAAAATATAGAAAGACTTTTTTAACATTTCAGAGCAAGGCACAAAGTGCAAAAATCCATCACAAGTGTAAAGAAATGAACCTCACTCTGTATACTGCGCAGCCTGCATATAGTTGTTTTGCATACCAATGGGGTGGCAGGTGAGCATACAGTTACAAGCCCATAGATCATCATTTTATCATTGAGTATAGTGCTCTCTTGTGCTCAACCAAAGTGCACAACCAATCATAGAGCCTCACATGCTCAGTGAGCCTGTAATGAGCCCAAGTTTGCCCCAAATAGTGCTCCAGCAATTGTGGCTTTAAGAACCTAAAATACTGTATTTATGTAGGTGTATTCTTTAAATAATTATTGTTGTCAACAGCTTCAGTTTGATTCCACGCAACAGCACCAATCCCGTGCTACGGCTCAATTTCCATGCTGCAGATTGTAGAATCTATAGTTCTGACATAGAAGCACCCAGGGGCGCGCCGCCAATGAGGCGAGTTGAGAAATTGCCTCAGGCGGCAACGCAGGAGAGGTTTCCAGGGGGGGCAAAAAGCCTCTCATGGTACCTCTAAGAGCCGAATTTCCGTTTTTTAAACAATTGCGCTCTTCGCATTAGTGTTCCTGCCGGCGAGGGAGGGGTGGCATTGAAGGAGCCGCCTCAGGCGGCGCTGTAAGTAGAATCGGCGCTGGAAGCACCAGTGTGCCACTGCTGTAGGTTCTATATTTCTGGATTACAGATTCATTGGAAATCAGTACTTAGCACCAGGAAAGAGTATAGCAAGCTTTTTACCTTACAGCTTCTTAATAGCCATAAAATAAATTTATAAATGTAACACTAATGCTAAAGTCATTTTATTCTAAATAAATCTGCTCTGGCAAAGAAAGACATCATTAGACAACAATTAGTTAGGTTTATGCCAAAAAATAAAACTGCAAAATTGTTGTTCTGTTAACCTCAGTAAAAATGTTAACTGAATTAATTTTTTGATTGCAAACTCAGCTTAATTAATTGACAAAAACCTGTACATCTCTTATATTAAAGTACCCGTGAACTCTTTATCCTACAGCATTTCCCACAGATAATTCTATAGTGTGACTTCTACCACCAGTATAAATAGCTGAGAGAATATGCCCTTGTGTGATATAAATACTGACTTTATCCAGGATGAAACAAAAGTAGAGTTTGGGAATTTTCCTTGGCCATGAGCCATGAAGACAATGATATATATATAGTGAATAAAGTACCCCATTTTGTAAAATATAAGGATATTATAAGTTACCGAGGAGTTTCATGACCATATAAAAACACGAGGCCGAAGGCCGAGTGTTTTTATACAGGTCATGGAACTCCGAGGTTACTTCTAATATCCTCATATTTTGCAACTGGGGGTACTTTATTTATTATAATACACATGTTTCAGTGAGTCATGTGACAGAAATGACATCAGAACTCACCGTTTATAACCGATGACATCAGAACTCACCGTTTATAAGGATATAATTTACAGGATATTCATGGCTTTTGTGTATTATATATATATATATATATATATATATATATATATATAAATATATATATATATATATATATATATATATATATATATATATAAAACAAGGGAAAGTTGTGCTCACCACTAATTTTTAAAAACATTAGGCGGGGGTGCAATGAGGCTGTGACCACAAAATACATATAGACAAATACAAGAGTCCTCTGTACTCAACCCATTATCAATATATTTAAGACAGAGACATACTACTACCAGCTCCTTGTTCCCACCCTTCCCAGCTATAGTCAGGTGATCCCACTGGTGTCTAATAAAAGGGCAGCCAAGTTTGGGAGTTTTACTTTGAAAGTAGCTAGTAAGTTGCAGGTAAAACTTAGTCCCTTTGTAAAATGTATAATTAAGCAATTGAATTCTTAATGAATCAGATGAAAATTGAGCGTAGGACTGGCCAGATGACTGGCTGACAAGCTGGTTCACATATATATACACCAATATACACCACCACAACCCTATAGTACATTTTAAAAGATATTTTGTGGCATGATGTATATTCAATTTAAAGTCCAGATAAAATGTTAAAGTCAACAGTGTACTGCGCTGCTCAGTAGACCATTTATCTTGCATATTAATAAAATTGTTGATGCTCACATAATATAAAAGCAGCAGACAAAAAAACATTTGAGCAAATAAAATTGAAAGTTTGCCTCTCAGATTGTAATATTCTTCGTTAGACTGTTATTGCATTGCACATTTTAATTGCATATTGGAGTATACACTGTGCACTGAAGAAAAAGTGGAAAAATTCAACATCTTTCTTCCATTGTTGGAAGTGATCGAAGTTTCCGAGTTCACAAAAGCAATAGAATTATCACCATGGGGTAATTAGCTGGGTGTATATGTTTGATATGGAACTGAAACATGTGTGCTGTCTTGTAAGGTTCCCTGAAAACATTCCTTTTCAGGGAAGCGTATCTGTTCCTCCAATTAATCTGCCATTATATCCCCAGGTAACTATGTTATCTGATCACTGTTATCATAGAGCTGATCTGAACTCCATGTGCAGCTTCTCTGTAAGTGAGGATACACACCAACTTCTGTGTGAACAGTAACTTGGCTGCTTTATAGAACTCAGCATAAACACTTTCAGCATAACATGTGTGTAACAGGAACTTTTCATAGACAGGAAGAGGAAAGAAGCCCAAATAGCGAGCCTGGGACAGGTGGAGTGGAAGGGGCACATGAGTAAGGGGAGAGTAGAGGAAATTAAGGGGTAGAGGTGACAGGCATTGTGGGAGTTGTAGTGTGGAAAGGCAGGAATGAAAAAGGGGCAGGGCTTAGCCTTTAAATAAGGGCTAAAGTGCAGGAGACCACATTACCTGTAGATGGCACAGGAATTACAACGTCCCTCCCGCTCGCCCTTTGGAAATGTGGTGGGGGGGATGGTTATGTCGCAGCAGGGCATAGTGGGGCTGCCCTACTGGGTAGCCAAAAAGGGGGCTGGAAGGTAAAGTGAAGTTGGTAGTCCTAGTGCAAGGCTTAAGGGGAAAGGAGGCACCTTAACTGAGGAAACAGCTGATGGAGTCTTAGCCTTAAGCTAGTTAATGGCTTTTGACTAAGAAGGGTTTGGGAAGTTATTGTAAACATTGTTAAATGTTATGTGCACCCTTCAGCGGCTATTATTTTTATTATTATAAGTGTTATGCGGTATTATTTTATGCTGATATGTTTTTTTGGAAGTTAAATAAGAATAAGTGAATGAAAATGTTACTTAATAAAACAAGTTGCGGCCTTTTTCACCAAATGATCTGTGTTTGGAATGCATTTATGGGGTGTTGGGGTATTGTATCGGAATCAAAGCATACTAAAGTCAGAAGTAAAAGACACAGGGTTCCAGCAACAATAGACCCTGCCTGCATTAAGTAACATGCACTGGAACGATGTCTGTCTGTTGTTTTCCAACAATCACTCCCCTATCTCTGGTTATAATGTCTTTGCACCACATTTCAGACAGGCATAAATTGTACACCAGTAATTCTACAACACTGAAGCAAAGTGCTAAACTTGATAACACAAAAGTGTCCACACAACGTCATACAGAGTCACTGCATTTACATTATCACCAGTAAGTTAGCATTCTTACCTAACACACTGACCACACATCAGTAACACATATAGGGAGTTATTTATCAAAATCCAAAAATATCTTGAGCATTAGTTTAGGGACTCAGTTGACAACCAGGAGAGTCTTAGGGGCAGATTTATCAAGGGTCAAAGTGAGTTTGAGGGAATTTTCGAAGTAAACAAATTCAAAATTCGAAGTAATTTTTTGGATACTTCGACCATCGAATAGGATACTATGGGGCAAATTCACTAAGAATCGAGTTTCGCCAGCGTCCGCTTCGCCACACTTCGCCAGGCGTATTTTCGCCAGCGCTATGCAAATTCACTAAAATTCGAAGTTGTGCTCAGGGGAAGCATAAGGTTGCGAAGTTGCGCTAGCGTTAATTCGCCAAGCAAAGCGAAGTTACACTATCGATGCTTAATTTGCATAGGGCACCAAATTGAAGTTACAATGGAGGAATATGAAGCATCACTACACAAGCCTGGGAAACCTTCAAAACAGCAAATAAAATTTTTATTTTGCCCTACACATGTGCCCACTGTATAGTTAAGGTGCCATGAGTTAGGAAATGTAGGGATGAAGGAGGGTAGCCCCAAAAAAAAATTCGATCTTTTTCAGCCTATCACCCATAAAAAAAGAAAAAACGCCAGCGTTTTTTGGGACTTAGAAAAAGGTTTAACTTTTTTTGAAGCAATCCCTATCTACTCTATTGCACTTCGCCTGGTCTGAGGTGGCGAAGGAAGTCTGGCGTAAAAGGTAGCGTTCAGAAAAATGCGCGCGTCAGTGAATTTGCGTAGTTACATGCATTGCCCGAATTCGGCATGCGTAAGGGTGCGAAGTAACACTAGCGTATTTACGCCAGTGTCCGTTAGTGAATCGGCGAATTAACGAAAATGCGCTACGCTAGCGAATTAATGCTAGCGTTAGGCGCTTCGTCCTTTAGTGAATTTGCCCCTATGACTTTGAATTTACTTCGAATTCGATTCGAAGTAAAATAGTTTGAATATTCGAATATTCGATAATTGAAGTACTGTCTCTTTAAAAAAACTTCGACTTCAATACTTCGCCAAATTAAACCTGCCGAAGTGCTGTTAGCCTATGGGGACCTTCTAGACCATTTTTCACTCATCGAAGAAAAACCGTTCGAATCGTTCGATAGGAACGATTTTACTTTGATCGTTCCATGGCCAAATTCGGTGAAAAATACTTCGACTTCGATATTTTCGAATTTGAAGTATTTCAATTCGATGGTTGAATTTCGAAGTATTTTTTAAATCTGCCCTTAAAGTTTAAACCTAACCATCTTATTAAGCTTAGGATCACCATTCATCTACCTTGGCATTTCTCTAATAAACAATGTTGAATTTTTAGCTTTAAAAAAATTCCTGCCACCTAGTGGTTCTTTCATGCAAACTCACACCTCTTTCCAACGTATATAACACTATCCTATACTGTCCATATAAAGTAAGACTAGGGCAGAGAATTATTTATATGACAAACAATCTCTGTGTTGCCTAATTATGTCAGTGCCATATACAGTATATATATGAATAAAAAAAATAATATCTTAAAAGGTTTCCTACATACTCATGGCTCATGTATGTTCTCTTGTGTAGATGCAGCTTATAATCACTAGTAATTTGCAGGAAACTGACCCTTTGCTGGAGTATACCATTAAAGAAAACTGCAAGCATTGCATTTATATAAAACCTAGTACTTTACCCATTTCTCTGTCGCTTGTTCTAATTCTCACCTTGTTATTTTGCACAAATTTTACTCTATGACCAGGTAGTCCCTTTCCTTCTTCCTAACTAATGTATAAGGGTCAAATGAAATAGACTGAAAGAGGAATCCGTTAAAATAAATACATTTTAGTTTTCTCAGGTTTTGGAATATTTCACTAAATGTTTTATTACAGAAGCTAAGCTTTTTTTTTACTAAAAACGTCAAAAACCTAAAAAATTTATGTTTTTTTTAGTATAAAATCTGAATTTTTTGTGGGAAAAAAACCCACAAATTTTTCAAGATTTATTATACCCCGAGGATGGAAAAAGTCAGAATCTGAAAATCTGGCATCTCTGACCTGCCGAGGTTGCATATAAGTCAATGGGAGAAGTCACAAAGATTTTTTGATTTGCGCTGGGGTTCGTGCAATAACCTGAAGATTTCAGGGTTTTTGGCCAAAAAATCTGAAAAAATCTGAGTTTTCGGTGGAAAATCTGAAAAATTCGTATGATTCGTGTTTTTCAAGATTTTTCTGGAGTTTTGCCCGCTAACAAAGTTTTTGGAAAAGTGTATTAATAAATAAGGTGAAAAAACTGGTGTGGATTTTTTTCAGAAAAAATTGAGATAAATTTGGACTTTGATAAAGAACCCCCTAAAACTTACAATTCTGCTGCTCCCCTGCAATAGAGATGGGTAAATGTATAAAGATAAGTTTAGCTATGGTTTATGTTATTGATCTATATGGTACAGATAAAGTCATTCTTTAGCTGACATACAGTAGTTAGCATGTCAAGAGAATGAAATATCAGCTAACAAATATATTCCAAACACAGACTTTCCTGACATTTTAACCGGCACTTTCAAGCATCTTCCTTGGTGGACCTGTTTCTAAAGCCTTATCCCTCTTCTTCTATTACTGCAACTTACTCAGTGTTAGTTCCTATGTCAAAATATGATTATTTTTATTATGCAACCCACAATACCTCAGAAAAAAAAAAAAAAAATATATATATATATATATATATATATATATATATATATATATATCCCTTTTTCTTCAGCCTGTTATATCTTTACTTCCTTGTCATTTTCTGTCCCTTATATTATAAATAGCACCTGTATAACATTTCAGGAATAAAAATTCTCACCAATTCAGATAAAAATGCTGTATGCATAAAGGTTTTGTTACTTTATCAAGATTATTTTCTCCAAATGAAATGGTGATACAAATAAATATGACAAGCATGTCCTCCATTGTGATTCTGGTTCATTTTGTTGACTTTAAAACAAGCATAGCCATTAATGCTAATTCTAATTCAGCCTTCAAGATTATCCCTGGAATGGGTTGGTAAAATTACAATTTACATTCTTAAACTGCTGAAGTCAGTTAAAAAGGCAAATTATGTGACCCAAAAAAATAATTATGTGGTTTATGGTTTGTTAATGGAATTGTAGAGTAACATTTTTTTTCCTGTCTTTTCTGTTTCATATTGTATAGCCTGCTTTTGTTTCATATGCTTTCTTTGTAAGAGAATGCCACTGTAGCCACAGTAGTAGTGGGGGGTATAACCAATCGGTTGGTTCTGAGAGAAACAGAGGTTTCGGGCAGGAACATATAGAGAAACAAGAGATGAGATGTAGTTAGGTGCAGAGGAATGAAGGGCTTTGAAGGTTATGACGAGGAGTTTATAAGTTATTCTTTATACAAAATATTGTGCTACATATTTATTTCTTTTTACAACTGGGGCACAATGTTAGTACACAGCGAATTCATTTTTTCATGTTGCTGTCCCTTGAAGTATCTCAAAAGATTTTAAGATTTTTTTCCTTTCTCAACAAAAATTCCTGTTCAATATATTTTGTGTTTAAACGCATCTATTTGGAATCAGCTGTGTCCAAGCTATCATTCCTCGCCTCGTGGGAGGTTATAGTCTCTCAAACCTCAGCTTTAACAGTTTTTTAGATTTAAAAGCTTTGTTGTTTTGGCCCTAGACAAGCCAGAAAGATAACAAATATATAAAAGGTTAAAAACGTGTGTCTGTAGGCTCACAAATTGATCATCTGTTTAAAAGAGAATACCAAAAACAGAACAAAGAAAAAAACGACAAACATGAAAAAGGTCAACTCGGCTGCTGGGGAGGAAGAGTTAACAGTTCTTGAATTGAGTATTTTTCTAAACTCAATCACAAAGAGAAATTGTGATTGAATTAAATTTATTCTAGAAAAGAAGTTGGGGAGCACCTCCCATCAAATGAGAAAAACAGAAGATGGTGTGCAGGGTCAAGTGGTAAATTAGTCAAGAGACTAATTAAGTTAATCCGTATCCCCGGTCCTTACCAAGTTTTAATTGTCACTGGACTTTTTTTTTATCTTATTTATCAGTAATAAAAGTTACGTTTTAATGGTGTATAAATACGAGCTTGTGGACATGCTTTGATGGGAGGGTGCAAATACATGGGTCAGTTCTTTCTCTTTCTTGTTCTCTTTTAAATTTATTCTATCAATGAGCAAACTTACATTTCTTCAAATGAAACTTTCTTGGTAAAATTCTTGATTTTGTGTGGCGAGGGCAGTCAATATATTGCTTCTGCTAGTGTAGCATAGCATACAACTATAGTCTCAGCACTATTTATATGTATGTAGGGATTCTGGGACCAAATTATGAACAGGGCTGTAAGCCGTAAGATAGAATGTTAATAAAATGTTGAATATTTATTATATGAATGTTATTGTTAACAATGAAAACATTTTGAAACAAGATTATTTTTCAAACCTGCTTCCTAGACTTAAGTTGTTATCATCTGCTTACACCCAGAAACAACAATTTATAAGACTTCCTATGAATTCATTTTCCAACTTTCTCCCCACACACACAAACACGGGTTTCTCCTGGCCTGACTTATTTTGCTTTTAGGTCACAGTTGAACCTGACTCCTTCTGTCAGCTTCTGAACATAATGTGGTACATAAGGATGAACATTATGTGGATTGCTTCCCACTCCCTTTACATCATAGAAAGGATGAAATATTAAAATGACATAATTTGACAAATACAAATCAACACATTTCCTCAGATGATTAATAGTTGAGTCCTAAACACCATCAGACAGGACAGGATGTGTCTTCCATGGATAAAAATAAGTTCCAGAATCCAAGATGGGCTGAGTGTATGATTCATATGTTCTTATAGAAACATAGGGGTTACATTAGGATAGCACAGAATGTAAAGCAGATGTATGAGCGAAAACAAAATACCTTCACAACAAGATCTAATATTTGATCATCTTATTTTCTCCAACACAAACAACAGGGAGTTCAAAAATAACACATGAACATTTTTAGTAGTAAATGAAATGGAACCACAAAGATACATTGGCTTCATGAGGGATTAATAAGCCAACAAAGCACAAAAAAAGAAAATATTGCTACACTTGCTTCCTTACTTTAATATGGGCAGTCTTAAATGGAACCTTAGTAGACTACTGTAGAATCAAGCTTCTATTTAATGGGCTTACCACCTTAAAAAACTAATAATTCACAACAAGCTTTACAGCATTTTCAACTGATTTCAGTTGTTTCCTAAAATTTCAGTTTTTTAATTATTTAGAGCTATGAAATATTGAACACGACCTAATGTGACTATGTGGTCTTTTGTACTAAATATGAAATGGGAATGGGAAAATATGTACCGACTACCGAGGCTAATTGAGATCATATTACAGTCTGTGATCATGTAAATACTCAGGGGCCTATTTATTAAACCTCAATTTTTTCCTGGTCAAGTTTTTAAAGGGGGGAAATGTGAATTTTTCAAGATTTATTGTGCTCTGAAGCTGCTAAAAACCTGAATCCGAAAATAGTCCAGCTAAAACCTGTCAAAATCACGTAGAGGTCTGTGGCAGACAGGCCCAGATTTGGGCAAGGCCACAAAGGCCCGGGCCTGGGCTGCAAATTTTAGGGACAGCATGCCGCCCAGTCGCATTCCTAAGGAGCACTGAGGACATACAGCCCATCATGTGGCTTAGAGCTGCTGCCCTGATGGCAGATGGTCCCCTTAACAATTGGAAGTTGTTTTTAACCTTCAGGATTCAAATAGTTTTGAGCTGTTTGCGCTGTTTGACTCAAAAAGGTCATACGATTTGAACATCAAATTGAAAAAGTTGCACAATTTGAATTGACACACGCTAGTTATGTGTGGGTCAGGGTTTCCATCACAATGACGTCACAAAAGGGATGGGACGAGCATAAAATAGGAACCCGGAAGTCAGATGCCGGCATTTTAAGGTGGTGGGCGGGGGTGCCACCCAGGGCCGGATTTACATAGCGGGCGCCCCTAGGCCCCCTGGCGTTCATCGCCCCTGTCCCATTCCCTTTATTCGTGCAAATCTTCATGGAGATTGTATCTCCTGTGCATCCCCAGTGTTTTTGAACCAATGTGGGTGTGGTTGAGCAGCATGCCGCCCCCCTAAAATCCTGCCGCCCTAGGCCCGGGCCTTGGTGGCCTTTCCACAAATCCGGGCCTGGCGCCACCCACGAGGTGCACTGTGAGGTCGACCCGAACCCGCCCGACCCGCGGGTCCCATGGGTATTGGGTCAGCCCGCACATCACTAACACACACATTGTTACAATGTCTTTTTGCACCAGTTGTTTCAAGAATAACTATTGGTAAATTAAGGGGATTTGGGTTTTGAAGTTTTGTCAATTTTTTTTTTTTTATTATAGTGAGAAAAAGTCGAGTTTTACTACTGAGAGTTGTTTTAGGCAAATTGTAAGCAATTATTTCAATCTGTGTTTTTATAATGTTTTTTTTTAGACTGAAAATGATGAGTAGAGTGCGATATCACTGCATTTTTTTCACAGGATTCAAGTTTCTTAAATAAATGATCACACATTGGAGTTTAGTTAGTTCAACTGAATTTAAAAAAAAAAAAAATTGAAAATTCCCAAGTTTGAAATTTATAAGTATGCCCCTATATTTATGTACAGTAAGCAGTACCATATAGTAAGAGTGAAAGAGAGAAGGAGCTCCCTGCCCCATAGAGCTTACAATCTAAGTTACTAGCCCATCTGCAACTATATTTAACAATTATTCATCTACTCTGCCAGGCTATCTGCCTAGATGGAAAATAAATATATAAACACACGAACCAACAGGAAAAACATTAAAAAAAAAAGGCATTTAGCAAATCACATCATCTACCCAGGCTTGTTTTTAGCTGAACACTTACAGACCTTTTATTGGGTTTTCAAATGAATTCTTAGAGAGATGATCTGTCACGAGAATGACTAAAGCATCGTAAATCAGGAAAAGAGAAAACAAGGAACTGAGCTGAACTTAGCAAACTTTGCAGTCAACAGAAACAACTCTAACTGTCTCACAGAGAAGATGAAATGAAATAACCACTAGAGTGCAGATAGGAGCTTCATTGAGTGATTTGGTGATGTAGGAGCCCAGTGATCCCAGGGTAATGCTGCGTGATTCTACATAATACACATTGTTCTACTGTAATCCCTTGCAGTTCAGATGTTATATCATATTGCTACAGCTGAAACAAAGACTGAGGCCTGTTAGAAATAGATTCCAGAGAATAATAACTACTACTGCTAAAACAAACACAAGATCATTTGTATTGAAAAGTAACCTACAATTAGAAATGGGAAAGAATTAGTGATGGGCGAATTTGTCCCAAAAAATTCACGAAAGGCATTGAAGTCAATGGGTGTCAAAATTTGTCTGATGAGAGTCAATTTTGACGTCTGTGACAATTTTTATACACGCGCCTATTTTGTCTTAATGCATTAAGTCAATGGGCGTCCGAATAAGTTTGACGTGCGACAATATTTATGCATGCGACCATTCTGGTGTGTGCCCAATTGTTTTGACGCGCAGATTTTTTGTCGTGAATTTTCAATGCACTTTTGCGAATTTATTCGCCAGCAACAAAATGCAGAAATTCACAGCAAATTCGCGCCTGATAAATTTATTTGCCCGTCACAAGAAAGAATGATTCCAGTGGCTATGAACAGACCAGATTAGGGAAATTGGCATTGCATTGCTTTGTTTCGACAGCTCCTTATAAACCTAGATGAGCGGAAACATCTATGTTTACTCAGCATCTCCACAGATAAGGCTCAAATACATTGTGCCACTGGGGGAAAAACAATGTCAATGTGAAAGGGACCTGTTATCCAGAATGCTTGGGGTTTTCTGGATCAGAGATCTAAGGGGTTCTACTAAAAAAATCTATTAAACAATAGGATTGTTTTGCCTCCAATAAAGAAAAGTCTTATCTTATTTAGGATCAAGTACAAGGTATTGTTATATTACTACTAAGAAATGGTAATTGTTTTTAAAAATTTGAATTATTTGATTAAAATTGAGTCTATTGGAGATGGAATTCCCGTATTTTTGGCTTTCTGGATGACAGGTTGCCAGATAACGGATCCTATACCTGTAATACAATTCTTAATTGCTGGGGAATTACATATAAAATCTGGTGACATTTTTATTCCTACAAATAATCTAGTATTCATGTGCAGTAGTTGTCATGACTTGATAGAGAAGATAGAGGAGAGCAACATATACAACAAGTGCACTATAAGCCAAACATGTTAATGATAAATATAGTTACCAGTGCAATGTCCATAACAGCCAACAGTCATTTAACTTTTTCTGGTTGGAATAATTTTAAGCAAACATCTGATTGGTTGTTTTGGGTTTCTAGAGGAAGCATTGTACTTGTTAAAATAATCTGCACATAGATTCTGAGCATCTATCAATGGGTGAAAGTTCGAGTTCACTATTTGATAAATACATTTCTAAAAATCCCATAGGAATGAATAGAAAGTGGTTGCATTTTACTGTGGTGAGCTCTAATTTCACATTTAATAAGTCTGCCCCTTGGTGTCAGCATGGTTGTTATCCTATTTCACTCATATTTTCCTAAATTCTACCTATTCTTCTGATTCTGACTTTTGAACCAAGGCCAAGTATAGTTTGCTGGGTTAAAAATGCAAATAGTTTGTTTTGCATGTATATATGTGTGTTTAAAGGAGAAGGAAATGCTTTGTACACGTGGGGGTGCCAAATGTTAGGCACACCAAGTGATTGTATTGACTTACCTTAAACGCCAGGGTTATACCAGTGAGAAGCAAGGAGTGATCCTCTTCCCACGTCTTCTTTTTTCAAATTTCCTGGAGAAAACACATGCACAGTTGAACGAAATAGCCGACTTTTTAGTTGCTCTACTGCTCTTTTTTGCGCACAGGAAAGAAGAAGAAGAAAGAGGATCACCCCGTGGTGCTCACTGGTATAACCCCAGGCTGATGCATTTTTCTGCTGATAGGAGCACCGGCCAGGGGTTACAGGTAAGTCAATACAATCACTTGGAGGTGCCTAACATTTGGCACCCCCAAGTGCAAGATGACTTTCCTTCTTCTTTAAACAAAGCAGTACTCATATATATATATATTTAGTCCAAGTGTTATCACTCTAACATTTCTTATTTCCTGGGTGCACGATCAATCTGTATTATAGGCGTATTGGTAAGGACCACTTCTCCAGTTTTCCACGAAAAACGGGATTTATCTCAACATGCTGTATCCAACGTTTTGGACGTTTCGTTTTATATATATATATATATATATATATATATATATATATATATATTTTTTTTTTTTTTTTTTTTAAAAAACTGAGGTTTTAGTTACAAAGTTATGATCATAAAATCGGCATAAGGTAAACCCCATATGGTGATCCTAACTATTTACCTCCAGTCAAAGGCTGGCACCTCCCTACATGGTAGCATTTCTTGGCATAAGTGTCTGAGCATTGGTTTCCATCAAAGGGCTTAGTACTCCCCCACATTAGCTTTTAAAGGGGAGAGACTGCCCAGATCAACCCCCATTTTTGTATGCTTGTAACTAATTTGGCCAGACCACACTGCAGTATGTTTATAATTTTTCATTAGCCTTGGAGTGCTCCCCAACTGTGCGTCTGTACACTCTAAAGGGCAGATTTATCAAAGTTCAAGGGGAATATTTGAATTAAGAAAATTCTAATTTCTAGCTATTATTTGTGTACTTCGACTAGGGAATAGTCCAAATTTGATTCGAATTTGAAAAAAATTGAATATCGAAATTTATCATGTACTGTCTCTTTAAAAATTCGACTTTGACCATTCACCATCTAAAATCTGCTGAATTGCTGTTTTAGCCTATGGGGGACCTACTAGAACCTAGTCAATTGGTGGACTTTGAAAAATCTGAGTTTTTTTGGGGAGAAACTTTGATTCGAATTCAATTGAATGCGCTATTACTTCAATTAGAATAATTCGAATTCCATCAAATACGGACCTATTCTATCAAAAACTGACCTATTCGGCCAAAAAAAAAAACTTCGACTTAATTTCAGTTGGCCTTTTTGAATTCGAATTTCGAAGTTTTTCAAATTCGAAATTCGACCCTTGATAAATATGCCCCTAATTGTAGGATATCAGCAAGTTGATGCTTGGGTGTTTTAAATTGATGCATTAAATGGATGTGAGGATAAAACCAGAGGATATTCTTGCTGCTTCTTTCATGGTTTGTTTGGAAATATTTCTATCACTGCACATATTTGGTAATTGTCAGAAGGTGTTAGGAATTCTTGATCTGCGTTGCAATTAAAATAAATCAAATCCAGTGGAAAATAATCATGTGCTTTACACTTAAGTATATTGAAGTGACAAATGACAAATACCCAAATAGCAGGGAATGTTCTTCGACATTTCTCATGTCTAGAAATTGCTGGAAAATCAGGAGTTTTCGCATTAGAGTGCATGGACGCACAGAGTTCTCAGAGTTCAGTGCCTGACAAATCCGTTCTGTAAATACACTACTCACTAACCATGGATGCTTCAATTTGGGACACCACAATGTTATGGACATATTATAAGTCTTCACATATCCATTTTTGTATTTATTATTTGTATGATTGGGTCTACCTAACCAAGAGCTTGCTCCTGCTGGGCTCAGATTTAAATTGACTTTGTTCATTGTTGTGCAAGATTGTTATTACTGAGATCTGACTAATGGATTATTATCAAATCAAACAGCAGCGCCCAATATTTTCAAGTAACAGAAGCAATTAGCAAGAAGGAAAAAACTGTACTTATATTTCCTCTGAATTCTCTTGATTTTTTATCAAAAAGTTGTCGTTTCTGTCTGCATAGCTAATGCAAAAACATATGGTGCTGCTTGGTTTCTTGTACCAGTTTTTATATTTTGAAACTATCATGCCATAACAATGTCCTGTGTTTCTTCTTTTGCTTCCTGCCTACACTGAAAATGGTCTCGTTCGACTATTCGACCATTGGATAATCGAAGTACTGTCTCTTTAAAAAAAACTTCGACCCCCTACTTCGCCAAGTAAAACCTGGCGAACATCAATGTTAGCCTATGGGGAAGGTCCCCATAGGCTTTCTAACAAATTTCTGGTCGAAGGTAAATCGTTGGATCGATGGATTCAAATCCTTCGAATCGTTCGATCGAACGAATTGCAGTAAATCATTCAACATCGATATTCGAAGTCGAAGGATTTAACTTCGCCAGTTGAATATCGAGGGTTAATTAACCCTCGATATTCGACCCTAAGTAAATGTGCCCCTTAGTATGATGTAGAGCAGGGGTCCCCAACCTTTTTTTACCCATGAGCCACATTCAAATGTAAAAATAACATAAAAAAATAACAACCGTGAAAAATGTTTCTCCTTTGCCAAATATGGGCTGTGATTGGCCTCTATGTGGACTGGCAGCCTACAGGTGCCTCTATTTGACAGTACACATGGATTATATGCAACTAAAACTTGCCTCCAAGCCAGGAACTCAAAAATAAGAGCCTGCTTTGTGGCCACTGAGAGCAACATCCAAGGGGTCGGAGAGCAACATGTTGCTCACGAGCCACTGGTTGGGGATCATTGATGTAGAGAGTGGTATTCTGAGATAATTTGCAATTTGTTTTAATTTTTATTGAAGTTTTTTGAGTTATTTAGCATTTTATTCAGCAGCTCTCCAATTTGCATCTTAAGCAATCTGGTAACTAGGGTCCAAATTAGCCTAGTAACCATGCATTGATTTGAATAAGAGACTGGAATATGAATAGGAAAGAGTCTGAATAGAAGGATCAGTAATAAAATGTAGCAATAACAATACATTTTAAGCCTTACAGAGGGGACAGCGACACCCATTTGACAAATAACTATTAAACTATATATTAAAAAAAAAAATAATGAAAACCAATTGAAAAGTTGCTTAGAATTGGTTGTTCTATAACATAATAAAAGTTACTTTAAGGGACAGATTTATCAAGGGTCGAATTTCGATGTGTAAAAAACATCGAAATTCGACCATTGAATTGCATTACATTCGAAGCCGAAGTATTTTTTAATCGAATATGGCCGTTTTCGGTCAAAGTAAAATCGTTCGATCGTACGATTTTATCGATCGATAGAACGATTTTACTTCGACTTCTAAAAACTTAGCCAAATGTTGGCTATAGGTTCTAGGAGGTCCCCATAGGCTAACATAACAATTTGGCAGGTTTAAGGTGGCGAAGTCGAACTTTTTTAAAGAGACAGTACTTTGATTTTCGAAAGTCAAACTTTTTTACTTCGAATTGAAGTCAAAGTCGAATTTAGGCCCAAAAAATAGTTCGAAATTCGAAGTTTTTTACTTGGAAAATTCAGTTCGACCCTTAGTAAATCTGCCCCTAAAAGTGAACCACCCCTTAAAAATTCAAATTTTTTGGTCTTCATTTTGTATAGTTTCTAAATTCTGCCTTTTCTCTTTTCAGCTCTGAAATGGGAGTCAAACTATTGCTCTTTGAGACTACAATTTTACCATTATTGCTACTTTTTATTACTTATATGTCTATTCAGGCACCCTATTATTCATATCCCAGTCTTTATGAAACTAAATTGTAGAATACTGAATAGTAGACCATTGTCTACTTTATACTTAAAGTAAAAGGACCAGTAACATCAAAAAATAAAATTGTTTTAAAGTAATAAAATAATTATACAGTGTTGCCCTGCACTAGTAAAACTGCTGTGTTTGCTTCAGAAACACTCCTTTTGTTTAAATAAATAAACCCATTATGTTTCTTAATTTGTAAAATCACAGAACAAATTTGCGAAATATCAGGTTTTTCTTGTGCCAAATGCTTTAGAGATCATTTTGTTCCTACTTTTCTTGTGCCAAATGCATTACAGTCAGTATGTGTGTTCTATCACATTTTATTTCCATATGAAAAGACCTGATTTTTTAGTAGCAAAACAAAAAGCAAAAATGAATGGGTGGATTTTCATTAAGGCTAGGGAAGGCTAAGCCTTCCCAAACCTGGCTGATGAAAAAGGATCAAGAGAAGGGGGGGAAAATTTTTCCCCCTCAAGATGAAGTCCCAGTACAGTCTCAAGAAGATTGGCTAGGCTGGAGGGATAATTAGATTCCCCGCTTCTCATTCGTTTAAACTGTTCTTAAAACAGCAGTCTATTATACAGTAGGAAAAATCACTATACATCTTACAACTAGTGAGAGGCAAAGAAATGTCTTGGTGTTATGTTTATTATTGTGGTACTAACAGAGAGTCATTATAAAAACTAGAACCGTTCTTGATACCTCAATAAGATTATGAATGCACAGTGAGTGTGGAAGCTGCTGAGTGAGTGTTGCATGGGATCTAAGTGTTGCCTGTGAATTAAGTGTTTGGGACAGTCAAGAGGGGAAGGAGGGGATGGAAGGGTAGGTGGGCTAGTCCACAGCTCGTCCAAAGCAAAAGATTCACCATTTTGGCTGAAGATGCTGACTATAAGAGCATCCTGGGAGGCAGTGTCTCTAATACAAATGGTGGGAGGAGTGCAAAGAAGCACAGTATAGGCAGGTTTTAGTTATAGGGGATTAAATTATAAGAAAGGTGGATAGGATAATTTGTCATACAGACCCTTCTTGCTGAACAGTCTGCTGCTTGTTTATTGGGAAGGGCTGGGGAAGACCCAGAGGTATTGGTACACATAGGTACCAATGACAAAGGAGGAGGAGGTGGAGAAGTCATCAAGAATGATTTTAAAAAACTAGGTGGAAAGTTGAGGGCGAGGACTTTCAAGGTAATTTTCTCAGAGATTACCTGTGCCACAAGCAAGACATTGGGAGATTGGTGTAGGGAGAAGAGTTTTGGGTTTTTTCAAAACTGGGCTGTTTGCCAGGGATGAGCTGCACATCAATGATGATGGGATTACTGCTTTGGGAGAAGATGGCCAGAGAGTTGGAGGAGATTTTAAACTATTGTAGGAATGGGGGCAAATGAGATAGTGGGCAAAGGAAGGGAAAATGGGGAGTATATATGGTTGGGGGTTCTGTTAAGGACAGGAAAGACCACATTTCATATATGCAATGTGGAATCAGTATTAAGGGGCACATTTACTATGGGTCAAAGTGAATTTTCGAATTCAAAAACTTCGATGTAACTTCTAATATACTGTAAGAATATTTCGAAAGTGAAATACTGTCTCTTTAAAAAACGTTGAATTCGACGCTTCGCCACCTTAAACCTGCCGAATTGCTATGTTAGCCTATGGGGACCTCCTAGAACCAATAGCTAATATTTGGCTAAGTTTTTAGAAGTCAAGGCTTTTTTTTTTTTTAAATTGTTCGATCGATTGATTAAATTGTTCGAATTGTTTGATTCGAACGATTTCTACGATCGATCGAACGATTTTAATTAGATCGAAAACAGCTAAATTCAAACAAAAACTTTGACTATCGAATTTTTTATGGTTTTATGGTTATGGTTTTAGCACTTCGAAATTTTTTTTTTTTTTAAACTTGCATGTTTATTATGAATAAAGATTGCTCATAGTACACAAGCGCCTCGGGCTTACATTTGTGAGGCACATATGAACATGTAGTACATAACAGCATGTGAAATGTTTAACATATCCAAAAGATATGAGAAAAACAAATAATATATTTGAGTAACTGAATATAGAACACAGTTGTACACGGCAAGGCTGGTGGAAAAGGTACAGGGTATATACATATAGATACGGTGCATGATCCCCAAATTGCCTGTTAGATTGAAGGAACTTAACTAATTGGGTTGTGGTATTTATACAGCTTGGGGGTGCCAGGGGTGTTAGCACTTCGAAATTTGACCCTTAGTGTATGTTTGCAAATGCAAGGAGTGTGACTGGTAAAATGGGAGAGCTGGAGGTGATGGTGCTGGAGGGAAAATATGATGTGTTTGGTGTGTCCGAAACATGGCTGAATAAGTCGCATGAATGGGCAGTTAATTTCAGCAGCTATACTTTGTTTTGGAGAGACAAAAGCAATAGAAAGGGAGGAGGGGTATGTCTGTTTATTAGGCAGGATTTAAAAGCTAATATAAAGGAGGAGGTGATGTTAGAAAATAAGGGGCTAAAGTCGTATGGGTGGAGTTCTTCACTGATTGTAAAGAGTCCAGCAAATGAATTGTAGGAGTCGCTATAGACCCCCTAATGTAAGTGAGCAGGAGGAGGCTAAGCTCTTGATGCAAATAGAAAAGGCTGCTAGTTTGGGGAAAGTAATGATAATGGGGGATTTTTATTACCCAGATATTGACTTGAGCAATAGTACGGCCAGGACAGTTAACAGGAACAAGTTTATAACTTGTTGTATGACAATATAATGGCACAAGTTGTTGAGGAGCCAACCAGAAAAAAATGCTATACTGGATCTAGTGATCTTTAACGACCCAGAATGTATAGCAAATTTGCAAGAAATTAAACCCCTGGGTAATAATGTGATCTCATTTAATGTCGATGCAATAAACACATAGACTGGGGCAACAAAAACCATGAATTTCAGAAAACCTGATTTTAGTGCCCTAAGGGCTGTCATCCAGAGCACTGAGACATTTTGTTTTCTGCTAAAAAGAAATAGAACAGCAATGGTTGTCATTTAAAATTATATTAAATTCTTACTGTTCTCAATTTATTCCCTTAGAAGCACCAAGAACCACCCTATGTGGCTTAATATAGCAGTAATTAATAGGAAAGAAGAGAAAGGCATTTAAAAATTACAAGTCTGTGTGGACAAAAGCTGTATTTAATCAATATGAACAATATAATAAATGTTGTAAAACTGCAATCTGGAAGGCAAGAATAGGAAATAGGGAGCTCATTTGGCAGAGGCTAAGACTAACAGCGAATTTTTTTTTAAGTATATTAATAGTAAAAATATGCGGGTTAAGAGTGTTGCTTCTTTAAATAATGGTACCAGTGTGGTTTTAACAGATACTGAAAAGGCCAATGTGTTAAATCAGTTATTTTCTTCATTATATACAACAGAAGAGCGAGCATTCCTATGGTCACTTCATAGCTTCACTGTTGGCTCAGCTCAATCTAGTCAGTGGCTGACTCAGGATATGGTATAAAGCAGGTCCGGACTGAGAATTAAAATAGGCCCTGGCATTTCAGGTACACAGAGGCCCAAACAGTCCCCACCAGCCCACTAAATACTGACTTTCTATGGCACCTTATAGCAGCCCCTCTGGCATTTGCCAGAACCCACAGATTGCCAGTCCGGGCCTGGTATAAAGCTATAATAAAAATGAATGTGAACATGACACCAGGGCCAGATAGCATACACCCCCAGGATCTACGTAAGCTTCGTTCAGTTTTAGACCAGCCTCTATTTCTCAGACTCGCTTTCATCTGGTATGGTACCTATGGTTTGGAGGAAAGCTGATGTCATTCTAATATTTAAAAAGGGATTACAATCTAAGCCTTATAATTATAGGCCAGTACATTTGACATGCTGTATGTGGTGGGCAAATTATTTGAAGGCTTGTTAACACATTCAAAATTTTGTCCTAGTGAATGGCAATATAAGCAGTAATCAGCATGGCTTTATGAGGGATATGTCATGTCAGACAAATTTGATTGCTTTTTATGATAACGTTTGTGAATTTGGTAGTTAATAAAACTTCTTACTGAAAAAGTTGTTATGTTTACTCCAAAAGATTACGACACATTCAAGCACTTAAAATTTGCAATGAAAGAAAAGTTTAAGGAAGAGTATTACTTTGTGAAATGCTAATTATTTGCACAAATTGTTTCGCTCTTTGTGACTTTTATTATATTCCCAAATTAGTGGGGTCCCTTAGGGCTCGGTATTGGGTCCACTTTTGTTTAACGTGTTCTTTAATGGCTTAGGGGAGGGTATTGTAAGTAATGTAATAGTGTTTACAGATGACACAAAATTATGCTGCCCAGTTAATTCTATACAGGATGCAGCATCCTTGCAACAGGATCTTGACAAACTGGCAATCTGGGCAGCTAAGCGGAAGATAAGATTCAATGTTGATAAATGAAAGAGTTCTTGTAGATAGTAAACTTGGCTGTAGCAGCATTAAGGGCAAATAAGGTCTTGAGTTGTATTAAAAGGGGCATCGATTTGCAGGAGGAGGGGGGTTATTCTTCCACTGTATATAGTGCTAGTAAGGCCCCATCTAGAATATGCCGTACAGTTTTGGTCACCAGCACTCAAACAGGACATTATTGAATTAGAGAGGGTGCAGAGAAGGGCAACTAAACTAGTAAAAGTTATGGAATATCTTAGCTATGAGGAGACTGACCAAGTTGGGGATGTTCATGCTGGAGAAGAGGAGCTTAAGGGGTGATATGATAACTATGTATAAATATATAAGGGGATCATATGATAATCTCTCTAATGCTATATTTACCAGTAGGTCTTTCCAACTGAAGTTCCGGCTAAATATTCGGAAAGGGTTTTTTTTACAGCGATAGCTGTGAAGATGTGGCATTCTCTCCCTGAATCAGTGGTACAGGCTAATAGCTTATAGTTCAAGTTGATCATGGGATTAGTCTGATTGCCATCTTGGAGTCAGGAAGGAATTTCCTCCCTCTAAATTAAATTGGAGAGGCTTCAAATGGGGCTTTTTACCTTCCCCTAGATCAACTAGTAGTTAGGCAAGGTATATACAGATTTAAATGGTTTAAAAAAAACTTGATGGATGTGTATCTTTTTTCAACCTAACTTACGATGTTACTATGTAGCTTTTTGTACTCACCTAACTGCCACATATATACAAATCTAGAGTGTTAGCTACCATAGATAATACAGTACAACACACTAATTTCTATTTCTTCTATGACATGCCCTGTGTTTATAGGACATAAGCAGTGAAATATAGCCCCACTTAACATTTCAGTGCTTTTGCCATTGTCAATAGAAGAAGATCTGCCTTTCCCTTGTATTGTTATTTATTAGATGTTGTATCATAAATCTTAAAATATTATTTTTACAGCTGTGAATTCAAAGAGAGGGGAAACATTTTGTATAATAAAATCTCTACCGCATTTTGGACAAATTAATAAATACTTAGTTAATGAAGTATAAAAACAGTTGTTGGGTACTTCTGCCTTACTCCCACCCATCATGAAGAATACCAGGAGCTGGTCATTTCATTAGCTGAATCCTGTATTGTTGATGTCTCATATTTGCAAGGATGTGTTAAATTAATGAAACAGCAACAAATATAGAAAAGAAAAACATACAGATTTTGTGTGTATATATATATATATATATATATCGCCTTGTGTGTAATCGTCCTCCTTTTTTCTTGCCGTTATTTATCATTTTTTAATATGTTTCGCCTAATCAAAACAATATATGTGAAGGAAAATCCTTTAAAATGCTCTTGATTACCATTTGCTATAAATCCAATGAGATGTACTCTGTAGATAAAACCCTTTCGCTGGTCAGTGTTTAGATAACTTAGTGCTCTCAAACAGCTATAAATTTTCCTGGAGAAACGCAAAGTATGCAGCTTTAGCTTTATGCATATTGGAAGCACTGTTGAACAAGTTTCCTTAAACACTAGTAAGAGAAACTTTTTGATTCCAGCTGCTATAAATTATGCTCCATTATTTTCCATTGTTGATATTGTAGGCCTTCTAACATTTCTTCTTACACTGTGGTTTACAATAAGCTTCATGAGCACAGTGCAGCAGCCCACTGAGTTTATAGTTAAATCCGTTCAGTTTCAGAGTAATGCACAGACAGATCAGTTTTATATCCATTATACTGACTCTCAAGAGGAGAGAATTTCTATTGTTAGTTGCCAAGTTACTATCCAGGCCAATCCAGGCTTTTTTTGGCACCCCTCCTCCTCCTGGTCTGACTCAAGCAAAGACGGGCAATCCCTAATGTAGAAAGCAGTGTTCTACACTAAAAAAGTAAAATTTTATTATAAATGAATAAGTAAAAAAGTCAAGTTTAACATCCCCTTTCAAAAAATGCAAGGTTGCATATGGCTTCTTTCCCTCTTTCCCCAGTGGTCTCACTTGTTCCACTTTGCTCAAGCAGGGAAAATCCTTAAAACAATTGTTCTGCATGGTGATTTCCCCAGAATTAATTATGTTTTTAACAATTTTTCCACCCACTGACATTCTTGTGGTTATTCCTATCTTCCTTACCCTTTCCTAATTTACTTCTCATTTTGTTTAACTATAGTCTTCCCTACTGTTTCCTTTCTTTGAGATCATCCAACATATTTACACCACTTTCCTAATTGGCTAATGCCAAACTGGTCTGTTCCCTAGCCTGCACCTCTTCACTCATATTTGAGGTCTTCCTCAGGTATAAGTGGAAGGGCTATTTCAGCACATGCCGAGGAACATACTAGTGTCATAAGACTTACTGTCAATCTTTTTCTAATGAAATGCTAATACCTTGCACGCTCAGTTCATCCTTTCTCGGGTTCACAATCAAGAATGGCCATTTTATTTACTTCTGGTGTCTTTATAACTGGGTAATATTTTGAGTTAAGCATATCTTGTTTCTGCTGCCATTCATTCATAAATATATAGTGGAGAATATTGACTACATATTGGTTTAATCGCTGTTCACTTTAAAGCTTCACACATGCAGACCCCTTGATTACAACAGATTATAATATTTTGTATTCAAATAGATGTCAGAATACTAAACTGTGTTCAGTATTCAAAAGGGTGATTTATGCAACATACCAAGTTCTTCTTTATTTAAAATGACAATCTTGCTAAAACATATTATTCTAAGACTAAAATCGATTGAACACCAACATTATTAATTATGCAAATAGTAGGCTGGTATTTTGTAGTTTCAAAATAGGAGTTCTGATCTTGTCTTTTACTTTCCCATACTGGATTAAGTTTAGCTGAAGAAGGAATCAGTGCTAGTGATGGGCAAATAAATTTGGCAGGTGTGAATTCGAGGTGAGTTTCCTCATTTCGCTGCCGAATAAATTGCTGAGAAAATTCGCAGGCCAAAAATTTGCCTCGTTGAAAATATTTGAGCGCGCGTCAGAATAGTTGCACACATAAAAGTTGACGCCAGTCAAAATTATTTGGACGCCCATTGACTTTAATGCATTTAGACAAAATAGGCTCACATATAAAAACTGTAGCTGGCGCTGAAATTGACGCGCATCAAAATAATTTTGATGCCCATTGACTTCAATACATTTCGCAAATTTTTTGACGTCTCGCAAATATTTTATCTAAACAAAATGGGACATCACTAATGGGATTGCCCATCACTAATCAGTGAATATTTAACCTATCTGCTTCCTTTATAACCTTATAAAATCTTCTCTCCTTGCATAATTGCCGCATAAAGAATCATTATATTACCATAATGTCATTTATCAGTAATGAGCCAATATGTGTCTTTTTTACTGTAAATATTTTGATACTGTTGCAATTTATAAATGTTAAGATTGGTGTTAAAGACCACTGTAAGCAGAGGAGATGTTACTGGAAAATCCAAGCCATGAATCATTCTCTGTGCACATTGTTATGGTGAAAAGATGATTGTGTTTAGTCCAAGCGTTTGGTCCAAGCTTTGTCTGGAGAGGTTTCAAGTTTCCAATTGTTAAGACAGGCATCTTTACCACCTTGAGCTGTTAACCTTTCAGGGACAAGTCGACTGTACGATCATAGTGAAATTATTAATTTTGATAGGCAGTGATTAAAAAAATATTTTCACATTGAGCAACAAATATCTTTAAGGTGCCTCATTGTGACCTGCCAAAAATTCCACATCCACAAGTGTTTTATTGCAGCATGCAGTTGCCCCTGTCACTCCATCCCTAGGTTCTAAACCTGGCCTATTCAATGAATTGGCAGCAATTACCTTGTTGAGCCACTGGAAGCTGTGAGATCTCTTCCTGCAGGTAATCCAAATCAGGGGCAGCACCACACTGGTTACTAGGGGAGGCACAAATGCCACTCCTGGTAAATTTCTGATTTGCAACACAGAGATTCGGCTCTTCTAGTTTAAATGTGCTCTCTGCACTAGCATAGTGGACCCCCTGATGCCGAAAAATTGGAGGGGAGGGGGCAGCTGCAGCAAGCTGCATCAGGATGACAGAGGGGCCAGGATTGCCCCTGATCCAAATAGTCAGAAATATAACAAATTATAGCATGCAGTTTCATCTTTACTAAAGCAATTTGTTAACAGAGCAAAAATGAAAATGATATAAATTATAAATTCTTTATAAATACAAAGTCACTACATATCTCACTGCATTTTATGAGCTGCTCCTCCAGACCAGTGGTGTTTAGATCCCTGGACCCTTCCAAGTACATCCTTAATGGAGAACTAAAGCTTAACTGAAGAAGTAGGCTAGAAATGTTGTACATGCTCTAAACCTAAAGCCTGAATGGTTACCCTCATCTAGTTGGGTCGTGACTGGGTTTAATATGGCCAAATGGGCTCAGTGCTTTTCTTTGTCTTTCCTTCTCTGTCTCACTTTCGGTTTCTAATTCGGTTTTGCTATGTAAAGTTAACTGAAAATGTTAATTAAAATAAATAAATGCTGTACATTATGCTTTGGGCTTTTGCATCAGCCCAAGGCAACCACAGTCCTTTAGCAGTAAAGATCTGTGTCTCCAAAGACGCCCCAGTAGTTCCTAAGTGCTGCTGTCACTTACTGAGCTCAGAGAACCGCTTACAATATACAGAATATAAATGTCACAATATAAGGCTAAGAACTTAATACAGATAATTACTACATGACACCACAGAAACCAGTGCAATTAGCATCAGCCTTGTAGCTTGTATATATTACAGGCCAACCTTGTTTTATGCTTGATATTTGTGATGGCCCCTAAGCTTAGCTTCTCAACAGCTGCTCAGAGTCCACTGAGAATGTGAGTGTCACAGACATGTAGGGCCCTATAGGGATACAGGCCCTATAGAGTTAATCTTTTCACCATTTCCTTGGGTTATTGGGTAGAATCCCTGTTACAAAATAACCTTTACAGTGATAGGCTGAGAGATTTGATGACACTGCTCTGACTCACTCCTATATAGTGAGTGCAGGGAGTGGCCACTTCCTCTTTTGCCTCTGGATGTGATTCCAGCTGGATGTGCTCAGGGGGACTGAGTGCAATAGGCCCAGAAGAAGGCATGTGTCCAAGTCGGGGACCAGGTAACCCCGTGAATGAGGAACAGATATACTAGGGCAGACTTGTTATAGTCTCTCTAGGAGAGAAAGGCAGATAGGATAGAGAGAAAGAGCAGCTGAAGCTCCAACAAGGATTTGCAGTAAGGGAGGAGCTTCCCAGAGGCTCTGTGTGTTGCCTCTAGTCAGGGACCTCAGTGAAGAGGGACTGTAGGGTAGAAGCTGCTTCCTGACAACTTCCAGGAGGGAAAGGTTGTACTGCAATTGCCTGTGTACTCTCTGTGTGAGCCTGCCTTTGTTCTGTGTGAACTCTCAATATGCTGTTATCCTCAAACTCCTGCGTGAGTATTAAACCTGTGGTCATTTGCCCTTTTTGGCATAATAAACCGTTCCTGATTGTTAAGAACCTCCTGGCGCCCAAGTTGTTTTTGTGTGCACAGTAGCCTGGGGGGGATGTAGTTGCACTACACCATAGAGGGAATACTTCCACTTAGCGAAGGCCCTGCACTGGGTGTAAGTAGCGTGTAACCCATGCTCTAGTGTTCTAGCTGGTGAATTAACCCCAGAGTGGCCCAAATAGGTGTTCCAGACACTTTCCGAGATGGTGACCCCCTGTGACAAGTTTGAAGTCCTGGATCATGGCTGCTATCAAGAAGCTGAAACTTTTAAGCTGGTGCAATAAATTAAGTATGGCATTTTTAGCCATATTCATTTTTAGGGTTTAGTTCTCCTGTGTTTCTTTTGGGCTAGTGTGTAACTGGATAATTAGCCAGTGTGCCCACTGCAACCCCAATTAGTCTTTCACCCTGTGATCCCATTTCCTCACAACTCTGATCACTTGCAGGTATCTACTTTTATTAGAGAGAAGTCATTTTTGTTTCTAGCGTATCCCTCACATGTTTTACTAACAGAAAACTGATTGAATTTATGTGAAATGTCCACATTTGATATATAAACCAGAGGAAGGGAGCATATTTCCTGGGAAAGAATAGAAATGTGTAAATCTTGATTTATTAGTAGACCTTGGTAGGCATAATTATGCAAGTGTAAATATAAACCATACTATTGCTACCAATCCACTGTTTCTTTTGTGAATTTCAGTGCCCAGCTTCCCTCCATTACAACAACTCATAAATGCATTAACCCTAAATATAGGGGGGACATTTTTATTCGAAGGGGCCGATTTATTAAACCGGGTCGGCTTTTTGAAGATGTTGCGGAAAATGTATTTATTATGCAACAAAACTGCTACAATTCCAAATACAAAAATGCCCCAGCTAAAACCTGTCAAAATCATGTAGAAGTCAATGGCAGATGTCCCTTTGATTTGTGGTTTTCGAGGTTTTCAGGTGCTTTCAAAGCTGGTTTTTGTTGCGACAAAAGCCATAGTTATTGTGCGACAAGTCGAAAAATTGCCGGTTTTTAAGCCTATTGCCATTTGTGTTTTTTTTCACTACGGATTTGAAAAAATGTCATGACATTTGTGGTTTTAGAGATAGTGAGTTTAGTCATGTTTTCAAAAAACTCTAAGACCACTAAAATTAAACTGTTGATAAATAGGCCTTCACAAATTTGTGGTTTTTTTTGTATTTCTCAAACTCTTAAAATGTGAGATTTAATAAGGGGCAGATTTATCAAGGTTCGAAGTGAAAATTCGAAGTAAAAAAATTTGAATTTCAAGCTATTTTTGTGTACTTCGACTATTGAATAGGCAGTAACGTAACTAGAGGGGGGGCAGTAACTTAACTAGAGGGGGGCAGGCCCCAGCCCCCCTCCGTACGCTATCTTCTGTGCAGAATCCAGTGGCACACTAGCTACCGGGGGGCCCTGAGGGGGTGAGGGCCCTGGCCCAATCGCACCCCCTGCTCCCCCGGTAGTTACGCCACTGCGAATAGGCCAAAATTCAGTTTGAATTTGAAAAAAATTTGACTATTTGAATATCGAAATTTATCATGTACTGTCTTTTTTAAAACTTCAACTTTGACCATTTGTCATCTAAATCCTGTGAATTGCTGTTTTAGCCTATGGGGGACCTCCTAGAACCTATTTGGAGTCATTTGTTGGACTTTTTTGTTTTGTGGGGTAAATACTTAGTTCGAATTCGATTGCGCTAAAACTTCAATTGGAACGATTCAAATACAGCCTATTCACCCGAAGTTAAAAACTTAAATTTTCTTAAGAAATTTCGATTGGTCTTTTTTCAATCGAATTTCGAAGTTATGGGAGTTCGAAAAAACTCGAATTACTTCGAAATGCGACCTTTGATAAATCTGCCCCTAAGTGTAAAAACTATAAAAACCTCTAATACAAAACTGCCCCCAAGTAAAAGCTGTTGAGGTCCCATAGAAGTCAAAGGGAGCTGCACTGATCCTACTGGACTATTTTTAATCAGTTTTAAAAAACAATATGCTAGTAATTATCAGAAAAACTTAAATTTTTAAAGGTTTTAGAGATATTCATATTTTTTAGCAAATCATTCAGCAGCTTTTTTCATTCCTGCTTTTTATATTTGGATCTTTAATAACTTTCATGGCATTTGTAGTTTTAGAGGAATAGCGTTTAATTGTACAATAGTTTTAAAAACTTCTAAAACCACTAAATTTGCTTTAATGATTATACTGACAGGTTTTGAATGTTGTTCTACCCTAATATATTCCTGATAAGATTTGTTATTAATACATTCAGAAAAATAGGGCTGTTGAAAATATTTCTTTGATGAATACATAATTAGGTCTAAAGTTGACATTCCAAGATAAAACTGTAATCCTTCTGATCACAAACTCCTGTATTCAACAATAAGCACAAGGTAGATAATGGGATTTATATTCTTATATAACAAAACAGATTCTTTAAAATATGTGTCAGATTTATTTCTCTGCAAAGTGTTGGGTTATTCATTGGTCTCATAGACAATTTACCAAGAGTATTAAGGTTTGCGGAAATAGTAAAATGTACATATAATTGGCACATGAGGGTCTGCTGTAAATCACCTTGAAATGTTTCCTAAAATGCTTTTATCACTGCTGTATAAAAGTAGTATCTGGATTCAAGTCAGACACCATTCAAAAGTGATATATTCAAAGCTTTAATAATCTTACATGATCCATAATGGAAAATGTGGATTCATTTAGTCTAACAGAAATAATTGGCTGCCCATAAATGGAAAATATCATCTCTGTAGGATGTGGGGTAGAGTGCCCAAGGAAAAGTGTAAAAAGGTTTGTTTTACCTTTGATTTCTCCCCAATAGGAGATGAAAGATGCAAGGGAGATGTTATTAATCAGAGCAAAGTCTCCCTGTTTAATGGATATTGGTATCTGGCCCTGGATGCTATAGTGTTCTGGAAGGAACAGGCAATCCATTCTAGTGCAATTCACATTTTGGAGCTCACCTTCCACAGGAAGGCTATCCTGTGGAAAGGGTATTTAAACTTAATTGGAAGTTTAGAGAGGGTCTCTCAGCAGGGCACAGCAGGTAGGAGACCTGGCTGTGTTAGGAACTCCCAGTGGAGCTGGGGGTGCTGCCTGCTACTGCAAGAAGCAGAGGGAGCCTGTGGCTGTGACTAAAGCTGGCCACAGATGCAAAGATCCGATCGTACGAATCAACCTACAATCGGACTTCCCCATCTCCCGAACGGCCACTAACCATTCCGATCAAATAAAGTACAAAAGAACAGATGAGCCGATGTTCTGCCCCTGACAGCAATCGTACGAAAGTTATGTCCGACCAAAGCTAGTGACAGTCTCTCACTGAAAATCGTACGATCAGCAATACATGCAGAGATATTACCCGCAGCAGACAGAAATCTTTTAACCTGTCCGTATGACCAAATGACCGATCTCCGCCGGACGAAAAATTTCTGGATACTCCACACACGGTCTGAAAATCGTACGAATCCTTGATTCGTACTATCAGATCTTTGCGTCTATGGCCAGCTTTAGAGCCAGGTTTTGTTGTCTGTGTGGGACATTGAGAAAAAGTCAGGAAAGAAATTCCCTCAAAGACTGTGAGAACAGGTGTGACCCAACCTATGTTTTGACTGGTAGTCCACAAGGGGCCCAGTATAGTGAGGGAACACTTCATATGAAGGTAGCGCCCAGTGGGCAAGGATTTGTTTTTTATGGTTTGTTATAAATACTGACAAGGTCACCCCTGTTTGTGAATGACTTACTGTTTGGGAAAATAAACCAATGTTTTTTGAAGAGCCTGTGTGTCCATGTCTAACTGCTCCTTTTCCTATGCTGCCTGCCCTACCATTTGTTGAATTCCCCCCAAAGTTACGTGTTCAAGCTGCCAGCTTCTGTGGTATTAGGGTCTTCAGAAGTAAATGATTACTCACCACAAAAGGGAAGTGGCCCACGTTCACCGCCCTGAGCTCTCAGCACGGGGAGCGGACAAACCAAAAAACCAATTGAGAGCAGGCACTCAAAGAAGGCAAACTTCGGCCAGGCCAAAGTGAAGAAAGTTCATTTGTGTCCACAGTCACACGTTTCGTGTCATAAACACTTAATCATAGGCATAAGGCTGTGGACACAAATAAACTTGACTTTGAACTACTGGCCTGGTGGAAGTTTGCCTGCTCTAAATTGGTTTTTCAAGCTGCCAGCTTGCCACAGTTGTTTTAACAACACAAAAAGACACTGACACACACGCATTACCACTTTCTCCATAAACCTTTCACGGTCCTAAAGCCAATAAAATTATGTGTAGAAACATCAGATTCTGAAGCTCAATATCCCCTCTATTACCTTCTTGCCTTGCCTATATGTGCAAAAAATAAACTATTGTGTGCACATTTTAAAGATATGTGTGCAATTTTTTAAAACAGTGTGCTCATGTCACGGCCAGCGCCGGATTTCAATAAGGGGCGCCCCTAGGCCGCGTGGTCCGACCAGGTGGCCGCGCGGTCCTAGCGCCCACCTCACCTCCCCTTCCCAGCGCGCCGTGAAAAAATGCCGGCGCAGCTGCTGTAATTGAATGGGGACGCACGCGTCCCCATAATGCGGCTGGGCGGCATGCCGCCCCTATTTTTTTGCCGCCCTAGGCCCGGGCCTCTGCGGCCTTGCCATAAATCCGGGCCTGGTCATGGCCGGCACCCGATACCAGAACAAATGCCAAGCACCCTGGTCTCGGCTCGGCTTCACCAGTAGTGTGACCACCGTTGGGCTTCGGGAGGGGCCCTCAGCTTACTTGGGTGCCACCTGGACTTAACGAGGGGTGCAAGGCGAGATGTTCTGGCTGGCGAAGGGGCACGGCTGTTAGCAGAGTCTTTTAGGCTGAAGGTCACGGTACAAAGGTCAAGGCAAGCGGATCGTCAGACAGGCTGGATCGAGGCAGGCAGATAACAGAATCGTCAGGCAGGCAAGGGTCAAAACCGGGAATCAATCAGGCAGAAGGGATCAGGCAAAGAGTGGTCAAAGTTCAGGCTGGGTCAATATTCAGAATTCAGAGTAGTCAGTATACAGGCAGGGTCAAACACGGAATAGCAAACAAGATCAAGGTTCAGGAACAAAAGCACAAGGCTGCAAAGCACCAGAATAACAATCCTATCACGGGCACTGAATTACACACCGAGGCCCCTTTAAATAGTATTTGAATTTCGCGCCACTGCGCGCTGACATCATCACGCATGCGCACAAATTCCAGGAACGGCGCAACCTAGAGGAACTGAAGGACGTGGCGGGCGTCCCCGCCGCTGCGGCATCCCTGCCGTCCCCCCACTATACCACCAGGGTAAGAACTCTTTACAGCTCAAGTCAGAATTAATACAAAATTTAGGTTTCCTCTGCACATTTTACTGGATCGCAGTCTACCTTTATGATAAGTATTAAGTGAACCCCCAAAACATTAAATTATCTGTTTCACAAACTTTCATAGTAGCTTTAAGGGTCCTGGCAGAGATTTTTCATCCTTGGGAAATCTGTGCTACCATGGGCAACACTTCTCTTGAAAATACATGACACCCGTCAACTGTACATGTGGGAAAATGCCTTGCATATGTTGGTGTGCTTCTTCCCTGCAAATGCTACTTTACCAATGTCATAGTTGCAAGTGCTGGCATACTTAACGGCACACTATTGCACCCCTTAGGGCCCATGCTGGAAGCATTTCTATTCTGCTAGTACACTGTTGGTGCAAGCTAGGTTTCACTATTGCACAGCTCCCTTGTACCAGTGCAAGAAGAAAAATGCAGTGCTGTTATGTGTAAGGGAACTCTTTATCAAAATCTTACATTTAGCAAGTACATTTCTTCCCAGTGCCTTGTGGTCCTCAGAGTTCCCTTTCTCGTGCATACAACACAACACGCAGGACAACGCACAAAGTAAATAAAGAAAAAGAAAAATGGGACGCTTTGTGCCATTTTTTTGCACTTCAACCTATATGTCATAAATAAGGCAAAGCGTAGGCCAAGTGTTAGATCTGGAATCGTTTAGCATAACAAATAACTACTACAAACATCCCTTTATAATTATTATCATGTAGATAAATAAATTTCCAACACAAAAAAGATATTGCCTTATTGGGAGTGTTAGCATCTCAACAAATAATATTTTGTAAATGTGTTTTTGCTTGAAATGATTTGTGACACAGCAACTTGACAAGACTATGCTAGAAGTAAGTTGAGACCGCGGAAAAAATTTAATTCTGTTCCGTGTCCAACAATTACAGTACAAGAATGCTTTCTCTACAGTGAGTTTCTACTCCTTTAGGATTTGTGTTTGCCATAGTAATCAGTATTAATGGCAGGGAAGGGCATTGCCACTATCACCTCAAATACTTTATGAGATGGGGTCAAAACACAATAAAATGAATCAGAAAATTATGTTAAAGTGCCATTGTATTCCAAAATTGTTGATAATTTGGCTTATCGTCTTTTCCTACAGTTTCTGCTCCCAAATTTTTTAAATGGAGACATATAAAATAAGTGAACCCCCTGCCCTAATCTTATAGGCAATAGTGAATAAAATATGGTGTTTGTTTTACTTTGGGCTAATTATCCTTTACTTTAAAACTGCCCCCTTTATTCAAGCTCCCTCTAGATCTGTCTGTCCCAGTTTCAAAAGTTGACATGACCCAACTGTCCCTGTCCGAAACATAGGACAAGGGGATAGCCAATCACACCCTGAAGTCAAAGAAAGGCTTCAGTTCCCTATCAGATCAATCTAGCTGCTGATTGGTTCCTATCCTACAGTGAATGCAGCTGGATCCAGGTCTGGACTGGGAGTCAAAAAAGGCCCTGCCATTTCAAGTACATAGAGGCCAAAACAGCCCTCAACTAGCCCATTAAATAGTGACTTTATATGGCATTGTACAGCAGACAGTCTGGCATATGCCAGAACCCACAGATTGCCAGTCCAAGCCTGGCTGGGTCCTCTGCATAAATGGGTGGGACTAGTAGTGTTTTTTGGAGAAATTATGGAGACATTTTCAATAAAACACTACTTTTTTTAAGCACATTCCTTCTATATTTAAAAGGGTATATTGCACATGTTTTTCACACAATGTGTCCCCTTTAAGGCCACATTTGCAATGTACTTAGCAAAGGGATATATAAGCATTCCTCTTGCTGCTCTGGGTGCTGCTGGTATAACAATCTAATTTTCAGAATTTTCAGTGTGCTTGTTTGTTCCTAAGTTTCTTTTGTGGATTTCTGGTTTATCTCCTGCCTGAATACTCTTTCTGGCCTATTCCAACCCTCAGCCGTTATTATTCTCTGCCTCTTCTGCTCATGGCACCAGCATGCAGGATTTAGGGGCATGTTTACTAACATTAGAGATAAATATATGGAGAGATTTCTGGAGATGTTGCCCATGGCAACCAATCAGCAATTAGATTTAAACAGCCACAGCCAAGTTAGAAAACAAAAGCAAAGATCTGATTGGTTGCTATGGGCAACATCTCCAGAAATCTCTCCAGATATTTATCTCCAATGTTAGTAAACATGCCCCTTACTCTTTACATTCAACTGGTCAGCTCTGACAGAGAACCAAAGAGAAAACATATAAATAGCCAATACCATGTAATTAACTTTGCATAGAGTTCAAGGTACAATTAATTCACTTGTTATAGAGCAAATAACAAGTAGTGCTTTCTTATTCCATTAAAATGGAAAACCAAATGCCATCACCAAACTCTTGTTGTATATGATAGTCTCTATAGTTGAGCAATATTGTACATAAAAATAAACTAAAAGTAAATGTTTACTCAAAACACCAATCAAACTGAAGTGTAAATGATATTTATAAGACTATAATAAAACATTTCTAAACAGTTGTTTCCAACTTGGTATGACCTGATCTATACATCATAAATATAACATTCCTTGGTTGTATATTTTGATTAAAGGGAAATTATTCCACTCTATAGCAGCTTAAATTGGCACCTATATTCCCAGAGGTATGGTACTGCATAAAAGTTGTTGGATATTTATTAAGGAATTTTCTGTGGTGGAAAAACAAATATGTCCATAATTCCTTGAGCCTGTACAATTTACTTTCAGTGATCCATTAGGTCAAAGCAGTTTTGGGTCACTCATCAGTGTCATTAAGTCCTTCAACCTTACTGAATTTTTTTCCAGTATACAGTATGTAAAGTAGTATTATCACTTACTTACAAAAACTATCAATATCAATGATCAGACACTTAAGTGTAACAATCGGATGGGAGCTTGTATGGCAGGAATCCTGGGGTATACCCGTAAATTTGCTCTGCTTTGGTTCACCCAATCTTCATTTCATGCCTCTTGTAGGTGCCCCATTGGAGACTTATCATCATATTAATAGGGATTAGGATTTTATAGTCAGGGCAAAAGTTTCTGTCTAACCCTATAGGTATAAAAGCCTCATTAACAAAACAAGTAAAACACTGATTAAACAAAAAAAAAAGTGTTTTCTACAATTTGATATGTTAAATGTTTTCAACTCACACTTGCATTATTTTACTAGTTTTATCTTAACAAATGAGGCAATATTAGCAATTTGAGTGAAGACCCTTTTATCTTGTTACAGAAGTGGAATTACACAAACATGTAGGCAGATTCAGAAAGCTCAGGCTGGCTGATGGTTTAGTAAGAGTTAAAAAAAATTAAGAAAAAATGTTGTGCAAAAGAAAATTTGAAAAGTGTCTATTTAAAAAACAAATTCACAAGTGGAGATAGAGGTTTGGGAAATTGGTGGGAAATCTGACGTTCTTCTCTCCACTTTTATTTTGTCTCAATATCACCACTTTTGTGAGTTCCCCGCTTAGAGTCATGGTAAGTGCAAGATTTAGTGAGACAAAGTAACTAAACAGGTGCAAGATGAAAATATAAAGAAATAGAAGGAATCAGCAGGCATAAACTGACTCAAGTAAACAGGCCAAAAGGTCTGGTCAGGTAAAAGGCAAACGGAGTCTAAGAATAGGCCAGAGGTCTCAACCGGGAAATCCAATAGGACAGGCTATGAGGGGACAGGAGACCAGGAACAAGGCTAGGAATCACAGAATAATGGATAGTCTCAGGAACAGGAAACCCAGAAACACAAATCAGGACAACAAGATCTGGGCTGTGAACCACAGTGAGCAAGCCAGGAGAAATGATCAGGAACAGGCCCACCTCATTAGTTCTATGTGTTATTCAGACCCTTTTGATTACAGGATGAATAACACATGGAACTAATGAGGTGGGCGGAGACAAGGGAGCAGACAGAAGGAACACACTGAATACATACGTAAGTAGGAGGACTGGTCAGGAGTAGCTGTGAGAGCCTTAGGTGGCTCTAATGGCAAGTGTAAACACACCTCAGAATTCAAATCCTGACTGGTCCTGATACATTGGTTCTGTCTCACTGGAATTTTCCTTACAACTGCAGTAACTTAAACAAAATATATTAATGAATCCTTCATTGTTTGTAGTCCATCAGTTTGAGACCAAGGAAGGAAATCAATCTGGTATATAAGAACTTTCTCTTCAAGAGAAACAACTGTCTGTCAGGAGCGCCCGATGTCGCTCCTGTCTCCAGCAGAGCTGTGTCCAAAATGGTGGCACCCATGACCCACGTGGGTAATGATGGAGTGTTTGGATGCCGGTGTGATGACGCTTGGCCTGAAAATTCAGAATTATAGTCCGCTGAGGTCACGGGTTCAATGCCCGATTATAGGAATTGCTAGCATGTGTTCCTGGTTGTTCCCAAATGTATTTAGGAATATTGCCTATTGAACTACTGCCTGAATTCAGACTAAGCTTACTCTTGATCCCCCTGGTTACCGCAAACTTGAACTTTGCCCTAAAGCAGGGGTCCCCAACCTTTTTAAACTGTGAGCCTCATTCAAATATAAAAAGAGTTGGGGAGCAACACAAGCATGAAAAAGTCCCTTGGGGTGCCAAATAATGGATGTGATGGGCTATTTGGTAGCCCCTATGTGGAGTGGCAGCATACAAGAGGCTCTACTTGGCACTATACTTAGTTTTTATGCAATTAAAACTTGCTTTCAAGCTTGGAATTCAAAAATAATCATGTGCTTTGAGGACCCTGAGAGCAACATCCAAGGGGTTGGAGAGCAACATGTTGCTCACGAGCTACTGGTTGGGGACCACTGCCCTAAAGCTTCCTCCTTGGTCCTTACTTCACCATAAGGAGCCAATAGGCCCCAGACATTATCCCAGTACAACAGTTAAGTCATAGAGCATTAGGGATGTTGCATTGCTCCCTACTGTTAGCAGTCACATGTCAACACCTTTCTCATGGGTCAGAACTCACTGCAGAGGTGCGCAATTACCTGCATGCCTTCAAAGATTTGGAGAATGATAACCACACTGTATGATTGTGGAAGAAAAGGGAACATGGGGGCGAGTGCACTTATTTCTTTGGCATAAGGCCATAATGGAGAGTGGCACAGCATTCAAAAAAGGTTGTTGGACCAATGCTTATATGCGAATATTCCTGTGGATTGTGTAGTAGCATGGGCACATTTGCTGCAATACAGGAACCAAGAGCATTTAGTGTTTCAAAAGTATACAGTACATCTTTTTAAGAAGCACAGTCCTATTACTTTTTGTATCGTATCATATATACAGATAATGTGTATTTTTTAATATTTTTATGTTTGTGACATAGCTTATTGCAACAATGTCCAGCAACATTTTGTGCACACATATTCATATTGCATGCTGGAGATAGCTTTCCTTCTACTTACCCTGATTTTTCTAGTAAAACCAACAGGTTTTGTTTTTTTCTGTAATAAGCTGCACGGTTAATTTATGAGGCTTTCCTTGCCGTCCCCTCATGAAACCAGCACATGGATTGAAGTTTTCATAGTCACAATCGGCAGTAGACTGCACAACTAACACGTGTGGCTATTAATATTCAGCAAGTACTTTATGGTAACAGCATTTCAAGAAGTTCATAAAAACATGCATAACTGCCAAAACCCTTGAGAATATAGCTATTCTGATTTATACCAAGACAGATGTGCGCTGAGAGCAGGATTCTGCAGTTTAATAATCCATACTACAACTGCATTCTGTACATAGCAAACACCACCATTATTATTTCATAGACTAAGAGACCATGTTTTATAGAAATGCTGTGGTCTTATAATAAACAACACATTGTAACTTGAGTGCTTTTCCATATGGAATCTTCCATATTTGTTGTAGGCTTGGTCTGGAAGTAATAGATGATAAAAATGCAGTGATTTCTATTCTGGCACGTTCCATTATTTTCCAAGTGTCGCAATCAGTTCTGTAGAATATCCTTTTCAACACATCAGGGACACAAAATACCTTTTTTGTATTCATGGCTTGCTTTTGTAACATTTGGCTTGATATCGTGTTTGTTTCGTTTTGATGAGTGGAAAATGATCTACTCCTGCCAATATAATATCTTAATATCTCGATGGCTACAGAAACCAATATGCAAGTAGCAAGAACTGTATTTATGGAGCAGTAACTGTCCTGGAGGGCAGCATCGGTATGAAGAAGATGGAATACAAAGGTTCTATACAGCTGTAGGAAGATGGAAGGCAAGTTGCTTTTTATATCAGGGCAGAACACATGTGGTCTGTAGCGTGTGTTAAAATTAGGTTACCAAACCCCAATGACAGCAGAAGGAGGCATTAGGGTATAGATTTAGCACAAATATGAATTCTGAAATGCCAATGGTTCAATCTTTCTAGGTGTGGTAGAACTATCCTATATAATAAAGTTGAAGTGTCTCTGCGTCCAGTCCCTGTGCCCGTGGGATTGCGCTACTGTGCATGTGCCCCACGGACCGTCTCTGGCGAATGTTTGACTACATATGTTCTAGCGCCCGTTAATTTAACGGGCTTAATGTCTACTATATCATAATGTTATTGGCATCATCCATCCCTCCTCACACATTCTAATTAGCTCCCCAGTACAAAGAACTAATAGATCTGCAACTCTCCTTGCTTGCATTTTATATTTTGCAATTAGAGGATACATATGGGGTGTGGATGTCCTTTACCATGTTATGCAGAGAGTAACTAACAAGGGCATTGAAGGTATGGTCATACAGAGCGTTGGATCCGCTTCTCTCAGAAAGAAGTGGATCTGCTCTAATCAGCATCTCCCTGTAGCTGCACAGAGTGGAGATCAGCCCAAAAATGCCTGCCTTTGTATTTTCAGGTCTATCTCCATTTCCATATAGCATTGTGCATTGAAGAAAACAAATTGAAGTCAATGGGCGTCAAAATTATTTTGACGTGCAACGATTTATACAGGAGCAACAATTTTTACATGCGCGGCTTTTTTTCCGCCGGCAAATTTTCGCAGCAGTTTCGCAGGTGGAGAAATGCAAATCAATGCTTGAGGAGTAAATTCACCCTTCACTAATGCTGATTAAAGAGGACCGCTTCTCTCCACCTTATTAAAAACCACGGGGCCAATTTACTTAGCTCGAGTGAAGGAATAGAATAAAAAAAAACTTCGAATTTCGAATATTTTTTTTGGCTACTTCGACCATCGAATAGGCTACTTCGACCTTTCGACTTCGAATTGAACGTTTCGAACTAAAAATTGTTAGACTATTCGACCATTCGAGAGTCGAAGTACTGTCTCTTTAAAAAAAAACTTCGACCCCCCCAGTTCGCCACCTAAAACCTACCGAAGTCAATGTTAGCCTATGGGGAAGGTCCCCATAGGCTTTGGAACAATTTTTAGGTAGAAGAAAAATCGTTCGATTGATGGATTAAAATCCTTCAAATCGAACGATTCGAAGGATGATAATCGTTCGATCAAGCGATTTTTCGTTCGATCGTTTGATCTAACGAATTGCGGTAAATCCTTCGACTTCGATATTCGAAAGTTGAAGGATTTCAATTCGGCAGTCGAATATCGAGGGTTAATTAACCCTCGATATTCGACCATAAGTAAATTTGCACCCACATGTGGAGAGCATCTGGGCAAATGCTCCTTGTGACTTTGTCCTAAGGGTAATGCTAGACATAGTGGATCTCAGCCTGCGGAGGAACGCAACCTGTGAATGCTCTTCTACACTGCTTGGATGTGCCTGCAGCTGGATAAATTACATCAGCCTAAGTGCAGGCACACAAACTGGATTTCAGCAGCAAAACATGAGAATTTGAATTTTGGCACCAATATCCCTCACATGTGCATGCACCCAGGCCAATGTAATGTATCTGGGTGCACATCCAGGAAGCATAGGAGCAGATTTCCGCACACCCTGCATTTCTCCACATTACAAGATCCACATCTGGCATTAGCCTAAAGTCATGCCTCCAGCAATAATAATATCAAACCCAGAAGAGATTAAAGTATAAACAATGCAGACAGGATTTCCATTTGGGCTAGAAAACTTACTTTGCACTCACACTTAACTTTTTACCTATTGTGCAGTGCAGCTTTAACAATCTGTCTCTGTGGTTACTAGCCTTTCACTCATGCCATGCTTTAACTAGAGAACATTGTACATTGTATTTTCATCAACATTTGGGTGCAGCAAAATTCCTTTGGAAGATTTATGTAAATGGACTAGTTGGTGGTGGGTTCTCCACAGTTCAGGTAGAGAAATGGAAAAGAGTTGTGGCAGATCAGGGTTTTATGCAGTAGCTTATACATTGACAAATTCCACATTTCCAAACCTGTATGAATATTAGTAAAGCATATCATCTTGATAAAACCGAAACGTCGATCCTTGCGACTATGGTTTTAATCTTTTGATAAATAAAGAAACAAATTTTTTAAACTCCAGTGTGCGCTGCTTACAACTGTGGATTTGATGTATGAGAAGCGCTGCTGCAGCACCCGGTCCTGATTGCCCTGAAGGGAGTGCAGAGACCTGCCTGGGTTTCTATTAGTAAAGCATATACAGGTCCTTTGAATCAGGATGTATGATTATATTTTAACTCTGCACATAGGCATGCGTCATTCAAACAAATAACAAGACAATTATTTTTTTAGGAAAAAAATAAATAAAACAGTATCATGACCGTAGAAGTCACCTTATTCAAAGAAATATCCAGCAGCTGCTCCATTTACTTCTAGGAGCATCTGCATTTATCAGTGTGGTCCAAAACACTACACCCACTGTCTACAACAAAAGATAAGACAGGAAAAATGTGTTGATAGTTGAAGTAAACACTATTTATTGTAATGAAAAACAGATGCCACAACGTTATATAACAGAGGGGTAAATATAAATGGGGATGGAAAACATGTCTTTTCTTTCACATGATTTTAAGATTGCTGGAAACATGTCAGGATAAGAATATGTGCCTCACAATCTCTAGCAGCTTTAGAAAAAACAAGGTCATCTTATATAAGCAGGGATGGAGTAAAAACAATTTACATGTAAAGGTAACTACAGCTCACAATTTAAAAATTCAGCAGATACATTAACTGGGATAAATAATATAGAATTTTAAAGTTGGATTGAGAAAGAGAATGTAGCCACCCAAAGAGATGAATCTGTATTTCAGCCCTGGTCAGAGAAAAAAATTATAATTTTACTCTTGGTCACATATTGGGACCAGGGAGCAAAAAGAAACTACACTTTTTCCCTGGTTGCAATAACCACTGCCACCAGCACTAGCAGATTTTCCAAAATATAGGGACAAAATTGATCTTATTTAAGAGGATACAATGACTGAAATTCATTTTTTTTAACTCATTTTTTCCCCCTCTCATTAAACTTGTATATAAATGTGGAGTGGATGGTTAGTAGATGGTGATACTCACAAAATGTGTTTAGATAAGACAATGTCTTCAGTTTATCTCCCGTCATGATGCATTTAACACACAAATCACAAAGTTACATTCAAGCACAAATATACACAACACTAAGCTGTTTTATAGTTTCAAGTATGGGATCTGTACAAGCTACTGTTTTATTACTACAGGGAAAAAGGAAATTGTTTTTATTCATTAGAATTATCTTATCATAATGGAATCTACGGAAGACGGGCTTCCCGTGATTTGGCGTTTTCTGGATACCGGGTTTCCAGATCCACATACAGGCACTGCATTCATGGGAGTGAGTTCTTAAGTAGTGCTGCTCCAGCAGAATTCTGCACTGAAATCCATTTCTGAAAAAAAACTGATTTTTTTTATATTTGGTTTTGAAATCTGACATAGAGCTAGACACTCTTTACTGCAAGTTGGAGTGATATCACCCCTCCCCCCCAGCAGCCTAACAACAGAACAATGGGAAGGTAACCAGATAGCGGCTTCCTAACACAAGATAACAGCTGCCTGGTAGATCTAAGAACAACACTCAATAGTAAAATCCAGGTCCCACTGCGACACATTCAGTTGAATTGAGTAGGAGAAACAACAGCCTGCCAGAAAGCAGTTCCATCATAAAGTGCTGGCTCTTTCTGAAAGCACCAATATTACAACTAAAAAAAAAATACACTTGCTGATTCAGGAATTCAATTTGTAGAGTGAATTATTTGCAATGTAAAGGCCTTGTTATATGCCTATAATGTGCACGCACTGGCATTTTCAGAACATATGCCATGAGATCTGAGGCTTTACATGTCACTGCACATTATGAGTAAGGTAACCAGATTTACTTTCCAATTTATTCATTAAAATAATAATAATAATAATGAACGGTCAATTAGAAGGTAAATTGTAATGCAGTTCTGTCATACTGCTGCCATGTGGTGCCAATATCACTTTAAACCTTTATGTCCAAGTCACATTGCTTAGTACAAGGGCCCCATTGGGTGGTAGAGAAGCAGTAAGGAAAGGACCAGCCTACCGTTGACTCTGGGCTTATCTGGTGCAAGGTACAGAGCACAGTTAGAGCCCAGCGAGTGCTATTTAATTGAGTGCTTTTGTGTCTCTTAGAGCTCATGCACTTCTAGCCATGGTCATTGTAAATGATCTTCTTTGTTGAGGTTTAGGTCTCCTTTAAGCAAGATGCAGACTATGTTGAAGAGAGAATGGTAGTGTGTTTATTTTTGTTTATATTTACTTTACACCTTCCGCAGCTGTCATCAACTGCAACTTTATTCAGACTCTGAGACCACATCTTGTTAATGCTTAATTGAGGGAAACCTCTGCTTTTAGGCGTAAGAACCAGAGTACAGCAATGTATAAACAATTGTTGTTTTCAGTTGCAATAACATTTAGTATCTTGAAAAACATTTAAAACCATTGCAAAAATTGTAATTCATTGTAATGCATATTGGTATTTGACTTAAATATACTTTCATTCTGTAATGCCTTATGACTTATCTTGGGTTGAGAATGAAAAGTGGGGGAAATATTTTTACATCTCAAGCGTGTAAAGGAATTATTTGTTATTGACAACAAATCCCTAATGTACATTACAATGTGCAGCTGCAATTGTAAAGCAAGCAGGGTATTTGGTAGAAGCAAAACTGGAATGTTACAGCATATAAATTATTCAAATCTTCTGACAAACTCAGATTATTTGTGTGCAAAACTCTATGAAGGTATGCTTTTAACAACATGGGTGGATATGGTGCAGAAGCCAGAAGGATAAATAGCATACCACCCAACTGCAGGACAGTCCTGTTATTGACAGCTCAGCCCGCAGTCCTGGCTTTTTATGAAAAACCCTTGAGTTTCTCTTTGATCTCCAGCATTGATGCCAGAAAAAAGATACAAAGAGGCTTTTTTTGGCACAGAAGCCAGAATAGTCAGCACTTGCACTGAGATAAATTTGTACAATTTAAGATAAGCAGATATAATTGTAACTATTTAAGATAAGCAGGTCTCTTGGTGGAACTGAGACTCACAGCTTAAAGGGCAATTTCACCTTCATTAGCAAAACTTTATTTGGGAGGGTGGCTTTGAAACGGGTGTGGTAAAACAATTCACGTTCATTACGCAGATGTTGTCATTTTCTCTTTCCATTTTTCACATGTTGGGAGGTATGAAATGGGCAGTCGACAATTCTACAAGATGTATATTTAAATTTAAGAAACTAACAAAATATTAGCTTAGAGTAGTGATCCCCAACCAGCTGCTCACGAGAAACATGTTGCTCTCCAACCCCTTGGATGTTGCTCTCAGTGGCCTTAAAGCAGGTACTTATTTTTGAATTCCAGGCTTGGAGGCCAGTTTTCATTGCATAAAAAAGCAGGTGTACTGCCAAGAAGAGCCTCTTGTAGGCTTGGCAAAAAAACGGATCAAACAAAAAGCAAAATATAGTGTAGTATTTTCAAAATAATCTAAATAGACAACATGGGGCTCATTTATAAACAGTGGGCAAATTTGTTCCTGGGCAGTACTCCATGGCAACCAATCAGATGATTGCTTTCAGTGCTCACACTGCAGCTCGCTGAAAAAAGCTAATCACTGATTGGTTGTTAAGGGTTACTGCCCAGGTGCAAATTTGCCCACTGTTTATAAATGAGCCCCCATGTGTTGGAGTAAGGAAATGGTGCTTTATTATACTATTTTCCCTTTCCAAGTTATTTCACTTTTTCAGACCATAAAAGGATATCCCACGTGCTTTCCCTTTAAATGACCATTAGATCCTTTAGGCATGCATACCTTATTCCACCAAAGTTAGCCGAAATGCCTATTTTATGAGATAGTAGTTTCAGAATTGCGTGTTTTAATCTTTCAGCTCCCCTCTTCCTCCATATACTTTACAGTTGAGAGACTGAAACAGGACCGTCAGGAGTCAACAGAACTAAAAAGACTACATTTTTCCTACCCCTTTTTTTCTTTGTTATACGGCTTCCTATAGGCTGCCAGTCCACATAGGGGCTACCAAATGGCCAATCACAGCACTTATTTTGCACCACCCAGGAATATGCCTGTGTTGCTTCCCAACTCTTTTATATATTGAATATAAAATACCAATTTTCCTTTCTGTGCCCCAGTGATCGTGAGTAAGAAACCTGATACTGACCTGTTGCTCAACCAGATCAACTCAAAGACTGGCCTAATAGCTTTTGTATACTTACTACTAACTACTTTGGGTAACAGCCAAATTCTACTCTATAGTAAAACACGGGATGACAGTAAGGGGCCGATTCACCAATGATCGAATATCGAGGGTTAATTAACCCTCGATATTCGACTAGGAATTGAAATCCTTCGAATTCGAATATCGAATTCAAAGGATTTAGCGCAGGAAATTCGATCAATCGATCGATCGAAGTATTATTCATTTGATCGAACGATTAAATCCTTCGAAACGAACGTTTTGAAGGATTTTAATCCAACGATCGAAGGAATATCCTTCGATCAAAAAAACTTAGGCAAGCCTATGGGGACCTTCCCCATAGGCTAACATTGACTTTGGTAGCTTTTATCTGCCGAACTAGGGGGTCGAATTTTTTTTAAAGAGACAGTACTTCGACTATCGAATGGTCGAATGGTCGAATAGTCAAACGATTTTTAGTTCGAATCCTTCGATAGTCGTAGTCGAAGGTCGAAGTGGCCCATTCGATGGTCGAAGTAGCCCAAAAAACACTTCGAAATTCGAAGTTTCTTTAATTCGAATCATTCACTCGAATTCACTTGAATTTAGTGAATCGGCCCCTAAATGTAAGATACCCTCATTTAACTACTGAAGAAAAGAAAAAGGAATTAAATGTTGCTCAACAGTTGCTGTCCCAGTGCAGGAGTCTGTAATGTTCTTTATGGTTAAAAGATAATTATGGTGCACATATGTACAGCATATTGTTCAGATATAGCAGTAAGGTGTTATGCATGCAAGTAGATATTGCTTTAAATAAAAATCAAATATTTCATATTTCATTTGACTTTAATTGACTTGAATTTAATTAGTAGGAATGAGAAATTCTCCTTGACATCATCGAACACTTTAAGATCAGGGTCTTAAACTCTTACAGAGGCTGCACTGAGATTGAAAGCACTTTTACATGAGTAGCTTTTACATTAGGATGCTAGTCTATATACAGTAGTTGCTGCAATGAGTCAAATGTTAAAAGGCATGGAGAAGATATTTAGAAGCACAAAACGTCCATGTTTGCATTATCAGAAATACTGCCCATTCCATCATCTAATTAGGGAGGTTGTAAATGTGATGTTGGAGGAGCCTTTGAGATTTGAGGCTTTACCTTGTTGACAGTCACAAGTTTTGAGTAGGACTAAGGGCACATGTTTGCAGCTAGCATTCAATGATATCTAAAATAGTAGGGCTTATGCAAAATGCAGACAGAAAGATGAGTAGATGGAGCATAGAGAATATAATACTTATAGGAGGATTACTACTTACTAGATGAACTGAAGCAAAAGTTGGAATCATTAGAAAACAAAGCTGAAAGTAGAGAATAAGTAAAAATTATAAATAAGAACATCTAGTATCTAAGTGCAAGGAAATGATCTTGGTAAAAAAAATTGGTGCATAACATTTGGAAACTGTAATTAAAGGAGAACTTCAGAGCCTGAAATGAATATTGCTATAAATACTGTATTTTGTATACTAAACTTACTGTAACATCACAGACATTCAGAAACCCTGTAAGAATTTTGAACAGGAGCTCACTGTCTTGTTAGGTCAAAGGATTGAAGGATTGCTGGAAATCACCAAATGGAAAATGATGTTCATGTGTCCTAGATGCTGATTCTGCAGGGCTTATAATTAATTTCTAATGCTGAATGCATTGGTTTAGGAGCTGATGTAATGTGAATTATATATATATATATATATATATATATATATATATATATATATATATATAGTGGTAGAGTGACCAGGAAAAAAGTCACTCTTGCCTTTAATGTCTTTATATCATATCAGAAGATGCTATACTTTAACTGTGGTTCATTCTTTTATGGGCTGCATTTGTTTCTCACAATTTAAAGATCTAAAAGTGAACCTGATTGACTTCAGAGGTCAGTAATGTACAGTATCTGGCAATGTTTAAAAGGATACACGCTCTCTGCATATGTGAGGACATCTGAAGAGTCTGTCCTGTGATTATGTGTTCTTGATATACATAAATTGGAGATGAAACGTAAGCAGATTTACAACACATACTGTATGAAAGACTTTTATCTACATTTTGGTCTTCCCCTCTCAGTATAGAATAGCCTGTGTGGTATGGAAAAAAGGATGGATTTAGCCATATGCTGATTGTCAGAAGTTTTTTTTGTATCAGAGCAGAATACTGTTAAAGGAACAGGATGAGAGGCTTATAGCCTTTCTTGACATAGCTGCTTTGTTTAGAATTAAAGGTATCCTAAAATGTCTGGGTCAGGTGACTTGTGACTTGTGTGGCATTGTTAGGGATTCCCATATCCCAACAATAGGCTTGCAGCCTATGCTGCATTATAAACTGAGCCCTGTAACCCTATCCAGTCCCTAGAGCTACCATTAATATTGTTTTTTCTTCACTAATAAATGTGTCATGGTTCTGTATAATGTATGTTAGGGCTACTCACCCTGGTGGTCTAGTGGGCCGGCGGGGACACCTGCCGTGCTCTCTGCGGGGATGCCTGCCATGCCGATCTTCCTCTTCTCAAGCGCCGGTTTCCTAGTGTGCGCTCTGCAGTCGCGCTGGTGTGATGACGCAAACACTATAAAAGGAAATTCCAGTGTGTAATTCTTTGCCCGTTATAGGTTCTCTCCTAGTGAGTTCCTGGTGCTATTTAGACTATCCTGAGACTATCATGACTTCTGGAATCCTGTCCCTGCCTGGTAACCGACTCTTCTCTATCCATATCCCTTCTAATTGATCTCCTGGTTTGACCCTTGCCTGTCTGACTCCGCTTGTACTCTGCCTACCTCGACCTAGTCTGATTGACTACGCCTTTTGTCTACGCCTTGTAATGTGACCTTCTGCCCAAAAGACTTTGCTTCACCGTCGTGCCCTTTGGCTCGACCAGAACCCTTCGCTTGGCACCTCTCTTAATAAGACCTGGCGGCATCCGATTAGCCGAGGGCTCCTCCCGAGGTGAAAGGCGGCTGTTAAAGGCCGAGAACAGGGTGCTTAGCATTGGTTCTGGATTTAGGGTGCCGACCGCGACATTGTATCTATAGCCTGTCTTCAATGGGCCCTGTCTTCAGTTATGGGGTGCTCTTTTCAACCTCATTACTTGTAGCAGAGTTTGGGGTCCATCCTCTCTGTAGGTAGAGGCAGCCTAATACTCAGTGGTGGATATAATGACATAGTGCTGATCTCAAGTCTTCAGTGAGGAATGACAAAGCATAGTAGCGATCTCTTATGAAATTCTGGCTTTCAATATTGCCTTGGGTTAGGCTGGCAAGGTCCTATTTATTTGATAAAATTTGAATAAATGCTGAGGCCATTTTACCCCACATCTGTCCCCTGGTACATTAAGTTACATACATACATTAAGGTATGTAACATTGGGGTTCAGTGGGAGGGCAAAGGGTCCGTCTAGGAGTCCCCTTGTCATGCATAGGCTGACCTATGTACTGAGAGTCAACTGAGAGAAATGCCTTCTGCATACTGTATGTAATTCAGTCCAGGGTTACTAGTCTTGCGGTGTTCATCAGACCAACCCAATCTGTCAGAAATGAATTTATCTACTAAATAGCAATATTGGAATGACATTCCTATAACTTAGAGATTTCTGCATATGTTCCAAGATCCAATACCTGTATTTGATACACTATTAAATTATCCAAAGAAGTATGCTTTTTCTTTCTTTTAAAATTCTTTTTATTGAATTTTCATGAAAATACAATGAATTAAATATATGAACAATCATATAAGTAGTATGCTTTTTAAACCAAAGAATATTTGAAATTCAGTCATTCTAATGCAATAAACATTAACATTACAAAAAGCTTCATTCTAGTGATGGGTGAATTTGGCCCATTTTGCTTTGAAATGCATTGAAGTCTGGGGACAACAAAATCTTTTTAAAACGTGACAAATTTTTTGACACGCATAAAATTTAATCACCCATTAGAGTCTATGGGCGTCATTTTTGCAGCGAATCTTCATCGCTAGTTCATTTGGTTTTTTTCTTTCTTTTTTTAAAGAAACAACCTAAACAGTGAGCTAAACCCCAGCCATTTGACTCATTTATGGGCTTATTTATCAAAATTTGAGTTAGATGTTAGAGGTTTTTTCTAATTCAAATAAATTCTAATTTTAAACATATTTGAATGCTTGCCTGCTTGTGAATTTGTGAAACGGCGAAAAATTCGCCAAAATGCTGTAAAGTCTATGGGTGTCAAATTTTTTGTTGTGCGACAATTTTTTTCACCCATTGGAATCTATGGGTGTCATTTTTGTGGCGAAAGTCAGTGAAGAATTTCACTCATCACTACTAACAGGTCACTCAAGCAAAATACTGATACAGTACAAAGAATTTTAGAAAAAAAAAACACAACTTAAGGATCAACTAGGCACAGGAAATTTTTATTTCTCCTTAAGCTGGCCATAGTTGCAAAAATATAGTCGTACGAATTAAAGTTTCGTACAATTTTTGGACCGTGTGTAGATTGTCCTGTCATTTTTTGTACCATGGCGATCGGTCGTTTCGTCGATCAGACAGGTTAAAAGATTTATGTTGGCTAATGATAATTGCTTATCTGACTATATCAATAGGTGACTGTCACTGCTATTTGTCAGACATAACTTTTGTACAATTGCTGTAACTGGCAGAACGTCGTCTGATCTGTTCTTTTACTACTTTATTATTATTAGTTGCAGGTCGGAAGATTGCGACGTTCGTTGGATATAAGGCTAAAATCTGCACTCTATGGCCAGCTTAACTCAAGCGAAGAGAGATGGAATCCTACACAAAAACATATTAAAAGGCTGATAACAATGGATATATTGTTGTTGATTTGGAGTTCATTGTTGTGTATTCTGGAGTTTGCTTATCCAGGTAAATAACAGAGCAGAATTGCCAATAAAAGTTCAAGGAAAAGTGGCTTATAGCACAAGAGGGAAAAAATGAAAAGGTGAAGATGGAGAATTATAGAAAATAAAAAATCCCAGGAGTGCCTATGCGCTCAGGGCCCTCTGAAAATGTATTGTGGGGGGGGGGCAGCGCTATTGTTATGACCCTGTGTACATAAAATTCAGAACAGGGTGGTATTTAAAGATCTTCGCAGAAGAAAATTATGTTTTACACATCTCAGGGTAACATTTATTTTTTTTATATATGTGATTTCAAATGTACTTTTATAAAGAGACCTGTATTTTTGGCTATATACTAGTGCAATGTACTCTAAGCTTTCTATATAGATGATGCATGAAGTTCCCTTTGATTTCTATGGTCAGTAGAGTTTTCAGCTCAAATCAGCTTCTGATTTGCAAGAAGGTCAACTCTAAACTACCACAAAAGTTCTTACATCTGAACATCTCATCATTGCTCTCTTTGGATTTTGAAAAAATCCCATTCCTGTTTCACAGGAATTAGTGTGTATCCCCTGAATGCACTCAGTGCACAACTTCATTAGGCCGAGTTTTATTTGAAAAAAGGTTTTGAGCTGTATTAAAAGGAGCATAGATTTGCAGAAGGAGGGGGTCATTCTTCCACTGTATAAAGCACTGGTAAGGCCCCATCTAGAATATGCCGTATAGTTTTTGTCTCCATCACTCAAACAGGACATTATTGTATTAGAGAGGGTACAGAGAAGGGCAACTAAGCTGGTAAAAAGTATGGAAAATCGTAGCTATAAGGAAAGACTGGCCAAATTGGGGTTGTTCACAATGGAGAAGATATATAATAATCTCTCTAATGCTTTATTTACCAGTAGGTCTTTCCGGCTGACATGTTGGCACCCATTCTGATTAGAAGAAAATATTTGGAAGTGTTTGCTTAAAGTGGAATTCTCTCCCTGAATCAGTTGTACAGGCTGATACATTAGATAGCTTTAAGAAGGGGTTGGATGGACTTTTTAGCAAGTGAAGGAATACAGGGTTATGGAAGATAGCTCATAGTACAAGTTGATCCCGAGACTGGTCCGATTGCCATCATTGAGTCAGGAAGGAATTTTTTGGAGAGGCGTTAAATTGTTTTTTTTTTTGCCTTCCTCTGGATCAAGTAGCAGTTAGGCAACACTGTGGGAAGATGTAGCATTTAAAATGGAGAGACTAATGTTTCTAAAAAACTATTTTAAAAAATAAAAAACATCAGAAGCAACCTTAAAAGACACCTGTTGGGTTATCCCAAACCAAAGGTGCGGGCTAATAGAGCCTGCATTCCGGTTGGGGTTAACAGTAGCTTTTTTTTTAAAAAAAAAATGCCCCCTGCCAGTGCTACACTACCCGCACCGGGAGGGAGATCCCAGTGCAAGAAGCCATGTCCGGTCATTCACACAATAAAAAGCTGCCCGAATTGCTCATTATGCGCGTGACGTCACATTTATGTTATACGCATGCGAGTGACTGGTCATGGCTGATCGCACAGGGAGCTCCCTCCCGGTTCGGGTAGAGCAGCACTGGTGGGGGGCATTTTTTAAAAAGCTACTGTTATTCCCAACCGGAATGCGGGGTCCATTAGCCCGCACCTTTGGTTGAGGATTACTAGCTCTTTAAATCTCCTTTGTGCTAATTGCCAGTGCTCTGGAAAAGGCATCATTAGACTTGCGCATGCCATGGAGGAGAAGGAGGGGAGCAACAAGTGGTCCCAGCCATTAACTGCAAGAAAAGACAGTTAATGGGAACTGTGGACGTTAAAGGAGAACTAAACCCCGAAACTTATGAAAACCCCTGCCCTACATAGTCCCCTTCCCTGTTCCCCCACACACAGGTGTTAATACCTGTAAATGCCCCTAAGTCTTTAACTACCCCTCAATGCAGAGTCAGCGCAGAGTCAGCGCAGAGTCAGCGCAGAGTCAGCGCAGAGTCAGCGCAGCGGAGCTCACGGCCGAATTCTTCACAGCTTCGGAATCTTTGGGTCCCTTCAGCAATTTCCATGGCTGCCGACGCATGTTAAGTTGTTTGGGACCAGAAAATTACTACAACTGCGCATGTGCATATATACGCTGTTTACTCACTGAAGACTCATGAAGCGGTGAAGATGGCAGCCGTGAGCTCCGCTGCGCTAACACTGCATTGATTTAATTTAATATACTACCAGACCTTTGGTTGTAGCTTGGCAGTTCGATGGGTTAAAAAATGTTTTCATGGCAGGGTGCCTTCAAATATGGTAAAATATTTGAGAACACTGAATATTTACAGTACTGGAAAAATGTTGCTTTGTGAAGTTTACTCTCCCAGGGGGGAGTTAGAGCAATGCATATAAGATTCTTCTCCAAGATAATTACACATCACCTCCCATTTAAGCACAATAGAGAGGTGAAGCTATTCTGAGCCAAATATATCAATCTGAATATCACCCATTAAATTCCTCATGATTAATCTTTTAGCCTTTGGCCAGCCAATACGAACTGTGTCACAAAGACTTGTTTAAGGAGATAGGATTAGAGGAGCAATGAGTCCATAAATACAACCTGACAAGTATATTCAGTTCAAGCATTTTCCAGGAAATCTATGTAAATTCTGCAGGCCAGTCTGTCTTTTTTTCCTCATGCATTTTTCTCCTTTCAGAATGAAATAGGAGAGTTAATGAGCCGGCAGCCAATTTCTGAGTTGCTATTGGAGGTAACCAGGGACTGGACAAAGAAGCTTCTGACAAATGTCTCTTTGGTTAAATAGTCATGATAGTCACTCACAAGGTTTGATTTTACCCTGTACATTATTTAAGAGGTTTCTAACATACAGTATTACTATGAGTTTTAGCTTATTAAAAGTTCTGTTTTTGTATATGAATTATGTAAGATTGTAAATCTATATACCAGTTTATATTATCCACTATGCCTGGGGCATTTTTGTGTCTCTTGAGAAAGTTATATATAACCTCCACGGGGGCAACGATTAATGTTAATGATTTACAATCCCTGTAAAGTGTTATGGGATATGTCTGCATTACATAAATGAAGGATAGTAATAAAAGTTTGTTTCTAGGATTTGGAGCATTGTGTCCAAACTTTACTGAACATATTTAAGCATAAAAAAATTGAATAAACACGGATGCATGCTTGTTTAGTTATTATCAGCTACATAGCACTGTACTCAATGCTGACAAATGGCAGATCATACAACAATTAATTATTCATTAATTTAAAACAATACACTATGTAGACTATTATTGTCAGTCTTGCCACTAGCAATCTGAATAGTGGGTTTACAGAGTAACATACCCATACTTTTATTTTTTTTACTTCCCTAGAGAAAAAAATATTTAATGCAATGTACAACTATAGGGAGTTACTTTAGATTAATGAATGTTCATCTGTTTGCAACTTGTAGCGCTGTATCTAAATAGTCATGATAATCTAATATTATATAGGCCTGGACATTGTTTTTTAGTTCCAGACTTGGATTTATTGCTATGGTGCCCTGGGGTTAGCATAATGGCCCAACAACATCCCGCCATCCCGACCCCCCCCCCCCCCCGGGATCACACGCAAGAACATCCTTTGATTTTATGCTGGCCAAAAGATCTCCTGTGTGCCTTGACCCCTGTGCCCCATGTAAATCTATGTTGTGGCTGTAGGCCTTGCCACAGATAAGGGTCTGTTGAGGTCTTCAGTCTCCAAAGTAAGTAGGTTAATGTAAATTATTTTAGAATACTCACAGTTCCAAGAGAAATTTCACTATAAGGGCCTTGGTAGAGCCACCCCTGTACCCTATTGGAATCACTTAACTAGATAGCCATTCTACTTCTGACTAGATAATCAGAACAAAGGCTGCCCTGCAGAACTGAAGGCGCAATGCAGGCCCTGTCAGTTCCAGATCTGGTCTCCCTAGCTCTGATTGCCAAGCAGAAACTTGTGCAGTAGAAGCCAATCTAATCTTGGCTTCCACTGCATATGCTCTCAATCAGCAATCAGATTTTTGATTATCCGATACACAGGATAATCGGCTCTTGATTATCTGATGCACAGGATTAGGGTTGTCTGGGGGACTAGTGTTGGTGTGGTTTTGGAGGTTCTATGCAGGAACCTGAATAGCAATTACCTGCTTATGAAGAACTGACAAACTTAGAATGGGGTCCCATTTTATAGACAATGCACCTGTTCAACAGAAAGACTACTACTGTCAGTGAAACTCAGGGCCAGAACTAGAGGTAGGTAGAAGAGGCACATGCCTAGAACACACTGGTCAGGGGGGGGCACTGGGCACATACCACTTTTGCCTGCCTACCCCAAGGCCCTTAGTGAGAGGGAAAGAAAGTCTGGACCCAGGCTACAGACGTGCAATTTTAAAAACTCTGAGCATGTTTGCTATTTAATATCTTAAATTATTGAAATCTTATTTAGAAGAACGCTCCAATCAGAAGCCTCTTGCATAGGGAGCTTTGCTCAGACCATTGTATAAGATACAAAATAAAACCCTCTCAATAGCCCTCAATAGCCCAGCACTATTAAATCTGCTACATTAGAGGATTAGAGGATAGGGAAAGATAACAAGCTATGCAGAAGGCTTGTGATTAGACGGGTAAATCATTTCTGAACCACCTTCCTTGCAGTGAACTTTGACTGGAGCTGTCAAAATGACTATAAATTCCTTTGCACAAAAACAGTTGTGATTGTAAACTGCAAGTTTTCAGAAGCTCATTTTATGCATGTTAAGGGTTTCATTTTAGTATGAGTTTCTTTCTGGTCATACTGAGCCATGTGACCATGAAATCAAGGTGATGGGGACCATGAAAGTACAAATGCATATAATAAAACAATAGCTTTCTGTAAGGTGTCTGGTATAGTTACATAGTTACATAGTTAAATCGGGTTGAAAAATCACAATAGCCTTTGATATTATGTCTGTCTAAGTAATCATCCAAGCCCCTCTTAAAGGCATTAACAGAATCAGCCACCACAACATCGAGACAGAACTTGATTTGCTGTAGTAGCCACAGAATGACACTGCCCAGAGTTAGACAATGTGTTATGTACAAAAAACCCTAGATCCTTCTCATTTAAAGTGGACCTGTCACCCAGACACAAAAATCCGTATAATTAAAGTCCTTTTCAAATTAAACATGAAATGCAATTTAACTTTTTTATTAAAGCATTCATAGCTGTTGTAAGCTCATTTAAATATCTCAGCTGTCAATCAAATATTGTCTGCCCCTCCTCTATGCCATGGGCATAGAGGCGGGGCAGACAATTACTTTCACTTTCCATTCAGCATTTCCTAGATGTCACTGCTTCCCACACATTCCCCCATTCTCTTTACCATTTAATTGTGTAGCCAGGGCATGTGAATGGACATCAGGTCCCTCGTTCTGGTGCACAAACAAGATTCTGAGATGACTATGGAGATTTTCATTCATCCAGGTCATGGTATATCTAGTATAGGTACATTTAAAAACAACTGGACTTGCTGAGTAATCAATGAAGACGTTTCACTACTCTGAGCAGCTTCTTCAGTTCAACTGACTGGTGTGGGAAGTTCTCGGCATATAAACTCTTCCACTGATCCATTTACAATGGCACATTGTAACTCTTCAAAGAGGTGACATCTGAAGAAATTCACAGAGGTGTAGATTCTGTGTAGTTACTGTGATAGGATTATCCAATGTGTCATGCAACTCCTAGAAAGAGGTGTTACTTGTGAGACTTGCATGAATGGATGTATGAAGTGTTCTGAATCCGCCGGGGTACAGATGTTAGAACAGCATTGTATGAAGCAGACAGGTGGTGTCGAAGGCCCCCGCCTCTGTTCAGAGATGGTTTCTGAACCTTGACATGAATCGCCTTTTTCACGCCTCGTTCAAACCAGCGGTCTTCTTTATCCAATATTTGGACCTTGCTATCGTCAAAGGAGTGTCCCTTGTCTTTTAAGTGTAGAAAGACAGCTGAGTTTTGCCCTGTAGAGTTCGCCCTCCTATGCTGAGCCATTCGCTTGGAGAGCAGTTGTTTTGTCTCCCCAATGTATAGATCTGTGAACTCCTCGCTACACTGGACTCCATATACCACATTACTTTTTTTTTCTTTAGGGGTTGGATCCTTTGGGTGTACCAGTTTTTGTCTCAGTGTGTTGCTAGGTTTGAAAAACACAGGGATGTGGTGTTTGTTAAAAATCCTCCTGAGTTTCTCAGACACTCCAGCTACATATGGGATGACTATGTTTCACCTACTATGTGTCTCCGGGCGGTTATTTCTATTGGTGTTCCTGTTGGGCTTGGTTGCTGCTGTTTTGACAAAGGCCCAGTCTGGGTAGCCACACGCTTTTAAAGCTCCTCTGAGATGTTTTTGCTCTTTGTCTTTGGACTCAGTATCAGTTGCCACAAGATTCTGAGATGATGCAAGGCTTGTCTTAAAGGGAATCTGTCGTCATTTTAAACTTTTTTTTTTTTTGCATTTTTATAAAAAACACACATCCATAAACACTGTCTGGCAAATAAAATGTTAATCCACAAATCCATGCATAAGTTATTTTAGTATGTATTTTGTCATGGGGGCTTCCATTTCTGCTCATTACACATTCATCCTGTGCTGCTCTAACAGCAGGCACAGCATTACCTGTGTGCTTGGAGGCAGCCACTCTGTAATGAAAAGCCAGGTCGCACCACCACATGAGAATCTAGTTGTACACTCCCCCTCCCCTCTCTGCCCATGCGTGTGATGTCTGGAGGAGAGAGGTCACATGGTTTGCAGGGAAGCAATTACTTTCACTTTCCTACGTTCTACTCTACAGCTGCACTAACAGCCCCTCCTTCCACAGACACTATCAAAGCTCCTGCCGTTCTGTAAGTTTGTTCTCTGCTTTCCTTTGGTGAGGGGAACGTTCTCTCCTTGCTGCCTTCCTAGTTAGTTTTACTGGTTACTAGATGAGGTAAAGGAGCTGTGAGTTCCCTCTGCTATCCACCTCACACACACCTTGCTCCTTTCCTGCCTGCAATACTTCTTTTTTCATTAACTACTTACTACCTCCTTTCTCCTGAGCTATTTTAACCCTTCCTAGACTTCCTCCTAAATTTTCCTGGTTTTCAAGTATGTCCTCCTTATTTTATCCTTTTTTTCTATTTCCTGTCATCAGTCATGGGAGTGTACTCCTATTTATTTTTGTAAGGGGCAGTGATCACAGGATCTTATTTCAGTCCTTCTGAATTGGTGTCAGTGAGAGCTTATCTTGATACCTGCCTATTGTTCAATTGACAGGCTCAGCAGACAAGGCTCTATTTACATTACAGCAGCTTGTAGGAGGGAGGGGTAATGACATCACTCCAACTTGCAGTGCAGCAGTAAAGTGTACTTTTATAAAAATGGAAAGCGGAGCGCTCAAACCACCCGCCGTGTCATTAATATCACAAATTGGAATGCCTTTCTATGTAGCGGTCTATTATCGTATTTATTACAAGTTCACTCACCGCTGTTTAAAATTGGCTCGGGTGCACTTGCCCCGGGCCCTCCGCTTCAAATATTCCAATATAGTAAAGCTGTGGGTCACTCACCGCTCCTGTTTGGTGGACCGGGTGCTGCGCCCCGAACCCTCAGCATGGGGGAGACATCAAAGTACGAAATCAGCAGCTTGGCACGCACTCCACAGGACTCCAGGTAGCGGTAAAAAAGTATTTACTTTATTGCACAAACATATATTATCCTAAAGAGGATAATATATGTTTGTGCAATAAAGTAAATACTTTTTTACCGCTACCTGAGGATAATATATGTTTGTGCAATAAAGTAAATACTTTTTTACCGCTACCTGGAGTCCTGTGGAGTGTGTGCCAAGCTGCTGATTTCGTACAGCAGTAAAGTGTGACTGAAGTTTATCAGAGCACAAGTCACATGACCTGAGGGCAGCTGGGAAATGTCAAAATGTCTAGCCCCATAGCAAATTTTAAAATTAGATAAAAAAAAATCCATTTCTTGTTTTGAAAAACGGATTTCAATGCAGGATTCTGCTGTAGTAGCACTATTAACTGATACATTTTGTAAAAAACATTTTTTTCCACGACAGTATCCCTTTAATAACTGTCCACAAAATGGCTGCTGTCTGCTTGCTATCATTTTGAATTCCCAGACAGAAGTAAACAAGATTCAAATAATTTATAGAGTGAAATTAAAGTTCATTTTGCTTGACTAATGGGATAAAATAGGATTTTGAATATTTTTTTTTGGGTGAAGGGTCCCCTTTGTGCACAACCTTGCATTTATCAACATTGAACCTCATTTTCCAGTTTGCTGCCCAATTTTCCAATTTAGTCAAATCACTGTGCCAGCATCCTGCGTGGAACCTAAAGTTCTGCACAATTTAGTATAATCTGCAAAAATAGAAACAGTACTTTCAATGCCCACCGCCAGGTCATTAATAAACAATTTAAAAAGCAAAGGACCTAGTTCAAAGCCCTGCGGTACGCCACTAACAACACTGGTCCAATTAGAAAATGTTCCATTTACCACCACTCTTTGTAGTCTATCTTTTAGCCAGTTCTCTATCCAGGTACAAATACTATGTTCCAGGCCAACATTCCTTAATTTAACCAGAAACCTCCTGTGTGGCACTGTATCAAATCCTTAAAGTCTGAGTAAATCACATCAACTGCAATCCTAGAATCGAGGTCCCTGCTCACCTTCTCATAATAAAAAAACTGCTATAAAGTCCAGTATCTTATATTTTATAACCCCTTTGAAAAGCTTTCCTATCACTGACATTATACTAACTGGCCTATAGTTTTGAGGCTGAGAACGGGGTCCTTTTTTAAATGGAGGCACCACATTAGCAATTCGCCAGTCTCTCTGCACTATTCCAGACCTCAATGAATCCTGAAAAATTAAGTAAAGAGGTTTGGCAATCACAGAGCTAAGCTCACTAAATACCCTGGGATGAATACCATCTGGCCCCGGACTTTTGTTTATCTTAACATGTTCTAGTCCTTTTGAATTTCCTTATGTGTGAACCATGCATCATTAGTTGTATTACTAGAATTGGGACTATTAAGAAGGAAACGTTCTTTAAAAAAAAAAATTGAGTTCAGAATCTCTTTTTGTTTGTTCTCATCAACCATCTACTCCCCCCCTCTGATAGTAAAGGTCCCACCCCTTCCTGCTTAATTTTTTTACTATTAACATATTTAAAAAATAATTTTGGATTCTATTTACTGCTTACCGCAATATCCTTGTCCATATCGATTTTAGCTTGCCTCACAGCTTCTTTGCATGATTTATTGGCCTCCTTGTACCTTATAAATGATTTGGCTGTCCCAGCTAACTTTAAAGCCTTAAAAGCATGTATTTTCTTACCCACCTCAACACCAACACTTTTATTGAACCAAAAATGTTTTGTTGTGCAAAGGAATATACTGACAAGTATATTTATTAAGCTTCATTTTAAAGGCATCCAATTTTTGTCCTTTGTTTAACCCTGTGAAAAGCATTTCCCACTTAATATGCTGCAGAGATGCCCTTATACTGTCAAAGTTTGCACGTCTGAAATTTAGTGTTTTAGTTACTCCCTTATAGAATTGCCTTTGCAACAGAATCTCAAAGGAGACCATGTTATGATCACTATTCCCTAAATGCTCACCCACACAAATGTTAGAAATGAGTTCAGTATTATTAGTTATTACAAGATCCAAAAGAGAGTTATTCCTAGTAGGTTCTTGAACGAGCTGGAATAAAAAGTTGTCATTCAGCATATTTACAAACCTACTAGCCTTTTCTGTCTTGGCAACCCCATTACCCCAGTCAGTGTCTGGATAATTGAAGTCACCCATATTAATAACTTGACCTGGTTGTGAAGCCGCTTCTATTTGTAAAAGTAGTTGGGCTTCATACTTGTCACTTATACGAGGCGGTTTATAGCATACACCAATGATAATTCTTTTTGTAAACTTTTGCCCAGTCAAAATCTCTACCCAGAGTGATTCTATACCCTCACCAGTGCCAGCTATTGTTATTTCTTTAGTGCATGGCTTTAATTCAAGCTTTACAAACAAACACACTCCTCCACCCTTTTTAATCCCTTTGTCCCTCCTAAAAAGGGTGTAACCATTTAAATTCACAATCCAGTCACATATTTCATCTCACCAGGTCTCAGTGATACCAATTATATCATAATTTTTAGAGCATGCAATCAATTCTAGGTCTCCCCTTTGACTAACCCAGTGCATATGCCAGCATACATCAGAGGTTACTACCTTTTCTTTAGAAATATGCATTACTTAGTGGAGAATTATATATTAAGTTAGTATTAGAGCAGGGGTGTCCAAACTTTTGGCTTGCAGGGCCACATTGGAAAAAAGAAAAATTGTCTGGGGGCACACATGAAATACACAAACACGTTTGATTTGTAAAAGTAAAGGAAATACACAGAAAAGAACTACAATGCCAGTTGGATAACCAGCTATACACTGGAATATGGGACACCTGGATATTAAATAGACTTATTATTATATATTTATTACTAACTGGGCAATGGGCAGAGTCCCCCCTCCTCCTATATCCTTTGCGACATGACGTTTCCTCGGGAACCAAACTGGGCAACATTCATATGCATCCCGGGCCGCATGTGGCCCTCGGGCCACAGTTTGGACACCCCTGTATTAGAGGGACCTCTGGTAAACTGTATGCTCCCCTCACTCCTCCACCATGACCCCTTACTAATCCCACTACCCCGTCTACCCTAGCTTCCCCCATAATTCTTTATCTCACCCACCCCCCCTTGCCTAGTTTAAACACTCCTCCAACCTCTTAGCCATTCTTTCCCCTAGCACAGGGGACCCCCTTCCACTGAGATGCAATCCGTCATGACTGTATAGGTTGTACCCAAGGAAAAATCAGCCCAGTGCTCTAGGAACCCAAACCCTTCCTTCCTACACCAAGACTTGAGCCACAGATTTAGCTCCCTAAACTCCCGCTGTTTTCCTAAACTTGCACATGAAAAATTTCTGAAAAAATGACATTGGAAGACTTTTCCTTAATCTTAGAGCCTAGATCTCTGAACACACTCTTTAAGTCTTCCATCTACCATTTATTTTGTCATTAGTACCAAGATGTATTAAGACAGTTGGGTCATGCCCAGCCCCACCCAATAATTTGTCTACTCGATCAACCACATGTCGAACCCTGGCACCAGGAAGACAGCAAACTGTTTGGTTGTAGCGATCTGGATGACAGATTATCCTATCAACATTCCTAATAACTGAATCCCATACATCCCCTATCTGCTTAGGCCTGACTATCATCTCCTCTCCACCACTACTAGAGAAACTGGTCTCCTGGATGTTAGAGAGATCAGCCCATCTAGAATTGCCAATCCAGAGTTCACTCTCCCATATTCTTCACATAATCTGGCAAATCTGTTGGGATGTATAAGCCTCCATTTTCTTTTTACCCACTTTAGATTTTCTAACTGTCACCCAGCTAGCTGCCTCAACATCCTGCTGCTGTTCTGTTCCCCCTCAAACTATCTGAACCCGCTAGGTCCTGCTCAGTGAGCAAGAGACTCCTTTCAAGACTATCAATTGACCTCGGTGTTGCAATTTGTTACTCTAGTGCTATAACTTGAGCCTCCAAAGTGGCAATTTGCGCACAACCACCTCAAAGATAAGTAGTTTACATGATTACACTGCTTTCTGTTTCTTCTACAGTTCCAGTATTTATATTTATTATTACAGGAAATGTCATAGAGAATTACTGAAGGTCTTTCATACTTTTGGGATTTGAATGCATTACCGTCATATTGCATTGCATCATTAAAGGAAACTGTTATAAAATGCACTCATGCTGTAGTGGATGTTTAATAAAATTTGCAGCTGGGTTTTATTATTTACTTAGAGTTTTGAGATATTTAATGATTTATTAGTTCACTCCCTCGACCAACACTTTCTCCAAGTGCAAACAATTCAGTCCCATGGTGCTAACAGCTGGTCTTTCCAATTCACTGACATGTGCTAGAATCATGCATTCAACTATGGAAATTGCTTCCTGACACATACAGTATCTGTGCTATATGCTACCTAGCACTACAGGTTTGCAGACCTAGGAAAAAATAAGACGTATCAGAGGAAATCAACATTTTAAATTAAAATAAATGGCTGCCAGAGTTCACATTTTAACAAAAATGAAGAATAAATAAAGTGAAATGTTAATTCAATAGGAGAGAATAGTTTAAAGGGATACTGTCATGGGAAAACATGTTTTTTTTTCAAATTGCATCAGTTAATAGTGCTGCTCCAGCAGACTTCTGCACTGAAATCCATTTTTCTCAAGAGCAAATAGATTTTTTATATTTATTTTTGAAATCTGTCATGTGGCTAGACATATTTTCAGTTTCCCAGGTGTTCCCAGTCATGTGACTTGTGCTCTGATAAACTTCAGTCTTGCTGTACTGCAAGTTGGACTGATATCACCCCCTCCCCTCCCTTCCCTTCTCCCCCATTCCCTTTAGTGCCCATTTTATGATACTCTCTGTGTTGCCTCAGAGATCACCTGACCAGAAATACTGCAGCTCTAACTGTAACAGGAAGACGTGTGGAAGCAAACTTTGTCAAAGGGGTTGTTCACCTTTGAGTTAACTTTTAGTATGATGAAGGGAGCTATATTCTGAGACAATCTGAGACAAATTTATTATTTGTGGTTTCTGAGTTATTTAGCTTTTTATTCAGCAGCTCTATCTTTTGCAGTTTCATCAATCTGGTTGCTAATGTACAAATTACTTTAGCAACTAAACATTGATTTGTATAAGAGCCTGAGATATGAATAAGAGAGGCCTGAATAGAAAGTAATGAGTAAAAAAAGCAGGAATTATTGACCCATCAATCAGGGATAAAATATTGAGTAAGTTATAGTTGGCGCCACTGTGCAGTGTATAAAACTTCTCAATGAAAATGATTTTTTTGTGGCAAAAATTATGCCAGGTCTTAAAAAATGCTTTATTTAGTAAGTGAGGTTGAAAAAAAGACACACATCCATCAGGTTCACACTTTTTTATATTTAACCAGCCTAACTGCTAGTTGATCCAGAGGAAGGCAAAAAAAACATTTGAAGCCTCTCCAATTTGCCTCAGAGGGGGACCAGTCCCTGCATCTTCCATAAAACCTATATTCCCTCCCAGGCTAAAAAGCCATCCAACCTCTTCTTAAAGCTTAAACCTGATTCAGGGAGAGAATTCCATATCTTCACAGCTGTCGCTGTAAAAACCCCCACCAAATATTTAGGCGGAACCTCTTCTCTTCTAATCGGAATGGGTGACCTCGGGTCAGCTGGAAAGACCTACTGGTAAATAAAGCATTAGAGAGATTATTATTCCCTTATATATTTATACAGGGCTGCCATTAGAAATCACGGGACCCTGTACAACAAAATTTTCGAGGCCCCCTTGGTCCCGCCCACACAAGCACCCAAGCCCCACCCCAGATCCCGCCCACTCCACCCAAGCCCCACCCCATCCACCCAAAGACCACACAGACATCAGCGCTAAAAAAGTAACCCCCCCACACACAAGTTATAAAAAGCTATTGATGGTCAGGGCCCCCTTATAAGTTAAAAAAAAAGCATTGGTGCCAGGGCCCCCTTTACAAGTTAAAAAAAAATTGGGGCACTTGTCCCCCCTGATGGAGGCCCTGTATTTATACAAAGTTATCATATCACCCCTTAAGCTCCTCTTCTCCAGTGTGAACTTCCACAATTTGGCCAGTCTTTCCTCACAGCTAAGATTTCCCATACCTTTTACCAGCTTAGTTGCCCTTCTCTGTACCCTCTCTAATACAATAATGTCCTGTTTGAGTGATGGAGACCAAAACTGTATGGCATATTCTAGATGGGGCCTTACCAGTGCTCTATACAGTGGAAGAATGACCCCCTCCTCCCGTGACTCTATGCCCCTTTTAATACAGCTCAAGACCTTATTTGCCCTTGATGCTGCTGACTGGCATTGCTTGCTACAGCCAAGTTTATCATCTACAAGGACTTCAAGGTCCTTTTCCATAATGGATTTGCCTAGTGCAGTCCCATTTAGGGTATACGTGGCTTGGATATTTTACATCCCAGGTGCATTTCTTTACATTTATCAAAATTGAATTTCATCTGCCAGATTGCCCTGTTGCAAGGAAGCCACATCCTGGATGGAATTAATTGGGCTGGATAGTTTTGTGTCATCTGCAAACACTGATACATTACTTACAACACCCTCCCCTAAGTCATTAATGAAAAAGTTAAATAAAAGTGGACCCAATACTGAGCCCTGAGGGACCCCACTAAGAACCTTACTCTAAGTAGAGAATGCAGTAGAGATTTTTTTCAGTGGAAAAAATAAAGCATTTATGCAGGTCTTAAAAATGCCTCATTCATAATTGAAAATGATCAATTATCAATCTGTAAAACTGCTTTATTACATTACAAAATACTATTTTTAATCCTATTTTTTAGACATTTTATTTAATTTACTTATTTTATTAAATATCCCCATAGCTTAATTGCTTATGTAAAATGTTCCTATGCCGTGTTTAGTTGTGCTTAAGTCTGCAGTGTCAATCTGGCAAATGCCAGAGGGGCTGCTATACAGTAAGGTGCCATAGAAAGTCAGTATTTAGTGGGCTGGTGGGGGCTGTTTGGGCTTCTGTGTACCTGAAATGCCAGGGCCTATTTTAATTCTCAGTCCAGACCTGGTGTCAAACAAGTATAAAGTATCTGTGTTGGCACTTTAAGCAGTATCATGGACAGTTAAATATACTGCAAACTGGCTGCCAAACCGGCAATGTCCCTGTAGTGTGGTGTTGTTTTTGTTTTACAACCTAAGCAATATATATACATTCAGCAGAACACATGAGCTTTGTAAACAGGGCTTCCATGTCATGGTGTACTGGCGTGATCTAGGAGGCAGAATTTAAAAAAAAACATACAGTAGATATATAAATTACCAGGTTGTTTTGAAGAGCAAATAACCAAACAAATAGTTCCATAACGCAATGTGGCTTGAGAACACAACTGGGTCTGTACATGTTAATGTCCTTTCCCATAAGACTACATGGCTTAATGCAGAGGAGCATCAAGTTTTCCATTATCCAAGCTGTGTGTTCAGCAGGATTAAGACAGGCTTCAAAGCCTTCTGCAGGTTGATTCTATAAATGATGCTTTGGAACTAGAAATGCCCGAGTGGGTTGAGCTAATAGCTGGTTAGAGAGCCACTGTATGCACAGAGCACACATACTTACTGCCTGCCAGTGTTCTCTCGGCTCTGTCTATGCACAAATGTTTTTATTAGAACTCACACTGTGTCTCTTTCCCATTACTTGGAAGGTATCCCAGTGTCAAACAAGAGCCATCTGTGGAGGTGAAAAGAAGCTTCGACTTCTGGGAAAGACACAGTCACCTGCCCCATTATTTCAGTTAAAATGGAAATAGGAGAAAGAGGCCACAAAAAGGACATTATGTGCATTCTAGATGTGCTGGTGCCCAGCAGACTCACACAGCAATTTATTTAACATCATTTCGAGATGGCAAAATTCATTATTTACACTGCAGCGCTATATGTAAATGAGCAATTGGTCTTACCACCGTTCTTATGACATACAACAATTTCTGTCTGTGTATGCCCAGCTTAAACACACTCACTTACTTTACCTGGACGAGACTGCTGAGTGTTGCTTCAAAAAACATTAAATCTTTCTCCGAAAGTTAGAGGAAGCTTTTTCCTTTTAATTACTCAAACTCTGTTGAAAGCCATTTGCAAGTAGATTTACATATAAGGATATTATAGTTCCCCAACCATCATCTGTTGTTTTCTAATTATTGTACATTGTATGACTGACAATCCTTCATCATGCCACTGCTTCAGTGTTTTGTACCCAAAGGTGGACTATAAATTCCCATTTTAACTTATTATCAAAAGTAGGATCTCTAATTCAAAAACACAGAGGAAGAATTTTTTAAGAAACACTAGTCTATAAATACACCAAGCTTTATAAAATAGAACAAGGAGACATCTGGCACCCTGCTCTTTGATGCTATTATCAGGCATTAGAGAAATTTGTATATATATATATATATATATATATATATATATATATATATATATATATATATATAATATATATATATATATATATATTTATATATATATATATATATATATATATATATATATATATATATACATATATATATATACACGATGCATAAATCCTCCGCACACCATTATGTTGCAATTACCCAGGTGCTACCAATAAACTGCTGTGTTATTCATTCATCCAAAAAATAGGTGCACACTGGGATTTAATAAATCTAAAATTTAAACTTTAATTGTCATCTTTAAAAATCGGCCAACGTTTCGGTCTCCACTTAAGACCTTTATCAAGACCAAATTCAGAATAAAAAGACAAAGATTTAAATAGTTAAAGGACAAGGAAAGGCAAACAAATAAAATCCCATTTTTACTATCTTTAATGAAAAAGAAACCTATCTCCAATATACTTTAATTACAAAATGTGTACCGTTTTTATAAGAAACCTGACTGTATGCAGTGAAATTCTCCCTTCATTTACTGCTGTGGATAGGAATTGTCAGATGGTCCCTAACTGCTGAGCAGGGAAACAATCATACTTATGAACAGCAGGGAGCCCCCACCTTACTTACCAGCCATGCAGAATTCAAGCAGCTTTGTTTATGACAATCCCTAAGCAGCCCAGACCACATTGAGCATGTGCAGGGGCAGGCAAAGATGTATAACAAAGTTACAAGATGACAGCCCCCAGTGGCCAACTTTGAAAGCATAAATCATTTATTTGATTAGGCTTTGTGGTGCAGTAAGTTCATGCTTACGTTTAGTATACAAAATACAGCATTTCTAGCCTTATTCTATTTTAGACTTTCCTTGTCCTTTAAAACATGTGACACTCACCCAATCGTGTGTAATTGCACCAATCATGTGACTGAAAAGAAAACCTGCACCAAAAAATGCATAGAGAAATCTTTAGGATAGGCAAATATACACATCACATGGAAAAGAATCATTGTTTAAAACCACATCCACTGAGATCGTAAAAGCTGAAACATCTAATAAAAAGAGACATTATGGCAAACAAAGTAACCTATTAAGTTTGCTGAGAATAAATATTCACCATTGATTTAAAAAGCACAGGAGGGAACAATGTTCATTTAGACCTCCAGGGGCCAAAGTATTGAGTTTTTTTATCCAAAACAGCTCCCTCTGTAAAAGAATTTTAGATCTATCATCCCCGCGTCTCAAAGGTGGAACATGGTCTATGGCAATGTACTTAGAAGTGGGGAGCCTATGTCCCATTTCCAGATAATGTGTGGCCACAGGTTTATAAGTAGTATTATCCCTGAATGCCACGCTGATTGCCGACCTATGCCCATCCATTCGCAGGCGCAATGTTTGATCTGTCTTCCCAACATAAGACAACCCACACGGACATGTAATCAAATAGATGACATGTGTAGTGATACAGGTTATATGATGTCTTACAGAGAAACGCCTGCCTGTTTGAGGGTGTAAAAAAGAATTACCAGGTGTCATGTACCTGCATGAGGTGCAATTTGGACAACAAAGCATCCCAGTCTCACTCCCTAAAGCCAACCTTTAGACTGTTTTTGATAGCAGTCAACAGGATCACTTTTCACTAGGAGATCTCTCAAATTAGTGCCCCGTCTATAACAAACCATAGGGGGCTCAGGGGCCACTCGTTGTAAATCAGAATCTGCACTAATGATTCTCCAATTGTCCTTCAGACACTTACCCAAGTTATTTGTACACTGATTAAATTTAGTACTAAACACCAATCTGTCACGTTTCTTACATAAATTACTTGTCTCACCACAGCGTGTCCTAGCTATATCCAAAGCCTCCTGTAACGTCCTATCAGGATAACCCCTCTCCCTAAATCGAGTCCACATGTCACTCAGATGTTTCTCTGCCTGTGTGGTTGCAATGAATTATTTCTCAAGACTCTGCAGAATTGAGAGATTGGCAACGATTATAATGTTTTATTATTATTTTTTTAAGATTTGAATTATTTGGATAAAATGGAGTCTATGGGACACAGCCTTTCCATAATCCAGAGCTTTCTGCATAAGGGGTTTCCATACCTGTATATATCTATATCTATATATATATATATATATATTTATATATATATATATATATAGTGATGGGGAATTTATTCGGCAGGTGCGAATTTGCGGCAAATAAATTTGCGAAATGGCCGCGTCCATTTTTTGGACGCCGACGAATTTTCGCCAAAAACGGACACCGGTGTCAGAGTTGCCTCACTGAGGCAACTTTGGGCGACTATTGAAAACGCATCGCCGTGTGTGCATTAGTGCAGACGATTTTGCGCTGTAGCCTATGGGGAAAAAACGCTGAGGCAGTTCGGGGAGACAGTCGCGCAAAAGACGTGCCGATTAGTCGCCAGGCGACAAAACCTCCCCGAATCTCCTCCTCTGGCCTTACCCTAAGATGTAACATGTTTTATACCTAACAAGATAGACTAAAACCCTCAGTTAGGCCTCTTGGGACTTGGGTTTGAAAAAGCCAGATCCAATAACTCTCATGTTGAATTAGTTTTTGTTTAAGACTCTGTCCACTATAACCAACCCACTTCTCCAAAATCTGCCATCGCAATTGTGATATTTTGTGTTGTTTCTCCAAAAAGTGTTTAGCCAGTGTAGTTTCATGTTTTTTGTATTTACTAGATGTGTTGTCATCATCTGTAGTAGGCTTAAAATTACGTATAGGGATGTAGCGAACGTCGGGAAAAAAGTTCGCGAACATATTCGCGAACTTGCGTCAAAAATGCGAACGGTTCGCGAACGTCGCGAACCCCATAGACTTCAATGGGAAGGCGAATTTTAAAAGCTAGAAAAGACATTTCTGGCCAGAAAAATGATTTTAAAGTTGTTTAAAGGGTGCAACGACCTGGACAGTGCCATGCCAGAGGGGGATCAAGGGCAAAAATGTTTCTAAAAAATCCATTGTTGACACAGCGCTGCGTTTTGTGCTGTAAAGGGCAGAAATCACACTACATTTCTAAACCTGTGTAATAAAATGCTTTAAAACGTCCGGCGTCTACATGCCAATCAAGTCGTGTAAAGGTTACAGCCTGTTCACACGCAAAGACGAAACGCGGTGCTTACTGCAACGCAAAAAGACGCAAAGAGCTTTAATGAATGATACCGTCAAGTGAGCAAATAATAGTTTTTAATTACTAGTTGCTTGTCACCTCCAGGATGTTCGTCCTGTTGGTGGCAATATTTCTGTAGTGGTGTGTTTAGCAGTCACCGTGCTTGTGCGCACGTGCACGGTCAGGCAGAGGTAATTCAATGTACAGTGAAGTGAACCAAAAAACACTGATTCTGCAGTGTGGGCCCAGTTTTGGTGTACTTTATTGATCACCTGCGGTGACCATAAAAGATGCGATTTTGCCACTGTTGCAGAACCCTGAAAAATTAGGCATGTGTACTTTCCTGAAAAATTATCTTTTTTTTGTCGCAGCCACTGAAGCACAGAGGCCAGAAAAAATATGCCATATAAATGCTGAAAATATTAATTTTTTTTTGTCGCAGCCACTGCAGCACAGAGGCCAGAAAAAATATGCCATATAAATGCAAACAATATTAATTTTTTTTTGTCGCAGCCACTGCAGCACAGAGGCCAGAAAAAATATGCCATATAAATGCAAACAATATTAATTTTTTTTGGTCGCAGCCACTGCAGCACAGAGGCCAGGAAAAATATGCCATATAAATGCTAACAATATAAATTTTTTTTGTCGCAGACACTGAAGCACAGAGGCCAGAAAAAATATGCCATATAAATGCTGAAAATATTACATTTTTTTGGTCGCAGCCACTGAAGCACAGAGGCCAGAAAAAATATGCCATATAAATGCTGAAAATATTCATTTTTTTGTCACAGCCACTGAAGCACAGAGGCCATAAAAAATATGCCATATAAATGCTGAAAATATTCTGGTTTTTTTTGTCGCAGCCACTGAAGCACAGAGGCCAGAAAAAATATGCCATATAAATGCTGAAAATATTCATTTTTTTGTCACAGCCACTGAAGCACAGAGGCCATAAAAAATATGCCATATAAATGCTGAAAATATTCTGTTTTTTTTGGTCGCAGCCACTGAAGCACAGAGGCCAGAAAAAATATGCCATATAAATGCTGAAAATATTCATTTTTTTGTCACAGCCACTGAAGCACAGAGGCCATAAAAAATATGCCATATAAATGCTGAAAATATTCTGTTTTTTTTGGTCGCAGCCACTGAAGCACAGAGGCCAGAAAAAATATGCCATATAAATGCTGAAAATATTAATTTTTTTGTCACAGCCACTGAAGCACAGAGGCCATAAAAAATATGCCATATAAATGCTGAAAATATTCTGTTTTTTTTGGTCGCAGCCACTGAAGCACAGAGGCCAGAAAAAATATGCCATATAAATGCTGAAAATATTCATTTTTTTGTCACAGCCACTGAAGCACAGAGGCCAGAAAAAATATGCCATATAAATGCTGAAAATATTCTGTTTTTTTTGGTCGCAGCCACTGAAGCACAGAGGCCAGAAAAAATATGCCATATAAATGCTGAAAATATTCTGTTTTTTTTGGTCGCAGCCACTGAAGCACAGAGGCCAGAAAAAATATGCCATATAAATGCTGAAAATATTCTGTTTTTTTTGGTCGCAGCCACTGAAGCACAGAGGCCAGAAAAAATATGCCATATAAATGCTGAAAATATTCATTTTTTTGTCACAGCCACTGAAGCACAGAGGCCAGAAAAACTCAGGATTTACCTGGATTCAAATTAAACCAGTAGGGTTTGCACCCTAGTTTGTAACGGTGGTGGAGGGAGGAGGACGCTAAAGGACAGCTGTATGTGGAGTCATGAGGCGTGCAGAGAAGGACAGCTGCATGGGGAGTCAGAATCAGAAACTCAGCACAAGTCTTCCGGCGTGCAGTAACCCTCCGAGATCCACCCCTCATTCATTTTAATAAAGGTCAGGTAATCCACACTTTTGTGACCTAGGCGAGTTCTCTTCTCAGTTACAATCCCTCCTGCTGCACTGAAGGTCCTTTCTGAGAGGACACTTGAGGCGGGGCAAGAAAAGAGGTTCATGGCAAATTGTGACAGCTCTGGCCACAGATCAAGCCTGCGCACCCAGTAGTCCAGGGGTTCATCGCTCCTCAGAGTGTCGATATCTGCAGTTAATGCCAGATAGTCCGCTACCTGCCGGTCGAGGCGTTCTTTGAGGGTGGATCCCGAACGGTTCTGCCGCTGCCTTGGACTGAAAAACATTTGCATGTCTGACGTTACAGAGTGGCCAAAGTGCTTTGTCCTTGCAGGTGCGCTCGTGGCAGGATTACTGGCACCTCTGCCCCTGGAATGTTGATGAGTTCCTGAAGTGACATCACCCTTAAAAGCATTGTACAACATGTTTTGCAGGCTGGTTTCTAAATGCAGCATCCTTTCAGACTTGTGGTATGTTGGTAACATTTCTGCCACTTTATGCTTGTACCGAGGGTCTAGTAGGGTCGCGACCCAGTACAGGTCCTTCTCCTTAAGCCTCTTGATACGGGGGTCCTTCAACAGGCATGACAGCATGAAAGACCCCATTCTCACAAGGTTGGATGCAGAGGTATCCATCTCCGCTTCCTCGTTATCAAGGACTGCATCATCCACGGTCTCCTCCCCCCAGCCACGTACAAGACCAGGGGTCCCCAAAAGGTCACCACTAGCCCCCTGGGAAGCCTGCTCCTGTTGGTCCTCCTCCTCCATAAAGCCACCTTCCTCCTCTGACTCCACTTCTGACACCTCTCCCTGCGTTGCAGCAGGTGCCTGGGTTCGTTCTGGTGATTCCGCCCAGAAATCGTGCGCTTCCTGCTCCTCGTCACGCTGGTCTACAGCCTCATCTGTCACTCGTCGCACGGCACGCTCCAGGAAGAAAGCAAAGGGTATTAGGTCGCTGATGGTGCCTTCGGTGCGGCTGACCATATTTGTAACCTCTTCAAAAGGGCGCATGAGCCTGCAGGCATCGCGCATAAGCACCCAGTAATGGGATAAAAAAATCCCCAGCTCTGCAGATCCAGTCCTACCACCCAGTTCAAACAGGTATTCGTTGACGGCTCTTTGTTGTTGCAGCAGACGTTCCAACATGAGGAGCGTTGAATTCCAGCGAGTCTGGCTGTCGCAAATCAAACGCCTGACTGGCATGTTGTACCGCTGCTGAATGTCAGCAAGGCGTGCCATGGCTGTGTAGGACCGTCTGAAATGGGCCGACACCTTCCTGGACTGCCTGAGAACGTCCTGGAATCCTGGGTACTTTGAGACAAAACGTTGTACTATTAAATTCAGAACATGTGCCATGCAGGGCACATGTGTTAAATTGCCCAGTCTCAGTGCTGCCAACAGATTGCTTCCATTGTCACACACCACTTTTCCGATCTTCAGTTGGTGTGGGGTCAGCCACCGATCGGCCTGTGACTGCAGAGATGACAGGAGTACAGATCCGGTATGGTTTTTGCTTTCCAGGCACGTCATCCCCAAGACAGCATGACAATGGCGTACCTGGCACGTCGAATAGCCTAGGGGGAGCTGGGGGTGCACAGGTGTGGAGGAGGAGGACCCAGCAGCAGAGGACGAAGAAGAGGAAGAAGACGAGGTAGAGAGCGAAGGAGGAGTAGAGGTGGTGGCAGAACCGCGTGCAATCCGTGGCGGTGACACCAACTCCACTGTCGTTGTTGAGCTACACATTCCCTGCTTCCCAGCCATTACCAAGTTCACCCAGTGGGCAGTGTAGGTGACATACCTGCCCTGACCATGCTTGGAGGACCATGCGTAGTCATATGGACCTTTGGCCCAACACTAAGTGACAGAGATGCGGTGACTTGGCTCTGCACATGGTGGTACAGGTGTGGTATTCCCTTTTTTGAAAAAAAATTGCGGCTGGGTACCTTCCACTGCGGTGTCCCAATTGCTACAAATTTGCGGAAGGCCTCAGAGTCCACCAGCTGGTATGGTAAAAGCTGGCGGGCTAAGAGTGCGGAGAAGTCAGCTGTCAGACGCCGGGCAAGGGGGTGACTCGCAGACATTGGCTTCTTACGCTCAAACATGGCCCTCACAGAAACTTGGCTGGGGGCAGATGACTGGGAATGGGAACTGGTGGTCAAGGTGGAAGGCGGAGTGGAGGGTGGTTCAGACGGGTGAAGGACAGCAGAGGTAGAGCAGTAAGATGCTGGACCAGAAGGAGGGTGGCTTTTAGTTTGCCTGTTGCCTTTGAGGTGTTGCTCCCAAAGTGCTTTGTGCTTGCCGTTCATGTGCCTTCGCATAGAAGTTGTACCTATGTGGCTGTTGGGCTTCCCAAGACTCAGTTTCTGACTGCACTCATTGCAAATGACAACGCTTTTGTCAGAGGCACACACATTAAAAAAATCCCACACTGCTGACCTTTTTGAGGCTGGCAATCTGGCGGTAACAGTAGAAGTCGGCGGCGTTGGCGGCAATGGCGGGTGCGTTGGCCGGCTGACCACAGGTGCCGATACATGTTGTTGCCCTACTGTTCCCTGCGAGCTGTCCTCCCTGCTTCTTCTAAGTCTTATTCTTCTCCTGCCTCTCTGACTCTCCGTCTCTCCATCTGAACTATCCTCCTCTTGCTCTCTTCTACTGGGCACCCATAAAACATCAATCTCCTCATCCTCATTCTCCTCAGATGCATCAATTTCTTCTAACAGCTCACAGAAGGAAGCAGCAGCGGGGACCTCCTCGTCATCACTCATTATGTCCATCTCTGTTGTGTTCTCTGCCAGAATTAAATCTGGTGTAACGTCCTCATCTCCTTCATCTTCTTCTGCCAATAATGGTTGCGCATCACTCAGTTCAAGAAACTCATGTGAAAATAACTCCTCTGACTTCAGTGAAGAAGGGGCGCCGGTGGTGAAGGAAGTGTTACGTGGGGTGCCCATAGCAGTGGAGGATGAGGATGTTGTGGTAAAGTTAGAAACGGTAGAGGATGGGGTGTGCTGTGTAAGCCAGTCAACTACCTCTTCAGCATTTTGGGAGTTCAGGGTCATTGCCTTTTTAAAACTGGGCAATTTCCTAGGGCCACAGGATAGCATAGCAGCACGGCCCCTAGTGCCTCTGCGTGGCGGCCTGCCTTTGCCTGGCATTATTTTTAAAACAACAACAACTCAGGTGGTGTTTCTAGAGACGGTATTATTATTGATATTTAGACAGAATGTGAACAAGCTCACACAGCTAGATGGGAGTTGTTTGAAAATGAAGAAGAAGAAAACACTGGGCAAACAAGGCCTACAAGGTCAACGTATACACTACTACAGCAGTGGATACGGAATATATTATTGCTGCCTGAAAAACGTCACTCGGGTGGTGTTTCTAGAGACGGTATTATTATTGATATTTAGACAGAATGTGAACAAGCTCACACAGCTAAGTGGCAGTGGTTTGAAAATGAAGAAGAAGAACACACTGGGCAAACAAGGCCTACAAGGTCAACGTATACACTACTACAGCAGTGGATACGGAATATATTATTGCTGCCTGAAAAACGTCACTCGGGTGGTGTTTCTAGAGACGGTATTATTATTGATATTTAGACAGAATGTGAACAAGCTCACACAGCTAAGTGGCAGTGGTTTGAAAATGAAGAAGAAGAACACACTGGGCAAACAAGGCCTACAAGGTCAACGTATACACTACTACAGCAGTGGATACGGAATATATTATTGCTGCCTGAAAAACGTCACTCGGGTGGTGTTTCTAGAGACGGTACTATTATTGATATTTAGACAGAATGTGAACAAGCTCACACAGCTAGATGGGAGTTGTTTGAAAATGAAGAACACACTGAGCAGATAATGCCTACAAGGTCAACGTATACACTACTACAGCAGTGGATACGGAATATATTATTGCTGCCTGAAAAACGTCACTCGGGTGGTGTTTCTAGAGACGGTATTATTATTGATATTTAGACAGAATGTGAACAAGCTCACACAGCTAAGTGGCAGTGGTTTGAAAATGAAGAAGAAGAACACACTGGGCAAACAAGGCCTACAAGGTCAACGTATACACTACTACAGCAGTGGATACGGAATATATTATTGCTGCCTGAAAAACGTCACTCGGGTGGTGTTTCTAGAGACGGTACTATTATTGATATTTAGACAGAATGTGAACAAGCTCACACAGCTAGATGGGAGTTGTTTGAAAATGAAGAAGAAGAACACACTGGGCAAACAAGGCCTACAAGGTCAACGTATACACTACTACAGCAGTGGATACGGAATATATTATTGCTGCCTGAAAAACGTCACTCGGGTGGTGTTTCTAGAGACGGTATTATTATTGATATTTAGACAGAATGTGAACAAGCTCACACAGCTAGATGGGAGTTGTTTGAAAATGAAGAAGAAGAACACACTGGGCAAACAAGGCCTACAAGGTCAACGTATACACTACTACAGCAGTGGATACGGAATATATTATTGCTGCCTGAAAAACGTCACTCGGGTGGTGTTTCTAGAGACGGTACTATTATTGATATTTAGACAGAATGTGAACAAGCTCACACAGCTAGATGGTTGTTGTTTGAAAATGAAGAACACACTGAGCAAATAATGCCTACAAAGTCAACGTATACACTACTACAGCAGTGGATACGGAATATATTATTGCTGCCTGAAAAACGTCACTCGGGTGGTGTTTCTAGAGACGGTATTATTATTGATATTTAGACAGAATGTGAACAAGCTCACACAGCTAGATGGTTGTTGTTTGAAAATGAAGAACACACTGAGCAAATAATGCCTACAAGGTTAACGTATACACTACTACAGCAGTGGATACGGAATATATTATTGCTGCCTGAAAAACGTCACTCGGGTGGTGTTTCTAGAGACGGTACTATTATTGATATTTAGACAGAATGTGAACAAGCTCACACAGCTAGCTGGTTGTTGTTTGAAAATGAAGAACACACTGAGCAAATAATGCCTACAAGGTTAACGTATACACTACTACAGCAGTGGATACGGAATATATTATTGCTGCCTGAAAAACGTCACTCGGGTGGTGTTTCTAGAGACGGTATTATTATTGATATTTAGACAGAATGTGAACAAGCTCACACAGCTAGATGGTTGTTGTTTGAAAATGAAGAACACACTGAGCAAATAATGCCTGCAAGTGCACTACTATTGGTGCACTACTATGAAGAACAGCAACAGCACTGTACACGTTAAAGAACAGTAAGATAAGTAAAAGAAAAAAAAAATATATGTATATTAAAAAAAATATTTTTCTCGGGTTGGTGCTGCTGAACTACTAGGAGCAGCATAGTAGCACACCAGTCCCACTCCCCAACACTGCTAGACTAATAGCACTGGGCTTATAGTAGCAACTAGCAAAGTAAAAAAACAAAAAAGAAAATAAAAGCAGTCCTTACAAGGACTATTGGGTTATTACAGCAGTCAGCAGATGAGATCAGAAGAGATCAGTGCCCACAGCAGGCAGCTACATACAGAGCACTGCAGTAGAAGGTAGATTACTAGCCAGCAAAGCTACCCTAAAATGTCCCTCAAATCCCTGCAGACTTCTGTCCCTCCAATACAGAGCAGTATCAAGTAGATTACTAGCCAGCAAACTTACTATCAACTGTCCCTCAAAGAAATCAGTGAAATCAGTAACAGCTCTCTCCCTACACTAGCTCTTGCAAGCACACACAGGCAGAATGAAAAAACGCTGCAGGGCTTCAGTTTATATATGGAAGGGGAGTGGTCCAGGGGGTGTGGGGGTGGTCCAGGAGGGAGAGCTTCCTGATTGGCTGCCATGTATCTGCTGGTCTGGGGTGAGAGGTCAAAAAAAAGCGCCAGGTAAGGCGAACCCAAAATGGCGAACGTCGCGCGACGTTCGCGAACTTGCGGCGGACGCGAACAGCCGATGTTCGCGCGAACAAGTTCGCCGGCGAACAGTCCGCGACATCCCTAATTACGTATGGTCGATTTATGTTCATTCAATCGTGTTTTGATTGGTCTGTTTGACTGATGCAGGCCATACCATACGGGCATTTAATGCAATAAATTATATTCACAGGGTTACATGTGTGGAATCCCCTCGTGTGGTGGCGTGTACCTTTACTGGGATGTGTGACATTTGTGATACTATTACAATGTCCACAGTTGTGGCAAGGGTAAGTCCTGGGAGGTGCTTTTTCCAATCGAGTGACATCTTTTTTATACCTGATCATATCTCCAATATTCTTGCCTCTCTTGTAAGAGAAAATTGGAGGGGCAGAAAACAGTTTTACCAACTTTTAGATCATTTTTTAGTATTGCCCAGTTTTTTAAATCAATATCAATGGGTGACTGTCACTACTATTTGTCAAATAACTTTTGTACGATTGCTGTCTTTCAATTATTGGCCAGAACATTGCCTGATTTGTTGTTTTTCCTACTTGTTTTAATCTGAATGGTTATTCATTTCTCTGTCTTCACAGTCATGCTATAGTGCACTCTTTTTAAGGTCTTTGCAAAGAATCATGGATAAGTTGAATTCTAAGTTTAGCCAAACAAACTTCTGTACAGTTTGTACAATGCTAACAGAACAGACTGGATGGATGTCTCTATTTACTAAATAAAAGTGCTAAAAGCATTTGCAAGGTTGCCTGTCCCTTCAATTTCCAGTCACTGTTGAAGTTTCTGCATCATTTGTCTGGATTTAATAATCCCATCATTTAGGATTACAAAATCAGAAATCATCAGTTCATGGGAGGATTTATTTTTAATTGAAACAGGGTTAGGACATTTGGTTCTTTGTAATATTTCCTTGTTTGTTTGTTTTGATTTTTTTTGGAGAGAAAGAGAAGAAATGTCTCAAAATCCATGTCCAGGGGGTGATGTGCAGAACATAACACTTGCACAATTTGACTGGTGGCAGTTAGTCAGTTAGTAAATTCATTTTTAAGAAATGTTTTTAATACAGATAGGATGATTGACCCATGGCTCACCTTAAAGCAGTGATCCCCAACCAGTAGTTATTTACTTAAAGGAACAGTAACACCAAAAAATGTAAGTGTTTTAAAGTAATGAAAATATTTTCATGTAGTGTTGCCCTGCACTGGTAAAACTGATGTGTTTGCTTCAGAAACACTACTATAGTTCATATAAACAAGCTGCTGTGTAGCAATGGTGGAAATTGAAAAAGGCTTTATGGCACAGGTTAAATAGTGGATAACAGATAACACCGTTATGCTCTACAGAGCTGGTCTACTGTGTAACCTGAGCCTTTTCTCCTTTGAATGGCTGCCCCCATTGCTACACAGCAGCTTATTTATATAAACAATAGTAGCGTTTCCTAAGCAAACACAGCAGTTTTACCAGTGCAGGCCAACACTGCATTATATTTTCATTACTTTAAAACACTTTTATTTTTTGACGTTACTGTTCCTTTAAATATATAGACCATTTTGGCTTAAGTGTTCATTTTGGGGGTATAGTTTATGTCACAATTTTTATGATGTGGTTTTTATTTCTAAATTACACTGTAAATAATTCACTCTACATTATAAAATGTAATTCCTGAACCAGCAATTGTATTTTTTTTAGTTGTAATATTGGTGTGTAGGCGCCGTCTCAGGTCATTTTGCCTGGTCATGTGCTTTCAGAAAGAACCAGCACTTTAGGATGGAACTGCTTTCTGGCAGACTGTTGTTTCTCTTACTCAATGTAACTGAATGTACTGCAGTGGGATTTTACTATTGAATGCTGTTCTTAGGCTGTTCTTAGATCTACCGGACAGTTATCTCGTGTAAAGGTGGCCATAGACGCACAGATAATATCGTATGAAACAAATTGTCATACAATATTCGTTGTCTGTGTGTATTATGGTGGGAAAAGAGCCATCTGATATTGGCAGAAGACTTGGATATCTCGTTGATCGGGCTGGACGTAAAATTTTGAGCAGGTTCCTTTGAAGAGATTAAGGGGCAGATTTATCAAGGGTCGAATTTCGAAGTAAAAAATACTTCAAAATTCAACCATCGAACTAAAATACTTCGAATTTGAATAAGGAATTCAAACTTTTTTCATCGAATTTGTGTATTCTGCGGTCAAAGAACCATTAAATACTTCAAATCGTACGATTTTATCGTACGATCGAATGATTTTACTTCGACTTTCAAAAACTTAGAAAAATTATGTAGAAGGTCCCCATAGGCTAACATAGCACTTCGGCAGTTTTAATTTGGCGGAGTATTGAAGTCGAAGTTTTTTCTAAAGAGACAGTACTTCGATTATCGAATGGTCGAATATTCAAACGATTTTTACTTCGAACCGAAGTCGAAGTAAATTCAAAGTCGTAGTATCCTATTCGATGGTCGTAGTATCCAAAAAATAACTTAGAATTTCAAATTTTTTTACTTAGAAAATCCCCTCGAATTCACTTGGACCCTTGATCTGCCCCTAACTCTCACATGAGGCATTATGGGGAGATACATGCAAATCACTCCTTTATGTTCCTTTGGCCAACTATGGTGTAGTGGAGTCAGGCCCAGGCTGACAATCTGTGAGTTCTGGCAAATGCCAGAGACAGTCATTATTTAGTGGGCTGGTGGTGGCTGTTTTGGTTTCTGTGTACTTGAAATTCCAGGGCCTATTCTGAATCCCAGTCCAGACCTGAGCACAGATACAGCCTAATAGTTCACAGTCATATATCCAAACTTGCAGACAGCCTGTTTCAATCTTGTTAGATCTCATCAGTGCAAGTCCTACCCATTCAGAAGCCATGTTCCAATATCTTGCATACATGGCTCTGAACTATTAGGCTGTATCTGTGCTATAAAACTAGCGGTTCTGGATACATAGTTGGCCAAAGCCATATAAAAGAAAGATTTGCATATCTCCACCCATAATGCCTCATGTGAGAGTTAAAATCTCATTTGTGGAATTAGGGCAGTGCTATGTATATGGAATGAGGCAAGAAAATATCCTGTTTTCAGAAGGCTTTATGTTAAAATAATTTCTTTCAATTCATCTTTGTTTTGCCATGGTGATATATTATGACTCAAGACTCATGCAAAGAAAAATGTTATTTTATTTTTTACACAATTAATAGAAAAAAGCAAACATCTAAAAAGAAACTGCAGGCTGAGGTAGCCAACATGACTGCAGATAAAACAGAGCATGGGATTTGTATTAAGCCAAAGATTTTGGTTGGACTGCAGGATTTTAATAATATTTAATGTTTTATTGTGTGTTTCTAAAATGGAAAACAAACAATGATTGCTTTTGATTTAGACAAGCAAGCATGGGAAATATAATCAAAATCAGCATCCATGCCATGGATCCAGGTCTAGTATGTAAGCAACCAACCATGGAGGAGCATTTCAAATTTACCATCTAGATAGAGATAGCTGGGCAAGAAGGCAACATTTAACTTTAATATCAATTAAACTATAGTCCTGTCGTTTCTTGAATTGCAACTTCTTGCACCTAAAATTCTGTCCTCTAGTCCAGAAAGGCCTAGCTTTACAAAGTAGTAGGTCTCCTCAAAGTTAAACATCCTATGGATTAGCAGTCTAGTGGTGTTACCAAACAACCCTCACATTTAAGCACTAAACAATGGCGATATAATTAAATCACAAAGATTGAAACAGGTCTTGTGGCCAATTGCAACCAATCAGACACTTGCTTTCAAAGCTATCTGCAGGTTGGTTTCTGTGGCTTATTAGACCTGGTGCAACATTTGTGCCATTCATAACAATTCTTTATAAACTGTCCAATTGGTTTTCTTGCCAAATGTTTAGATGTCTATTTATTTTTCAAATGATCTGCATGCAGCTATCAGTACATGCCTTTTGCACACACAACATAGGCTGAATAGGTATCCTACTTGCCAAAGTTGCTGATTAATTAAATCATCCATTTTTTTAAAGTAATGTATATTTGTAGCCTATTTAAAGAAGCCTTCAGATTGATGATCACTATGAAAATGTGTCTTTAACTATTAATGAGCTTTGTTTGTTGTGCAAAGTAATTATTTACATTTATCTAGTATACAAAAATGTTGCATAACCCCCCAGGAACTACTGTACCCCAAACAAACTCCAATGTACAAAAATATATAAACAAAGGTAAGTCAACAATGAACCCCTAAATATTAAAATATAGATATTACTGATAAACCAGCTCAGCTGTATATTTATAAACTGTTCAAAATAATAATAATAATAATAATAACAATTTAAAAAAAGTACAAAACATTAAAAAAAAGTCATTTATATACAAAATTGGGGGAAAAAAGATTGAGAAATATCAACATTTCTTTTAACAAAGAAAAGCCAAATGTTTTGCCAACAAAACAATTTGAAAATGTATAAGAATAATTGCCCCTATTACTTAATAGTGTTTTGGAACAAACACCAACCCATTTGATTACATAATACTGCTGATTTATGAGTAGGAAATGTTTCTGCTTGCATTTGGCTGTGTGCACTAACCAGCAGTCTTGTCCCACTTTTATTTAACATGGCATGACACCATCTTACTTGAGAATGCCTGAGGACATAAATCACTCTACATTTTTTTTTCTGATGAAAGGAAAAACAGAACATCTGTGTCCAAAGAAGTTTAACCCGTGGACATAAGGTGGTGAAGAGATGTTGCTGCTGGTTATCTGTTCCATGGGAAGCCTGAATTCTATCAGACATTGTGTTTTTTTTTATTCTTTGGAGAGTTTATGTTGTTCAATTAACGTCATTTCATCCCATTTGTTACTGTTTTACTGCAAAGATCCGAAAAGCTTGACCTTCCTTGTGATTCTGGATGCTGCAATAGGAAGGCAGGAGAAGCATTAGCGTTAATTATGCTTGATATTCCACTTCTTCTTTCCCAGCTTACCAGACAACCAAGAAAAACAACCATTCTAAACTATAATACATTTGTTTTCTTCACTTACAGAATTATTATAGTCCCAGAAAGATTTAGGCTGGGCATACAGTGAGTATGCTGATAAGTATTTTAGAAGAGCAAAGGGTATGGGCTGTGGCTGTAACAGCAGGGGATGGCATTAAGTTCTTTAATTATGCCTTTGGTCAATTTTAACATGCTTCGATATCTACACATTAGGGCAGTGACGCACGATAAGATTCGGGAGATTAGTCGCCCATCGACAAATCTCCTCTTCTTCAGGTGACTAATCTCCTGAACTCCGAGATGGCACTCGGAGCGCTTCATTTTCCGAAGCTGCCTCACAAGGAAGCTTCAGGCGGTTCGGGGAGATTAGTCGCCCGAAGAAGATGCAATATGTTGCTGGGCGACTAATCTCCCAAAATAGCAGCATGTGCCCTGGCCATTAAGGGCAATTCAATCCCTTTTCATTATTCCCTTTTCATTATTAAAACCAGTGGAGTAAACCAAATAGCACAGATAAATGCGTAGGGATTCATTAACCACAAAGCTTGCATAATACTGTGTTCTCCAAAAAATAATGAGAATCAGTAAATGAATAATATCTTGTTCTAATTATTTTTGGATGCTACTTATTATAAACAGCAAATTCAAAAAAAAAAGTTTCATGGAGCTACAAAAGAACAAAAGTGCATTTGGATGAGCTTCCTACTTTTAATATAATATTAATAGTGAAAGGAAAAAGCTGTTCAGCTGTGAGATACAGTGAATCATTGTCAAAACTTTTCTTTTTGCCTTAGCAGAAGCAAACAGGACATTTGAAGATTTAGCATAAGATTTAACACCTTTCTATCAAAATAACCTCAATTGTGTCACATTTTAAACAAGTTCAATAATTAGTGTTTTTTTCAATAGTCACATGACACCTCCACCCCCATTCACTGACAGGCCAGTACTATTTGCTCCCTCCAACACCCCCAACACATTTCCCATGACTGTAGACCAGTAGTATTGTGGCAGGTGTTTTTCTTAAGTGATATTTTCATAATTTACGGTAATTAGCAATATTTACTATATAATACTTTCCAAATGTTCTTATTTATGTTGGATATCACAAATAGAAATGGACTTTACTGGAAAGTGGTCAAGGTTTGGACTGATCAGGAGCATGGCTAGGAATAACGGGACTGGACGTGGGCTGATAAAGTACTAGATATGCCAATTTCAGGTTCGAAATATTGATGTCTTGCCTGAAATCAGTTTTAGAATGTTGTACCTGTCCGACTGGATCCCATTTTTGCTGGAGCCAAAATAATGTTTCTTCTTCTCCACCGGCATGACATCAACATATCCTCCGTCTTCATCTTTGATCACTCCAGCATGCACAGCTGTTTTACAGATACTGGAGCTCTGAACCAATGAGAAAAGTCCTTAGTTGTGTTCATTTATCAAAGAACTTATAAGGTAACTTTTATTAACTGCTGTTGTAGAAATGTCATTGCATTGTAGTAGTTGGTTAATCAATGTGTTTTTGAAATGTCTTTGATTGTATTTTATTCATACAATTGTATATGTATTCAACACTTTTATTGTTAGTTCTTCAACCTGATATTTTGTCTTAAGCATCCACTAAATTTGGGATGCATATTTATATCATTCATTTATAGAAACATACTCAGTATTTGCAGAAATGCATATAACCAATGATCAGAGTTATAATCAGGGTCTGACTGGGCCGGCAGAACACCCGAAAAAAGCCCCCAGACCCACTCCCCTTATCTGCCAGTCCCCAGAGCAAAACAATGATGTGCGGCACGCTGGCATTCGAGCCTGCTCATGCGGGGCCCCCAAAGTTTGGAACCCAGCGGGCCCCCAATTGTCCAGTCCAACCCTGGTTACAATATGAATATCATTTTAGAATGTAGGGCAATGGTGTTGCAGTTAATTTATCTTTGATCTTTAGAGATCAAGGCATTTTATTAGGAATGAGAAAACTTGACTTGCCAGTAGGTTTGATAGATAAATGATCTGTATGCTACAAATACCCCTTCTGCATGCACAATTTGAGTGTAAACTGGAGGGCAATTGTTGAATGGATTATCCCAGACAAGAAGGCACATTGTACCCATGTCAAATACTCACAGCTTGCCGAGCACATCGAATGGATGTATGTTAATAAAGTGAGCCAAATACAACTGGAAAAAAATGTTGTGTAGGAGGGCAAAAGCTGAATTTATACCTAATAACTAGAGAACAATTACAAAGCAGCTGTGATATATTTTAAATATGCTTTCAATGGAATCAGCTTCTGACAATATAAGAAAATATGAAGCATACAAAAACCAGAATCCACATTTCATTTCTGAAATTTGTTTATGAGACTTAAAATCCTTTTCCCATTTATTCTCCTCCCTTTCACATAGCTATTGGCACCATCTGGACTTTTGATTGGCTGCGAGTGCAGTATCCCTACATGGACTGTATGAGAAGAGAAAGCTTTATTAGGAATATTGGACTGAGTCTAATAATGAGATCTCTAAATTTGGCTACTGAAGTCTGTGTGCTGGGAATAGCTTAGCAGTGTTTTCTCTGCACTGTTCACAAGGAGAGACAAAGTTATCACCATTCTGTGCAATGGAATTAGGTGACCCGATTACATTTTTCTTGAGGGCACTTGATATGATTTTCTCAAATGATTTCTATGTGCTCTCTAAATAAAACCATTTCTTTTGCGATACACCAACCTAATGATGTTATACATTTTGTCCCTTCTTGTCTCCCCATTTCCATTATTCCACTCTTCTAAATTCAACATGATCTCTTTTCTCCCTTTCCACCCATTTTTTGGGAGAGCTTCAAGAATTTCCACCAGGTGAATGTTTACTTAGTCTTACTGATGCTCAAAAGTGATCAGAAACCTTGGTCTTGCATACATAAATTGACTCAAAACAGGGATATAATGCAGACTACTTTAGGCAACTGGCTTTACAACATGAAGACCATTTTGTCTGCAAATCTATAAATACAATTGCAGTCTTATGACTCCAATAAAATTTCAATTTCACAATAGTCTCTTCCTCATATTTATTGGTCAGGGAAGAGCACACATCATATGACCAAAATAAAGGGAATTACAGAAACATAGACCACATGTTCAGTTCTACAACATTTGGAACCTGACAGTTGAGTTTTGCAGAATTCCATTCTAGCTTCAAAAAAACCACAAAAAAGAAAAGGGTTGGTGTGGATTTATTCCATGTTATTAAGTCTTACAGCAATATTAAGGACACTCCTTTTCACTGCAAAACAACAAAAAATATGATTGTTCTAATGTTCTTTGGATTTGTTTATCTGTAAAGTGATGGATTTGGCTAGCACAGGTTTGAATATCAGTTAAGTGTTTGTTATCCATGCATATGATCAAATGGCAACATTTATATTACATTGTACATTTATTAAACCTATATCATATGTATGAGAAATGTGTGTATGCATTAGGATTAATTTAAATATCCAGTCTATGGAGATTTTGGGCCAGATTCAATTAAATGAGAAAAATGTGTCTTCTAACTAAAATTTAAAAAATCCCATATTGTGTTTTCATGAGATAAACCATGAGATATTTTTTATCATGAAATTTAATCTGACCCTTGTTTGATGACATCTCATAACCATGTGAAAAAAATTGATGTCTAATGGGATATCTAGACTGTAGTTAGTTTATTTTCCTTATTGAATTGAATATGGGAAATTTGATTTCTTTGTTTTGATTCTATTCCAATTATTCTATTAAGTTATCTACCCCTCCACCTTTTCTCCATGGCCTTAGTGGCAGCTCTTTCATGGCAGTCATTTATCCCTTAAATCTAGCCCCATATGCCTATTGTGTCAAATGTGCATATGGCTATATGTGTTTGTTTATAACCTTTATAACCTCCAATGGATCACCTACTTGCCAGTTGGTTGAATTGCAATGCTTAGAAAAAGCCATAGGAAAGATTTGTTTGAGGGCAGTAAACAAGCAGTTATTTTCCAAATTGGGACATCCAAATGATAGGGGACATCAGGCTGATCAATTATTTCATTCCAGGGCCAACACTCTTCCTAACAGGGCCTAATAAGACCCATCCAAAATGGAACTAAAAAACAGCCCTTTGCAGTCCCCCCGTTCAGAATTACCGAGTTTGGAAGGGCTGTTTAGGACTCTAAGCAGGTTTGAAAATCCTCACCAAACAAGCAGATCTTACCATGTATAGCCAAGGCTTTTTCTCTCCAGCAGTTGTGCACCTACTAGTTATCCACCCCTCTTCCTAATCACCTCTATGTCACTCTTGCCAGACCTAACACTCCTATGTCTTCGGAAATTTTATAGCCTAAACTAGCATTAATATTACAAGGTTCCTGACTTTGGAGCTATTCCTAGTAATACTTAGGCGGGCATTACTGTATATAACATTTGGTGTGCGTATATTTTTGGCTGAAGGGAAAGGCAGCTCGCTTAAATTATTAAGAGTGCTGTCATGTATATTTGGATCCCCCTTCACTTATACTGTAAACACATCATTAAAGAGTAACCATCCCTTGCGCTTTAACCCTCATCACCATCACACGCCAGGGAAAACATTAAAAAAATGGACTTCTGTGTAAAATATACATACTACAATTATACTGCAAAGATCTGGGCATACATTTGGTATTTCATAAAACTACAGATCCATAAAGTAAAACTACTTACATCTGCATAAATATTTGTGCCAATTACTGGTGCCCAATATGAAGGCTCATTCTTACAGTGCGCGGGACAGTTAAATCTAAAAAAAACAATATGAACATGTTATTTCCAATCGCATTTGTCTGCCAATAGAAGAAAAAAACCCACTGCTCTCTGGCACTTCTGGAAATTCACTGTTATTCTAATATAATCACATATGCTGTTGTGTAAGAGGTAAAAGAAGCCAAGAGCTTAAATCTCCATCTAGCGCAGAAAAGCATCCATCAGAAAATGCCACAGACCTTCTCATTTTAAAGCCTCATAATAATCAAAACAGCAAAAGGTTTTTTGGGGCTATCTGCCACTTTGCCACATAATGCTGTGATGTGATTAGAAATAAAACGGGGAGCGTAATATTTATTAAAAAAAGTCACATTTTCCCTGTATAGCAGGCTCAGATGGCATTTTGTGTTGGTCACTCTATAGCACATAAACATCAGTGCACCAATTTGTTTTATTTTTTTTAAAGGCAGTTGAGTTGGGTGCATTGGAAAACAGATTCAGACCTCATTATCAAAATATATATATATATATATATATATATATAGAATATATTTTCATGGTGAAATAGATTCCCTCAAAACTAACAGAAGTGAATTTGGCAAACATTTCCCATTCTTCATCCTCCCAAAGACTGTAATTCCATTTAGATACTGCAGGCACTTACCTTGGACAATGTGACACTGGCTTTACAAACTGACAAATTTCGGCAACAGTTGTGTAGCAGTCAATGGTCTGAGCTAGGAGTAAAATTAAAAAAAATGAACATACTGTGGTTGAAGTATACATTATTAAGGTTCAAGAATTCATTTTCAATCAATTGTTCAAATACATCCAGTGACTATAACAAACAAAAACAATACATAAATAATTTCCAGGAATCTTGCTCAAAACTTAATATGCAACTTGGGGGTCCATTTACTTAGCTCGAGTGAAGGAATAGAGGAAAAAAAATTCGAATTTCGAATGTTTTTTTTGGCTACTTCGACCATCGAATAGGCTACTTCGACTATGACTTTGAATCGAACAATTCGAACTAAAAATCGTTTGTCTATTAGACCATTCGATAGTCAAAGTACTGTCTCTTTAAAAAAAACTTCGGCCCCCTAGTTCGCCACCTAAAACCTACCGAAGTCAATGTTAGCCTATGGGGAAGGTCCCCATAGGCTTTCTAAGTATTTTGTTGGTCGAACAAAAATCGCTCGATCGATGGATTAAAATCCTTTGAATCGAACGATTCGAAGGATTTAATCGTTCGATCGAACGAATATCGCTAAATCCTTCAACTTCGATATTCAAAGTCGAAGGATTTAACTCCGAAGTCTAATATCGAGGGTTAATTAACCCTCGATATTCGACCTTAAGTAAATTTGCCCCTTAATGTTCAAATCTGGTTAATTATTTATACTCAAATATTTTTTAAGATCATTCCATTTTCAGTTAACATAGGGAACTCCCTGATTCAAACCAGGGACCACCTATATACTGCCAGTCTCTTCCTCCTGCTGGAGCCACAGGAGACAGTGGGGCATCAGCCTAATCTTGACACGTTAATAGGTCATTAGTTTCCCCATCTCATCAATGTTTGATCATTGGCCAATCTGCCGACTCCAAGTTCTTATAAATAAATAAATATGTGGATTGCACACTCAAACTGGTTTAAAAAGATCAAAATTTATCTTTTTAAAAAACTTACATTATAGCAGAAAACCTGCTATGATGTAAGTTTTTTGATATAATAAATTTTGATCTTTTTAAACCAGTCTGAGTGTGCAATCCACATATTTATTTATTTATATGATATTTACCAGGAGGCTTTGATCAGGCAGCCCCCGTTGGATTGACACCTCAGGATTCTCTTCAGGGTGTGCACCTTCCAAATTGTAGTTTGATATAGAGTTCTTGTCCGTTATTCTGAAATCCTGATCTTGTTCCTGTGATCCTGCTTCTGATACTTTGTTCCTGCCTAGTAAGTCCTGCTCCTTTCCTTGTTCCCCAGTATATGATTTCTCATGTTTTACCTTGGCCTGTTATCTGACACTGCATAGTTTCAGCCTGTTTCAAGGACTTGTTTTTTCAGTCTTTCCCTGCATTTTTCATTTTTTTCTTTATATAAATATCAGTGCAGTTCTTGTTAGTGGTGAGTTACTCAGGCTCCACATGGTTGAAACCAAAAGATTTGGTGCATCCCACATTATTTACAAATTATTTCAGATGTTTTGTATAATGTTAGTATCCATTTTGTTGGCCTCACACCTACCTGAAACTTTTGAAACCATGAATGAATTTGCTGGCTTGAATTTACTGCAAAGAAAGATACAAAAATGCAATTAAGGTGAACCGTACAGAAGACCAACATTATGCAAAATGCAAATATAGCACAGATAGCAAGCTTACCTTATTGACTCTACATCATTTCTAGTGGACTTCACAAAGAACTGAAGCCTCCCTTTCCTTGTTATATCCACCAGGCCTCCGCTGTTATCAATTACCCCATAATGAATGGCTGCACGACATATGCTTGACATCTACAAGAATTCAAATAATTTTCCATATAGTATTAAAATAGGCAATCTAACACCATATCCTAAAATTGGATATTTATTAAATAAGCTTGCTGTATAGTTTCCTGGCCATCTCCCAGCTCATCTTCTGGGTTGTTTGTGAAGTAGCCTCCATTTTCAGAATTCAGAATTGGGGAGCAATGCAAGTATGAAAATGCTTCTGCTATAAGGGCCATAATTGGTTATTTGGTAGCCCTTATGTGAACTGGCAGACTATAGGTAGATCTGTTTGACAGTACAGATGGTTTATGTCTCTATCATTTGTCTGAAATTTAGAAATCCAAAAATGAGCCTCTGCTTTGAGAGAGCAATATCAACAATTGCTCACAAGCCACTGATCGGGGATCACTGTTCTAAGACATATGCAAAAAATAAATATATTTTACTGTAATGTTTATGTTATAGGTGTAAGTAGGACAATGCAAAGTCATGTGCAGCTTCACAAAACAAACACCCCAATCCTGGACTCTAAAAGGCGAGGGACTTACTAGAAAGTGGGTACATTTTAGGCAGTGTTGGACTGGGACACCAGAGGCCCACCAAAAACCAATAGACCAGGGACCCACTCTAAGTATTATTTTCTTCCTCTCCTCACTCAACCTCTATTCTCCTATTCTCTTATCTTTGCATACTATAACCTATTATTCCATCTATTTAGCCTCTTTATTCTCATAGAAATAGGCAATGACCATGAAATAGGCCCAATGTTTAGAAGCCGGAGGGCCCACGGACACCTATAAATAGCAGATAAAAAGAGAAGGTGTCTTTATAGCATAAGGTACTCAATGCATTATACTTACACTATCATAAAAAAGAGTTCCAAACACTTTAGCTTTGCTATTTATACAACCAGGAGGACACCTATATCTGAAAAGGAAACAGATCATAAATTCAGTATTTTTATTGTTTAGTTTTATACACCTGCAGCACAAACAAGTGGAAGTTTGACAAAGATAAGAACATTTAGATGAAGCTGAGCTAGAAAAAAATAAACATTATGAATAAAGATAGGAATTAAGTAACTAAATAAGCCTGTTCTAAAAGTAGCTTATAAAAAGATACATTGCCTGTCTGTGTCCCTTTAAAACATAGACCACAGAAATCCACAGAAATATTTTACCCACAGCTATAATAATAAAAAACTCAAGTTTAAAGTGGAGAAGAAGGTTTTTTTTTTTATGCTTCCCAAAGGTAACTATTTATCTGACGGAGGGAATGTTGATAGAAACAAGGCTGGGGAACAGGCAGGAGAACATTAACTGTCTGTTTTTGAAATATTGATCCACTTAGAATTCTAGCTTGTAACTAATAACTTCTGTTTATTTTAACATCTCAGCAATGTTTCTGCCTAGAAAATGACTCAGGAGTACAATGAATGTACTATGCAGAGCTTGCTTCATGAAGGTAATCCATATATATTAGTCATAAGTCAGTATAGGCGCATCAATGACTAAACCGTTTTTGGCTTGGCTCTGCTTTGTTATGTCACCATGGAAATGTTCAGCAGAAAAGTGCCTCCAGGATCTATTAGTCTTTTATGTGTTTAATATGTATGAAATGAGGTGAAAGGTACACTTTGCTTTCCGGGAAGACGACATTTTAATGCGTATTTTACAACAGGATTTTATTTTCAATCTTGTCTAAAAATAGAAAGCTGCTTATTCTAGTAGTTAATGTAAATGCAATGCAAACATACAATGTGCCTGATTTTGAGTGCAGATTATATAAAATATAATAAAATAACTTGGAACGATTTTGAAACGCCATATGATGGCAGGCCAACAGAAACTTGTCAAAGTGTTATTATGATAAGCATTGAACAGTTTCATGGATAAATATAGCCTGGGTAGAGTCTTATACTCAAGGGCAAATTTTAAAAGTTTGGATTATTTTCCACAGTACATTTTGGTCATACTATTTGTTTACATTTACGTAATTCTGCTATAATTCTGTTATTCTAAAAACTTTTCACATTGTGGGACGTTTATGGCAATACAAGTCTACTGGGAATTCCTGCACCTCTAAATTTTTGTCATGATTTTTACTGCTTGAAAAGATAAAAGGGGGAAATAGTCTGGACATAGAAAAGAATTAACTGATTTTGCACCAATGTCCTATAGACTTGAATTGAGATCAAATTAGCACAGACATGGAAAAGTTACTTTTTGAATGTTAGTTAATATGTTAAAATTGAACTGCTGGGGGTCACAAATCACAATTTGGTCAATAAAATAATCGCTGCCTGATATTTGATTGTTTAAAAACTTGCATAGATCATTGCTATCTATGTTTTCTGTTTTGTATGGCTACATCTCAGCTCGGCACATTAACATTCTCCTGCCAGCAGAAGTGTCGAATTAAGGGAAATTCCCTTAGGGAGTATCATTTAAACAGACTTCCTAAATATTTAGGGGTACCTGTTACAGGTGGATCCTTTGCATCTGTCTCTCATTTTCGTTTCACATTTGATGACTTGAGCTAGAAAAGGAAATGAGACATTAGGATGAGAGGGGGAATAAAAACCAACATTTGCATTAGCAGCCTCGCCATTCAGAGAATCTGCAGCAAGAGCAAGAAAATAGTAGGGATGCACCAAATCCACTTTTTTTGTATTCAGCCGATCCCCCGAATCCTTTGAGAAAGATTCGGCCGAATACTGAACTGAATCCAAACCCTAATTTGCATATGCAAATCACGAGGGGGAGGGAAAAATAGTGCACCACACAAAGTGCACGGCTAAAAAAAAATTTACGTCCATGTTTTGTGACAAAAAGTCACATGATTTTAAGGATTCGGATTCGGTTCGGCCAGGCTCAAAGATTCGGCCGAATCCGAACTCTGTTGAAAATGCCCGAATCCTGGCCGAATACCGTACTGAATCCTGGATTCAGTGCATCCCTAGAAAATAGCGTAATTTTGTCAACTGGTTTATTATTATAGCTCTAAAATACTTTATAATTATATTATTGTTTGATATATGCTTAGAAAAATAAAATGGACATCTTTTCTGGTTTATTTTAAAAATAAAAGAGACATATTTATTACACAACTCCTCTGTGAACCATGTGCTGGTCCTGGGAAAGTTTTCTTTCCCTTTGGAGTCCAGAACAGTATCAGTATTCTAGTATACTAGTGAAAGAGTGGAACATAGTGTGAACCTTATGAAGGAAGGGATCTGATTGGTACCTCCTCCTGAATATAGAACTGCCCCCTGTGATTCTCACCCTGTAGCCATCCTTGAAAGCTGCAGGAAAAGAGAGAGTATTCTTTTTCCCAAAAAGTGACAGCTGTATGCATAGGGAGAAAAAAAAAGAGTTCCATTCTCCTCTATAGATTTATATTTTTTTCTTGGGAAAGCAGTGCAATTTTATATGCAAGATGGCACTGGCACCACTAGTCTAGTGATCTAGTTTGATGAGAAAAACATATTTCATGGTTTATCTCATAAACGACAGCCCTTACCCCAAGAGAACTTTATTTCCCCATTGTGTCATGATAGCTATAAACCTAACTAAAGAAGGAAACTCATTGCATTTAGGGGCCAGGTCTAAGTTGAATTCCATGGCATGTACTACAAGAAATAAATGCTAAATACTTTTCTGAGTACTGAGAGTGTTAACCTTCTTTTTGGATTGTTCTATAATTCATACATAAGGAATGCAACACGTGTAGTCTTGCGAACCCTTTATGTAAAGGGGCAGTATACACCCTGTTCGATGTGAGTTCAATAAATAAGGCATGTGCTGAACTTACACTTTGCTTATGGTTTTTGAGATCTACACCATTTTTGGTCCTTGGAGGTAGCTAAAACACAAAAAACGTAATCGTGCAGACGCATTTGGGAATAATGCTGCATGGTGGGGAAAACATGATCATTTGTTCCTGAAAACTGCACTTTGCACTCTGCCTTGCCTTTATAAATGAGTCTTAAATAATCTAGTTGTACAGTGGATATAAATATACTATGTGAATGCTAGAAGCTCATAAATCAAGGTACTGAGATAATACCCATTGCAGAAAGAAGAAAGATACATAGGAATCCGTATTCTACTTCCCAGACACTATTTTGATATTCACTGTCACATTGCTATTGATGGGGTAAGTTATATACATCACCTTCCATATATTACTCCCCTTTACCCCCTCAAAATTCCAGACCCAAAATAATGTATGTGGATACAAGTATGTATCCATGCTATCAACAAGCATAGCACTTTCCTTAAAGAGGTTGTTCACCTTTAAATTATCTTTTATTATGATGTAGAGAGTGATATTCTGAGACAATTTGCAATTGGTTTTCCTTATTTACTATTTGTGCTTTTTGAGTTATTTAGTTTTTTATTCAGCAGCTCTCCAATTTCAGCCATCTGGTAGCTAGGGGCCAAATTACCCTAGCAACCATGCATTGATTTGAATAAGAGACAGGAATATAAATAGGAGAGGCCTGAATAGAAAGTGGAGTAATAAACTCCATTTTTTAGATGGGGTCAGCGACCCCCATTTAAAAGCTGTAATGAGTCAGAAGAAGAAGGCAAATAATTAGAATGCTACAAAAAAAATGAAGACCAATTGAAAAGTTGCTTAGAATTGGACATATATATATCTATAACATACTAAGGGGCACATTTACTATGGGTCGAATATCGAGGGTTAATTAACCCTCGATATTCGACCATCGAAGTAAAATCCTTCAACTTCGAATATCGAAGTCAATGGTTTTACTGCATTTCCTTCATTCGTACGATCGAAAAATTGTTCGATCGAACGATTAAATCCTTTGAATTGAACGAATTCGAAGGATTTTAATCCATCGATCGAACGATTTTCCTTCAATCAAAAAAAGCTAGGAAAGCCTATGGGGACCTTCCCCATAGGCTAACATTGATGCTCAGTAGATTTTAGGTGGCGAAGTAGGTGGTCGAATTTTTTTTTAAAGAGACAGTACTTGACTATCGAATGGTCGAATAGTCAAACGATTTTTAGTTCGAATCGCTCGATTCGAAGTCGTAGTCGAAGGTCGAAGTAGCCAATTCGATGGTCGAAGTAGCCAAAAAAATACTTCGAAATTCGAATAATTTTTTATTCTATTCCTTCACTCGATCTAAGTAAATGTGCCCCTTAAAGTTAATTTAAAGGTGAACTACCCTTTTAACCTAATATTCTCTAACATCAGAACTGATCCTGTTTTCAGCTTGTGCTAGAGATACTGCACTGTTACTGTTCTTACTAATGTATGAGACACAAGACTTTCCTGTTCCAGACGTGGAATACAGAGTATTTTCAAACTGACAGAATGTGTGAACAGATGCTAGAAACCTACAGACTATATGTGTGCTTACTCATTAGGTTTTCTGTGGACGTTTGTGTGGTTTTTGGCACTGCTTTGGGTTTGTTGATCTTTTCATGGACCCAAATGTGTGTTTCTTCAGGAACACGAGGGGACTCGACTTCATTAGTCTCATCTGTTTCCACTCTTCCATAATGTTTATCACCTTGTCAGAAAGGAAAAAGTGGGTTATTAGTGCCACTCACACAGTCGAACTCCATGCTTATAAACATAATCTTCATGTCGTTTTAGGCAGCGATATGAGCATTTTTCATACAGGGTTATCCGCTATTTTATTTTTGCCCTAATCCAAGTTTAACGCAAACAGCCAGAAACAAGTTGGACCTTCATGTATACCATATGACTACATATTTATATTGTATTGTATTTTAACATTGACATTTCTTTACAGCTGTAGCTTTTACTCCATTGCAGGTTGAAAAGCTTCAAGGCATCATCTTAATGAATGTTCCAGACAAAGTCATAACATCTGTAATGCTCACAGAGGATGCTGCTCTGTGCCTGGATCAAACACTGCATTACCAATTTAATTATGCGCACAAATTTTATTATTATGATAAAAACAGCTTGCTAGTCAATATGGAACATCCAACAATGAGCTAAATATTTGGTTGCTCTGCACCCCCTCTGCACAAAGAGACAAAGTAAGTTTTTCAGGGCTAACCGCTGATTAAACAGTTTACTTGCATTTCATCACATACAGTACATGCAATTTAAACTTGATTAGTCCTCATAAAATACTATAGACAACTGTTTCAAAGTTCAGTAACACAGGAATAACTGCAGTTTTTTTTTACACATTTCCACTATCAGAGAATGCAAAGAGGAAGAGTGTTCAAGGGCTTCAGCCTCCCCTGCAATCATTATGACACTCTGTAATTTTCAATTAAACAGCAGCACTCATTTAGCTGATGAAACTACTGGGGATTTACTGAATTAAAGGGCAAAAGTGCTGATTTACAGCAGGCTATATAAAGCATTTATTAACCCAAATGATAAGCAAATTCTAATGTACTCACTGTTGCAGGTTTGTTAAGGGGAACTAAAGTGCTAACTGGCTGCCTGAAAATGATGAGTAATGTTCAACGTAGTACCCAGCAGTTTAGAGTGTTGAATATCTAAAGACATTATTGCTTATAATTTAGCCTAGAGTATCAACAGAATTAAAATCTAATAATAAGAATACTCTGAACTGACTATGTTGAGTAAAAAGCCAGTACTTGGCAGGGTGCAATATTGCTTCAGATAAAGATCAGACACATGAATGAGTATTAGGGGTACTCAATAGCCCCATGCCATTGCAATTTCCACCCTGCCTCACAGAATTGTGCTTTCTAGAATGGAGGACAAAGACCTCCACCTTTCTCCTAAATACAGGTGTAAAATGCAGGGCTAAGTGTAAAGTACAGCATGCACATGCCCAAGTATTTTGTGGATGATTCCTAGGGGGCACAGTTAATGGTTCCCTAAGAATTGTTTACTTTGAATCAAGAACAATTTAAGCCAATATTTATCATGAGACTGCATGCAGAACATGCAGAATAGGTTTTTGCCCTTCAGCTGGCAAAGAACCCCTAAAAAAGCAAGATTTTATAGAATCTTTTCTGCAAGTGAACTAATGGATATTACAGCCATGGTAACTTAGAGAATAAAAACGTGAGCCCTATGGGGCAAATTCACTAAGCTTCGTAGTTGCGTCAGCTACCGCTTTGCCGTATTTCACCAGGCGTATTTTCGCCAGCACTATGCAAATTCACTAAAATCCGAAGTTATGCTCAGGGGAAGCGTAAGGTTGCGAAGTTGCACTAGCATTAATTCGCCAAGCAAACCGAAGATACGCTAGCGATGCTTAATTTGCATACAGCGCCAAATTGAAGTTACAATGGAGGTATATGTAGCAGCACTACACAAGCCTGGGAAATCTTAAAAACAGCAAATAAAATTTTTATTTTGCCCTACACATGTGCCCACTGCCTATCACCCATAAAAAAGAAAAAACGCCAGCGTTTTTTGAAGCAATCCCTATCTACTCTATTGCACTTCGCTTGGTCTGAGGTGGCGAAGGAAGTCTGGCTTAAAAGGTAGCGTTCAGAATAAATTGCGCGTCAGTGAATTTGCGTAGTTACGTCCGTTGCGCAAATTCGCCAGGCGTAAGGGTGCTAAGTAACACTAGCGAATTTACGCCAGCGTCCTTAGTGAATCGGCGAATTAACGAAAATGCGCTGCGCTAGCGAATTAACGCTAGCGTTAGGCGCTTCGTCGTTTAGTGAATTTGCCTCCATGAGACCAATGTACTAAAAAAAGTGGTAAATTGAACCAGAGCAAATCAGCAATTAGTGTTGATCAGTCTCTTACACTTTTGACAATTAATGCAAAGATCTCATTGGTTGCTTTGACTTTAAGTGCACTAATGCAGTTGACCAACCATGTTCATAACCTAGCCCCAATCATATTTCTACATGTATCATTTATTGAAGCCTGATTTTGCTATCAAAATCACCTTTGTAACAGAGATTGTTCTGACAGTTGCCACCATAGCTAGGTGGACATTCCGAGCACGGCCTCCCATTCTTGTAAGGAGCTTCCCCAATCCAGTTACCCCTGAAGAAAAAAAAGCACATCATGAACATCTGTCAAACGTTCTCTGTGCTCCTGTTCTCTCAGCCCTAGAACTGAAGGCAAGATGGTTATGAATGCTCTCTCTGTGTATATGTGATGACAGATTACAGTGATTATAGGAAAAACCTGAGATTTGCATGTGTGTAGGAATAGTAGGAGCTTTGAAGCAAAAAAAGGCAACTAATCCAATGAAAACGGCAGCAAGAGTAACATTTTTATTTAAATATATATGTTTTTAGTTTGGTGTCTGGAATGATTTCCTTTTTAGGAAGAAATGTCTTTATCTTTGGCTGGCTATTAATCAGATATGATTATGGATTTTAACACTATCAAAACCTTCATATTAGTTGAATACAGTACATGTTCTATCCTGGAAAAGCAAACTGAATAAGGGTTGAACATATAGAATTTCCAAGCTTTCCAGCAACCGAAATATAGCATAGACACTGTGGCTCGAGGGTCTGCCCTACGCAAGGGAGTGGTGTAATGAACTGGAGCCAAGTTAAGTACTTTACAAATAACATTGCCACTATCCATTTAAAAATGACACAGTCGTGTTCTCTGGAGTCAAACATAAAGCCAAATGAATAGGTAGCTATTTGTAAAAGCAAACAATATGCCCTTTAATGGGATATGTATCCTATTCCTTACTTTGGAGAGTAGTTGCAGACAAGGTATACAGAGTTCTCCCAAATATCTCCCCAGACATTCATCCGTTTGCATACGTTTACAGCACAGCCAACTTTGGTGGTTGTGGCCCACACAATCTGCAATGCAAAAAGACAGGGATTTTATAATTATTAATATTATGATATAGCATTATGTATGTTGCTTCTGAGACAGCATAAAGGTTTATGCGTTCTTAAACGTTGGCCTTGTTTAATCTGCCTCTAACTTGTGTTCTAGAGCTTTTATTTGCAGTAAACTCAATAGACCAATAGTTATTATTATTTATTATTAACATGTATTTATATAGCGCCAACATATTGCGTAGCACTGTGGTTAGCTTGTGGATCACTGGGGATATAGTGGATAGGTACTGTATCATGTATTGCTGGTGTGTTCCTTCCTATTAATAAACTTATAATAAACAAAAAAAATGTATTTACCTGTGTATAGTGAGTGCACATAGGTCCAGAGCAGCGTTCAGGGCAATAGGGTTTACATTCATGGGGGTATGGGTATGTATAATCCTTGACTTCATCGTACCAGGATTGTACATGATATGCAGGTGATCGGTATCTGAAGTCAGAGAAAATTTACAATATAACTTAAAGAAACAACATGAATAGGATTACATGGATTTGACGATTGTTCCAAGACAAATGTCAATACGGTTAGCCAGCAGTAGGTTAGAATAAAAATAAAATTCTCACCTGCCCCAATGTACTGCAAGGTTTTGTCCAATTGACATGAGCAAAGCAGTAGGCCCATGCTCCCAGATACACTCCTGTGCCCAGGCCTCAGCAGATCTCTCAAGTTCATCATCCCAGGTCTGCACAGGGAAAGGAGATCATTACTTTACTTACTGGACTTTCTTAGCTATTACTACTGTATATAATGTAGTTGGGTGGATCAGAAAATCTACTCTGAACTCTATTTCTTCAAAGTAACTTTGTAATCTCAAAGCCTGCATAAAAAGCAAGGCCGGAACTAAACGTGGGCAGAAGGCGCACGTTCGTCCTCGTTGTGCGTCCTCATTTGCGCATGGTTATGCATGGGTGGGGGCACTATGTGGCAGGCAGGGTTGTCCAGCACTGATAGATAGGTGTCATAAATCTACATGCTATGATAGGTATGAATTCTCAATTCTGGTGGCAAATTACACTGGTTGATCTCTCCCCCCCCCCAATATGAGAGAACATATTCTGCACACATCTGGTTGTACTAGCAGCTGCCAAGAAGGTTCACCACTGTCCAATTCATACAATGCAAACAACACTGCTCCAATATAAACCTTATTCTCTTTATAGTAGCAATGAAATCACTATAAAGTGCCCATTTTCTTGCTGGCTCCTTCTATGTTAAAGGGCGATGAAACGGTAAACTGATAAAAGCTTTTGTGCAGTAGCACATTGTTTTCAGTAATTATGCATGGCAGAATATGGAATGTTATGGTAAAAGATAACATACAATGAATGCTTTGCCAAAGGTCAGTGCTTTGGAAAATATCATTTTGAAGTGCTAAAAGCCAGTCCATAATAGTGTATTGTATTGTGTATTTCTGAATATAAAAAAGTGTTGGAAGCATCTTGGATTCATTCAGTTGGGTGCTACCAATTCTTACATTCTTTTCTTGACAAGATGTTATAGCTGGAAGATATTAGTGGAGCACTACTGGAAAAAAAGATGGCTGCATAGATTCTTAGCTACAGCTGGAATGCACATATTGATATAATGCAAGAATGCGCTATGGCCTGTTTTTAGATCTAAGCAAAAATATGTTTCTGGATAGATTGTGTTTCTTTATCTCTCTATGAAATACTCTAGGTTCTATTTGGTAATGTGGGGTGGGGGAAATTTGTATTCTTACCATGCCTTAAGCTCCTATGTTAAAAAAATTTTGTCTTGAGCCGGAACCAAAATAAACTTTCTAAAATTACTAGATCAATTTTGCCACATTTAGGTGTCAGCCCCTAACCTAGGGTATTCCATTAAAGCAGTAGTAAAAATATGTATTTTGATATTTAAACAGCTAACATGCTTCTCAATTATAGGGTAACTGTTTATATTGGCAAGGAAAGTGTAACAAGCAGAGTTAATTCCGTTGCATTGCATTCCAAATATATATTTGGTGGGACCAGGGCATCAGTGCATCTATACAGCAACTCACACGCTCCTTAAATTCTCTTTTTTATGAAGTCACTTGAGGTCACATCGTGTAGGACCAAGAAATCACAACCCCAGGCTGTGCTTGTAGATGGCAATCATTCTGGAGTCGGGTGCCAACTCTGCCTTCTCTCTGTACTTTTCCATAATCACAGAATGAAGCTCTTTCTTGAAACTATTCTGCTCTGTGGGCAAAGATGTTACCTGCAATACACAGCCTTTTAGTTGCAGGTTTAGCACCTTCTTTTCCCTGCACCTATACTATTTCTATTTTTCTTTCAATTGTAATTAATTGATTATAAAGTACTTCATTGCTGCAGAATCTTATTATGTTCTAACATGTATATCTTAAGTCCCAGCCCCAGACAGGAATCTTATGATATTTTGGACAACTATCTCCCAATCTGGCAGTTTAAAAGTAAGTTATGATCCAGCCCTATAAACAACTTAACAATTATTAATAACATTTACCAATGTACCAAGCTCAGCTTGTAGCTTCAGTAGGGGTAGTATTAAGTAATAGCTGACCTCAAAGTGAACAGCTCAAAGTTATCTCCCTAAGCCAGTAGTTTCAGTCATCTAATATACTGTAAGCGGTTGTGTCTCATTAATTTCAGATATCACTCTTACAGGGAAACTGTCATGGGAAAAAAAACATTTTTCAAAATGAATCAGTTAATTGTGCTGCACCAGCAGAATTCTGCACTGAAATCCATTTCGCAAAAGAGCAAACAGATTTTTTTATATTCAATGTTGAAATCTGACATGGGGCTAGACATTTTGTCAATTTCCCAGCTGCCCCAAGTCATGTGACTTGTGCTCTGATAAACTTCAATCACTCTTTACTGCTGTACTGCAAGTTGAAGTGATATCACCCCCTCCCTTCCAGCCCCCCAGCAGCCAAACAAAAGAACAATGGGAAGGTAACCAGATAACAGCTCCCTAACACAAGATAACAGCTGCCTGGTAGATCTAAGAACAGCACTCAATAGTAAAAACCCATGTCCCACTGAGACACATTCAGTTACAGAAGGAAAAACAGCAGCCTGTCAGAAAGCAGGCACAAGTCACATGACTGGGGGCAGCTGAGAAATTGACAAAATGTCTAGCCCCATGTCAGATTTCAAAATTGAATATAAAAAAAATCTGTTTTCTCTTTTGAGAAATGGATTTCAGTGCAGAATTCTGCTGGAGTAGCACTATTAACTGATGCGTTTTGAAAAAACATGTTTTCCGATGACAGGATCCCTTTAATATAAATTACAGTGTTTGGCAAAGATAATTGTTATGTAAGGGGATAGCAAGGGAAATAAGGAGCCAGGAGCATGATGGGAAACAAAAAACCCTCAACAAAAGAGAAGAGGAGAGCTAGGAGGAGGAATCAGCAGAAGTAAATGTACAGGTCTGACTCAATCAAACATGCTTATCACGGCCAACAACCATTGAAACATGACTAGAATTTGCAGTGTTACAGGCATCTGCAAACATTACTTTAAATATATATTTAATTTTGCTGCTACAGCAAAACCTGCAACTGTAAAGAAACGCTTTACTGAATGCAGGGCAGTATGGAGATAAAGGGGATGTTTACCTTTTGCAAACACCTACCAGAGTCTTATTGTATCAAAAATGGATATTAAAGTTGGTTCATTTGCACCCCTTAGTGCTCTTGCACTTGTACCTCCCAGGGTCAATAATGATCCCTACTGAAATTGCTGTTCAGCCAGGACAGAAGTTCTGCCTCCCCATCACCCCATAGTATGTTCCATGGTATGTTCATCTAGTTCTGTGATCTTCAAAGTGCTGTAAACACTAGTTCTGTGCATGCCCAATACAACTTGTATACATGTGTGCTTGAATGTGTTGAACTTTTATTTTATTCCCATCAAATTTCATCACATATCCCATTTGCCTGTGCAATTGCTATTTATCTAGTATAAGATATTTACAAACACCAAATCATGCACACAAACATACCGAATTGGCATTTATAACATACACTAATGAGCAATATTATTTATATGAATACATACATAGAACACTGGCTATATTCATTTCACGTAGGGCATTTATAGCCATTTTTTTCTAAACATAATTTTAAACCCTTTCATTTTGACAAAGTCCCCTAAAAAACCACGAGAAAGGCGCATTTAGCAAAGTCAAACATAAAACATTACCCATCAAGCCTCCAAATAAACAGAGGTGAACAGTAGTTTTATATCCCGGGCCAACCCAAATATTCTCTGCTTTCTTGTTTCGTCTGTGAGTTTTTCTTCACAATCTGGCCCCATTCTAAACCTTCTCGAGTAGCCAGGCAAAGCTAGACTTCTGTTACGAGAATAGCTGCTGTTTAGCATAAGAGAGAAGAGTCCCTTTCACTAGATCACTGCTGACAAAGACAAGATGCTATACAGAACTGTACCGCAGCTGGTTTAGAAAGAAATGAGACTTTTTCGTAGAAATAAGAGCTTTTCATAGAATTTTTAAAATACATACCAGACAGAGAGAAAATCCTGAGCTAAGGAATAGAAGCAAGAGGCAGAGATGCCCATATTTTAATAAATAGAGCCCATTTGTGCCTTCTCATTGGTGACAAATAAATAAAGGAGTAATTTGTATGTCTCCACCCATAATTTCTGAATTATAGGTTAAGGTCTCTCTTTTTTAGCTTAGTTTAAAACCCTAAGTGTGTGTGTTGCATAAGACATTTCATAATATTTTTATTACATTTCATGCATTAAAGGAACAGTAACACCAAAATATGAAAATGTTAGTAATGAAAATATAATGCACTTTTATGCTGCACTAGTGTTTGCTTCAGAAGCTCTACGGGTAAGGGCACACGGGCAGATTTGGAGAGATTAGTCACTATCTCCCCGAACTGCCTTCACCTACCTACCCACCGGCTATAATGAAAAATCCACAGCAGGATGGCACTCGCGAAGTCGCCCAAAGTTGCTACACGAGGAAACTTCAGGCGACTTCGGAAAGTGCCATCCCGCTGGTGATTTTTAATTTTTTTAATCCAGTATGAAAGGGAAATAAGAGTGTATAAAAACTATATATAAATAAATATATATAACAAAGGGAAATGAGCTACCTCAGATGTATGGAGCTTTTGCTACCCCTGTAAGTAACAAGTCTAATGGATAAAAAAAATAGCATGGTAACATACTCCAGAAGTACTGTCCTGAAAACAAATTACTTCATCTCTCAAATCCTGCCTTGTATATCAGCTCTGGTATACTTGACTGGTAAGTGGGAATGGCCAAAGTATATCTGATGGTGTCTGAGTAAATCAAGGCATGGGCTTGGTTGGTTCTTTGCTTGAAAATCATCAGCCCCACCCCTGTTGTCAATGCCCCACCCCCAATGTCACTGGTCCTGCCTCCACATCTGACATCATCCACCCTGCCCCCTTGCCCATTATCCAGTCCCAGAAAAGGTGTAAACCCTTATTTGTAATCTTGATATGAGAACAGGACACACCGGCACAGCATGGGTAAGTTCAGCAGGTTAAACCTTGCTCGTTTATTGCGGATGCAACGTTTCGGGGCGTGACCCCTTTCTCAAGCATTGAGAAAGGGGTCACGCCCCGAAACGTTGCATCCGCAATAAACGAGCAAGGTTTAACCTGCTGAACTTACCCATGCTGTGCCGGTGTGTCCTGTTCTTACGCTGTTTTTGAGGTTGCCTATTCCCTCTGACATCGAGCACCTGGGAGTCGCTGAAGTCTGGACGGCCAGGGTGTGCGAGTGTAAGTCTTTCTTTTTACAATAATCTTGATATGAGCCAAGCATGGCACTCACCAATAGCCCTCACTGCACAGGCTGCTGTGGAAACCCTGGATTTACTTGCACCTTCTTACCCTGGGTCTAGGGTTGCCACCTTTTCTGTGGCCAGAAAATGGGCAGAGAGGCAGATGACATTGGAGGCCAGGGTGGGGGCAGGGCCGATGACATCTGGCGGAGTGGAAATCCGAAAAAGGAGGTTTCTCCCAGTCAACCCTTTCAAATACCAGGCTGTCTGGGAGAAATCCGGACAGGTGGCAACCTTACTTGCAGGTGCACTTCACTTGATTCATCAAAACCAAATGGTAGGGAGCACAGGTGATTCACATAGAAATGCGCAAGTGCAAGGTGTGACTTTAGAAAGAAGTACCATGTCAATAAGCTCAGTGATCATGGCAAAATTTAGAGAACCACAACTGCCCTAAATTAAATAAGCCTGTGGTGTGCATACCTGTACTTGTTCATTTCTGTTCTGCATGCTACAGCTATTCAAAAATATTACACAAGTTTTGTATTGAAGCAATTGATATCAGCGTTAATGTAAAAACTCTAGAACAATAAAAAATCTTATAAATAAAAATTTCCATGAATCTCGAAAAACTTGCGGTTTTCCTACACTTCTAAAAAACTCAAAATTTTTGGAGATCTAAGTGTAAAAACCACGAAAACCTCTAAGGCAAAACTTTTCCAAGTAAACGTTTTTGAGGTACTATAAAAGACAATGGGAACTGCACTGAATTCAGTGATGGGCTAATCTGACCCCTTTCGCTTCGCCAAATTTTTTTTAAACTCATTGGAGTCTATGGGCATCATTATCGCAGAGAAACTCAGCGAATAATTTTGCTCATGACTAGCGCTGATCCTATTGTATGGCTTTAAATCAATGTGGACTTTTTTCTCAACTAGAAATTGTCCAAAAAACTTGAATTCTTTGAGGTTTTCAAGGTATTTGGATTTTTACAGGTTTATTCCTTTCAAAAACCTCTAAGATCCAAACTTTAATAAAAAAAAACGCCTCCACATGTATATTAGAATATTGGTTATATATATATATATATATATATTTACAAAGGCTGGTGTGGCAGCCGAAACGTTAGTGCGTCCAATAAATTTATTACTTTACAATAAGTCCTGGGTCGTGCGGCTTCTTCTGGGGAGGATTATATATATATATATATATATATATATATATATATATATATATATATATATATATATATATATATATATATTTTGGGTTTAATTTAATTGTGAATCTCAACCAGTAACCTTAAAAAGTTTGTATATCTAGCACAAGAGGGAGCTATTCTTATACGTAGGTGGATTTGCCTGCTAATAAAGTACAGACTAACTAATACCTACAGTATCTTCAGACATGATCACTACAAATCGCCCTGAAATATATCGTTTTAATCTAATCTTCATGATATTAGCTGTGTCACATTACTCATTGAAACCTGTGTATTGTAATATGAAAAAATCTAAATAAAATAAAAATTCTGTATCCCTAGGTTAAAAGATTCCTATATTTTGAAGGAGGGCTTACACATATAAGACCTGTTATCCAGAATGCTCAGGACCTGAGGTTTTCCAGATCTTTCCATAATTTGGCTCTTCATACCTTAAGTCTGCTAGAAAATCATGTAAATGTTAAATATACCCTATGGGCTGGCTTTGCTTCCAATTAAAAAAAACATAAATTAATCATATCTTAGTTTGGATCAGCTACAATGTGTTTTATTATAGAGAAAAAGGAAATCATTTTAAAAAAAATTGGATAAAACAGTGTGTGTGTATTAGAGACAGCCTTTTGATAATTTAGAACTTTTTGGATAAAAGGTTTCTGGATAGCAGATCCCATACCTGTATTACTCCTTTAATAACGAAGCATGTTTTAATCTGTTATATAAAGTACAACTGAAAGCAGATTTGCATAAATGGACTTACCATGTACTCCATATTAGAAGCAGAAGGATGGACCTGGCCTCGCAGCTTGTTATGGAGCTGTATTATCTCTTCCTTGTCTGTCCTAGAAATGGCTCTTCTGGTTCTAGAATGTGGGGTTGCGTCCTTATATTTACTGAGAAGGTTTTCCAAAAAAGTCGAATTTGGTGCAAAGATGCAGTAACACTGTTCCTTCAGAAGAAAGAAGAATCCAAGAGACAGAATCCAGTGCATGGCTGAACTCATAGGGTTTGCTGTTTTTATAACACTGATGTCAATGTTCTTTGGGGATTCCACTTCACAGAGGCTGTTAACAAAATAAGGATATCAGTGCATTTATTCACATACTTAGTTGTTATACATGAGAGCCAGTTTGGCTAATAAAAGTGTGCACCAGTTGTGTTACCCATCGCCAACTAATAAGCATGTGGCATTGGTAAAATATAGACTGGCTCCCATTGATTAAAGGCTCACATATCGGACGATAGGCTGAGTTCTGAGTTCTATGAATTTGCCTGACAAAACATTCTGTGTCTTAGTATTTTGAGATTTTCAAGGCCCAGTGACACATGCCTATGTCAGTTCTACATCCAAGGTCAGTTTTATTGAAAGAACAAAGTCCTACTGTTTCGATACCACAAAAACAAAACATGCACATTTTGAAGAAAACAAAGAATAATATATGTCATTGTCTATTTCTCCTTCTCCTTTGGGACCAAAAGGTTTTAATTCACTGATGATGTTTTATGGATAAACTTATAACACGATTTCCGCTTGCACTCCCTGGCCCTCCTTAGTGGATCCTGTTAGGTGCCCAGTCCTTGGGGGATACGGCAATCCCCACAATACGGCAATGCTCGAAGTTCAAAGTACTGGCACTCAATAGCAATTGCAAAGGGGTGATCCCCTACGTGTTTATTAGGTCATACAAAAGCACAACGTTTCGGGGGCTTGCCCCTTCGTCAGGTGGATGGATAAACTTACCTAGCCTTTTCCACTGTACGGCCATAAAGGAAGCCATTATTTGTGTCACTTCTGAAGGCACAATTTCCCCCATAGAAGCCCAAGATTTCTGTATACTGGAGATTTATGTTGATAACATCTGATTTGGCCAGGTTAACTGAAGACCTGGCTTTTACAATTGTACCTTAGGTTATTATTTGCAACATCCCTCCTCCTTAGAAAATGTGGTGACACATGACCCCAAATCCTGGTGTCTATAAGTCATGTCCCCTTATATAATAAAAAACAAGCTTGCTCAGGTGCAGTAAATGCTTACAACTGGTAAATGCTTCCGAATGATTGGTAGCTATCCAAATTAGAAAAGAATTGTCAAATATCTCTGCAAAGATTCTATAGCACTGTTTTAAAATACTGTATCACAGTCTAGCGAAACTTCTTATTGCAGATAACCTTGTTAGCAGACAACTCAATGAGCATGTGTATGGGGCCCCTGGAATAGGGCGAGGGACCTGCATTTATAATAATCCAGTTGGGGGTCTGTTCAGTGCAATGTGACCTTTTATGTAAATGGCCAACCTAAAAATCAGCAAAAGATCAATCTGCATTAGCTAGATATTTAAAATATTGCACCAGGTGCACCTCCTTTGCCTGTATTGCTATGACCAGTCAGTCATTGCCTTTCTGTTACTATGTGGTACATTCTCCACTGCCATTATATGGGTTAAACAGTGGGATTTTGATTACTGCAGAGCAGATGAAGGATAGATAAATAAATAATAATAGCCTTAAATAGCTGTCCTTTTGCTTAAGTGTGCCTCTGTTGCTGCAACCCAAAAATTTAAGAGGTTTATGGGACAAACGACAGCTACATAAAAAATACCCAATTTCTGTGAACACTCCAAACCACATATGACGCACAGGGATGTTCTGTAACCAGTGCTTTGATATGAGAAAGCCAGAGGTGAAACTGTAGCCAGATACTTCTCTTGTTAATCATCTGTGGGAGAAGCTGTGACGGGAAAGGTTTGTGCTTCCCTCGGCTCTCTGTTACCAATATTTAATTTTAATCTAATGGGAATTTTTGGGCAGAGAAAATGCCCTGGGAGTTCTGAGAGTCAAACAGTGCATTATAGTTTTGACTTGATGTAATTGCCTGCCCATTCATGTCTGAAACGCTATCCAAATGTATGTCTCAATCACTGAGCTATCCAGCCAGGAGGATGATGGGACCTATAGTTCTATAATAGCTTGAGAGATACAAGGTTGTTATAATCTTATTTGACAACCAGGGTCTTTGCTTTTCACAAGTTCAAAATAAAAATTACTATAGAAATACAACAGCTGGCACCAATAAAATAAAATAATCGGTAATGGCATTGTCTTCAACAGATGCAGCATATTCTACTTAAAGGGAGGTACCAGGGAACCTCCTTGTGAATCCAAGTGTCTGCAGGACCTCCTGCTCACCCAGCTATTTGGCTTGAATATCTATACCATACTTATTCTGGTTATGCTTATTGTGCACCATTACATTTTTGGAAGCAACAGATTAGATGATATGCCTCTAGAAATAAAAAAAAATATTATTCTAAACTAGCAAGAACTGTTCCCTCACTCATCTACTGGCAGAGATGTGCAGCTGCTATTTATTTTTTTCTCAGGGAGAGTAAACTGCAGTTTCTTGGTAATAAATATGTACACAGAGTTTTTTTTTTCCTTCTCAGAAGCCTAAAACCGGAAATGTTTAAAAATGGACCCATGGAACATTCCAAAAGAGCATTCTTTAAATGATGCAATAATATAGTGAATAAAGTACCCACTCTTGTAAATTATAAGGATATTATAAGTCACCGAGGAGTTTCATGACCCTATAAAGTCATGGAACTCCAAGGTAACTTCTAATATCCTCATATTTTGCAACTGGGGGTACTTTATTTATTATAATACACAAATGTCAGTGAGTCATGTGACAGAAATGACATCAGAACTCACTGTTTATAACTGACGACATCAGAACTCACCGTTTATAAGGATATAATTTACAGGATATTCATGGCTTTTGTGTATTATAAGGTGATAAAATACAGTTGTATATTATGATTGATAATATAACATATGACATAAACTGACATATAGTGAATTACACATGCTGTACAATATAACAGTTTTTAGGAAACTGGTTTATTTTCTGCAGAAGTAGGTAGAAAATTCATTTCAGGGATAATGTATCCTCCTTTCATAAAATATATAGTGAATAAAGTACCCCCTCTTGTAAAATATAAGGATATTATAAGTTACCGAGGAGTTTCATGACCATATGTTTTTATACAGGTCATGGAACTCCGAGGTAACTTCTAATATCCTCATATTTTGCAACTGGGGGTACTTTATTTATTATAATACACAAGTTTCAGTGAGTCATGTGACAGAAATGACATCAGAACTCACCGTTTATAACTGATGACATCAGAACTCACCGTTTATAAGGATATAATTTACAAGATATTCATGGCTTTTGTGTATTATAAGGATATACAGCTTGCGGAATTCAGATGTGGCTGCTACTATCCTTTTATTTACAACGTGTTACAGGGGAGGAATGGTAACCAATGAACTATACTCTATGCTGATGATTATTGTTTTACACCTGACAAATGGTCTATGCTCATATCAGTGCATTACAATTATTGCCCAAACGGAACTTGCAAGATCAACAAAGAGAGCCCATATGGTATTATTCTCTTCCCAGTGCATGTATGTAGTGAGTGTAATGGAAAATGAGTGTATGTGTGTTTTCATAATAGGATAACTTTTATGATCAGTTTCTGTATAAGCTAAGGCTTTGTTTTATTGTCTGTCCCAGGCTTCCTCATGTTGTGGTTAATAAAAGATACTGCTGGATACTGTACTTGCTGCGGTTTTTGGAACACGGTGTCAGCAGATGTGCTCTTGGAATGCTAGCTGGCAAACAGAGAATCACTTTAAGAAGGATATATATCACCAAGCCATAGCTTTCAATTTTATTCTTTATCAGACACACAGACAGAGCTATTATTGCCTGACTTGCAACATACTGTACTTTGCAGTGAGGATTTTTTTCAAAATATCATTGTATATCATGGTTATTCATATCCATAATACTTTTTCTTACAGCTAATTGATAGATCAACATCTGAATCATATCAAAGAAGGACAGCACTTCTGTAAAAAAGGCATGTTTTATTGCAGTGTCTTGCAGATATCAATGGCCTAACGAGTTTCAGGGATCAATCCGTTAGTCATAGGCTTGGTCATAGGAAGCCTTTGACTAAGGGATTGATTCCTGAAAGGCGTTAGGCCATTGATATCTGCAGGACACTACAATAAGACATGCCTTTTTTACCAGAGTGATGTCCTTCTTTAGTTTTTTGTACTTGACGACAGTGGGGACGCTCTGGACAGAGCACCCGGTTATATACAAGAGCTGCTAAGGGACTGAGTTTAGACCGGAGCCTTTTGTTTTCTTGTAACCTCTGAATCATATCAGTCTGGTTTAATAAGAATGAAGAAACAGTATTAAAAAGGAAAAATAAAGCACTTTAAAGTTACATACCATTTTCGTTAGTTAGTATTTGAAACTAATGGGATTAAAATGTAATATAAACTTTTTCATTGTCACTAGGGATGTAGCGAACTGTTCGCCGGCGAACTAGTTTGCGCGAACTTCGACTGTTCACGTCCGCCGCAAGTTCGCGAACGTCGCGCGACGTTCGCCAATAGGCGTTCGCGTCAAAATCGTTCGACCATTCGACCATTCAATCGCTAAAATCGAACGATTTTCGTTTGAATCGAACGATCGAAGCCATTGGATTGAATGAAATCATTCGATCCAATGGCTTCGATCGTTCGATTCGAACGGAAATCGTTCGATTGAACGATTAAAATCCTTCGATCGTTCGAATCGAACGATTTTCGGATGTTCGAAGTTCGCGAACTGTTCACGAACTGTTCGCAATTTTTGCCGGTGTTCGCGAACGGCGTTCGCGAACACATTGTCGGCGGTTCGCTACATCCCTAATTGTCACACTTAGTAGGGTGCTATTAGTTGAGGTGCTGGCCTGGCCTGGTCCACTCAGGTTATGTAGGACTCTATATTCTATGGGGTAGATTTATCAAAGAGTGAAGTTAGAGATCTCCACAGTCCACAGAATGAAATATCGCCTCTCTCCATTCATTTCTATGGGATTTTTAAAGGCGTTTTTATCAATTGGTGATCTTTCACTTTCACCCTTTGATAAATACGCCTTTAAAAATCCCATAGAAATAAATAGAGAGAGGCGGTATTCCACTCTGCGGACTGTGGAGATCTCTAACTTCACTCTTTGATAAATCTACCCCTATGACCCTTCAGCTGTACAGCTAGCAGTACCCAATTCTCAGTACCCACTGAATAATTTAGGTTGTCCATGTATGCTTAACTTTGTAGTTCACCAAGAGCTGCATGTTCATAAACACTATTATATAGTGTTGACATCTTGCCCTGTTATAGTTGCTACCCCCAACCTTTCCAATATATAGCCACAAGATAGTCTAAGGGTGTTAGTAACTATGACCTTTGTGAAGAGTAACAAAAATAAACTGTTCGGTATACAGATCCACTCCCTATCATTTAAAGCAGGGGTCCTCAACCTTTTTTACCCGTGAGCCACATTCACATAAAAAAAGAGTTGGGGAGCAACATAAAATGAAAAAACATCCTGGGGTGTGCCAAATAAGTATCTGATTGGCTATTCCATTTCCCTATGTGGATTGGCAGCCTAAAGGAGGCTCTGTTTGGCCATAAACCTGGTTTTTATACAACCAAAACTTGCCTCCAAGCCAGGAATTGAAAAATGTGCACCTGCTTTGAGTCCACTGGGAGCAACATCTAAAGGGTTGGAGAGCAACAAGTTGCTCACGAGCCACTGGTTGGGGATCACTGATCTAAAGGAGTAAATGACAAAAATCAACAGTACATTGCCATGGTAATGTAACGCTAATCTGGGCTATCCAGACCACATGTAGTTAAGTGTCCAGCTAGTTACATTAGACTCACACTTCAGGATTAGGGCCTTTGCTAAGTGGAAGATTCCCATAAATGTGTAGTGGACAGGTAAAAATTCAGACTACAAGGATAAGGCATAGGACAATGAGGCTGATTAAAAACACTTGTTTTATGGAGAGTTTTGGTCCTCATTCTTATTTCATCGCCTGTTTATCAGAAGCAATGACCTGGCCAACAGGTATCAGACTTATAAGTATAATTACAAGTGACTCCAGTAACATAACTACCCCCACCGAGCCTGCAACCGGGCTCCCCAACCCCCTCCAAAAGCAATTTTTGCAGCGTATTGATGCACATGCAATCAACCGATGGGCCCTGATGCAGTCGTACCTCCAGTAGTTCCGCCACTGAGTGACTTCCAATGCTTTAACACTGTTAAATGCATTTTTACATAGCTCCATGGAAAATGTTGCAACTATAACTTTTCAGAACATTCTTAGAACCCACAATTCTGTTCAGAAGATGAGAACATTTACATTTAGATGGGCTTGAGCTACTGTATAGTAAAATAGAAATGATTGGACACCAGGAGGTGTCGTTTATTGTTACAAGAACAATGACCCCAGGTTTACTTACATCAATTGAGGTATTAGCAGAGGTAACATCAGATGTTGGTAGAACAGGCAGATGACACAGCAGATGATACAGCATGAAGGGTGTGACTCCCAGAAGGCATTGCAGTCAAAGAGTACATCAATTCCCTCAAGCAGATACATCAATTCCCTCAAGCAGATATACTTCAAAGTGGTCTGGATCCCACCCAGTGGAGTAGTCAGGGAGAAGGAGTCTAAGTCTGACACCCTATCCAATGTGGTCCCTTCACTAAAGGCAATCAAGGAGCCTTGGGAAGCTACTCCCTGCTACTAAGGTTGCCACCCGGCCGGGATTTTACCAGCCTAGCCGGTAAAACACCTGCCAGGGCCAGGGGCGGTATTACAAATTTACCAGCAATGTAGCTGCCGGTAATTTGTAATACCATTTACAAAAGCTTTTGCCTGCCGGTGAAAACTTACATTTTCTTCGGCTTCGGCAATGTGGCTCGCCCCCTTTGAGGCACTACACCAGTGGCTCCGCCCCTTTTTGCATCACATCCCGTCGGCTCCGCCCTTTTTTGCATCACGGTTTTTTAAAAGGTGGCAAGCCTACCTGCTATTGATCCTCGATGGAGCACACAACTGCTCATTCTATATAATCTCTCTATCTTACTTTCCTACAGAGTCTATTACAGAACTATCCTGTTCTAGTTAAACCTCGTTCACAGAGTTCACTGGTCCCTGACTTACACACTAAACGTGCTGTCCCTTTAGGGCAATGGCTTTACAGGGCCTTGGTGTCCCCAGGCTAAATGGGAACAACCAGTCAATCAGGACACCAGCCGCCAAAGAGGAAGATCCACCCCTTTCCCAGCACTATATTGAAGTGTGGTAGGAAGTGGCCATTACATCTCTTGGCCAATAACACTGGTTATGCAAATATAACTAGATAATTGGGCTTTTGCCCAGCAACTAGGGAGAAAGGAGGAAGGGTAGGGATTTAAAGCTATAGGAGCATAAGTAAACATTACCATTGTCATGGTAAACAAAGTATAAAAAAACAAAGTAGCTATAAACTGTATATTTAGGTATGGATATATTACTGGGAGCTGTCATATTGCTTGTCTTCATATAAGGATTCAACTAAGACATCTACAAGCGGGTAGCCCACATGGGTGATATGCTGCTGTGAATTTTAATGAATGCCCAAGAAATTGTGATTTTTTTTATTTTTAAACACTGGCTTCCTTGGTGCTCTGTTTTTTTGCACAAAGTCTGAAGGAATTAGCTGCGTGGGATTGCGGTGGATGTGTAGCACACTGGAGCCAAGTTGCTGAAATGTACTTTTATCTACAGATATATAGCAGCACCTCTAGCTATCTATAGTCGCTATGTAGGAATCCTCAAGTGAAGCAAACAGTATGGCAGCATATATCAAACTAAAGTGGAATTCTCTCAACCACAGTATCTTCACAAAAACTTAAAAAAGAAAATAAACTTAGGCTCTGGGGCAGTGACACACATGCTCCTGCTGAAACAACCATTTTAGCAGCTGCAATGGAAATCTGGCATCCAGAGTAGACCCTGTTTGGGTTGTGCCACCTACTGATAACTAGGGTTGCCACCTGGCCAGTATTTTACTGGCCTGGCCAGTAAACATTACACAAACCACTGATGACTCCAATAAGTACAGGAAAGTGTCCAGATATCGATTAAACAAATAATAGCTATGACTATAGTCCTGTGAGGTCACTTGTTAGTTCCATTTTGTACCTATCCCATCACACTGCACACAGCAGAGGAATCTCATTCTTGCTAGAGTGTAGCTAATGTTACACTGTGCTGATCTTTACCGTCCCAGAGTCACTTGTTTGGGTGTTTTGTGTCTCGGTGTCACAGCAGATGAAGCTCATGCATTTCAATAAGGCATGCCACACACAAACTCTGTCCTGTGGCAGTACATTTTAGACCAGCCAAAATTTCGCTGTGCATGGAAAATTCTAAGAAAGTCCTATTCATAATTAAATGGAATACATGTGTTCAAATCTCATTGAACCATATAGGAAAAAAAACCACAAGGAAAAAGAAAAATGTGAAATTAGAACAAGTAACAAGACTCAGAACCACTGTACTCAAATAAAAAAGTAGTACAGACATGTGGCCACTTGGCACCCTATTACACTATGCTACAATGTTGGATTATGCTACTGTCTGCCTTTGTATTCACTGTGAAACAGTGCGTTGCCTTAATTGTCCTGATAGAAAGCCAGTGACTGAAAATCCATAGACCTTGATAGGAAATGTAGAACATGCAATGCTCCACCAGACTATCTAAAGACCAAAACACCATCAATAAAATATTTCTTGGCTACAAATGTTTTCTTTCTATAACTGTAGAGTAGCCTGAATGCCATTTGATCCCTCTTTAGCTTCCTGTGTATGAACGTAACCAATGTATTATTAAACACAGTTTATCTGTTATCTGCTGTGTAGGTGTGTGCCCTATACAACTTAAATGGCTACCCCTATGGCTACACAGCAGCTTATTAAAGGACAAGGAAAGTCTAAAATAGAATGAGGCTAGAAATGCTGTATTTTATATACTAAACACAAGCATGAACTTACTGCACCACAAAGCCTAATCAAACATATGATTTATGCTTTCAAAGTTGGCTACAAGGGGCTGTCATCTTGTAACTTTGTTAAACATCTTTGCCTGACCCTGACCCTGCACATGTTCAGTGTGGTCTGGGCTGCTTAGGGATCGTCATAAACAAAGCTGCTTGAATTTTGCATGGCTGGTAAGTAAGGCGGAGGTTCCCCCTGCTGTTCATAAGTATCATTGTTTCCCTGCTCAGCAGTTAGGGACCGTCTGACAATTCCTATCCACAGCAGTAAATGAAGGGAGAATTTCACTGCATACAGTCAGGTTTCTTATAAAAACGGTACACATTTTTTAATTAAAGTATATTGGAGATAGGTTTCTTTTTCATCAAAGAAAGTAAAAATTGGATTTTATTTTTTTGCCTTTCCTTGTCCTTTAACACAGAGTATATTTGAATTTCTGAAGCACACGCGTGTATACTAGTAAAAGTTAACAAGACATTAAAGACGTGGCGTTTTTAAAAAAAAGCTCCGCCAGGTGTAAATACCCATAAACTGCAGTACCACTGAAACTAATGGAAAACGCACTATGGCAATTCACACAGCCGAAATCGGCCACAGGATGCCAGTATTGGCGTTTTTCAGCAGAAACGCCAATACGTCAAGAAACTATGAAATCAATAGACTCTATGGGATCTGCACGTTTCAAACCACACTTTGCATAAATACGCAGCGTATTTTAAATATGGCGTCCAAATTCTCAATGAGAACAATGAGAACAATGAGAACAATGAGAAGTGCATGTTGGGAAAAGAAACCTACGTGCTGAAAAACACATGAAAAACGCATGTTGACTGTCGCTTGTGGTTTCAGTGACATATTTACGCCCAACGTTTCTTTTTTAAAAACGCAACGTAAAAACGCAATATCTGGCCTTGCCCTTAAATGGACAGAAACCTTTTAATTGTTTGCTATTGCTGCTTCTTTAAAGAGATACTGACATCAGAAAATAACCCTTTTTTATTATCGATCATAACATTGTCTTTGAATAATAATCTTTCCATAAAAGAGGGGGCTGCCATATTTGTGCAGCAGTAGTCCATTAGGATTAGAAAGAATTTCAGCGAAAAACGATCAACATGACCTATAGGTAGGGTTGCAACGTGTGTAAAAAATTTTTACCGGCCAGCGGGGGGCGGGAACTAAAGGGTCGGGGCCGCGATGCAAAAGGGGAGGCCACATCGGGGAGGGCAAGATATGGAAAAAAAGGTACGTTTCCACCCGAGGGCAAGGCCTTTTCTTAAAGGTATTACAAATTACTGGCAGCTACATTGCCGGTAAATTTGTAATACCAGTCCTCGCCCTGGCAGGTGTTTTACCGGCTAGGCCGGTAAAATACTGGCTGGGTGGTAACCCTTCGTAACTTTTAGGGGCAGATTTATCAAGGAAAAATTTGAATTTTGAGCTATTTTTGTGTACTTCGACTATCAAATAGGAAAACATTTGATTCGAATTTGAAAAAGCTCGATTCGAATTTAAAAAAAAATTAGATTCAAATTTGAAAAAATTAGATTTGAATTTGAAAAAAATTTGATTATTAGAATATGGAAATTTATTATGTCTCTTTAAAACTTCGACCATTCGCCATCTAAAACCTGCTGAATTTCTGTTTTAGCCTATGAGGGACCTCCTAGAACCTATTTCGAGTCAGTTGGTGGACATTGAGAAATCAAAGATTTTTAGGGCAAATACTTAGTTTCGAATTTGATTTGAATGCAATAAAACCTCAATACGAACAATTCGAATACAACCTATCCCCCCGAAGTTAAACACTTAGATTTTTTGAGTAGATTTCGTTTGGCCATTTTTTATTTGAATTTCGAAGTTATGGGAGTTAAAAAAAAAAAAACTCCCATTACTTCGAAATGCGACCCTTAATAAATCTGCCCCTTGATGTAGATTAATACCTTGAAAAGAAATCTTTTTGTGTCCGTATCACTTGATTATTTCTCAATTGCTTGGAGGCAGAAGTTTAAGGATAAAGGATTTTCATTTAGACTGGGAGAGGATGCTGAGGGTTGTAGTTCATGCACACATGAAAACATAAACCTAATTAACTAATAAATCAATAAGTCGAATCTGTGCCAGAAACATATCTACAAATACAATGAACTGCCCATGCCTTCTGCTAACAGGGTTTTACCAGAGGGAACTTGTACAGTTCTCTGGGATTATATCTCTTAGGGATATAATTATCAGAGTGAAAAAAGAGGAATCACTAAAATCCTAGACAAGTGAATAGAAAGCTATGGATTTCCTCTCTGCTGAACTGTGCTGAACTCTGTTTTCACCCTTTGATTAATGTCTTGAGATCTTAAATCTTCCAGTTCGTACAGCACATACAGCTAAGCAGCTGCCCAGGGACTTAAATACATATTTTGTGTTTGTTTAATCTGAATGAGCAAAGCAGATTAGATTCAAAGAGACATAATTCTTCCATTGCCCTTGGTTCTTACCTTGGCAGATGCCCCTGGTAAAGCTGCAGTCCTACTGGCACAGGTAATGAACTGGGTTCACAGAGGGAGCTCTGTCCAGGAGCTGAATCTCAGCTGCTTCTTCTGATCAGGTTGGCTGTGGGCTTGTCACTATTTATACGTTGTTAGCAGAGGAGAAGACACAACGTTTGATCATATCCTGGAAGTCAGTTTTCTTGGCAAAGTTCCTTTTTACTGACAAAAGAAAAAAAAAAGAGAGAGTGTCATCAAGTATCTCCTTTTCCAAGCACCAAGCAAGATAAGCATCAGCTCCTTCACTGCAGAGGGAGCTGGTACTAATTAAAAAAAAACACGAAGAGATAGTGCCCTGATAGGTTTTTCGTGCTGTTCTATGGGTAGCAGTATGTAGAGAAGTAATACAGGCAACTCACAGCAGCAGCAGCAGCAGCAGCAGCACCTCCCCTGCTCAATCCAACATGTGCACTTTGTCCCTGCAACTTCTTTCTGCTCTGACTGCTCAGCACTCTGACAAGGGAATGCTTTATATATGGAATGTGTAATCTTATCCTCAGACAGGGAAATGCAAAAATGTAGCTGCATTTAACCTACCACTAAAGGGACAGGATAGCTGGTTGCACAACAACTACTTTATAGCTACTATCCTGACAGTCTTAAAGGGAAAGTTCACCTTTACATTACCCTACCGTAACTTTTCCATTAAGTGTTCTTAATTAGAATTTTATTTTGAACTTTTCCAGCCTGCAGCGGAGTATACTCTCCACGGTCTGGGTCACTGAATCTTGCAACCAAAAATCATATTGACTTTGTGACTTTAGCTTGATTATTATTCTTATTTGTATTTAACTTCTCTTTATTTTCCATTTTGATATGAAACAGCTTAAAGGACAAGGAAAGGCAAAAAAATAAAATCCCATTTTTACTTTCTTTAATGAAAAAGAAACCTATCTCCAATATACTTTAGTTACAAAATGTCTACCGTTTTTATAAGAAACCTGACTGTATGCAGTGAAATTCTCCCTTCATTTACTGCTGTGGATAGGGATTGTCAGATGGTCCCTAACTGCTGAGCAGGGAAACAATCATATTTATGAGCAGCAGGGGGAGCCCCCGCCTTACTTACCAGCTATGCAGAATTCAAGTAGCTTTGTTTATGACGATCCCTAAGCAGCCCAGACCACACTGAGCATGTGCAGGGTCAGGAAAAGATGTTTAACAAAGTTACAAGATGACAGCCCCCTTTGGCCAACTTTGAAAGCATAAATCATTTGTTTGATTAGGCTTTGTGGTGCAGTAAGTTCATGCTTATATTTAGTATACAAAATACAGCATTTCTAGCCTTATTCTATTTTAGACTTTCCTTGTCCTTTAAGGGCAGAGACACACGGGAAGATTCGGGGGGAGATTTAGTCATCTGGCGACTAATCGCCTCTTCTTCGGGCAACTAATCTCCCTGAAAAGCCTAGAATCTAAATCGCCGGCAGGATGGTACTTGGAGCAATTTTTTTTCCGAAGTGGCCCAAAGTTTTCGCGTCAGGCAATTTTGGGTGACTTCAGAAAACAAAGAGCTCCGAGTGCCATCGCGCCGGCGATTTCGATTCTAGCAGGGGGCAAGGCTTTTCGGGGAGATTAGTCATCTGAAGAAGAGGCGATAAGTCACCGGGCGACTAAATCTCCCCAAATCTTCCCGTGTGTCTCTGCCCATAGGATTTCTAGGGTAATAAACCCTAGAAACCAGATAACAGAATTCCAAGCATGAGAGCTGCAGAGCCAAAAAGTAAATAATTCAAAAAGCACATAAAGTTAAACAATAGAATAAAACTTAGAATGCTGTTGTTGAAAAGTTTAAGTTAAAAACTAATTCCTTTAAAGTCTTATGCCAGTTTTGGTTTCCAGTTAGCATTGTATACATGCTTTCTATTTATTAGGAAATGTATAAGGTGCTATAAGCAGCTTCTGCCAGTGGCATCTTGAAGGCTACATAGTGATCTGCTTTCCTCCATCCCATATTATTCTACACAGCAAAATGTTACTCAACCTGTGGGGTCCTCTGCTCATATTAAAGCAGCCACCGACAACCAAAACTACAAAGAATCCTATGTTTTGGAATGTTTTGTTTTCCATGATTTGAAGGATATGTGTTGTAGTCATAATTCCCATATACTGTCATCCTTTCTCATGTTACAGCTGAACTGACAGCATCCTTCCCCTGCAGCTCAATCTGCTGCTAATGACTTGACTAAATGTAGGGGCTTGCCGGCTAATTAAAATGAAACAGGCTAGAATATTGCTGCGGGGAGAGCTTTGATTGCAATCATTTCAGTTGGGAGGGATTGTTTTCCCCCCTTAGGAACCAATTTCGAAAATTGGTTGACGTAAATATTTGTTACCTTCCTCTGAATTATCAAAATGTATATTTAGCAACGTTTATAAGTTAGTCTTTCCTTTCTACATAAATATTTAATGATCATGAATAATCACCAGTAGGTGGCAGCATCTGATTACAGCGGGTTTTAAGGTTGTAGGACTGTATAAATCCACACATTCTCTTGTGGAAGGTAATATTATCACTCACAGCCGCTCGTTTATTGTCTACACATACTAGTAAGTTCTATATACTGGAAGAGGCATTTCTGCCAGTGAGCCTATATTGAAATGTATTATTGTGGAGAATTTAAAGAAGCTGCAATATAAGAAATAGCACATAATATTATATTATATTTATAAATATATATATATATCTAGACGAGAAAAAATGCACATCTCAGAACTAATAAACATTTTTAGTTCATCTTTATTGTATGTGCCATAGTATGTGCCAAATAAAGATGAACTAAAAATGTTTATAAGTCCTGAGATGTGCGTTTTTTCTCGTCTATATATATATTTATAATTTATAATTATTTTAGAAAACATATCTTTATAAATACAGTAAACAAATCTCTTAGCATTTAATATTTAGAGAGAGAGAACTGAATAAGGGTCTGAACGCATTGTAAATGCAAATTAATTCAGAGAGGATGTTCATTTTAGACAGTAAGCTATGTCCTTATCCTTACTCTAGAATGCAAGCACTTATGATCAGATTCTCTAAAGTCAAAGGCTTTAATAACATACCAGCAACATTTTTCTAGTGCCACACTGGGGGTTGGAATTTGCCTGCTGATATATACAGACTGAAAACCAGCCCCTATGCAGACATTAGTCCATTCTCCTGCCTGAACCATTGGGCAGGCACATGTGCCTGTCTGGCATTAGCCTTACTAACACAATGCCACAGCAGCTGCAAGGGCAAAAAAGGTGTGGAGCTGTATTAAAAGGGGCACAGATAAGGCCTCATCCCAAAGCAAGATTTTATTGAGTCAGAGAGTCCAAAGAAGGGCAGCTAACCTGGTAAAAGATATGGAAAATCTTAGCTATGAGGAAAGACTGCAATCCAGTGTATGACACAGCACCACTCACGTGGAAATTTAGATTAAAAAGACTAATCTCGGCCATTTATCGATCTTGATAAAGGGCCGAGATTAGGCCTGAAACGTTGTATGTTCTGGATCAGAAGCTATATGTTCCAATAAAGGCTTTTTTAATCTAAATTTCCATGTGAGTGGTGCTGTGTCATACACTGGATTGCTATAATCAGAATGGAAAGTGGACCATGAGACACGGGCACCTGCAAACATTAAAGGCATACGTTGGTGAGTGCTGACTGAACTATAACATGAGGAAAGACTGGCCAAATTGGGGATGTTCACGCTGGAGAAGAGGCGTTTAAGGGATGATATGATAACTATGTATAAATAGATACGGGGATCATATGATAATCTCTCTAATGCTTTATTTACCAGTAGGTCCTTACAAACCATGTAACTATGTAACTGACACGAGGTCACCCATTCAGATTAGAAGAAAGGAGGCTCCAGCTATATATTCGAAAGGGGTTTTTTTACAGTGAGAGCTGTGAAGATGTGGAATTCTCTCCCTGAATCAGTCATACAGGCTGATACATTAGATAGCTTTAATAAGGGGTTGGATGGCTTTTTAGCAAGTGAGGAAATACAGGGTTATGGAAGATCACTCATAGTACAAGTTGATCCAGGGGCTAGTTTGATTGTCATCTTGGAGTCCGGAAGAAAGTTTTCCCCCCTTTAGATGTTTTGTTTTGCCTTCCTCTGGATTTCTAAATAGAATTGATGAACAGGTGTCTTTTTTCAACCTAACTTACTATGTTACCCGCCTTAATGTTACTTCCAGTGGCTTCAAAGTTCTCATTTTTTTAATTTCTGGTTTGAAAGCACATTTTGGAAGAATGAAGTCACCTTTTCATTGTTAAACAAAGGCCTGCGCAATAATATGTAATTCAATTTCATTAATACTGTTAATGGAAATCTGCAGAGATTTGTTGTACCACTTTGATGTTTTCATTATGTGTAAGTGTAAGTGAGCAGGGTTAGCTCAGAGCATTCTAATATTCTCTATTCCCATGTCAACTGGCACAATTATATGGGAGGGGGATGAAAATGAGACTTGTTGGACCTGCTGAGGTTTATGTGGGTGAGGCAGTTAATATGGCTTCTTGGTGTAAGGAGGGCAGATCATACCATGGGGGTGAGTAGAACAATCCATCTCAGAACAAATGCCTTTTTCACTGGGTTATATATAACCTGTCATAAATTTCTCTTGGGTTTATAATACCTACAAAATGAAAGTGTTGTGCTAAATCTGTGGTTTTAAGGGCAATTCTTTACATTGTGATTGTATATAAATGTTTTAGTTTCTACCACATTAATGATTATATCTGACTAAAGGGGTGGTTCACCTTTAAGTTTACTTTTAGTATGTTAGACAATGGCCAAGTTTAGACAACTTTTATACTGGTTATTTATTTTCTACAGTTTATAAATGTTTTGCCTTCTTCTTTTGACTCTTTCTAGCTTTCAAATGGGTCACTGACCCCATCTAAAAAATGAATGCTCTATAAGGTTTAAAATGTATTGTTATTCAGTCCCTCTTCTATTCACATTCCAGTTGCTTATTCAAATCAATGCCTGGTTGCTAGGCTAATTTGGACCCTAGCAACCAGATTGCTGAAACTGCAAACTGGGGTGCTGCTGAATAAAAAGCTAAATAACTCATAAACCACAAATAATACAAAATTAAAACCAATTGCAGATTGTTTCCGAATATCGCTCTATACATCATACTAAATGTTTATTCAAAGGTGACCAACCCCTTTAATATGTTTTAATAAATAAAATAAGTAGGGATTACTTTTTTTGCCTTGTTTCGCCGCAAAAATGACGCCCATAGACTTGAATGGAGTGGTGCGTCAAAAAAATTTTGCTGCGTGTCAAAAAATTTTTGTCGCCCACAGACTTTAATGGACGTCAGCGACATTTCACCGGTGGCGAATTTTTGGCGAAACAAAACTGGTCAAATTCGCCCATCCCTAGTAGAGATGCCCCGAATCCAGGATTTGATTCGGGATTCGGCCTTTTCCGGTAGGATTCGGCCAAATCCTTCTGCCCAGACGAACCGAATCCTAATTTGCATACGCAAGGGCGGGAAGGAAATTTCATGACTTTTTGTCATATGCAAATTCGGATTTGGTATTCAGTCGAATCTTTTGCGAAGGATTTGGAGGTTCGGCCAAATTCAAAATGGATGGATTTGTTGCATCTCTAAAAATAAGTCCCCAATCTATAATCTGTGTGGAATTATTTTATGCATGTTTTTTGCAGATGTGTACGGCCATGACACTGGAGGACATATTTACCTAGCACAGTGTCCCTCTGCTGCATTAGTGCTTGGACACCTACTATTTTGCTAACAGCCAGATAGGTAGCTTATCCAAGGGCCCTGCACAGTTGCATAGTCTGCACTTATAGTACAGTATGTCTGCCTAGATCCATGAAAGTTGCAATGCAATGGGATTTGAGCAAGGGAGAACAGTTATCCAAAGAAAGGCACTGATACTGTTTTAATCACACACATTTTATTCTGACACTACCACCTTCTGAATGAATTCCATCTCAGGGTTCCATTTTCTTTGTTTAGCTTGAGTACAGAGGGTTATGAAGGATATTAAGGTGTAAGATTAACAGTTGGTCTTACTCCATAAGATCCTGGGTGAGTATGAAATTGCAGGACTACCTTTGTGGCTGGATAGGTTCTCCCCATGCAGGGAAGGCACAGGGTTGCCAACTAGAGGTTTCATATCATTAAAGTAAGAACACAATCCAAGTGAATGTCTAATAGCATATGTTTCCATTTGTACATGTCAGAAACTCTTACTAGGTGATATAGTAAGTCAACCCAGCAGTCAGCCCAGCTATGGGTCTGAAAGAATAATAGCTATTGAGATGCATTGTAGTGTAGAATAAGTTTTGGAAACCTCTAGCACAGTCGTGCCAATAATATTTATTGGAAATGTTTGGGCAAAAGCATCATACATACTGCTGGAATACAAGATGGTTTACTATCCTAAATTCATTACGGGTTCACATCCTAATAAAATGTAACGTATGATGCAATGATCCTGACTTGACAGCCCACATGGTCTTGTCTCTGCAGAAACATAAAACTGAATGGAGGAAGATCAGTTATTGACTAGTAAGGCCAAAAAGCAAAGTTAACTCATTAGAGGTTTGATATCCATAAGCAAATATAATTTGTCTAAAGATGAATTTAATGTGCTTGGTCTTCTTTGAAGATATGTTTGACCAACACATTCTACATAAAATTATGTAAAATACAAAGGTTCATGAGCTGTACATTTTCTTTATATCTGCTATAAATATCTAAGTTTTTAAGGTGGTGCATACAGTAATTGATGGAGCACAAGCATGCCTTGCCCCATTGCTTTATCTGATCAGACTGTTCTTAAAAGACTACATGGTTAACAGAACCCATAGTACCATAGAAGTCAAGAGTGTTTGGTTTCATTTTTTCCCTATTTTCCAAGTACACATTATAATATGTTGGCTCTTACTCATTTTTTCTGAATGAAATATTGCTGTAAATAAAACTGCCCATCGACCAATTGTTGTAAATTATGACGTCTCTTATCCCCCTGCTCTTTCCTTAGACCATTACTTCATATTTTTCCATTTATGGAGCATAATATGGAAGATAACCTATATTTATAAATGGGAATTACTTTCCTGGTAACCAATGTCCAAACTTGAAATACCAGAGAGGTCTAGGTCTTGAACAGTTTAATGTGTTTTTCTGTCCTCCGGAACTCATGTAAATGAAAATTAAATCAAGGTTCTAATTATAGTAAAGGAGTTTGAAATAAATGAATATATAACCAATAAAACAAATCAAATCTACACTACCAACAAAGAGAACCTCCAGGGTGCAAAAACTCTGGAATGTGAAATAATCCAGTTTGTTACAAATATGATATACATGATGTTCTTTACCTAAAATAGCTTGCTGTAGTGGGGCATATGCTTGTACATATACAACTGCAATTATCTTCAAAAACATACAGTCCCAACAAAATCTCTAATTTTACTGAACTACAAGTCCTATACTGATCATTGCATTTCAAAGCAATGAAACGTAGTTTTTGTTTTAATGTTTATGTTGAAGAAGAAAAAAAATATGCTGGTTGCAAAAATATTTGCCTGTACATTTTGTACTAACACCTTTACAGAAAAAACATCAAGTCTTTGAGATAAGAATGTGACAGCTTTGACCACATTCCTTCCTGCGTGCTTGGTCCCCCCCTCCCATTTGCACAAGAGCAGGTTTCCAGTTATTGGGATTGGAGCACTGGGGATTTGACACATAGGCGTTTTAAAGAGATATCAAATCTCCTGCTTCAGAATAAATTAGGATGTAGCTGGGCGACATGTCGACCTTCCCACAAATGCAAGCCTGTCCAGAAACATTTATTTATTCATTCTCTATGCTTGATCCATGTACAAGGCTGTGCCATCCCCTAACTAGCAATATAGGTACATTTTCTATAAATACATACTGAAGTTGTTTTATATAAGTAGAGTTCTGCCCAGCCCCTCCTGGGCCCACCAGCAGTTGTAGGGCCATCTTCCAATAGTCACTGACTGCTGCAGCACAGATGCTCCAGCCCTGATAAATGAAAGTTAGAAATATAATAGTTGGTACAAAAGTTAGAAAGTAAGTTTTAATGCACATTCCAATATATCAGTATTTACAAATATCAAATTAGATTATGCCACATTTGGTTTATTCTATATACAAAGGATTTATCTGGATGAGTGTTGCCCAACTTTTCCTTTTCCTATAGTGGGTTGATTAGTTCCTATAGTACATGTAAGAAAGATTATGATAAATTGAAGATATCATGCAAAAAAGATGAGTGGAGCCCTTGAGCATTCGGAGAGCCATAAAAATAATTTGCAGGACCTTCAGTTCGACTGTTATGACAGCACAGATGAAAGACCATAATAGAAACCAGCAAAATAGTTTGGCCAATCAGTGGCATAACTATCAGGGCGTGCAACTTTACCCAGGCCCTTACACCCCGATGCCTGACAGAGATGAAACTGCAGCTTGGAGGACTGATGGACATACACGCACCTGGGAGGGTAAAGGGTGCTTGTCCAGAGGAAGGGGAGCCAGGGAGAGCCTATATTGCACCTGGTCCAGGGGCAACCCCATATATATATGGACTAGTGTTAGTTAGGGGCAATACGTAATGTTGTCAATGTCAAAGTGAACTATGAATTTAGCCAGATGATGACTTATGTTTTTGGCTAAATTTATTATGTGGATGATGATGCACATGGAATAAGGGCATAATTAATTACAATCCTTATGAATTCATGCATTAAATTGTATTCTCATGTTAAAGATATATGATGATAAGATATAATGATAATCATCTTTTTTCCCCCATAAAGTTTGGGTGTTTAAAGTGCAGTGCATATGGAATGAGCAATACAAACTGCTATCAAAGGGGACCAGTCACCCAAAAAAATTATTCAAAATCCTATTTTATCACATTAGTCCAGCAAAATGAACTTTAATTACACTATATAAATTATTTGAATCTTGTTTCCTTCAGTCTGGGAATTCATAATTATAGCAAGCAGGCAGGAGCCATTTTGTGGACACTGTTATTAAGGCAAGCCTTGTATCATCTCAGAATCTTGTTTGTGCACCAGAATGGGGGACCCGATGTCCATCACAATGCACTGGCTACACAATTAAATAGTGAAGAGAACGGGGAAATGTGGGGAGAGCAGTGACATCTAGTAAGTGCTGAATGTGAAGTGAAAGTAATTGTCTGGCCCATGGCATGGAGGAGGGACAGACAATATATTTGATTGACAGCTGAGATTTTTAAATGAGCTTACAACAGCTATGGATGCTTTAATAAAAAATAGAAGTTGGATTTCAATTTTAATTTGAAAAGGACTTTTATTATACAGATTTTTGTGTCTGGGTGACAGGTCCACTTTAAGGGATCTAGCCAGGGATATAGTCCCTACCTCAAAAAAAAAAAGAGAGGAAGACAGAACTTCAATTCTCAGTAATTGCTCCTAATCACACACAGACAGATTTGTTCTGCTCAAGGTAGCTGGAAGTAGACAACTTGTCCAAAAACAAAGAGTGATTACAAATACAATAGAGTGATAAACGCTATTAACCTTTCATAAAGACAACAGAAAAACATTTGAAATCACTGGTTTTTGTTTTGTGAGAATTTTAAAGCTGTACAATGGTCCAAACTATTTTTTGTTCCTAAAAGATAAACAGTAACACCAAAATGTTAGTGTTTTATATGCAATTGTAATATAATATACAATAACGTTGCACTGGATCACTTGTGTTTTTGCTTCCGAAACACTACTATAGTTTATATAAATAAGCCAAAGACTAGCCTAAAGTTCAGAGAGCCTAAGGGAAGTGCCTACCCCAACACGACCCCCACCCTTACCAAGGCATGCATAGAAGTCACAGATGGAGAAAAGCGTTCCCACTTCTTACAAGTGCACTGAAAGCATCAGATTGTAAGCTCTTGCAAGTAGAGTCCTCTGATGGGCAGGTGAGGCACCACTTGTCCGGACCCTTTTTCCAGCCGACAGCTGTAGGAGCCAATGGAGAAAAATATGTTTATAAAGCTTTTGGGAGCTCCTTAATCTGTAATTCAATTCATATTGAGTGCTCCCAACAGCTTTATGAACATATTTTTTCTCTATCATCACCAGCAGCACTCAATGGCTGCTAGACGGTAGGGCAATTTCCTACTTTCCTTCAGCCAGTAGTGATGAGCAAATATATTGAGTTTACAAGACATACAGTAAATGGGTACAAGGTCAACCTTGAAGTTGTTTCCAATCTCCTGTCATACAGTGCAACATGCGTAAACTTGCTTCTTTCGAATAAATATCATGTCGAAGGTTACCAGCCCCCTCCTTCTAAAACCGAACAGATAAAAGGCATATTTCCTAACTAGAAGACCGTTGCACGCAGCAGACAGGACTTGCTTATCATCAGTTATGCTAAATCCTTCCAAATTCATTTCTGTTTAATCATACATTGTGCGTGTCTGGTTTTTAATACATGATCCGATAACTTCAGACATGCTAAGAACTTGAAATATCAGGTGGAAAAGAGCACTTCTGGAATGTTTATTCTAGGCCTGACAGATTTACGTTTGGCTCTCTTTTGGCTTGCAATACATCTTTAATTTTTGAAGAAGTCTAGTTCTTCTATCTATTGAGAACCAGAGTAGACACATGGAGGAACTATAGGCCTTAGTTTTTTGCCATTAACCCAACAAGACTCACATGGGACAGCTCCAAAGCATAAGTAGGAAGATTCTAGTTTCATCAGCACAGAGAAATATGGGAGTGCAATGTTGGGGGACAAGGGGAAACACCCTCATATCTGATGAAGGCTATGTTTTAGTAGGGTTTGTTTACACATCTTTGGTTTAACTGCAAATTGAATAGGAGTGTTTTGGACATACAGTGACCAATAATTTATGCTGAAGTCAGTCAAACCCATATATTTAGGCTGCAGTATTTTGCCCATCTGGACCTGATTTAGCTCTAAATCCTTAGTTTTTCCGTGTGCTCAGATGCAAGCAAATGTTTCACAGAACAAGAACTTGTCGTGTCTAGTTTGTAATATTACAAGAGATTGGGAAATACATCTATTTCAACATGCTGCTCACAGTTATTTGGGCAATTTGCATTTCTTAAGTAATACTGGGGAGGCATTTATATATGTCTTAAAAAGGCATTCAATGAGAGTTCTTGTGATACGGGATCCTCCCCTTGATAGTAACTAAACACAACTATTACTCTATACCTTGGTAAAAAGTTGGAAATGGATGACTAATACAATTTATTCTTCAAACCTAAATATTTAAGTCAATTGATTAATTATAAACATGTTAATGATGTGATATAATTATCTATTGTATGGTGTAAAGCATACATACATACATACTATATTCTGAGCAACCTTTAGAAAAATGGCCTACGGTACATACTTTACTATGATATCAAAATTTTACCAACACCTCTTAAAGTCATTAAATAAAGCGATGCCAAAATTACAGTACACTGAAGTGTATCCAAATTAGGCTCCATCAAAACCTTTGAGAACCTGCTATCAACTGTCTATATCCCTGCTTTTGATAAACTGAACCTTTCATCTACAAAAGACTGGCTCTCCCCAGGGAACGGAGTACTTCATAAAAGAAATATTTCCAGATAAATCAAGCACACATATCTTTAATAGCACTCTACAATGGAATCCCTAATGTCACAAAATGAGCCAAGCTGGGAAGATGTCTTACGTTTCCCAGAGTCGGTCACTTGAACAGTCAAGATTACTGGGGGTTATGTAGTTTATCAAGAATACTTGCTTTCTGCAAGCACATACATTTGAAATGCATTGGAAGTTTGGTTATTACTCACAAATAAATCCTTCTCTCTGACTCCTGTAGAAGCAGCACAGGTTCAGTCAAAAGGCACACACATATAAGAAAGGACAAGTGGGTGGTATTCCCTCTATTGATTCTTCCACAAAAGAATTTATCAGTAAGGGAATACAAGCAGATCATCCTTCAGCAATATAGATACCAAAGGGTGAGTCTGGTTTAAGTGGAGGTCACAGACCACATATAGAGAAGGCAGCGAATGGGCCACCAAAGGTAGAATTGCTGATAGGTGGACTTATACAATTACAATTTTGTTCAGAATAATAGCAGTCTGACATTTCTACATGACAAATACTCTATTACACCTTCTAGTAAACTAATAGAAAATCAACAGAACCAACAGTCACGACATGCATGCTGCTGATTCTGTGTAACTGAATCATTAATTGGGGCTTGTTCCAAATAATAGCAGTGTGGAGTTCAATTAGTGAGGTCATTCATTCTGTGAAAAAGCAGGTTTCAATTACGACCATTATTTTAGGAAGGAAGGCAGCAAATGTTGTGCATGCTGGTTATAGTGCATTTCTCGCTGAAATTTTGAGTAAAATGGGTCAGAATGTTCAGAAGAACAGCATACTTTAATTAAAAAGTTGATTGGAGGGGAAAACATATAAAGAAGTGCAGAAAATAGGCTGCATAGCTAAAATGATCTCAAATGCTTTAAAATCGCAACCAAAACCTGAAAGAAGTGGAAAACTACCTAACGAATATATAGAAGAATAGCCAAAATGGCAGACTCAATAATCTGCTCCAGAAAGATCAAAGAAGATGTAAAGTTACCTGTGATTACTGTTACAATTAGAAGATGTCTATGTGAAGCCAAGTTATTGGCAAGAAGCCCCCCAGCTAAGTCCCCCCCATTGTTGGAAAAAAAGGCGTGCTGAAGAGGTTACAATGTGCCAAAGAACACATTAACTGGCCTAAAGAAAAATTAAGCAATATTTTGTTGACTGATGAAAGCAAGATTGTTCTTTTTGGGTCTAGAGGCCACAGAGAGTTTGTCAGACGACCCCCAAACACTGAATTTCTTGCCGATAGCTTGACTTCAATTACAACAGATGTCTTCTAATTTTACAGTACTCACAGGTAACTTTAAACTTCCTTGATCTTCCTGGAGCAAATTGTTGGCTCAATCTTTGCCATTTGGCTATTCTTCTATCCATTTGAATGGTAGATTTCCGTTTTATTCAGTCTTTTGGGCTTAGGTTGCAATTTTAAAGGAGAAGTAAACCCTAAAAATCAATATGGTTATAAATGACGTATTTTATATAATGAACTTATTATACCAGCCTAAAGTTTCAGTTTCTCAATAGCAGCAATGATCCAGGACTTTAAACCTGTCACAGGGGGTCACCATCTTGGAAAGTGTCTGTGACACACACTTGCAGTGGGCTCTGAGAAGCGAAGCTTAGGGGTTGTGGCAAATAGAAAATGGTTTGTCTGTAATATAAGATGATGCTACAAGGCTGATTATTAACTTCTGATGCTACTTGCACTGGCTTCTGTGCTGCCATGAAGTCATTATCAGTATTAATTACTAATCAGCCCTATATTGTGACATTTCTATTCTATGTGTACTGTATATTGTAAGTGGGTCCCTAAGCCCAGTAAGTGACAGCAGCACAGAGCATGTGCAGTGAATCTGCAGAAAAGAAGATGGGGAGCTACTGGGGCATCTTTGGAGACACAGATCTTCCCTACTAAAGGGTCATGGTTGCCTTAGGCTGGTAGAGAAGCCCAAAAAATAATGGACAACAGTTCTAGGCTACTTCTTTTGTTAAGCTTTAGTTCTCCTTTGAAGCATTTGTGATTATTTTAGCTGATCAGCCTATCATTTTCTGCACTTCACTTTATGTTTTCCCCTTTCCAATCAACTTTTTTAATGAAAGCGGGTATTCTGAACAATATCTGGAAGGCCCCATTTTGCTTTTCTCAGAGAGTAATGCACTATAACCAGCATGCACAACGTTCGCTGCACTTCTTCCTTAAATAAGGGCTGTAATGGACATCTGGTTTTTCACAGAATGAATGAACCCCATACTGCTATTATTTGGAACAAGCTATTGTTTTGAACACTGCTTTGATTTGGAACAAGCCTCAATTAAACAAAATCAGCAGCATGCATGTCACGACTGTTGGTTTTCTTATATTCTACTACCCCTACTAGTGATTGATCAGGTTAGGGATGTCGGTTATTATTCTGAACACAACTGTATGGAGGTCAATGTATACTCCCAATTCAGCTTTCAATCTCACTCATCCAGTAATAAGCTTCTATTTGCTTGTAGCTATGGAAGTTTATTTTAGATCTGTGAGGTCTCCCTCATCAAATGATAGTTCTTTTAGGATGGCTCAGCCTAAATTTCTCTAGAGGGCTTGAATGTTCAGCATCTCTATAGTAGTAATGCTGTAAGTCCTTCAAGGTTGTCACAGGAGCTCCTCATTTTGGATTTTTGTTAGGAGTGTCAAATTAGTTACACACACATATTCAGTGTGCTATGAGCAGCTATTGGGAATTAAAGCTTATCAGTTGCTACAAATCAAGCAGAAAATGAGGTTTGCTGTCATATATGCTGATGCTATATAGGATTGGTTAATACATTCTAATGCTAACTGCACTGGTTTCAGAGCTGCCATGTACTAATAACATCAATTACTAATCACCTTATATCATGACATTTATATTCTAGTTATATGGAAAAGTTTGGGAACAACTCTCCTGCATAATAATTGACTCCACTTTTAACAAAAAAAAGATAACCGTGGTATGTCTTTCATTTTCCCAGGAACATCTGAGTACTGGGTGTTTTCTAAACAAAGATTTTTAGTGCAGCAGTATTCAGTTGTATGAAATTAAATCAAATGTGAAAAACTGGCTGTGCAAAAATGTGGGTACCCTTGTAATTTTGCTAATTTCAATACTTGGAACTGCTTAATACTGATAACTGGCAAACCACATTGGTTGGATTAGCTTGTTAAGCCTTGAACTTCATAGGTGTGTGTCCATTCATGAGAAAAGGTATTTAAGGTGACCAATTGCAAGTTTTGCTTCTATTTGACTCTCCTCTGAAGAGTGACAGCATGGGACCCTCAAAGCAACTCTCAAAAGATCTGAAAACAAAGATTGTTCAGTATCATGGTTTAGGGGAAGGCTACAAAAGCTATCTCAGAGGTTTAAACTATCCGTTTCAACTGACAGTTTAAACCTCAGATAGAGGTTTAAACTGTCAGTCGATAGTCCATGCCAATCTTCAGACCTGCAACTAACCATTCAGATTAATATAAAGTAGTCAGACACATAAATGACAATCTCCCATTGATATCGTCAGATACTGTACATCTATTTGGTTATGCTTAATGCAAGGGGGGTCACTGCACAGAACACTATTAATCTACTTCGACAAAACAAAATGCTGATAAATACATTACAGACTGGATAGAACACACTAGACTTAAGAAGAATCATTTTTAACCAACTGTGATTTTTATTGATGGGTGACAACTTTATACTCCTAAATATCACTAAACTGTGTACAATTAGGATTGCAACATTAGAGGAGTGCAAGACAGCAAACTTAAACAAAGCAGACCTATAGTATTATCAATCTCCATTGTTTAGCCCACAGCACTGTCATTTTGTTTTCTGGATCTGGCGTACACCGAAGGATAACGGCAATTTGAATTTAAAAGCAGTAAAGTTACAAATCACCCATCTATAATTCCTAACATTTCAAAATCATTTCATTTGCTTTTAAAGCCTTCTGCAGTAGGTGCGATATGCTAATGTGTTCAGAGTCTTAATCCAGCAGCAGAGGTTAAAACAAATCACAATTAAACAACAGCGTTATTGTAATTATTCCTATGAGGCTTCCAGCAACATTGAATAAGCCTTTATTATTTTTGTTAAGCAAGAAACCCTTCAGAAAGTTGCAGGCTTTATTGTCTTTATTTATTTTTTTTTAATCAATGATCTGAAAAGCTGGGGGTGCAGGGGGCTGCAAAGAGAATGGCTAGTAGGAAAGAAGTGAAATCTGAAGCAAAGTGATTTTTTTTTCACCAAAATTTACAGTAGATGCTGGTGCAATAGATCTTTGTCTAGGCCAGATGATGTGAAGACAGCCTAGACCAAAAATAAAGGAATGGGGGGAGGGGGAATGTGATTGACATCACATTCCCATACTGATTGCCCAAATGAGTTATTTTGGAAACTATGAGGCAGTCAAAAGCTAAAAAGCATTTATGTAAAATATTTTTATATAATAGACCTACATCAGATTTTCTTGAACATTAGCCCAGCCTCTGCATTTCATTCCATATGGCCCTTCTACTGCCATTACAGCACAAAGCAGAGCAATGCTACGCAGTTATCCCTAAAAATGAGGGATTATCTCATTAGCAGTAACAAATACTTCCTTAGACTGAATTAGTTATTCATATAAATGATTAAAGCTTTGCTTAACCTCACGACAGAAGGCAAAGCAGCAGGGTTAGCTGCACAGGCCAGTCTGTTATGCCATGGGCTAGCAAAGCAATTTTGGTCTAAAGTTACCCACCTATTCTAAAATTTAAGGTAAAGAAGTGGGAGGAAAAACAAAGAGGGAAATGGTACACATGAAAAAGAGCACAGGATAAAAAGGGGAAGTGAAAATGTGAGTTTTGTTCTATGAAGCAGGTAATTGCGCAGATGAGCGCACACACACACAGCATGGAGAGCGCTTCACAGCAGATCTACGCGGCGGTAATACAGGAGGTAGGCTGTACGCTCCACAGTCTGTTTCACCACCTGGTACTGGTTTATCACTTTGACAGTCTGGTCATCTATACGTAACCAGCCATTAAGACCAATCTGGAAGACATCTGTAGTGTAATGGCCGCCAGTTGCACTGTTTCCGTGGTGATAAACAACTGCAAAAAGAATTAAAATGGATTAATTTTATTAATGGTATGGTTTACAGGTTTTTTTAACCACATACTTGAGTTAATATGAATTTACTTCATTTGCACAGCAATGTTTGACGACACAGCAATAAAGACTACAGCCTGTAATCTCCAGTAGAAAGTAGAGACTGTAATCTGTAATTACTAAATCAAAGGCAAGATGCCCCTGCATCTCCATGATTTCTCCTCTCCACCCAATTACTATTTTCTCTCACCCTGATCTCAATTATAAGGCATTACAGCCGCTGCTGTAGAGGCTCAGTCAATGATCTCTACCTTCTTTATAATAATAACAAAGATAAGAAAATGTGGTTGGGAAGGTGTTACGGTCCCCATAGACGCGACGATTCTTCTTGCCGAACGACCGATTTTAGAGAAGCCCGACCGATCCTTCGAAATTATCGTGCGGTTAGTGGTATTCGAACGATCGTACATCTTACGATATTTAGGCCGACATCTGTCAGGAAATTGATCGGCCAGGTCAAAAAATCTTTGTCGGTCCCAGTGCAATCTCTCTATGTTTGCAGGGCCAAGCAGGCAGCTCCCCTTTGTTTTCCTGGTAAATTGGTCTTTTTAGTTGATGGTAGATTCGTACGATCGTTCTAAGAAGATCGTGGTCTCACGATCAGGATCTGATGTTTTAAAAATCTCAACATCTATGGCCAGCTTTACACTTACTGTTTAGCAAGGAACACTGCAGCTAATCAAAGAAGGCTGCTTATTTGAACAGAATGGTAGCACGTAAGAAATAATTTAATTTCCTTAATTTAATTTCCTTAAGGACAAGAAGAGCCATACTGGTAAGTAGAAGATTTTCTTAAAGGGGTTATTCACAGTCACTTTTTTCAGTTCAGTTAGTTTCAGACAGTTCACCAAAAATAATAATAATTTTTCCAATTACTTTTGATTTTCTATGTGTGACTGTTTTTCTAATATTGAATTGTAAAGTGTAATTTTTCACCTTCTATAGCAGCTCCGGGGGGGGGGGGTCGTCGACCTTGTAAACTGTTCAAAATGGATACATTTAGTTGATACATTTCTTATCTTTGTCCCTGCTGAGCAGAATCTCTGGGTTTCATTACAGGCAGCAGTTAGAACTGATACAATAGTTGTTAATATTCCCACAGATACAGCTGAGAGATGTATCAACTAAATGTTGCAAAATTGTAAAAATTGCACCTGAATTACTGAGCTGCCAGACTCAAACACCAGAGACAGGGACATTAAACTTAGATTTTGAAAAAACGATAAATATAAATGGAAAGTGATTAAAAAAAAAAATCTATTTTTGGGGAACAATCTGAAAACAATTGAACTGAAAAAGGTGCTTGGAAGGTGAACAACCCCTTTACAATATTCCGTTTTTACATGAGAAATGCAAGTCCCCTTCTGTTGGCATTTTCACACAATTCTCACTTCATTTGTGCAATTTTAAACAAGAGAAAAAAAAAACAGGACTGTTAAAATACCACTAACCTCTGCATGGCTTGAACATGCCATAATCATAAGGGCTGAATGATTTAAAAATGATGTTCATTAATATTCAGTTTTCAACCAAAAAGGAAGTTATATTCACCTGCAAAGAGCCTGTAGGTTCTTTGGCCTTTGAATATCTTGCTCTTAACTCCTGGAGAAAGCAGATCTATAAGAAAAAGTGGTGAGCTTTAGACCATATTAAATTATTCAATATTCTAATTACCCGTAACCCATCAATTGTGAAATGTTTTTTTAGATTTAAGACGACAGAACTAACTGGAAAGCATTAGAAAAATTATTTTGGTCCTGCTGTTTCTTTCATAGAATTTTAACATTTATTTAAAGTAGATCCGATGCTCGCAAACAAATGTTAATGCCAGTCACATAGTTGGGTTGAAAGGAATACTGTCATGGGACACTGCAGCTAATCAAAGAAGCATCATGGCTGCTTATTTGAACAAAATGGTAGCATGTAAAAAATAATTTAATTTCCTTAAAGGGATCCTGTCATCGGAAAACATGTTTTTTTTTTCAAAATGAATCAGTTAATAGTGCTGCTCCAGCAGAATTCTGCACTGAAATCCATTTCTCAAAAGAGCAAACAGATTTTTTTATATTCAATTTTGAAATCTGACATGGGGCTAGACATTTTGTCAATTTCCCAGCTGCCCCTGGTCATGTGACTTGTGCTTGCACTTTAGGAGAGAAATGCTTTCTGGCAGGCTGCTGTTTTTCCTTCTCAATGTAACTGAATGTGTCTCAGTGAGACATGGGTTTTTACTATTGAGTGTTGTTCTTAGATCTACCAGGCAGCTGTTATCTTGTGTTAGGGAGCGGTTATCTGGTTACCTTCCCATTGTTCTTTTGTTTGGCTGCTGGGGGGGGAAAAGGGAGGGGGGTGATATCACTCCAACTTGCAGTACAGCAGTAAAGAGTGATTGAAGTTTATCAGAGTACAAGTCACATGACTGGGGCAGCTGGGACATTGACAAAATGTCTAGCCCCATGTCAGATTTCAAAATTGAATATAAAAAAATCTGTTTGCTCTTTTGAGAAATGGATTTCAGTGCAGAATTCTGCTGGAGCAGCACTATTAACTGGTTCATTTTGAATTTTTTTTTCCCCATGACAGTATCCCTTTAAGGACATAAACACAATGTTTCTCACATTTTCAATTTGTATCTGGTAATCCAGCACATACAAGTTTTGCTTCTTGGCAGATCTATTTAATAGGGCTATTCTATAGTACTGTAGGGTCAGTAATTAGCATTTAAGTCTGCTTAAGGTTTCTTACAGACTAGCGTTTTTACCTGCGCTCCCCTGCGTTCTGGTTTCATGCATTGAGCCGAAGGAGTAGCCACACTGAATTCTTTTCAATGGAGCTGAATTCTTTCCAATGGAGCATGCGTCTGTGTGAGTACAGCCACATTGAAAAGAATTCAGTGTGCCTACGCCTGCGCTCCCCTGTGGCTGAACGCATGAAACGGGAGCGCAGGCAAAAAAACTCCCTGTTTTGCACTAAATTACTGTACTCTACAAAGCTTGTCTATTATTTGCTTTTTAAAATGAGGGCCCTCAAACCCCCATTTGAAACAATGGCAGCAACCATGGCTACATAGGGGCTTCCTTATAATAAATATATATGAGCATCTGAAGCAATACCACAATTTGTTCTAGTACATTATAATTAAATGCGTACAAACCCCATTTCCCTTTTTGGTATTGCAAGTCCTTGTAAATTAGACATTCTTGGCAGACTGCCCCACAGTAAGAAACTGTCCTAGAGAGATTAGATGTGGAAAGACCCAGACATACTAAAAGGCATAGCGTTTTGTTATGTGATCCCAAAATTTCCGAGTCTGTTTGAGTAACATCTTTAAATGATACCTTCATTGTAGCTACATGGCAGAAGGTAGCGCAAAGCAACATGATTCAAAGTAATGCAAAACAATCAGCCCCAGAGAATAGTGTTTCAGAGAAACATTTCCTAACTATTCAAAAATGGAGAAGGAAAAAACTAAATCGCCTCCTATTTGAAATTCTAAGATGTTTACTAAAACCACCAACGTGCCTTGCCTGGCAAAACCAAGGCACAAAAAAAAAAATGCATTTTGGCTTTAGCAAGTCGTCAAAGCAAATAAAAAGGGGACTTGAGTGCAAAGTTACAAAGTTAACAACCTGATAGAGACAGCTGGTCGGGCAGGTGTCCCATCCTTTACTTCCTGTTTATTTCAGGTTCTTTTTCAACTTCAATTTTAATGTTTGAATTACCTTTTTAAATGTTATGCTGACATAATGCATGCTAACACGATATAATATATACCCGTATGCTTGAACCATTATAATGTTAATTCAATAAATAGTTTAAACTAAGAAAAAAACTTTAGAAAAAAAAAAAAAAAAAACAAGAACTCAGAGCATATTTTCACTTAAAGGAAAACTATACCCCCAAAATGAACACTTAAGCAACAGATAGTTTACATCATATTAAGTGGCATATTAAAGAATCTTACCAAACTGGTCTATATATTTAAGTAAATATTGTCCTTTTAAATCTCTTGCCTTGAACCACCATTTTGTGATGGTCTGTGTGCTGCCTCAGAGATCACCTGACCAGAAATACTACAACTCTAACAGGAAGAAGTGTGGAAGCAAAAGACACAACTCTGTCTGTTAATTGGCTCATGTGACCTAACAAGTATGGTTTGTTGGTGTGCACTGTGAATCGTGTGATCCCAGGGGGCAGCCCGTATTTTTTAAAATGGCACATACTACTTGAAAAGTATATTATAATGAAAATGGCTTATTTACAAGAAACAGGGATTTACATATGAGATGTTTTATGCAATATCTTTTTATAGAGACCTACATTGTTTGGGGAGTATAGTTTTCCTTTAACATCATGCAATGCCTATTCATTATGTAGAAGTATATGTATAACGAACCAGAACCATCATATATATACTTTAGTAGCACAGCATCACCTAGTGTTTAAAAGATAAAGCGTTTTTTTTTTTGTTTGTTTTTTTAAGAGCTGAACCAAAGTGAGCGTTGAAGCGAGTATTTGCACCAATCCCATTTAGCCTCCCTGTTCTGGGCACTCTGAACACTAGAATGACTAAGGTATAATGGCATATTAGACTAAAATAATGCAAAGTGGGATTCAATGTAAATATTTTGCTCTATGGGGAAATGTCTGAGCAGAAAAAAGCAACCCAAACTCACGGAAGTATACACAGAAAAGAAAGTTCTGTGCACCTGCATCTGTTCCGTTTCTTTTCTATTGTTGCCTCTGAATGTAATATGCATAGAACTGGTTGATTATATCGTGAAATGAGCTCATCAACAACCTACCTTTACTAATTTCCAGATCCACTGGGTACTCTATGTTCTTGATAAGTTTCTGACATCCTCCGGTTTTCTCAAACACAAACCGTTTGAGGTGCAACACTAGCACAGGTGGGAGTTCTTCCAAGGTGACTCTTCGACAGATCTCCACCTAGAGGAATGTGAAAAAAAAATCAGATCTGTGGAGGATCTTTTAACTTAAAGGGATACTGTCATGGGAAATTTCTTTTTTTTTCAAAATGAATCAGTTAATAGTGCTGCTCCAGCAGAATTCTGCACTGAAATCCATTTCTCAAAAGAGCAAACAGAATTTTTTATATTCAATTTTGAAATCGGACATGGGGCTAGACATATTGTGAATTTCCCAGCTGCCCCAGTCATGTGACTTGTGCTCTGATAAACTTCAATCACTCTTTACTGCAAGTTGGAGTGATATCACCCACCTCTCTTCCCCCCCCCCAGCAGCCAAACAAAAGAACAATGGGAAGGTAACCAGATAACAGCTCCCTAACACAAGATAACAGCTGCCTGGTAGATCTAAGAAAAACACTGAATAGTAAAAACCCATGTCTCACTGAGACACATTCAGTTACATTGAGAAGGAAAAACAGCAGCCTGCCAGAAAGCATTTCTCTCCTAAAGTGCAGGCACAAGTCACATGACCAGGGGCAGCTGGGAAATTGACAAAATGTCTAGCCCCATGTGAGATTTCAAAATTGAATATAAAAAAATCTGTTTGTTCTTTTGAGAAATGGATTTCAGTGCAGAATTCTGCTGGAGTAGCACTATTAACTGATGTGTTTTGAAAAAAACATGTTTTCCGATGACAGGATCCTTTTAAACAAAAAAACATGTTAAAGTAGATTTGAATCCCACAGAATGACACTATTAGAAAGATACATCTGACTGTTATATAAGATCCCAGAAGAACTTTTATTACCCTATAAACAATGTGGCAAAAATAGTTTTGTATAATTTGACAAACTATCACTTAAAAGGCAAGCAGAACCACGCTACTCCATAGTAGATTCAGTTTAAAGGAACAGTAACATCAAAAAACAAAGTAATTAAAATATAATGCGGTATTGCCCTGCACTGGTTAAACCACAGTGTTCGCTTCAGAAACAATACTATTATTTATATAAATAAACTGCTATGTAGCAATGGGGCAGCCATTCAAAGGAGAAAGGCTCAGGTTACACAGTAGACCAGCTCTGTAGAGCATAACGGTGTTATCGGTTAGCCACTATTTAACCTGTGCCATAAAGCCTTTTTCAATTTCCACCATTGCTACACAGCAGCTTCTTTACATGAACTATAGTAGTGTTTCTGAAGCAAACAAATCAGTTTTACCAGTGCAGGGCAACACTACGTTATATTTTCATTACTTTAAAACTCATTTTTTAGTGTAACTGTTCTTAGCATAAGACTAGATGTTTTGCCTGTGACTCATCATGCGAAGAACAGTTGCAGCATATATGCAATGTCTGTTACTGCAAAATCTATGGCAAACACTGCACCTAATGCATATGTAGCAGTGTAGAAAAAGGCATCTATTCAAAATTGATATGGTGGCATATTCTATGCGACGACAGGAGTGACTATGCCCAGCCTTATAGAAGTCTAAGGCTTTTCTACTTAATCTTGCAGGTCCTGTCTTGTCTCAAGCAGGACATAAATGCCATGATTTGTTCAGGCTGTTGGTTGCCAACCATATTGCTTGAGCTTCTGGGCATATGTCAGCTGTTGGATTTAAGTTGATCTCTTTAAACCAAACGTTTCATGTACTAATATACCTTGTTGGCAAGTGCCTTGACTATAATAATATATATATATATATATATATATATATATATATATATATATATATATATATATATATATATATATATATATATATATATATATATATATATATATATATATATATAATTGAAAGCATGCCTTCTAAAAGCCTGAAATTTAAATGCACCTACTACTAAAAAAAATTTCCGCTTGGAGATTCTGCCCCTTTACAACCTTGACCTTACCAATGTAGCCTAATGTAGCAAAAAAAAAAAAAAAAAAAAAAAAAAAAAAAAAGTATACTTTTACAAATAGTTTAGACACCATGACTCAGACACTTGACAGCAAAGACAAGCAGGCCGACCGCAGACAAGCGGAATCTGTGGGCCAGGAAAAATCCATGTTAGTTTTCCAAGTGGTTGAGTGTATTATGCCTATGCAATAAGTTGTTAAGGCAGGATCTAACCAAGTCTTAGTTCTGCAGGAGCCAAGCAGATACTGTTAGACAGTAACATTCAGCAACCTCTGCCTTTTGTTTAGCAGGTTGAGATGAAGTGATCTGTTAACACTTTGTGCTCTTTCGTTTCATTTGATTGGAGATGCTGCTGGCTTTATCTGTTAAAAACACACACTGTTCCTTTTAGGAAAACCTAACATATTTCTAAATTTTGTGCAATTTGATTTTTTTTTAGCAAGATAAAGGACTATAGCTATACTGTACCTCCTATTGTGTAAAATAAGAATATTATAAGGATGAAGGCCAAGTGCTTTTTTACAGGTCATGGAACTCCAAGGTGACTTCTAATATCCTCATATTTTACAACAGGGGATCATTATAAGCATCCTTATAATACACAAAAGCCATGAATATCTTGTAAAGGATATCCTTATAAAAGGTGAGTTCTGATGTCATTTCTGCCACATGACTCACTGAAATTTGTGTATTATAATAAATAAAGTACCCCCAGTTGCAAAATGTGAGGATATTAGAAGTTACCTCGGAGTTCCATGACCTGTATAAAAACAATTAGCCTTCAGCCTCGTGTTTTTATATGGTCATGAAACTCCTCGGTAACTTATAATATCCTTATAATTTATAAGAGGGGGTACTTTACTCACTATATAATCTAAAAGATATTAATAGCTTGTGTATTATAAAAATATAGTACATAAAAAGCCATGAACATCCTGTAAATGCATCCTTATAAATAGCTCGTAGTGATGTCATCAGATATAAACCAAGCTTAGTGATGTAATTTGTCACGACTTTTGAGTATTATAAAATTTGAGTATTATAATAAATAAGGTACCCCTTGTTGCAAATGTATGAAACGCATCAGTGACTTATAATATCCTTATATTTTACAATAGGGCTTACTTTATTCACATATTAATCACATATTATCAGGGATGCACCAAATCCAGGATTCGGTTTGGGATTTGGCCTTTTTCAGTAGGATTCAGATTTGGCCGAATCCTTCTGGCCAACCGAACTGAATCCGAATTTGCATATGCAAATTAGGGGCGGGGAGGGAAATTGCATGACTTTTTGTCACAAAACAATGAAGTAAAAAATGTTTCTCTTTCCCACCCCTAATTTGCCTATTAAAATTAGGATTCGGTATTAAAATAGTGGATTCGGTGCATCCCTACATATTTATAAAATTATTCTTCCCTTTTGCTCTTTTGCAAACTCTTACCATTGCTTAAGTTCTACTAAATCTATTTCTTTTAAAGTTTATGAATTTAAAAAGTAGGCAAGCACACCAAAGAGTAGCATAGGAGTCTTGAATCTGTATACAAGCTATACAAGAGAATCATCATGCTAGGATTTTATTTCTAGTTCAGACATCAGAATAAACCAGACAGAGCCGCTAGTACATAAAATGAATAATTGAATAGTGGGCTTCTGCAAATACCAAAAATAACAGGTTACCAACCAAAAGCTTTTATGCAAAAATCACACCAAGCTGGCCAGCATTCCTACTCCTACATAAGAGTCTTCAGACAGCTGAGAACAGGAATTGTGGCTGCTCCTTTGAAAAGATGAAACTTGCTATCGGTTGAAACGCTTACAGTGCCTGGTAGCAAAAATTTCCTACTTTCATTTCATGCACCATTGAGTACTATGGAAATTTTTATATCATGATCCCCAACTTCGTTGAATAACACAAAACTCAGTGTTTTTCCAAGTTCCAACTACTACAAATGAAATACTTTATCAAGATATGAATATTCCAAATATATTTGCCATAAATTTTAATTTAACTTATATTGTACCTGTAGTTATTTTTAAACCTGTCAATTACTAAGATGAGCAGAATCATCAAGCGCTCCCGCTTAGTCTCCCTCTTTCAGTATGTCTAGATGCAGGAGTAAAGTCATATTTTGATTGACAACTCAATTTTTCGACTTTTATTTAAGCAAAAAGAGAGACCTACATAAAGAGACCAGTTGCTGAAAGGAGAAAGGGGTAACTTGATCTGAGAAATGTTACAGATTTTTTTCAAGAGTTTATTTGGTTTTGAAAGAAAAAAAATCAAATCAAATGGCAGATGTAGAATCATGAAATTTTCATTTTCATATGGATCCCCTTTAAAGGGGTGGTTCACCTTTACGTTAACTTATATTATAGAATGTCTAATTCTAAGCAACTTTTCAATTGGCCTTCAGTTTTTATTTTTTTTTATAGTTTTTGAATTATTTGCCTTCTTCTTCTGACTCTGTCTAGCTTTCAAATTGGGGTCACTGACCCATCTAAAAAACAAATGCTCTGTAAGACTACATATGTATAGTTATTGCTACTTTGTATTACTCCCCTTTCTATTCAGATCCTCTCCTATTCATATCTCAGACTCTTATTCAATACCATGCATGGTTACTAGGGTAATTTGGACCCTAGCAACTAGATTGTTGAAATTGCAAACTGGTGAGCTGCTGAATAAAAAGCTAAATAACTCAAAAACCAAAGATAATAAAAAATGAAAATCAATGGCAAACTGTCTCAGGTTATCACTCTCTATATCATACTAAAAGTTATCTCAAAGGTGAACTACCCTTTAAATGTAAAAATTGTAAAGACTAAAATTGCAAGGGTATATGACCAAAACCACACAGGCCAGTGCACCTGCCAAGCAATGGGGACAAATACCACATGGGTGATCCGTTTGCTCATTTTAATTTGTCCATTGTCCAAACTGTATGATTATCTGGTCGATTATCCTTTTCTTTGCTAAAAACCGCCAAAGTAGCTGTATATTTTTTAGTATTAAAATACTGCATTTGCTACAATGTGGTCTAAGGAAAAAAACTGCAGGCTTAAAAAGAATTGGCTTTCTCAAGGAAGGTACGGTAAGGAGGACATACCTCTTGTTTTGTTTTGGTGGTGTAGCCCTGGACAGACTCTCTAGCCACTAGGCTCTCAAGTGCATCTTGGACAGTGCGGATCTTTTCAGATTGGATATCCAGTTGCAGAGTAAAAAATGGCTGAAGAGTGGCAGATTCTTTGGAGCTCTGCTGGTACACAACAGATCTATGAAATGCAGAAAATATGAATTAGTAAACTGACCATTAAAACTACAAAGTATTGTTTGTAAAAGACTAACATTTGCAATCCTACCCACTGCATCTTAGCACAAACACATATGCTAAATGCTTGCTTGGAAAACGCATATCAGCTGTGCACATGAAATCATATGTATTGCAATCAATAATTTATAATAAAGCACATATACAGTACGGGACCTAAAACCTGTAAATCTTGGGAGCAGGGCATTTCTATGTAAGTGAGCTTTCCATAACAAAGCCTACATATTAAAGGGTAGTTAGTTGACATATCTAAATGCGGCCAAAGTGCCCTAAGTTGATGGGTCAGATCCCTGTAAAGCAGAGGTGTGGGCCCATAACGTGGGGCTTATAGATATGTGATTTATTTCCCCGACACATTAGGCTGGGCTGATTAAACGGAGTCGGTGAGCTGAGGACTCGGAATTGATAAGCTGAGTGATTCATATACTGTAAGATCAACTATATTCTTCTAATAAATCACATCAATGGTTTTACACTATGGGAGTGCACCCCTCTCTTCTACTTATATTGGGGTACATATGCAGAGTTAAGTGATACACACAGGCCATGAACAAATAAAGAAGTTTCATGAGACAAGCTAATGAAAACTAAGAGCATTGAGCACTGTATTTGGTGCATCTCAAGTGGGAGCATTTAAAAATGTGCTTACAAGCAACAATGTTTTTCAGCTACACAGAACTAAAAAAATATCTTTAATAAATAGCATACTTGCACAGTTTCTTCTGGGAAATGTGCAGTTCAGCAAATTGCTAACCAAAACTAAACCAGCACAAAAAAATGTCAAAGGAAGAAAGTGATTTTCAGTCTGCGATTTCTGTCACCACTTCAGTTGTCTGTATCGGCTGCTGGGCAGTATATAGGAATTGTGGCATGAGTAAGCCTGCACATGTTTACACACCACCCAGTTTACTCAGACACCAAACGTGGGTTGCCTCATAAGTGAAATAACGGAACATCTGACTTAGCATTTAGGGCAAATATTAGTTTTTACTTAAGTCTAATGCAATTATAAGTGTTAAACTGCAAGCTTCTATAAAATTTTGGGGTGATTCACCTTTAGGTTAACTTTTAGTATGTTATAGAATGGCCAATTCTAATCATCCTTTCAATTGGTCATTATTTTATTTTTTATAGTTTTTTTTTCATTATTTGCCTTCTCCTTGTGACTCTTTCAGCTTTCAAATGGGGATCACTGACCCATTTAAAAAAAACAAATGCTCTGTAAGGCTACACATGTATTGCTACTTTTTATTACTCATTTTTCTATTCAGGCCTCTCCTATTCATATTCCAGTCTCTCAATAAATCAATGCAGGGTTGCTAGGATAATTTGGACTCTAGCAACCAGATGGGTGAAATTGCAAACTGGAGAGCTGCTGAATAAAAAGCTAAATAACTCAAAAATAACAAATAAATGAAAACCAATTGTAAATTGTCTCATGGGTCAAGAGAAAACAGCACTGATTATTTTAAGATAAATATATAAGAATATTGTAGCTTTGTAAGGTCAGGAATTTAATTTCACATCATAAGTTTAAAAGATGGTTCCTACACACCTCTGGTTAGGAGTTTTTAAACACGAATGAAAGAACATAGATAAGTTGTTGCTGTTGTGCTGTTAAATCTTGGTGTGAACCTCTGAGATTAGAAACTAGCTATTCATTAGTCGTTAGGTACAAGCCCTGTATATCCAGTCGTTACATATTTGGTCTGAGAACAGTTTTGTTATCCTTTCTACCCAAAGAACTCATAAGTAGCTCACATTAGGTGAAGGTTCACAAGTATATTATCCCTGCTTCTAGACAACCAGCAGTAAAAATGAAAAAAAAAAACACAATCAGGTGTGGATCCAAAATGCACAAGCCTAGGGTTCATTATACACAATTATATTCATTGTGGGGTGTCTAAAAATTGGATCCCCTCTGTGAATATGAACATATTTTTACGTAAAAATAAACTAAATATTGACTCTTTCCCCCATATGTAATAAAAGGCACTAAGTTTGCCCAGGAGCAGTAACCCAAAGCAACCAATAAGATATTTGCTTTAAAACATGCGACCAGTAAATGCTACCTGGTTGCTATTGGTTACTGCACTTGGGTAAACTTACTGCCTTTTATGACATAACCCCATTTATGTGGTAAATCCTTGTACCTCATATGTCCTCCAAATATATCTGTTATAGGAGTCTGAACAAAGTCTGCTTGACGTGTCACTGATGACTTGTTGCGAGGCCCCACTTGTTCCCATTCCTCATCACTGCCTTCTTGTTCCTCTTTGTTAACTTCTTCCATTGCAAACACAGGATCTGGGCCATTGTTAATGTGTATTTCTAAAAGAAACAAAAAAAAATTGTTTTTTGATGTTTAAGAAGGTTCACTCTAGTGTTAATTTTAGCCAGCAGATTCTGGATAGGTCAAGCTTTCCTGGAATCAAATCAATTATCCTTATCTACAGAATAGGAATGGATTATAGATTTCCAGTAGGATTTCAAGATTTATATTTTTCTTGGGCAATCTAATAATTGGGGTGGTTGTTCAATGAAATATTGCCTACTTGCAACAAAGAAAAATATTTATTTGATAAGCCTATCGGAACCTACTCCAAGTTGTGCTCTATAATATAAGGTGGTTGGCAAAGAAGGTGCCATTCTGAGAAACAAAGGGCTCAACACGGTTTGAATCTCAGTTTTAGCTTTAACTACTTTGTGTGGGTGGAGTTTTTTTTAGTTGACAAGTGGGATGTAGGAAAGGAATATCACTTCCTTGTTATCAACTTAACCACAGCTATACTTTAAAAATGGAAGGAACCAGGGAAAAAACAGACCAAAATCCCCACTACAAGTCTAACCATAGACAAGAAAAACATAAATAGAAAGACAGACATTAAGTAAATAAGCAGACAAGCCAGTATATCAGCTAATGTTATATGCACCAAATAGTTTTAAAAGGGATACTGCCATAGGGGAACATGTTTTAAAATGCATCAATTATTAGTTTCACACACACAAATGTGTACTGAAAGTTTTTTTTTTTTTTTCTAAAGACCAAATCGATTTTTAGTGTATTTCAACTTAAGTCATTTAAAGTATTTTCCAGGATTCAGCCTACTGAATTGTGCTTTGGTAAGCGGCAGTCTCTTTGCTGCTCTGCAAATTGAGCCAATAACCCTCGAGCCTGGCTGCAGAACAGACAAATTACAAGATAACATCTCTCTCTAAGCACTCAGCTGCCTGAACTGATAGCAGCTCCTTTTGACACTGCCACTGCTCTGCTTCAGACTAAGAGCATATGCTGATGGGAGAAACCATATTTTAGCAAGTGGAGAAACAGAGTGGATTGCCTGTGCCGCTTCCCAGATTAAAGGCTAATGCACTTGGGGGGGGGGGGGGGGGGTTTAGCCAGTCCCTGTCCAGAGAAAAAGAGAGGTGATCAAAACCTGTGCCTGTTAACACTAGATTATATAAAATGAAAAGTTCCATGGCTGAGAAACTTGAAGCAGTAAAAGAAGGATCTCTACAACAATGTCTTGTCTACCTTAGCCATAATGGAAACTCCCTAAAACTGCTAGTACATGTGGCTATTACAGGGGACCGTCACCAAAAAAAATAATTCCAAATCCTATTTTATTATGTTAGTCAAGCAAAATGAACTTTAATTGCACTGTAAAAATTATTTGAATCACGTTTCCTTCCGGGAATTCTGGAAATTCATAATTATAACAAGCAGACAGGAGCCATTTTGTGGGCACTGTTATTAAGACAAGCCTTGCATCACCAAAATGGGGGCCCTGATGTCCATCCCCATGCCACAGTTACACAATTAAATGGTGAAGAGAACAGGGGGAATGTATGGAGACCAATGACATCTAGTAAGTGCTGAATGGAAAGTGAAACTAATTGTCTGGCATAGAGAAGGGGGCAGGTCATATTTGATTGACAGCTGATATTTTTAATACGTTTACAACAGCTATGAATGCTTAAATCAAAAAATAAAAAAATTTGGTTTCATATTTCATTTTAAAAGGACATTTATTATACAGCTTTTTATGTCTGGGTGACAGGGCCACTTTAAAATGTTCTTTTATGTGTTTTCAGGTATTTAATTGGCTGTAGTTGCGGTTTGAGGTTATTTCAATTTACAATAGGTCATGAGTGGTTTCAGGCATGTTCTCGTCCAGCTAAAAAGACAGTGTCAAAAAACTCCCCGATACATTAAGAGCTTCAGACTTTCCATATTATAGACACTATCTCCACAACCTAAATACATTATAGGGAGAAAGGCAGAATATACTGGCACCCCAAACAATTAAATACAGAGGCAGTGGGAGCATCAGAAATGTTATAAACATGAAGAGCTGATAAAAACCATACACCCATGTTTCCAAAAAGAAGGTAACCTGAAGGCTGAAGTAGGTTTCAGTATTGTACAGGTCCAAATTAGCTTGCATGATACTGTTTTGGCTGTTTCAAGCACAGGATCATGCATACCCTGCCCACAAAATCATTAAAATGCATACGCGTCTGCCCTGGGACTAGGTTCCAAAAACAGTAAATGGCAAACAGTTAAAAAAATATACAACAAAAAAAGTGTCATACTGTCATTTTGGGGCAAAAGGAGCTTCTTGAGTGCTAGCATCTCTTCATGTAACCCGTTTAAAATGAATCCAAGATACTCTTCCGCATCTTCCTGACGGCCCTTAAAAAAATAAAATATATATTCATTAAATATCCTCTTACCACTGTCTTTTAAAGAGGAACCTAGTTTCAACTTGTAGCTTGAGATCAAAACAATGGCTAATATCTGACTAGGGATTGGCCAAATATTGATTAGGATATCTTGTGGAGAATCGGATTTTGAACATCTTACCTTTTCTGAAAGACTTGATTTGAAAACAGTAAGTAAGCGGTAAATGTATGCTGGTTCAAACGGAGCACCTGGACGTATATCCCTTACAACTTTCTCACCAGGAGCTGAGGGTTTAAAAAAACAAAAATCAATGCATTAAGTCAGTACACAACTGACACACACACCAAATTACAGCTGTGGACTTTCTAAAATGAAGCCCACTCAAAGTGTGGTTAAGCATATTTAAGATGTATACCTAGTTAGTATTCATATCTTAAGAAATAATATTCTTCTATAAAAGTACAGCCTACATTCCAACAAACCTTGTTTTGCTTTTGGGAGTATTGGCATGTTTGTGAACTCATTCATTAAACGTACACTGAAAAACAAAACGGTTTCTTTGTTAGGTCCTAATAACTGCAGTAAAGTGTTAACATTTTCGCTGCTGCTCACATAGATAATGTAGACACATTTTTCAGAATACTTTCTAAACAGGCCCAAGTCTGAACTCTAGATTGGTACAATTATTTCAAAGTTCCAGTTGAACAAGATGCACATTTCACCTCTGCACACTCCATTCACCTTTATGTAAGCACTGCTGCTCCGTTGCCACAGCAGGGCAATCTCCTTAGCCATTACAAACTGCAGATCCTTTAGTAGTCAAAAAATTATAAATCAGTCACTTTCTAAAAGTATGTCAAGTTGAATGAATGGTTTATATACACAAAAAGCTAATTGCTACTTAAACGGATTCTGACGTTGTTTTTATCTCTAAATTACACTGTTTGCACTGCAAATTCACTTTACAATATAAAATTTCATTCCTGAACCATTTTTTTTTTTAGTTGTAATATTGACATGTAAGCAGCTCTCAGGTAATTTTGCCTGGTCATGTGCTTTCAGAAAGAGGCAGCACTTTAGGGTGGAACAGCTGTCTCCTACTTAATGTAACTGAATGTGTCGCAGTGGGACCTGGATTTTACTACGGAGTGCTGTTCTTAGATCTACCAGCTGTTATCTTGTGTTAGGCGGTTATCTGATTATCTGAAATCACTCAGTACAGCAGTAAAGAGTGACTGAAGTTTATTAGAGCACAAGTCACATGAGGGAGGGCGCCTGGGAATGTGACAATATGTCTAGCCCCATGTCAGAATTCAAAATTAAATGTAAAAAAAAAATCGGAGAAACGGATTTGAGAGCCCAATTCTGCTGGAGCAGCACTATTAACAAATGCATTTTGAAAAATGTTTCCATACTGTATCCCTTTAAAAAGCAAGCAAAAGCAAATAGTATAAATTGTATTAAAACCAGTTCTTTAGAAATGTGATTTGGCTGTTGTAAACATGAACACACGTGGAATCTGTGACAGATTGCAAAAAACCCACAATGGTCTAGTTAGTACATGGCAGACAGGAATACTTACAAACTGTCGATCATTGGAGTAGATGTGCATGGCTTCTGAGCTTTAGTATATACTGGAATGGACTTCATAAGGTGATACATGGGAGGACAGGCCACCAGAGCCTGCAATGTCTAAACATGTGGTTAAGAAACTAAACCAATAATTATTTATCTAGCATTGCAGAAAATCAATTCTCTATGAGAAAAATGGCCAGCTAGCATTCTTTGTTATAACAAGCCCCAACTTTTTAAATATTTGCACACAACTGTATTACAGCACTGACACTTTTCTTCACAGATAAGATATGTCAAACATAAGGATACAGCATTAATATAGCACCAGTTTCCTTTGTTAATTAATCCTCGTGGCTGTAATGAAACAGGTTTGTGAACAAGTTTGACTTCCTCCAAGAGTTCTGTAAAATTAAGAAAGCAAGAGAAACAAAAAGTGAAAATCTTAAGCTCTGAAGAATGTAAAACAAACAAAACAGTAAATCCCATTAGGATTCAACCTTGTTCTCCAACAGAAAAAGGCTCAACTTTAGTTATAATGGTGTGCTGGAAACTCATTAAGTGGTCATATAGCAGTTAGCTTCTGTAATCTCTAAACAGCTCATAGCATTTATTTTACTTCTGATTATTAGGGTAAGGCCACACGAGGAGATTCGGGGAGAGTTTGTCGCCTGTCGACTAATCGCCTCGTCTATTGCGCGACTATCTCCCCGAACTGCCTCGACGTTTTTCCCCATAGGCTAGAATGAAAAGTCGCCTGCGCTAATGCACATGCGGCAATACGTTTTCTATAGTTTCCCTTGACTATATAGTCGCCCTTGACTATTGAAACGCATCGCGGCGTGTGCATTAGCGCAGGCGACTTTTCATTCTAGCCTATGGGGAAAAACGCTGAGGCAGTTCGGGGAGATAGTCGCGCAAAAGACAAGGCGATTAGTTGCCAGGTGACAAAATCTCCCCGAATATCCTCGTGTGGCCTTACCCTTAAATGGGTAGTTCAGCTTTAAGTAAACTTTATTATGATGTAGAATGATATTCTGACTATTTGCGTTTAGTCTTAGGGGCATGTTTACTAACATTGGAGATAAATATCTGGAGGGATTTCTGGGGATGTTGCCCATAGCAACCAATCAGATCTTTGCTTTTGTTTTTTAACTTAAAGATGGCTGTTTAAATCTAATTGCCGATTGGTTGACATGGGCAACATCTCCAGAAATCTCTCCAGATATTTATCTCTAATGTTAGTAAACATGCCCCTTAATATTGTCTTTTTGTGTGGTTTTTGAATTACTTAAGATTCTTTTAAAGCAGCTCAAGTTCAGCCGTTGCCTGGTTTCTAGAATCCAGCTTACCCTAGAAACCAGGCAGTGGATTGAATGAAAGACTGTGCATACAGACCGATTCGGGGAGATTAGTCGCCCGGCGACAAATCTCTTCTTTGGGGCGACTTATCTCCCTGAACTGCCCCCCCGCCGGCTAAAATGTAAATCTATTCATTTTCCGAAGTTGCCTCACAAGGAAACTTCGGGGCACTTCGGAAAACGAATTGCTCCGAGTGCCATTCTGCCGGCGATTCACAGTCTAGCTGGTGGGAAGGCAGGAGAGGCCGTTCAGGGAGATTAGTCGCCCCGAAGAAGAGGAGATTTGTCGCCGGGTGACTAATCTCCCCAAATTCCAGCGTGTCTCTGCCCTAAAGTCGTTTTTTTTGAGATCCAGAATTTGCAAAGATGAATAGTCAATCACCAATTTTAATATTGTTATATTATCTTTTATATAAGTCGCCCCAAAGAAGAGATTTGTTGCCGGTTGACTAATCTCCCCAAATCTGCCTGTGTGCCCTGACCCTCAACGTACTGAAAGTTAAGTCTCCTATTCATTGTTCAGTCCTAAGCAACATTTCAACTTGATATATTAATTTTTGACTTGTTTTCCTTCCACTTCTGTTAAAATTTTCAAGAAAAATAAGCCACTGAATCAAAGGCATTAGCTAATTATTTCCGTGGTATAATTGGTCTTAGAGCACACAACACTGCAGCTATTTCTTAAGCTTGATTGGGTATGTGCTAACTACATCTCCCATTATCCTCATCTCGTATCTAGGTGCAGCTTACTACTTTCCAACTAGCATAAAATTACAGTATGTATCTTTTAATCCACCAAACCTAATTAATATAAATGCTTTCCGTAAAGTCAGCCATTTTTATCAGGCACTGTTGTACTCTGGAGAGAATTTGCCAAGGCCAGTTTAAAATCAAAACCTAAAGGGAAAATAATAAGGTCAAGCACCATGGCAAATGATGTATCACTAGCTGACATAAGTAAACATTTCGGGTAGTCCTAACTTATCAGAAAAAGAATATTTTCTAAAGTGGAGAAAAACTTTGTGATTGAACAGACAAATGTCAGACTTTGCAGAGAATGTACCAATTATGATCTGTTCATAACAAGATATTGCATGAGCCCCTACTTCATTCTGTTTATTTGGTTTACAGGCTAATCAAACAGATCTTGCCTGGGACTTGTAGCAGGAGTGTTCCTTAGTTCACATGTTAGGCAATAATATCTAACTGCTGGATCTAGACGTGTGAGGTCTGGAAGAGAGCCAGCGTTTACCTCTGTTTAATTAATAAGCTGCAATGTATGGTTTAATAAAACTCCTCTTTCACACCCACTTCTGCTCTAGATCACCAGTGTCTTGGTGGTGCTGACATTGACTTTCCACTTCCACGCATCCTGCATTCAGACACCTGTGAGTCTTGCAGCTCACACTTTCCCCACAATCAGAATAGCAAGTGGAGTGCCACTGACGCATTAAGAAATGATAGGGAAATCAGGCAGCAGTGGAAAGGGAATGTTAACCTAAAGAAAAATATACTGTCTAAAGAGAAACTCTCTATTGGCGAAAAGCAAGCACTTGCTGGGGATTTACGTGCAAGTTAGTGGGGTCATTTATAGGCAATCTAGCACCAAGTTTTTGGTACTACATATAAATGCAGTGATCAAAGATTCCCAAATTCTCAAGTGTGAAGAGTTACTTTTAGTAATATTCAAAAAACACATTCTTTGCGTTTCATATCACTTTTAAAAGAGAGACAGAGAAAGCAACTAACATTCTTTATTTTATTCAACCCCCGCCAAACAGAATATCAGTATTAAAGAGGTGCAACAATAATACACACGTGATGCACCAATGCTGGTCCTAGGCCAACAGCATTGAGACGCTGCAGTCAAATGTGTACCTGTAAGGCACGGTTATTGTCAATTTACCATGAAAACATAAACAGTATATAAGTGTAAAATGTTCTGTTGGGACCAATTTCAACTTTCTTAATCAAACTTATACTATTGCAAAGTATGACAGAATCACATGCATATTTTGTAAATGTTAATCTATTAAAGTGGACCTGTCACCCAGACACAAAAATCTGTATAATAAAATTCCTTTTCAAATTAAACGTGGAATCCAATTTCTATTTTTTATTAATGCATTCATAGCTGTTGTAAGCTCATTTAAAAATCTCAGCTGTCAATCAAATATTGTCTACCCCTCCTCTATGCCATGGGCATAGAGGTGGGGCAGACAATTACTTTCACTTTCCATTCAGCACTTACTAGATGTCACTGCTCTCCACATATTCCCCCATTCTCTTTGCCATATAAATGTGTAGCCAGGGCATGGGGATGGACATTGGGTCCCCCATTCTGGTGCACAAAAAAGATTCTGAGATGATGCAAGGCTTGTCTCAATAACAGTGTGCACAAAATGGCTGCTGCCTGCTTGTTATAATTATGAATTCCCAGACTGGAGGAAACAAGATTCAAATAATTTATATAGTGTAATTAAAGTTAATTTTGCTTGTATAATTTGATAAAATAGGATTTTGAATAATTTTTTTGGGTCCCCTTTAAGACAAACTCACGCTATTTCATGTTTTTTACTTTACATTTTATATGTTGCTAGCACTCCCTCTAGTGGTCTAACAATACAGCACACTTCACATTTACCAAAAGGATGTTAATGCATTGTATAAAGTGCTAAGAAAAAACCATTGCATACAACAAATTTATGCATTTACAGATTGTATATTTTCCAGTAAATGCAATCAATATTTCTTAACAAGATCACACATTTTTAGCATATTTTATTCTTACAGGTTGATGGCACAAGGTACACTATAGTGAAGGGATGCCTTTAACACCATGGGGAATTGTGAAAGTATGCTTTTTTGCTTTGCAATCCACCCTGGGTGTGTGCCAATAAGCCAGTGCTGCACTTGTCAATCATATCAAATCATGTAGCAAATTGAAACAGTTCAGAATCTGCACCTGAATTACTAAGCCTCCAGACTGAAACATTTAACACACTCTTTTGGTCAAAAATAAAACATGGAAAGCTATTGGGGGGAAAAAAAAGGTCTACCAATAATAAAAAAGCAACGGAAGGAAAAAAAGTGGACAACCACTTTAAAGGCAGAGACACACTGTGATTCGGGGAGATTAGTGGCCTGGAGACAAGTCTCCTCTTCTTTGGGGCGACTTATCTCCTGGAACTGCCTCCCGGCGGCCTAGAATGCAAATTGCCGGCGGGATGGCAGTCGGAGCGCTTCGTTTTCCGAAGTAGCTCAAAGTTGCCTCCAAGGAAACTTCGGAAAACGAAGTGCTCAGAGTGCCATCCCGCCAGCGATTTACATTCTAGCCTGTGGGAAGGTCGGGGAGGAAGTTCATGGAGATTAGTCGCCCCAAAGAAGAGGAGATTTGTCACCGGGCGACTAATCTCCCCGAATTGCAACTCGTGTTTCTGCCTAAAGTAGTTTTTCTGAGAGCCAGATGTTGCAAAGATGAAAAGGCAATCACCCATTTAACATTGTGATATTAAGCTTTAGATGGAAAAAAAAGCATAACAACACAAACCGATATTTCACGCTTTGGTAGAGTCGCAACCCCCATTCCTTTAAAATTTGTAAAATCTCAAAAAAGCTGTATAGCCTTACAATTACTAAACCCCAATGGTGCAGGGACTTGAGTATGATTTCTGTAAAAAGTTTATTAGCAGTATGCTTAAGAGAGCAGGACACCTTATTACTTTAAATATCCTGCCTATTGAACTTATAAATAACTACTCGGAGCAAGATATATTCATTTCAACATGACCACCTGCATCTGGTTTCATACCAGGAAGCTTAACACTAGATCCCACTGCATGAAAAGAACCACCTCAGTTCTTCTTTAGAAGTGCCACATCACTCAACAGAGATACATGGGAACCAATGCTAATTACTCCCATAGAGTGATACGAACGTTTTACATTCTAAATATTATTGTAACGTCTGCTGCTTCACAATATCTAGTTTGAGATATACCTGCAATCTTTATGGCTACAGGATCCTCCGACACGGGAACAGGCCCTTCTTTAATCTCAACTTGTTTCTCTGTAACTTGTAGAGATGTGACAGGGGGAGTATTCTTTGTCTCCACATAAGCCACCTGTGGGGTTGATGAGGGCTTGGAATTGTGAAAAAGACTAGCCCAGGACTTAGCTGGTGCATTTGCAGAGGCTGATCCAGGAAGATGTATTACAGCCTGAGCAGTTGAAATTTCCTCTGCCTTAGCTTCCTCTGAGAGGGAAATGACCTCAGGATGCAATACCACTCCATTAGATGCAGTGTCCTCCTCTGGGGATTCAAGTGTTTGTCCATTGGTAACTCCAAGGTTTTCAGTAGTATCAGTACCAGCAAAAGGCTGGACAACAGCTGTCCTTACTGGGCACTCCCTTCCATTGTCTGAGGGGATGCAAGATTGTTCTGAACTAGTAACACTGCATTCCTCAGGCTGACCAGCAGTCCTGGTATTGTCTAGTACATTATGCATAGAAGCATCATCAGAAAGAGCTTCATTATTAAGGTCCACAAAATTATCTGGACTGGTACAAGTCCTAGGAGAGGTTGTAGATATTGGTATATATTCTGCAAGATCAGGGTCATCTGTGCTTATACTGTTAAGTCCTGCTGAGTTGGCATGTCCATTTAAAAGGGTCTCTGAAGGGACATCTCCAACACCTTCTAAGTAACTATAATACCCTGGAGGTCTTTTTTTCTTCTTTTTACGCTCTCGCTGTCCAGTGCCAGATGTACCATCACTATCTGCATTGCCACTGCCATCTGGAATGGCAGATTCCGAGAACTGGCAATCAATGGCATCAAAATTATTTTCATGGAGGACATTATTTGAATCTTTCGGAGAAGATGAACAGGTGAGAATGAACTCAGGAGCCTGAGGATTTAAGTTACTTGAAATACTGTAGTCTGTGTTATTTGGTAGGGTAGTATTGTGGTCAATTACTTCTTCAATACCAAACTCAATTCTTGGACACTCCTCCCCTAAAAAGCAATACAAATTTAAAAAAAAAAAAAAAAAAAAAGGACATTAGTAATCTAAATGTGATAACAGTGGGAACAAATGTTGGTGTTTTTAAAATTTTGCAGCTTTAGGGTAAGGGCACACGGGCAGATTAGTGGAGATTAATTGCCCCTTTCCGGGAGGGAAGGTAGGGGAAGGCAGTTCGGGGAGATTGTCGCCCGAAGAATAGGAGATTTGTCTCTGGGGTAACTAATCTCCACGAATCTGCCCGTGTGCCCTTACCCTAAAGCTGCACAATTTTAATCTCCCCGTGTGCCCTTACCCTTAGGTCACGGTTACAATTCCCAAGCACAACTCATTTTTGCAGTACCACTGTTTTGAACCACAGCATAAATTATGACCCCAAAATTCTCGACAGTCTCCATCAACAGCTTAAACTGAAGGAAATGGTTAAATGGTGATGGTACCATAAATGTTACAACAGATTCTTAAAAAAACAAACCTAACTGAAATAGAAACATCTGCTCTCTTTTTGTACAGGCTTTGAGAAAACTTACAGAAATATAGAGAACCATGACTATCTAAAAAAAAAAAACTTCAATCACTGTCTGCACTTGCTTCTGTCTCAAATGTATAAAAATATATTTTCTGACTGAGGGACAGAGCATTCACTTCCCACTTGAATGAATAGAAAACAGACATGAAGAAGTGCAGGAAGTGTCTCAGCTGCCACAGCCCAAATACATATCTAGCTTTTTGTACTAGAGTTAGAACACATCTGAAGGCCTGTGGGACCAGAGATAGGTCTAAATTGAGATACAAATGTATTTAAAGGAACAGTAACACCAAAAAATTAAAGTGTTTTAAAGTAATGAGAATATTATGTAGTGTTGCTCTGCACTGGTAAAACTGATCTGTTTGCTTCAGAAACACTACTATAGTTAATATAAACTAGCTGCTGAGTAGCAATGGCGGAAATTGAAAAAAGGCTACATGGCACAGGCTAATTAGTGGATAACAGATAACATTATGTTCTACAGAGCTTATCTGCTATCTACTGTGTAACTTGAGCCTTTTCTCCTTTGAATAGTTGCCCCCATGGCTACACAGCAGCTTATTTATATAAACAATAGTAGTGTTTCTGAAGCAAACACAGCAGTTTTATCAGTACAGGGCAAAACTGCATTATTTTTTATTACTTTAAATCATTTTAATTTTTTGATGTTACTGGTCCTTTAATGAATTTAGTCAACCTCCCTCTGTAAAAATGGACGGAATTGCAGTACTCTGCTCAAGGGATCAAAGGAACTTTCTTGATTAGCAACTTTAAATTAATCGTTAGTCAAGACGATTGATAATTAACATGCATTCATTCTGGAAATATTCTCTAGAAAATGGTTAGGGTATTACTTTTTTTTTCTTTTATCGACATTACGGCATTTGGCCTAAATGCTACATTTAAAGTTAAACAGGAAGTTGTTAAAATTTCAACACAATTTCTATTTGTTCCAATCTGCACTTCTCAGTCCAGAATTTAAGAAAAAAGACAATTTGTTTAACAGTAAATAGGTTAAAAATAGCTAAAACTGTAGTTGCACATCCATGCTCTGTGTATTACTTAACGTCAAAATCATTTGTATGGCAGAAAGTTGTCCATTACCAGATATTCCATGAATGACTTCGGAAAATTTCAAATGCATGTCTGTGGAAAATATGCAGTTTTTGTGAGCAAAACTTTATATGCAATGTTCTTTAAAATAAGCTTACAGATACTTAAGGGAAAAATGTAATCTTATAAATAACTATGGAAGAACAAGCAAGCTTTGACTGGATAATAAGGCTGGAAAGTATCTGTTAATGTAAACATGGGCTTTCTATTGGTTCTGCCTTTGTATGCTAAATAGTTAAAACTATTAAAAAAGACAAAATAAAAGTAACAGTACCCATTTAGTTGAATTTATGGATACTCAGCTTGGACAAAGAGCAGGGCCAGAAAGTGTCCCCAACATGTATTATCCAGGCCAACACCTTTGAGTCACTTGGCCATCAAAATAAGGCAACCCTACCAATCTCTGATTTGTGCTTAAAGGGGAACTATCGAGAAAATAAAAATGTAATATAAGCTTCAGCATACTGAAACAAGACCATTTCTAAATACAATATAAAATTATGTACGGTTTCTGAAATAATCAAATTTGTCTCCGCTATTCCTCTCTCTCATCGGTTTCTCTTTATTCTCTCTTCATGCAGGAGTTCTATCTTAAAGGGGGGCTCCTTTTCCCAAGAAGATGTATTAGAGCTCACCAGGCATCATGTCGCTCTACATGCAGAATTTGTGCAAAAGGCAGTTATTGTGTTAGATTTTGTTTGTACTAGAATCAGTTATTTGAGTGAGCTCTAATACATCTGCTAGGAAAGGAAGCCCTGTATAATATATATTGGATCGAACGGTCAATGAATATCTGACACCTAATTGCTGCAAGAAGACAGAATTAAGAGAAACAGATGCTGAGAGAGAAATAGTGAATATAAACTGGATTATTTCAGAAACAATGCAGAATATTTAATTGATTGTATTTACAACCTTTCTTATTGCAGTATAAACTTATTACATTTTTATTTTCAAGATAGTTCCCCTTTAAAAGGCACCTGTCGGGCAAATATATTATACCCAACTAAAGGTGCGGGCTAACAGAGCCGACACTTGGGTTGGGGGTAACAGTAGCTTTTGTTGTTTCGTTTTTTAAATTGCCGCCCGCCTGGCTAGGACATTTGCACCAGGAGGGAGCACTAGGATCGAAAGACGTGTCAACCTATGTCGCATTCATATTAAAGGAAAAGTAACTCCAAAAAATTTAAGTATTTTAAATAAATGAAACAATAATGTATTGTTGTGATGCACTGGCAAAACTGGTGTGTTTGCTTCAGAAACTCTACAACAATTTTTATAAACAAGCTGCTATTAGCCATGGGGGCAGCCATTCACAGCTGAAAAAGGAGAAAGGGGGACAGGATACACAGCAGATAAACTCTGTAGTAAACAGTGTGATTACTCAGAACTCATCCGTTAACTACAGATTATCCTGTGTTTGAACGGCTACCCCCATGGCTACACAGCAACTTATTTATATAAACTATAGTATTGTTTCTGAAGCAAACAAGTTTTACAAGTGCAGGGCAACAGTATATTATATATACTTTACTTTGTTTATTTGGTTTTACTGTTCCTTTAAAGATGCAGAAGCAGGTTATTAGCTGCCATGCTTTTTCTGATGTTTTCGCCAAATCACTTTATGTGGAAGAGATAGCAATGGTCATATAGTTCAGTGAAAACTTGGCAAAGCTGCCTGAAAAACTTGAATGCAGAGCCAACTTCAGCCCAGAACTACAGTTAACGCTACCTATTCGATTTAAATAATGCTCACTCTGTTTAGGGTTGGGGAACAAAATTGTAGCAATTGCTAATGCAGAAAACAGGCTTATCAAAGCCATCATTCTAGACTGTACTTTCTGATCCTAACTAGCTAGAAAGTACCAAGTAGATTGGCATATAACAATAAAAAAACACTCACCATCCTGAAAATCACCTGAAGACTGAGGACCACATGGAAAAAAATGTTCATTGTAAGGTGGCAACTGTTATAAAAGAAAAAATATTTTATAATTTGTTGTATAGAAGAAATATACATTATGCATACATATTTTATTGTAATTTGCCTAGAGGCAAATTAAGGAGGATATATGTATATGGGTGCCGGTTTTATTTTACATCATATTTACTTCAAAGCAAACCACACTCACAGGTCCTAGATGCAATCAAAAAGTGATTTTATTCAACATTTCTGCCCCTCTACTTGAGCCGTCTTCATTTCCGGAAGAGAAGAGGGGCCGAAACGTTGAATAAAATCACTTTTTGATTGCATGTAAGACCTGTGAGTGCATATAGATATACAGCTATATATAGTGATCTTGTAAGTATCCTCACACCAGTGCCAAAATATCTATGTCGGGATGACAGTCGCATTAAATACGTAAAGATTGTCTTAAAGAGATACTGACACCAGAAATTAAACACTTTTTTACATCATAATATTGCCTTTGAAAGCTACTTATAACTTTCCCATAAAGTATTTGCACATTGCTTTTACATTACCTGTCTGATGCCCCATGTTCCTGTATGTGCAGCAGGAGTCCGTTAGTATTAGAAACTTTAATAGACAGGCTGAGATGGGACAGTCAAGTTGGCAAAACAGTCAGGTTTAGAAACTTCAACTAACAATTACAAAAACAAACCTCTCAGCAAAAAACAATCAACATGACTTATAGGTAACTTTTAATGTACATTCATATTTTAAAAAGTAGTTTTTTAGTGTCAGTATCACTTTAAGACCAGCACACCCTATTAAAAAAAAAAAAAACCTTTCAACTTTCTATTGTTAATACATTGTACCAGAGTCCAACATTTGGTCTTCATTAGGACCTTTCTCAAGGAGTCAACGATTGAATAAAAAAACCTTTTGACTTTTTATTGGTAATACATTTTAAGAACAGGAGATTGACGTTTCGGCTAGTACCCTAGAAAGGCTGTTATTCAAATTCACAGCATGCATAAGACCTGCAAGTGTGACTCCACACCCAAAAGCAACCATCATTAACTTCTTCCTCCTGACATTCACCACCTCTGATGAACTTGTTAACACAACTTGGTATGTCGTATCACCAGCCTCCCTCCCAATATTAGAGGTTTCAAAGATTGCCTTTTGAATAGAACAGGGAACGGAAACTGTTTTAGCACCTTATCTGCAGCCACATTAGTGCCACTAGCATCCTTAAAGGGGAAGGAAACCTAGTCAGCGCAAACCCCCCCCTCTCGTGTGTTGCCCACCCTCCCCCCTGGCCTACCCGTCCTGCTGGGCAAATGCCCCTAACTTGTTACTTACCATTCTGCGCAGGTCCAGTCCAGGGAGTTCACAGACGACATCTTCTTCCTGCTTTGAACGGTGTTTTGGCGCATGCGCAGTAGGAGCATTTCGCCGGTACGGATCTACTGCGCATGCGCCAAAAGTCACGAAGTACTTTTGGCGCATGCGCAGTAGATTGTACCGGCGAAATGCTCCTACTGCATATGCGCCGGTCAAAGCAGGAAGAAGATCGCCTGGAAGAAGATGTCGTCTGTGAACTCCCTGGACTGGACCTGTGCAGAAGGCTAAGTAACAAGTTAGGGGCATTTGCCCAGCGGGACGGGTAGGCCAGGGGGGAAGAGGGAGGGTGGGCAACACACGGGAGGGTTTTTGCGCCGACTAGGTTTCCTTCCCCTTTAAAGGAATTGTTCAGAGTAAAAATAAAAACTGGGTAAATAGGCTATGCAAAATAAAAAATGTTTCTAATATAGTTAGTTAGGCAAAAATGTAATGTATAAAGACTGGAGTGACTGGATGTCTAATATATTAGCCGGAACACTACTTCCTGCTTTTCAGCTCTCTTGGTTTACACTGACTGGTTACCAGGCAGTAACCAATCAGTGACTTGAGGGGGCCACATGGGTAATATCTGTTGCTTTTGAATCTGAGCTGAATGCGGAGGGATCAATTACAAACTCACTGAACAGATATGTACCATCTGGCCCCCCTTCAAGTCGCTGACTAATTCAGAGCTATAGAGCTGAAAAGCAGGAAGTAGAGTTCTGGAAATTATGTTTGACATCTGGTCACTCCAGCCTTTATATTACATTTTTGGCTAACTAACTATATTAGAAACATTTTTTATTTTGTACAGCCTATTTATGCAGTTTTTATTTTCAAACTGAACTGTTCCTTTAATGTTAGGCTGACATGGCCATTTTGGCCACAACCTCAACAAGAAAAAAAAACGTCAGAATATATTTGGATAGCACCAGCAAGGCCTCAAAGCATCACTAGTGATATCATGGGTGACAACATGTGGTAGATCATTGGGTTAAGCACAAACCAAAGTTTTTCTGGGGTTTGTCAACAAGCTCAAGGGTAATATGGCCAAACGAAATGCCTTCTATTAACTATTTTTCTTTTTCTGGTAAAACACACAAAAAAATATGTTCTTACCTCAACTGTGCAGCGAGCTGTCACAAAGAACTGCTTGAATTCATCATCACTAAACTCCCCAAATATATACTGTGAATAGAAACAGAATAAACTGAAAAAATAAGAACATTTTACTCCTGATTCCAGAGCGATTTTTCTTAATAATGCTTTCATTCACACGCATAAATTGTATGTATTGTCATTTTCATGTTTTTATTTAAAACATCTTCATAATTTCTTGCTCCAAACAAGTTTAAATACTTAAAATAATTTTTGCCTGTTTTAATCACACAAAAAAATCTATGGTTCTTGTTACTTTTTCTGCAAAACAGGGCTGAAGCTATTTCATGCATGGTTCTTGCGAGGTAGGTAATTTAGATTACCAGTGCAAAGAAGTAGAAATTCAATGTACGGGGGATTATTTGCAGACTGGTAATCTCCCTTGCAAGGACCAAACATGCAGAGTTGTGAAGTCAGAAGCAATTCTGGGTATTTGGAGTTGCAGACTCCTACAAGCACTGTAAGAAATCAAATCAGATTTAAAGGAATTCTTCAGTATAAAAAATAAAAACGTGCCCAATACAAAAGATGTGCAAAATGAAAAATGTTTCTAATGTAGTTAGTCACAAATGTAATGTACCGTATAAAGGCTAGAGTGACTGGATGTCTAACATAATAGCCAGAACACTACTTCCTGCTTTGCACCTATCTTGGTTTCCAGGCAGTAACCAATCAGTGAATTGAGGGGGAGCCACATGGGTCATAACTGTTTGCTTTTGAATCTGAGCTGAATGCTAAGGATCAATTGCAAACTCAGCGGTGCCCCCCCCTTCAAGTCATTGACTAACCCAGTTGGAGAGCTGAAAAGCAGGAAGTCGTGTAGTCGACATCCGCTGACTGCAGCCTTTATAGATTACATTTTTGACTGACTAACTATATTAGATACATTTTTTATTTTGCACAGCCTAACAATTTACCCGGTTTTTATTTTTACACTGAACTGTCCCTTTAAGAGCTTCCATGAAAGAGAATATGGCAGAAGCAATGCTGTTTCTAAGAACAATACTTTATTTAATTTTTGATAACCAAGTCTTAAATTGCCCATGTTTCTGCCATTATTGCCTGACCGTTTGGACAAGTTTGTAAGGCTGACAGTCAGTTTTGAAAGAAAATTTCATCTGCCCTGTAGGATGATGCATGCCTTTTTTTTGGAGAATAGGAAGTTAAGGCAGCTCTCACATCTTGAAAGCATGATCTTTTGGTGTGGATGAGAATTAAAATGGCATATCATAAATTGAGTATCTGATACTAGTGAGGATCTTGCAGTTGCACTCTACTCTCTCTTAAAGGTCAGAGCGCATCAGCAAATGTGATTCTGACATCACGCGCATTAGCATAATGAGCAATTTGTGCCTTTCGCTTATTATGCAATGACCCATGCCAACACGACCGCTTGTACTGGGAGCTCACAAAAAAAAAAAATACTGTTACTCCCAACTGGAGTGCGGGATCGATTAGCAAACAGCTTTGGTTGGGGATAATATTTTTGCCCAACAGGTGCCCTTTAATTGCCTTTTTTTTGGGACAGTAAGAATACTGGGCCCTTGGGATGTCACTGCTAAAATTTCAGAATGGTATCTGTACCCCTTTTATTTTACTTTTTTTGCAAATACGAATATAAACTGTTCAAGTTAGTGTAGCTTTTCAGTAGAAACTTACCACTTGTGTCAAATCATATACATATAAAAGAAATTTGCCATTGCAGCGTCTTTGGAAATGAATGTGTAGTTTGCTGAAACGGCACTAAACTGATAAATGACTAATCCAATTACACAGTGCCAGCAAATAGTTTAAAGAAAACATTCCCTAACAAAGTATAACAATAAAAAGTCAATCGATTTGAAAAAAAAAAAAAATCCACACTTGCCACCCAAGTGCCAAAGCAATCAGTAGCAAAAAAGTGGAATAAAGTTAAAGGAACAGTAATACCAAAAACTGAAAGTGTCTTAAAGGAACAACAATATAATGTAGTGTTGCCCTGCACTGGTAAAACTGGTGTGTTTGCTTCGGAAACACTATTATAGTTCATATAAACAAACTGCTGTGTAGCCATGGGGGCAGCCATTCAAGTACAGGATACACAATGGATAACAGATACGCTCTGTTTACAATGGGATTGTTCAGAGCTTATCTGTGATCTGCGGTATATCCTGTGTCTTTCTTGGTTTTTCAGCTTTGAATGGTTGCCCCATATATACAAAGCATCTTGTTTACATAAACTATTGTAGAGTTTCTGAAGTAAACACACAATTTTTCACAGAGCAGCACAACAGTACGTTATATATGCATTACTTTAAAAGACTAATTTTTTTGGTGTTACCGTTCCTTTAAACAAAACACGCAATGTCAAAGGTCTGCTTTTCATAAGTTTCAAATGGAACTATAGATTACAAGACTGTCTCCAGACAATGTTAAAACTACTGCTACCCCTAAATAAGTGATCCTCACAGCCTTAGCAACAGCCACGTCCACCCATGGACAAAGGGAATGTGTTTTTCGATGACACACATTTGGAAAAAGCACTGACCCAGACAGCGAGTTAGGCTGGTCTGAATTTGCCCCATATATATTAGCTGAAAAAAAGCACAGTATGGTGCCACATTTTAAAAGTTCATATTTCAGGCATCCTTCAATGCAAATAAGCTTGAACGAAAACAATGCAGTAAAAAGGAAAACCTTTACAAGAACCCTATAAAGTGAGTTTTAAAACAAAACCTCATTGTAAGACACAGTGTCTTACAGTGCCAACGGAGGATTGTTTGCTATGGGTTACTGCAAAGCCAACGGAGGATTGTTTGCTATGGGTTCTGAATGAATGCTCTATTTACACCAAAAACAGGAGAAAAGACAAAACTAATAAGCACAGAGCTTTATTGAATATATTTGAGCATTAATAACAAAACTTCCTCATGTGCTATAGCACAGATACACAATTTGCAGGAAACTGGGAAGCCAGATTTAAACTTTGATGGCCACACATGAAAATGTCACTGGCCGGTTTAAATCTTTTTTTTCCCAATGTAGGCAAATCATCGAGAGATCAGGCCACATTCATTGATCCATTTATTCAATCAGCCTCTGCCTTTATTTTACAAATTAGAGGTTCATGCAGGTGTGGTTGTTTGGCCATAGGACTGAGTGACTGGATACTAGTGATGTGCAGGTCAAGTTTTAGTGGCCTGAACCCGCCCTCCCTCCACCCAACTTCCTTTTATAGACCTGTGCCGCCGCACATATAACATCACAAAAGGGGCGGGGCGAGTGGGCACACAGCTATAAAAGCAAGCAGTGTAAGAGGGTGCGAGGTCAGCCAGAACGAAACCCACCCGCGGGTATCGGGCCGGCCCGCACATCACTACTGAGTATGTTCATGTGAAGCCAGCACCACACTGATCAAAGCCAACAGAGGATTGTTTGCTATGGGTTACTGCTTTGTTGCGAAACTGCAACGGTTAATGAATGTAACAACGCACATGCAGCATTATCTTTTTTTTTTTCCAGGCAAGAGTTATAGATACTGAAGCTGGAAACTGAACAAAAGTCAAAAACCTTTTGCACTGACATGGTTGGCTAAATGTTATGGCACCTAAGTGGTGATCATTACATGTAATACATGCCAGAGTTTCTGCTGAAATCCACGAGTCATCTGAAACGCATACAATTTGTTTTTGGGTGATAACCACATAACATTGCATGGACAAGCTACGTAGTTCAATATCCCTTGCGTTCCGCTGCTCTGAATGCAAATTCGACAATCAGTCTAACCAGTGTTTTTATATTGTAGGTTTACAAACCCACTGGCCTCTCCAACAGTGACTACTTTCTGTTAACATAAGGGAATTCAGAATATGCTCCATGGAAAACAACTGGGATTATGATTGCTCAGCCAGTTTACAACCCGAGTATCAACACTTCACATTATTACTAGTAAATACTGCAACAGTTTTGATGTATCAAACTCTAAATAAAACACTGCAACCAAATATATGAAGAAGTCCTGACTGCAGAGATCACCTAAACCAATCGTCCTCAATTTTATCTGGGTCAAAGGGGTGAATGGAGCCAGAGGTAAAATTTAATCTATTAAAGGAGAACTAAACACTTAATGAAAAAAACTCTACCCTACATAGACCCCCTCCAGTAAATACTCCAAACTCTTTACTTACCACTCGGTGCAGATTCTGGGCATCGGAGTTCACGAGCGACATCTTCTTCTCTTCGGTAATCTTCAGATCTTCTTCCTTCACTTTGACAATTTCACTGACTTTAGGTGCATATGCAATTGTCCCAAAACGGAAGATTGCTCCAACTGCACATGCCCCGAGACACCGCTCTCATTCCGAAGATTACCGAAGAGAAAAAGATGGCGCCCGTGAACTCTGATGCCCTGAATCTTACATCTTCAATTATCTAAATATAATTCACTTTCAAGTCAACAATGGTTATACAACTGCCAACACAATACCATGTTTCCTTATCCTGAAATGCATGTTATGTGTTGCCGACAAACAAAGATTCTTAGTTCTTGATAAAGGACAGTGGATTGATTGCAGATGTATGTCCTAACAAAGTTAAGGCATCTAAATCACAACAGACTGGGCCCATTTCCCTGGAGATATAAACCAGACATGAGTGAACCGATATCACACTTTATAGTTTTGGGCAGTTAGAATAGCAAATGAGATGTTGCTATATGTGTATGTCCCTGATCTATAAGCATCAGTCTAGCACATTGGCTCAGACAAGGCTAACTAACTGGATGAGGCTACATGAGACATGACTGAAGGAACCTCAGACTGAGCAGAATGCATGTGAGGAATGGTACATTATAAGCGATAGGATGGGAGACAGTTCTGATAAACGGAGCCACAATGGGGAGATTTCATATAAATAATTATTAGGCGTGCAATACATAGGCACTATATATGTGGTGAAATATAACTGACAAGATGAGCAGGTACAAAGGTCACAGGCTGCTGAACCCCCGTCGTTTGAGTGAAAAGTGGGGTGCGACTTTTTAGACGGACAAGCGAGCCTTCAGTTTGAGATGTGATGTCATGTAGGCATTAAAGGGATACTGTCATGGAAAAACATGTTTTTTCTTCCGAAAACCCATCAGTTAATAGTGCTGCTCCAGCAGAATTCTGCACTGAAATCCATTTCTCAAAAGGGAAAACAATTTTTTTTATATTCAATTTTGAAATCTGACATGGCACTAGACATTTTCTCAGTTTCCCAGCTGCCCCAGTCATGTGACTTGTGCCTGCACTTTAGGATGGAATTACTTTCTGGCAGGCTGTTATTTCTCCTACTTAATGTAACTGCATCAGTCTCAGTAAGACTTGGCTTTTACTATTAAGGGCTGTTCTTTGATCTTTCAGGGACCTGTTATCTTGTGTTAAGATGTCGCCAAACAAGCGGATCTCTCCCCGATATGCCCACCTTTGGCCCAACGATCGGATCCTAACAAACAGTAAAGGGCAGTCGGATTGCGGGACCGCATCAACGAATAGATGCAGCCGCGGTCCAACGGGATTTTTCGTCCCATCTGATCGAGATCTGGCCGACTTGATCAGGGAAGCCCGTCGGGGGAGCCCCATACACGGGGCAATAAGCTGCCAACACGGTCTGCCGGCAGCTTTTATCGGCCCGTGTATGGCCACCTTTAGGGAGCTGCTATCTCGTTATCTTCCCATTGGTCTGTTGTTAGGCTGCTGGGGGAGGAGCGGGGAGGGGGTGATATCACTCCATTTTGCAGTACAGCAGTAAAGGGTGACACAAGTCACATGACTGAAAGCAGCTGGCAAATTGACAACATGTCTAGCCCCATGACAGATTTCAAAATTGAATATTACAAAATCTGTTTGCTCTTTTGAAAAATGTATTTCAGTGCAGAAGTCTGCTGGAACAGCACAATTAACTGATGTTTTCCCATGACAGTATCCCTTTAAAGAGATTCGATCAATAGCTGACACGGTTAAGCGACAGCGGGAATGGAGAAATCAATTCCATTATGCCAGTCGAGGTAGGCAATAGTTTGCCTTTACCATGACAATCAGGGGAGTCTCGTCATTGATAAGAGGTTTGGGTTGCCGGTAGCGATGCACACGGGGAGTCCACGGCTCAGGCATGTGTATTAAATGGACTGTAGTTGTAGAAAACACGCCAACCCACTATGGAACGACCTTTCCAAATCCACACGCAGGTCGGTGCAAGTTGCTCATATGCCACTGGCTCTCCCCGTGTGCACAAGCCTCTCATGCTCCTCCAATGAGGCTGCAGAAATCAAGACTGGGCCTAGGCAAGCATTACATCCACCCGCGCCTCTTTTCTCTCCGACAGACACACACCCGCACCCCATATATGGACCCCCGCGAAGAATGCGGCGCCCATGGCCGATTTTGGTCCGCTCTGTACCTGTTCGCTCGGGGAGGCCATGGCGAATTGTTTCAATGAGTGAGGCCGCTCATGCTTTTTCCCCCGCCGCCGCCATCTTCTTTCTCGCGCGCAGACACTACTCTCCACCCAGCGCTGCCCCCTTGCGCATGCGTACAAGCTTGATTGTAGAGGCAACGCGCCTGCGCAACAAGTTCGAGCACGTGATACGTCAGGCTGCACAGGCAATAGGTGTTGGGGGATAGAAGCATGTTTAGTAGTATTAGGTGCTCGTCTCAGGAGTACTGCTTTCATAACAGCTCCATAGGCACAGTTGAGCTTTCCCTGTAAAATATTCGCTCTGCTTACGTACTTTGGGGTTAAACTTCTCTGTAAGGGCCCCATGTATGTTATGAGGGTGGGCTACACGGGGTCATTAGAATGTAGTGTATCATGGCGCCCATAACCTCTAAAACACGATTGCCAGGTCTAGTTTTGAAAGTCAGCTACAAAACTAGTCAAGAAACACTTCAAAAGTAGCCCAAAAAAAGCACAACATGCGGAGTGAAAAAAATTCTAAAGAAATCAATGAATTGATGTCAAAATATGCCATTTTGAATTTTTCACTGTTTAACTAATGTTCCCATGAAGGACAGATTTGCCCAACACCAGGGACGTAACTACAGATGGGCCCCAGGAGGTATAAGGGCCCCATAAGGCCATAATACATGAACAATTCCAATAAATATTGGTAAAACAGCTCAACCTCTAGACATTTTGGTGGCCAGCAGATTTTTGCCCCAAAATTGTCTGAAATTGTGGAAAGTCACCGGAAAGTGGGACGGGAGACTGGGGTAGAGAGGCCAAAATTTGCTAACTCCCATCTTCTACACAAGTCAGTCCCATTGCATGCTGGGTATTGTAGTCTTACATTAAACTTGGAAATGCATCATTCAGAAGAGCAAGTGGAGAGCAGCCTGTAACAGGGCCCTGTCCTTTATAGGCGGTAAGGACAAGACTAGTCTGCTCTTTCCAGTCAATCTGTGCTGTGTACCTTGCATCAAGGTGTACATTGTAGCCATTCCTCTGGGCAGAAGTTCTTTCTGCATGTGCACTCTTGCACTTTTTTTCTGTAAATGACCCTTGAGTGTTACATTTTCAAACAAACTCTTCTATTTCTTTTTATTTATTAAAAGAAAACCCCACAAAAGCTGCTTTGAGATTGTATTTTTTTTAATATTCTCAGAACTACATTTAAAACAATAATAAAAAAAAAGATTTACAAACTATTGTTAGTTGGCCCCCTCATCAACAAAACAAATGCATATTTTTTTTTTGCACTTTCTATTTTATGAACATTTCCGAAGTCACGTAATCATGCAGTGCATTTAAAATCTCTAAAGATATAGAAAATAAACGTTAAAGCCCCTCAGTCTGCAGGTTGCTATGACTCCTGACATCTTATTCTGGGAGTTTAGGTTTAATATGCCTAATTTAAATCTTTCTCATTATTTGGACTAGGAACATATGGCAGATCAATGTCTTTCTGGCTTCTGCAATAGAGATTTAAATCAGCATTATCCAATAAGCTGCTAGATACCTAGACTGTGGATAGAGGAATGACACACACATTTAAGGCTAAAGGAACATAACCATAAGAAGAGCAACATTTAAAAACATAGATATTCATATTCCAGAATTGATATAGACACATCACCCAAATTGCATCTTAAAGAGAATGACATTTCCATGCTTATGTTTTCCATAGGTTATCAGGCTTTTTTAATTTCTTTTTTGCATCTGTATTGCCTCTGAAATATGTGAATTCTGCACCCTTTATGGTTAGTTCACATGAGGAGATTCGGGGAGATTTTGTCGCTTGGCGACTAATCGCCTCTTTTTCTGGGCGACAATCTCCCTGAACTGCCTCCTCGTGTCTTCCCATCGGCGATAATGAAAAGTCACCTGCGCTAAAGCACACGTGGCGCTGCATTTTCAGAAGTCGCCTGAAGTTTCCTCGTGAGGCAACTTCGGGCGACTTCTCAAAACTCAGCGCCACGTAAGGAGGCAGTTCAGGGAGATTGTCGTCCAGAAGATGAGGCGATTAGTGGCCAGGTGACAAAATCTCCCTGAATCTCCTCGTATGAACTAACCGTTAGCAGAAAGTTGGGCTGCTGGGCACAATACAGCAGTCCAAATTTCAGTGGTTACAGATAGGTGTAGTGGCTACTATATTTAAGTGGTTTTACTACTTTACATTAATAATAAACACAAGTTGCCACCCCAGGATATTGGGTCCTGGAAAGGAGAATTGTCACTAACTTTAAAGGAACATAAGTATAAAAAGTAAAAACTGGGTAAATGGATAGGCTGTGCAAAATAAAATGTAAATAAAATGTTTCTAATATAGTTAGCCAATAATGTAATCTATAAAGGCTGGAGTGAGCAGATGTCAGAACAGAACACTACTTCCTTCTTTTCAATTCTCTAACTCTAAATTAAGGTGGCCATATATGCACAGATAATATCATACAAAACAAATTTTCGTACGATATTCGGTGCGTGTATGGTGGGAAAAGAGCCGACCGATATCGGAAGAAGACTTGGATATCGGTCAGCTCGTCGATCGGGCTGGATGGAAAATTTTGATCAGTTGCCTTTGAAGGGACCCAAACATTGTCCGTTGTTAGTGTGTATTGAAACAAACGATCTTTCTTGGAAGGGTTTTTTACGAGAATTGTTACGTCTATGGCCACCTTTAGTCAGTGACTTTAAGTGAGGCCACAAGGGACATAACTATTCAGTAAGTTTGTAATTGATCCTTAGCATGCAGGTCAGATTCAAAAGCAAACAATTATGACCCATGTGCCCCCCCCCCCTCAAGTCACTGATTGAATACTGCCTGGTAACCAATCCGTGGAAACCAAGAGAGTAGTGTTCTGGCTATTATGTTAGACATCCCATCACCCTGGCCTTTATAGATTTTACTGACTACAGTATATTTAAAACATTTTTTATTTTGCATAGCCTATCTATTAACTCCGTTTTTATTTTTATACTGAACAATTCCTATAAAGACCTACTAACTTTGATTGTAGAAGTTATGCTGGAGCCGTTGATCCACTGTGCTGCAGTAACTGAAAGTCTTCAGTAAAATTTATACTGACTAATAAGCACATCTAGACAATAAGACATCTAGACCAAACCTAGTTAAAACATTGCAATTTCAGCCAACTGGGGGGTAATAAAGCAATTTAAAGGGTAACAGAAAGGCTTTGTTTAATTACTCTTTTGGTATATGGCAGCTGTGAAGTTTCCTACGGTCAGAATCACTACACTACTTGAATCGGTTCCCACATCATTCTACTTACCTCCTGGGTTTCAGAGTGTGACTCTGAACCTCTTCTGCATTTGCAGTGCACTGCTCCTGGGTGCATGACACCTGTACACGGGTTGTACCGCTAGGTGAAAATTTTGTTTGCTTTAAAGCTTCGACTTGGAGGGGATGTATGCCTATGCAATGTGGAAAAGTTTTGGCTGCACAGAAGGCTCAGTATCAGTTGAACAGCACCAAGGTCTTTAGAACTGAAGCAGTCATCAGACATAAAATACTGCAATAAGTCAAAATAATTGGAAATATTCACTGAGGCCCATTTATCAAGACAGAACAAATTTGTATTTGAGTAGCAACCCATTGCAAAGAAAGACTGTTTTCTTTCATTGTTCTACCTGCAGCTGGATGAAAAAACTGAATCCCTTATTGGTTGTTTTGCAAATTTGCATGCTGTTGGCAAATAAGCCCCAATAGTGAATTAAATAAAGTAAGAAATCATTCTGATTTCTGTAGCAAACTAATTAATGGCATTTGGTAATGTAAGTGTATCTTCTTTACTAAATAATATAATGGATGTCTAGATAAATGAAGGCCATAGCTCAATAATCCTTAGTTTAAGGTATTCTAAAACAAAGTGGATTATTTTCAGCCAAGAAATAATAATTGCATCCCATACAAAAAACGAATCTGTACCCTACTTGCTACGAGTGATCACATATCAGTTTCCATTCACTCTGATTTACAAAGAAACTCAAATGAGCAAGCTAACTGGAAACAAATGTGGTACAAAATTTCCACAAGAATCATTTGAAGTGGTGCCACTGCCACAACATGCATAGAGCACAATATTTTAGAGGTGCTGGCATTAAACAAGGTCATCAAACTGAAGTGCCCACTCAGCTGCCAAAACACGAAGTACGCCACTTTTGATGAACAGGATAGTACAATTCTGGATGTGGGTCAATGGAAATACTGGAACTGCAACTCAAAAAGGAGTGTATGGGACTGTAAGGAGTGTATGGGGATTGTAATGAATTAAAATGTGTTTTTAAAAAAACTATTTCAATAATAATAATTAACTAATTTCATAAAAAAAAGAGAAAGCAACAGCTTCTACCTGAACCAACATGAGAAAAACCACAGATATCCTGCCTAGCTGTGAACAGATTGTGTAATTTAATACACAGAACTTGTGTTAAAAAGATCCTGCGCTCATCGGCCTCTATCAGAGTACCTTTTTGTCTTTGTTCTTTTACTTTGCTCGTCAGTTCCGGATTTCAGGATGCACACACATGCAGACACGCCAGCAATGGCTTTAGGTAGGTCAGTCCCTTTAGCCCATTTTTGTCTCTCTTTGTCATATACCTGCACAGTTCTGGAAAATATAGTATTTTCCCAGCTGTAACCACCAAAAATGTAAATTTTGCCATCCAGGACAGCCACCCCTGATTCACTGTTTGGCTGAAGCAATGGGGCTATTCGCGTCCACTGATTGCACTGGGGGCTGTAACACTCTACACTCAATATATCAAATCGTTCCATGGATTCTAGATTATCGTCACTACCACCAACAGAATATATACTGTCTTCCAGTGTGCACATACTGTGCCAGCCTCTAGCAGTGATCATAGGCCTCCTCTCTTCCCAAGCGTCTGCACGATGGTCATAACACAGCAGATTTTTTCTGTATGGTCCAATCTGGTAGTCGTGTCCTCCTGAGATATAGATAAAGTCTTTGTGAACCGTTCCAGCATGACCATATGTAAATCTAAAATAAAAACACAAAATTATTAGCAACTACAGACAGTGTGATAATTATTTACTCCACATAATCCTACAAGTACTATACATGACTTTCATTTTACTTTTAATTAAACTAATGATACAAATCGTAAACAGAGGCGTTCAGTGAGCTGAACACTATTACCATAAGGAGCTCAGAGCTGTATTAATAAGCATACAAAGTTATTTGTAAATCTAGCTGCAATTAAAAGTAGTATCTGTTTATCCCTTTATGTCTGATCATTAAACAATGTAATAAGATTCAGTTTTCTACATCGGTTCAGGAGTCAGAGCTAGGAGTGCATATAAGACAGCTACTGCATTCAGTAGCAATTACAGTTATAATTAACGTTTACACCACTAACGAAGACTAGAAAGCTGCATAGAATTACATTTTGGATTAAGAACCCCTTTATGTACCCTAATGTTCTCGAGTCACATCACCAAATTAAATTGCTTCTCTCAGCATCCCTCATAGCTGCTCTGAAATCTCTTAAAGCCAAAATGTTCCTCAATATTCCTCTCTTCATCAGTAAACCTAACAGCCACTTGCTCTTTCATGGATGAGAATTCTACATAAAGCTCATAAGCCAGTTGCCTAGAGGTAATCTATGTACTAATCATCTTATATCTGAAATACGGCAATCTGCTTCTACTAAGCATTCCTTGCTTCAACTAGTCCTGTACACAGCTACCATTTGTTTGTAAATGCTATTTTCTTTTAGCTACTGCTTCACTTTTCCATTTTTAGTCTCTTAGAAGTATAACAACCCTTGCCTTTTTGCCTCCAAAGTTCTGCAGTCAGCTTCTAAGTTTGCCATGCAATAAGCATACATGAAAAGCTTTATACAATTACAGTGGTGCTTGAAGGTGTGAGTGAGAGACCCTGTTTTAAAGGAGAACTAAACCCCCCAATAAAAACCCCCTAAACTTGCAGGCATTGTCTCCCTCCGCACGATGTGCTTTAAAAAAAAAAAAAACGGTTAAACTGTCAGTTAGTTCTGACCTTTAAAGGAACAGTTCAGTGTGAAAATAAAAACTGGGTAAATAGATAGGCTGTGCAAAATAAAAAATGTTTCGAATATAGATAGTTAGCCAAAAATGTAATGTATAAAGGCTGGAATGACTGGATGTCTAACATAATAGCTAGAACACTATTTCCTGCTTTTCAGCTCTATAACTGAGTTAGTTAGTGACTTGAAGGGGCCCACATGGTACATATTTGTTCAGTGAGCTTACAATGGATTCTCAACATTAAGCTCAGATTCAAAAGCAACAGATATGACGAATGTGCCCCCCCCTCAAGTCACTGATTGGTTACTGCCTGGTAACCAGGGTAAGCGGTCAGTGTAAACCAAGAGAGCTGAAAAGCAGGAAGTAGTCTTCTGGCTATTATGTTACACATCCAGTCACTCTAGCCTTAATACATTACATTTTTGCCTAACTAACTATATTAGAAACCTTTTTTATTTTGAGCAGCCTATCTATTTACCCAGTTTTTATATTTAAACTGAACAATTTCGTTTAAATGCAGAGAATCCAGCAGAGCTCCCATTCGCCATCTTCCGGCTCTTCGTATAGTCTTCATGTCTCAACGCCAATATGCGCCGGCAGGCTTTGTGATGGCAGAGAGACCTGAAGACTATAAGAAGAGCCGGAAGATGGCTCCACTGCGCTTCTCTGCATTTAAGGGTAAGGGGTTTTTTTTTACACTAAAGCACATCATGGGGAGGGAAAGGGGAGGGGGGCTAAAATAAAGTTTTGCTGGGGCTCAAATAAAGGCGTTCTCTGAAGACTCTGAAGTGTACAAAGTTTGAGAAAATTCAGGACCGTTGTTACCCTACCCAGATTTAGTTGACCATCAAAGATAACTCCAACTGCAAGACATCAAATTAGTCTGAGAGGTTACAAAGGAACCAAGGGTAACTTCTAAGCAACTGAAGGCCTGTCTCACATTGGCAAATGTTGACACATTTTCTTTGTTTTTTACCATTTTTTTTTGCATTTTTGGACTTATATAAACATTCACCTTGGCAACTCTGATACATGTGTCCAAGTGTCCTGCTGAGGGCAATATGATTCGACAGAAGATAAGGCCCCACTTTCATTCCTTCCACCAACTGCTACAAGCCTATCAGACAATGCCGCTAGATAAAAGTCCACTCTACGTTGGTTCATGGAGGCTACCTGCAAGAAACACAAGGAACTACATTTACTAAGTGCCTGGCACAAATTGGTGTAATTCGCCATGCTTTTTTTTTCACATTGCAAACTATGCTTCAACTCTCTAAACCAAAATAAGAACAGTGTTTGTAATAGCCTTCTTTTTATGGTCACTCAATTCTTGTTTCAAACATAAACATTAGGCCAGTTTAGTCTTATCCATTAAATGTAATTACTACCACTTCATATACTGTGTGATAGGACCATTGTCATTATAAGACCATTATAGATCTTTGCATTCTGTGCAATATTTACAATATACCAGATGCTAACCCCATTTGTGAATGCAGACTACATTGCCAGCATCCCTACACAAAATGACCGAATAATTGCACAAATCTGCTGTATAAGGAAAGCCTTTTCTTATAGTTTTTAAAACTTTGACACATATATTTGTAAAGGTGTTTCCTGTTTCATATAGGTAAGTATTTGATATTTTAGGTTTTATAAAATCGGCTTGCTACATATAAAATCAGAGAGATGTTTTAGAGATTTTGTGGTGTGGTAGAAAATGGCCAATTTGAATGCGTGCTGTCTTAAAATGGTAACATCAAAGTATCACAATATATGATCTTGCTTTTGAAAACATTTTCATGGCCAACATTGGGGAACAGGACTTTAACCCTTTCTAGCCTACACATATAAATTTTATAGAACATAATACAGAACACATCTATAGAACATGTTGAGGTTTTATCCAGCTTTGCACAAGTCTGCCATGTTTGTTTCTCTTTTATCTGCATTAGATATAAAGTCAATTATTCATCAAGCATATCACCTTCTTGGGGCTTGGTGTGACTGACATGCAGGAATTTCTATAATTACATAAATAACAGGTCTAGTGGGTGACACTGTGCCACCACCATAGATTGTTTTATATTTTATTCAGAAACCAGTCGGTGCATTGAGGCAAATGATACTTAATGAGAACTCACGTGCACCCAGTGGTATGGAAACTAATACACTACCATACATAATGGATAATGGTGTAGCAGCACCACATTGCAGACAATGTCTGCTTGCAGCAATGTTAAACTCTCACCTTGATCCACTGATTCCAGCGGGGATCATACCTGTAGAGAAGGTTGGAAGCAGCATCCCCACCATTGTCTCTTGAGAAACTTCCACCAGCAACAAAGATGAAGTTCCCTAGAACCGTGACACAATGATGGCTCCGTCTTGCTGGCAGCTGTGTTTCAGACAACCATTGCTCCTTTGTAGTGTCCAAACTACAGATGTCATCACTCAGCTCAAGACAATGTTCAGATACTTCTCCTCCTACAAACAGAAGTCTCTCGACCCCAGCACGCAGGGAGCTTCTTGTATTTTGAAGCAATGGCTGACAAGACACATTATTATGATAATAGACCGCTTCCTCCACCAAGCTCTCACAGTTAGCCTCTTTTGAGAGAAGTGAGCATACTGCAGGCTTTACTCTGTGTAGGAGGTCACTCTTGGGAATCAGTTGAAACCGAATGTTTTGGAGGACCTGATAAGCTAGACTGTCTCTTTCAGGAGAATGTGTCAACCACTGCAGAGCAGACTGCAGGAGATCATGTTCACCTACATGTTGTACTTGGCTGCTGCTTAAGTACTGGCAAATCTTCTGGGTGGAGATATTTTGCAAAAAGTTATCTGTGAAGGAAAGTGTGGCATAGTTCTGTAGAATAAAGGAATCAATATAAGAAACAAGGCGTTCCAAACTATAAATTGAAGCCAGTTCTTGGAGGTAAAGATAATTTTCTTCACTCACTTCATTCTCCAGATACTCACAGCAGAAGTCCACTACTTTCCAGATTTGCAAAAGGTGAGCTGTCTCTAAAACATAATCTATATTTCCACCATCCAAGGACAGGTCACAGTTGTACAAGAAATCAATCACAGCTTTCAGTCCTATATAAGAAGCCCCAACTAATTCAACTTCCTTTTGGTGGGCCTCACGCATTCCAATAGTAAACATAGAATTAAAATAGTCACTACAAGCAGCCAGGAGGTTTCTGTGAGCAGGGACTCTCAGCTCATCTGCTACCAAGACAACATCACAGAATAGGCCTTTTTGCCTTTGTTCATTAAAAGTGTGTAGGACATGTGTAGCGTGGTCCTCCCATCTGTATAGCTAAACAAAGAACAATAAAACCAAAAATTAATTGTCATCTAACATTAACACTACAACAGGAAGCAATGACTGCTACTGGTTATTAATGAGAATTTAACAAAGAAAATGCATTTTATACATTACAATACATTTAACATGAGTTCAGAGAATAGTGCTTGTGCTGAACATATTTTTCATGAGAGAAATAGGGAGTCTAAAGTTACTCAATGTTTGATCCTTGCAAGGTAGATCATTATACTACTTGTGTACTATACTCTCCCTTCCCCTTTAGATGTGTAGTGATAATGTTATTATCTACCTCTCAAGGACAAACACGGAGCGACTTAAATTTCCCTGTTTGCCCTGTTTAGCTCAGTAAATAACAAAACCCATAGATTTTATAAAATGCTAAACTTATGTTGAATATAATGGCATACTGCACCTTTAAGCAGGGTTCACATGGGTGTAAATGTTCAACCAAGTTGGCCAATACCTGGTCATGTGCTTGGGTCAAACAGACTATTTGCAACAAAAAATTTTCCAAACAAAAAAAATCTGCCCACATTTACCAGGCTTGAGTTTGTGAGCACATACATTTAGCTGTATAAAAAATAAGGCAGATGGTATTAAAAAAAAAAACCAATGCAATATATTTCATACCTTTGAGGACTCACTGATCTTGTGTGGCCGGGACACACGAGTCTGCTTGGAACCTTCCATTATGCTTTAGATATCTCTCTCTAAGGGAAAATGCCAAAGATTAATCAGTATCATATATCCTAGGGCTGTCTGAGATGCTCAAATGCAGCTTAAAATGCAACAAAAAGCCACAGTATTCTCATTTTTTTATCTCTTAAATGCTATATCTACTATGAACACCAATTAAATATGGTGTATTCCAGTTTGAAATATAGGTATTTCCAGTCACCACTTTTGTTGCATGTTTGGTTGTATAGGAAGCCTGGGTTTTTGTATTTTTTAAAAGTACATTCACCAGCATAATCAATAGTTACCTTTGGCATAATCAGCTTTGTTCATTTATTCTTTTGTTGGCAGAAAGCGCAAAGCCCTGTAGGCATTCCTCTGACATTTTTGAGATGTCATGGTTTCACAAAGCACTAAAAACAGAGAAGGGAAAAAATGCCATATTATATTGTAGAGCAAGTTAGCTACTGAATGAACGTTTATACTATGGGCACTTAATTTCTAAAAGAATATTTAGGTTTGAAAAAAATAAGTATATCAAAATACAGGATTGTTACAGGACTGGGCGGCACACGGCATTTCCCCCAACTCATGTCCAAAAGTGTGCCATCATTTGGTCTATATTCCTAGTTAAACTCTTTTAGAGGGCTCATTTGCAATGACCTTCGGCCGTTTGTTTTGCACTCTGCAAGCTATGCATTGTGTAAGTAGGCGCAGGCCTTTGAGCTCTGTTTTAGAACGAGAGCTGCATCCCCCCTCACTAATTTCATTGGTAAGCACTGTATTGGAGCAGGAGTCGGGGGCACATAGGATATATTATATGCACAAAGTACAGACCGGCAGGAGGTGCAGTTTGCTTCTGGGTCCTGTACTTACCACCCACCCTGAGGTTACGCATTCTGAAACTGCTCTCTGCAACAAGTGTGTGATTTTTTTTATCTTGCTGTAGCTCTCTGTGTAGAGAGCAGCAACTCCAGGGTGCAAGTACTCTGTAAGTGAGAACTCGTGCACGCCCTTCTGCACATACATCCCCGGAGTAAGTAAATTACTTCTACGGTCTTCAGGAAATGAAGCAACAAGCTAAACGGTTTATGGTGAATTGAGGATAGATCATGCTAACATAATTGAACTGCTAATGATCTGTGATGTGCTCAAGCACAGAAATATTTACTTACACCCATAATGTCGAGTCAGAAAGTAATACTATGAATCACCGTCACTCTTATTTGAAACATTTAGTGAATTGTTTAACCAAGCTCCATTTTGGCATTTCAGAAATCATCCAGTTGCTAATATGAATTTTACCCTAGCAACAGAGCAGTGCTTTAATTGACAAACTGAAAGCTGAATAGCAAGATGGAATGAAGAGAAAAATTTGTAAAAAGAATACTGACAATAGTAATGAAATTAAAGAGGCAAATGAGAAATGCAAATAATTCAAACTTAAAGACCGAGTGAACAATAAAGTAACCTTTGAGAGGAACTGCCCCCTAACATGAGAGGGTTGCAAGTAGAGGGTTGCAGTTCTCACTTTTAGTCTCTAGGTGTCGGTATAAAACCCGAAGTGGAAAGTAAATTGTGAGAAGCCGTGCAGCTCTGTAGCCATTAGCAAACATGATGTGATGGGGCAGATTCACTGCGTTGCACACACTGCACCACTTAACCAGGCGCAAATTCACTACCACTACGCCAATTCACTAATATGCGAAGTTGCGCCCTGGGCGCCGAACGCTGGTGACTTTTTGCTAGTATTATTTCCGCAGTGCGAGCGTTTCATAAAGATGCGCTAGCGTTCGTTTGTGCCTAGCGAAAAATTCTCTAGTGATCTTGCGCTTAGGTCAATTTGCATACGGCGTGTAATTTAAAGTTGTATAGAGGGCTTTATTGGTGCAAATGCATGAAGTTACCACTTTTACTTACACATGCCCAGGGAACCAAGAGAGTTTATATAATGCCCTACACATGAGCCCGCTGTAAAATGAATGTTCTTTTTTTTATGAAATGTCTGGAGAAAACCGGTTACCCAGGACGTTTGCAGGCAATTCCGCTTCAAAAAATGAAAAGTCGCCAGCGTTTCTGGAACTTTAATGCATTTTCGGCTCAGAGGATATGATGTAAGTGACAGAAGATTGAGGAACATCTAGCACTTTGTCTGGTCTGAGGTGGCGAAATCAATTTTGGCGAAAGATGTAATGTTCAGTAAAATCCGCACGTGAATTTGCAGAGAAACAATCGTTTGCCAAGCGACTTTTCGCTCTTGCGACTGAACGCAACGACGGTCCCGTTCGCTAGCAAATTGGCGCCTGTTAGTGAATTGGCGATGTCCCTGTGGGTGGCAAAGCTGGTGAAAAGTCGCTGGCGTTAGCCACTTCGCCCTTCAGTGAATCGGCCCCAATGAGTCTACTAAACCAGTCTGCAGTCCCAGTGTACAATTGCAGGCGCCTCCTGTTCAGCTTACTTCTTATATGGGCTTGTTATTTTACAGTGCCATAACTCCAAAGGAATGGATTTTTGCCAAGTCATAAACATCCATTGGCACAAGGCCACACTGTCTCTTCCGCCACCTTCAACGCAATCTCTCTACTCGCGACCAAACTACCTTGTTCTTCATTTGTTGTGCCAATCAAGTCTATCATCTCTGCCACATCTTCCTGTGTCGGGTGATCACATCATGAAATCCGTGTATCTGTAGTTTGTTAGTGCTGCGAACCCCATTGCGTGGCGCAGGTGCTGCCTTCAGCACACATCTGTATCTAACAAGGCTAATAGGATCTGACAGGGACGTTTAGGAGAGATTTTGGTTGAAGCACCCCTTCATTCACTCTGGTTAGCGCTAGGCTCATGACGTCACTTTCGTGGAAGTCCCAGTAATGCTTTGCGACGCCAAGCACCTCTAACCGGAAGCCGACGGCAGCCAACCATTGGACGGCGCAGCTGGAGGGGTGATTCCCGCCCACTTGCATCTGATTGGTGGAAATCTGACATCACAACTACCCCCGGCAAAAAAAAAAAGAAGGATTGGCGCTGCCTATAATTTAGAATGAGAGGACTGTCAGAAGGGGTTAAGTCCGTGCTGTTCTTGCTCAGTCAGTGGAGCTGATCAGTGTCTGCAGAGGAGGCACCTAGCGGAGCTCCATCACCCACTCTCTTGCCACTGCCTTGGATTCTGCCACTGAGCTGCTTTAAGGATTTAAGAGGGGGGATTGTCCTACTTTCTGAGCTTCCAAATCTTTTTTTGTCTGCTGGACCCTGAATAGAACTTAGAGCGTCCTCAAATGGCAACGAAAATTGACAAGGAAGCGTGCAGAGAAGCTTACAATCTGGTGAGAGATGATACCAATGAAACGAGCTGGTAAGTAGCAGGTTGTCCTGCCTGTGCTGTCATCCATATAATAAAGCATTCAGTAAATGAATCCTATGGAGAGGTTACCATTGCAGTGCAGTACTTTCATATATTCCTTTCATTCAAACATCATTTTATTCACTTGTATTGCATTGTAGGATTATATGACACTTGGAAATAAATTCTTAATAAAGGAATTCTTTATGTGACTCCTATAGATAGAGAGTGGCTTCATGAATCTATCAATTGCTAGCAATACACAGTATGTAAGAGATGTCTTAACACCGTCCCCCATTGACTGCAAAAGTAAAACTTTCAGCCGCAAATTGACAGCCTGCAGCTGCTGAGGATGCTGGGAGCTGTAGTTTAGAAGCTACATGTTACACTGCAAGGTTTCTGGACTTTTTTTTTCTCAGGAGACCTAATTTAATTCTGAGAGTCTGCTCTGTGAACCAAAACAATGGTTTAGATTTAATTAGGCACCTTATTCTAATGACTTTTGCCTATTATAGCAGCGCATTTTACTTTGTTGAAGGAGGCATGGAAACCCGCCCTAAACAGAATAGTGACCTGTAAGTTAAGAGTAGCTGAATAGGCTTGTTCTGTTTTTTTTTGTTTTTTTTTTTTACCATGTGTTTAATAAGCTTTACATTTCAGTTTCATTTTTCTTCCTCAAGGGTAACTTTTATATATGATGGCCATACTATAGTCCCAGGAGAACAGGGTGCAACCTATGAAGAATTTATATCTGCTTGCAAAGGTAGGACATGATCCAGGTGATATGCAAATACTGTAACACCATAATCTGAAAGCAAACAAATGATTGATGAGTATTCGTGAGCAGGAGGCAAGTAGGTGCACATATATTGGAATGTTTCTGTAGGAGTCTATCAGTCCCAATATCTAGAATTACATTGCAGCCTAGGGCTATATATCCGGAATGTAAGTCTATCTGACTTGTTCTGCCCTGCCCTAGACAAACAGATAACAAGAAAAATTGGGCTACCATGAAGTTCACCACTTCCTTCAGGGAGGGGCGGTTATCAGGCGTATCACTGTAACTACTCTGCCTGTATTTCGTGGTGGGACAAAGGCAATTGGAGCAGAATTGATGTCACGTCAGTGTAAAAATCATCTCAGTACCAAAATCTTACATGATGTGTAACAATATGCCCAGTCTGTGTCCTGCTGCTGTATAATGATCAAGCAGGGCTGTGTATGAAATTTTTGTATTGTTTTAAAAAAGTAATATATTTTAATATGCCAAAGCACAGGGAAAATAACTGTGACAATCTGCATTTTATGTCCTGATTACAATAAAGGTAAAAGCTGCGTTATTCTGTGTAATATAAAGAAGCCGCATCTGTTAATATGTCTGGCCTTTTTGTCAAGTAGAATCACTTAGTCTTTTAATGTACATGGTGATACATGAATACAGTAATTAATCTGGTCCTGAACAGAAAATCGTGCTTGAATGTTCCTGTGGCTGGTATTCTAGAAACAGAAACAACCAATAATGGTCAGTGATTTAGGGCTTTAGTTTCTCTCTCCCATGGGTGTGTACCCAACATTGCCTGGCATCAAACCCAGCAACAAGATAATCCATTAGGAACTGTATGTCCATCTTGTCACTTGTGGACAGCTTGGGACAGGGCTTTTAGAACATCCCAAAATCCCTTATTAAAGGGGTTGTTCACCTTCAGACACTCGTTTTCAGTTCATTTGGTTTCAGATAGTTCACCAGAAATAGACTTTTTTCTATTACTTTCTATTTTCTATTTGTGATCGTTTTTCTAATAAAGTTCTGTAAAGTTTAATTTTTCACCTTCTAAAGCAGCTCTGGGAGAGGGGTCCCGATACTGTAAATTGATACAGTTAGTTGATACATTTAGTTAGCTATATACATTTTTTTATCTGTGTCCCTGCTGAGCAGAATCCCTAAGCTTCATTAAAGGCAGAATTGATACAATAGTTGCTAATATTCCACAGATACTGCTGAGTAAATTATCAACTACATTTAGCAAATTGTAACAGTTCAGAATGCTCCTGGATCACTGAGCAAACACCAGAGACTGGAACATTAAGCTATGGAGGCATTTTATTGCCAATAAATAGAGTACTTGTCTACTCCTGATCTTTCTAACTCTGTCCTTTCCCAAGTCACAGACTGTCTCTCTGCTGTCTCCTCCTGGATGTCACAGCGCCACCTGAAACTGAACCTTTCTAAAACAGAACTCATCATATTTCCTCCAAGATCTTCCCCTGTCCCTCAGATATCACTCACCGTAAACAACACCACCTTTCATTCCACCACACAGGCACGCTGCCTAGGAGTCATCTTAGACTCTCATCTATCTTTTTCACCACACATTCAAACACTTGCAAAATCTTGCCGTATTCAACTGCGCAACATTGCTCGAATACGACCCTATCTCAGTTCAGAATCAACTAAAACACTGATTCAGTCTCTCATCATCTCCCGCCTTGATTACTGCAACTTACTCCTCACAGGTATTCCAACAAGTCACCTTTCACAACTCCAATCTATTCTAAACGCGGCCGCTAGACTCATTCATCTAGCTCGACGCTCAACATCAGCTGCTCCCATATGCATGTCCCTTCACTGGCTCCCAATCTCATCTAGAATCAAATTCAAATTACTTACACTCACATTCAAGGCCCTTAATAAAGAAACCCCTCCCTATATTTCATCTCTAATCTCCAAATACACTCCTTCACGAAACCTACGCTCTGCTTCTGATCTTCGCCTCACTTCTCCTCTGGTCACTTCTGCCCATTCTCGTCTACAAGACTTCTCTCGGGCTTCTGCTTTTCTCTGGAACTCTCTGCCACAAGCTGTCAGACTTTCCCCTTCCTTCCAAACTTTCAAGCGCTCCTTAAAGACCCATCTGTTTAAAGAGGCCTATTCGATGTACCTTAATTAATCATTGCTGTATCAAAAATGACAAATTGTTTATACAATCCTAATGTCTCAATTGTACCCTAACCTTTTAGTTTGTAAACCCTATTGTACTCTGTAATCCTTGTCTGCTATCCACCATTTATTCCCTGTTTGCTATAACTGCAGTAAAGCACTGCGTATCTTGACAGCGCTATATAAATAAATGATGATGATGATGATGATGAATAGATTAGCTGCAATAGTGCAAGCTAGTATGCTATATTTATTTTGTAGAATGTTTTACCATACCTAAAAAGCTCCTGAAGGTCTCTGTTTGTTTAGGATATTAGCTGCAGTATTAGCTTGGTGTGACATCACTTCCTACCTGAGTCTCCCCCTGCTCACTTATAGCTCTGGGCTCAGATTACAGCAGAGAAGGGAGGGGGGAGAGGAGCAAACTGAGCATGCTCTTGCCCGGGGCAAAAAGGTTTAAGATGAAGGCAGGAAGTCTGATACAGAAGCCCATGTGGACACAATAGAATGAAAGAAATGCAGTGTTTCTTTTGACTCAGAGCAGCATTACTTGGAGGGTTTACTGCTATATTTAGATGGACCTTTCTGGTAAGGCTTACTTAGTTTTAAACTTTCCTTCTCCTTTAAACTTAAATTTTGGAGAAAAAATAAATTAAAAAAATGGAAAGCAATTGAAAAAAGTCTTTGTTTCTGATGAACATTCAGAAAACAATGCAACTGAAAAAAGTGTTTGGAAGATGAACAACCCCTTTAAAGGCTGCCTATGTTCCCTTTACTTCCCCTCTGATATTATGGATCCTCAGACTGCAATGGCAGCCATAACTGTAATAGGCAGTACATTTGGGAGGCTGCTCTATTGCAACCTACCAGAAACCGCTCATCTGCCTTCACTTTCTTGCCCAGCTACCTACTTCCACTGGAATGACTTTTGCTACTTGCAGCAGTAAATTGTATCGGATAGAATCCCTCCTTTTCGACTAAAATGATCCCTCTGGCTTTAGCCTAAATTGTAATTATGTAACTGCACAGTTCAACAAATCTCATTCAAGTAACATTTTGTACAGTAGCTTTTAAACATAAAAGTTGAAGCTGCCATATTGCATTTTCAACACACTGTAATAGCAACCTCCATTATCTTTCAACAACCATGAGATTTTTTCACATTTAATTTCATCTGGCCCTGCATGTTATATTGCAGAGTCTCCCAAACTAAGTAAGTTCTCTGGTTGTACATTTTAGTAGCATGTTTCTGTATGAAATTGTGCAGTGCAGAGGTTAAACTAATGCAGGGAGCTGCAGGAAAGCATGTCAAGATCACTGCTAAGGTAGAGATTAAGTAACCAATTATTGTAAAATATAAGGATATTAGAAGTCAGCAATTAAATTGGTGACCATAGGAAGCATGAGGCACAAGCCAGGGGCTTTTATACAGATGATGAGACTTATTGACTATTAATGTCCTCATATTTTAAAGATGAGGGTACATTATATACTTTTTTCAGTTAGTCATATGATACCAGTGTATTATATAAAATTAGATATAAATATATTATAAATATATTATATATAATTATTATAATAATAATTTTATATATAAATTATATTATATAAAATCACTACGTGTTGCAAAATACATTCTGAGCAAACGGCTTAGTCTCCTGTTAATAAAAAGGAATTTGGACACTGAGGACTAACATTTGGCACCCCAAACCCCAGCTGATATTAAGTTTACAAACAGTACATATTTATATCACCACATAGCAGTACTCCTCAGAAATTTCTCACTTGTTGAGCTTCAATCTCCTTCTTTGTTGATCCCCTTGCTTAATGGGATTGATCATTTGTTCCCCCTTGAGCATGCTTCTAATAAGGGTAAGATTGTATAAATGTGCCACTTTAAGACTCAGCCCAGGCTTCCTATTTTTAGCTCAGTAGCTGGTGTCGGGAACTGTTTAGAAGAAAAGTGTTGCTTTCCTTAGTTACTCATAAAATAACTACTGTATGTGCACTGATATTGTGAACATATGGTATGCAAGTCTGTATTTGAGAATGTTAAACAATGATGCTTTAATATACGCAATAATATAAATCTTCTCAAGTAAATAACAACAGGGTTTTAAACCAAACCGTGAATGCAAAGAGCAAGAGCTATCAGTTATTGCTATATGGGTAGATACATGAAAAGTAGCTAGTCAGAAACAGTTGCTATACAGTAAGGACCATATTGTCCTTACATTCAAACTGTCCATTATACATGCTTGCTATAAAACATACAGGTAGTCTCATTGCTTGATTAATATCATGCACTATCCTAGGTATGCCCACTCTCCACTCTATATATTTATGTGTATATATATATATATATATATATATATATATATATATATATATTTATTTATTAGAGAGAGAGAGAGAGAGAGAGAGAGAGAGAGAGAGAGAGATAGCACTGTTTGCCCTTGAGAAAGGTTCCTGTGGGGAACCGAAACGTCGGATTCAATAAACCTTTTCTTCCTATTTAACCATATTGAACGATTGATTTTTCATGCAAACCCTGTGAGTGCCGGTACCACGTGCAATTTCTATCTATTATTTAACCAGAGCACCCAGGTTTTTTGATGTATTTGAAGGTGTGCAGCTTGTACCCACCTTTCCCTATATATATATATATATATATATATATATATATATATATATATATATATATATATATATATATATATATATATATATATATATATATGGGTAGTGTTACATAAATAAAGGGTGATCATTTGAATTGATGCTTATGGTGCATTATTCTGTGCATGGATTGCAGTTTGCAGTATATTACAGCTATATAAGCCAGGGCTTCTTTTTCCTTTTGTTGTATCATTTCCTGCACGCATTTTTCTTGCGATAACAAGCTGTCACAGCATGGTTACAGGAGGCCTCTGGGTGAGCAGGCTCTTCTGTTGTTTCTGCAGTTCCTCTTTCTCTATCCTTTGGGACCATGTAAATAAGTGGTTATCTTAGGACAGGTACACATGAAAATTGTTGATTTGTTTATGCTGCTGGGCATTTGAGCTTACATTCGGTGTATTTAAACTTCATGTCCATGATCATTAAACTGTAAGCAAAGATTATTCTGAAAACAGGGATGTGAATCTATGCAGAACCAAGTCTTTCATTTAGCAGCACTGAGCAAATCTGTTCCTGGGCAGTAACCCATTTGCTTTCATTATTCTACTGCAGCTAGCTGAAAAGCTAGTCCCGGATTGCTATGGGTTACTTATATTCTAGGTGCAAATGTGCCCAATGTTAGTTATTGAGTCTGATGTCTTCTTGCCTCTGGTTCAGCTGCCCACAATTTAAGTGTGACCAGCTGTATCTATAGTGTACAGTATATAGAAGGTGGCTGTTGAATGATTGTTTAAACATTCCCCAAACAGACCTAAAAATGTTCATCCGTATAACCACTTAGAGACTGGCTAACGCTTAAAGGAGAAGGAAAGGTTAAAACTAAGTAAGCCTTATCAAAAAGGTCCATATAAATATACCAGTAAACCCCCAAAGTAATGTTGCTCTGAGTCCCCTGTGAAAAGAAGCACTGCATTTCTTTCCTTCTATTGTGTACACATGGGCTTCTGTATCAGACTTCCTGCCTTCAGCTTAAACCTCATTGCCCTGGGCAAGAGCATGCTCAGTTTGCTCCTCTTCCCACCCCTCCCTTCTCTACTGTAATCTGAGCCCAGAGCAGGGAGAGACTCAGGCAGGAAGTGATGTCACACCACATTAATACTGCAGCTCCTGTTCTAAACAGACAGAGAGTTTCTAGAGCTTTTTACTCAGGTATGGTAAAATATTCTACAGAATAAATATAGCATTCTAGCTTGCACTATTGCAGCTAATCTATTGGCAATAAAATGCCTCTGTAGCTTTCCTTCTCCTTTAAAGACCTAGAGCAAGCTTGGTACTCGCATGTCTTATATGATGCAAGTAGGGATGCACCGAATCCACTTTTTTGGATTCGGCCGAACCCCCGAATCCTTCACGAAGGATTCGGCCGAATACCGAACCGAATCCGAACCCTAATTTGCATATGCAAATTAGGGGTGGGAAGGGGAAAACATTTTTTACTTCCTTGTTTTCTGACAAAAAGTCACGCAATTTCCCTCCCTGCCCCTAATTTGCATATGCAAATTCGGATTCGGATTCGGTTCGGCCGGGCAGAAGGATTCGGCCGAATCCGAATCCTGCTGAAAAAGGCCGAATCCTGGCCGAATCCCGAACCGAATCCTGGATTCGGTGCATCCCTAGATGCAAGCTATACCATGCTGTTTTCATTCAAATTTGTTCCAACTTGTTGGATAATTCAATGCCCTTGTATAGTCCTGCCACACTTTATTTTAAAAAACAAAGGCCCCCTTTTACCTTTAGTATTCAAGTCACTAAACTTATATTTAGCAGTGTGTTATCTACTAATAGAACACCCAATAAAGACTGTTGTTTATCACCGGGCAATTTGTTTAAATTAAAATAATAAGCTTTGTATAAACAAAACCTTCCTTTCCTCTACACTGCAGCCTTTGTTAGACACTTACATAAAGAACTCATTATACAGAGGTATCTTATTGGTATAGTAATTTATTTTACTATCCGCTCCTTCTCAAAAGCAAATGCTGGCTATCCGCTGACCTGGCTTGGTCCCTTGACAAGAGCAAATATATGGAGCCGCACACACAAAATGTATGCAGTTGGGGGGTCTACCCCATTTATTGCTTCACCAAAAGTATCTTTAAATGGGGAAGGCCCCAAACTGCACAAATCTTGTGTGTGTGGCTCCATATACAGTATTTGCTGTTTGCACTGCAGTCAAAACAGTTTTGTTAAAAGCCCCCTTGTTCTCTGATGTCTCCGATAATGTATTCCATTAATAGGCAGCTTAGTAATAGTTCCAGTTGGTATACATTAAAACGAAATCATTTGTAAAATATATTATTAATTACAGTTTCTAATATTTTAAAAAAAATATTTCTAGGGACACTCTCTGGGCCAGTGGATAAACGCAAATAAGGAATTCGAGAAAGATCGTGAAAGAAGTGTTTAAAACGTATTTCCTTTTTCTTAATAATAAAACCGTACATTATACTTTATCCAAAATAATGATATAATTAGGGATGCACCGAATCCAGGATTCAGCCATTTTCAGCAGGATTTGGATTCGGCCGAATCCTTGAGCCTGGCCGAACCAAATCCGAATCCTTAAAATCATGTGAATTTTCGTCACAAAACATGGAAGTTTATGTAGCATAAACCAACATTACTTTCTTGCCGTAGATACATTGACATACTGATGAACAGTTGACAAGGTGGAAGCTATGGACAATTGGCTGTAATGGTTTCTGTAAGCTGGTGTGTGCTCACAAACGTTTTGACACCAGTACATATAAAAGTGTATCATTTGTATAATTTTTCTTGCTTATGATTAAGTACTAATGAATACTATACAAAAGTGTATGTGCTTTTTAATATATTTCAATTATCCGTTGTCCCCATTGGCATTATTATCACACTTGGCCTTACTAAGCATTCGTTTTTAATACAAAGTCTTATTAGCAACATATTGTTGCTCATTCTATAATTGGTCAGTATAATGTTCCTTTAAAACCCAGTGATGGGAATGAAACATTTAGGTGTACACAGGAAAAAGACTGTGCCACAATACTCTGCTGCTGCTAGTAGCTCGTTCTCATAAACAAATCTGAGAGGAGTAACTTATAATTAGTGCTTGCTTGTCAAGCCTCTTTATATCCCTATTCTTATCACTGCAATAATTTCAGCTCCCCTGAGAACTGTGACATGTGCCAAATGCTGTTTTCTTTTTATATTTCTGTACTGTGTGTAGCAATAATATCAGAAGTGCTACTGTTTTGCTTTTCTGCTTGTGAAGACATTGCACCTGTTCGGTTCAAGCAAAACACCTTTTCTCCAAAATGTACTGGCAAAAACACTGTTCTAAAAACCTATGTATGTCACCTTTACATAAAGCAGAGCTGAGGAGTCAGAAGCAATTTTGGGTACCTGTAGTTTAATAGCCAGTAGGGTAGTGTGATAGCATTCTAGCCAGTAGTTCTTTGAATTGTTCCCAAAAGCAGACACCATCTTCATTTAGCTTTTAAATGACTGACCTTTGGCAGTGATGAAATGCCTTGTATGTTGTGCACTTTCAATCAACATGGAAAATAATTTAGTTAGAATCGGAAGTTGAAGGATTTATATACGGACTCCAATGGCCTATAACAAAGTGTCTAAGCTCATTTAAAAACTTCAAGATTGTATCTTTATTGGTCCATGAGTGGAACCCTTTTCCTTCTAAATCTAAAGTTGGTGTATGTGTAGGTATCAGCCAACCTGGAGCCACATGGGCTTACAGTTCTGCATTGCCATGGGCCAGTCAGATTACTGCTAGGTGCCCATCTGTGCCAGTTGGTAAAATATCCAGTGTGTAAGCTTGTAGGCCATTTGACAGAACCCATCTTAAGTAAGCACTTATATTTTGCATGGAGTTCTCACTGGGTTTGTGTGGGTTTTGGCCCAGGAAGTCAGGTTTCCACCAACACTGTAAGCTCCATGAAGGCAAAAAAATGCAATGCATAAGCATGTCCACATGATGAATAAATAAATAAATACATGTAGTAGAGACCCACAATTTTTATTAAGATCTGCCCACACAGACCCAAATCATTTCTTGCTTACAAATATACTATAATACAGAAAGCTTGCTGTGTTCATTTGCTCTTCAATGCATTTTGTTACAATTAGCACCATATTAACCTGTCTGTGGAAGCAAAGACCCCCTACTCTGACGATCTGCTGAAAGTTGCAGTGTATCTGGCCTTGCCAGCTCTTGTTTGCATACTTCACTATGACCTGAGCCAACATGCTTGGCAGTTTGAGATGCTTAACCCCACTTCAAACCATGTTCAAGCTGAGACTTGCATTGATGAATCCATCACCTTTGACCCCCTGAATACCAGAAGCATGAGCAATTTGCTGTTCATTACAATATTCTGCTCTCATTGCTGCAGGTTGGAGAATGCAGTGTCATTCCAAACTGTGAGAACATAACTGACACAATTGCTTCATTCTGCTCAAAATCTTCCTTTGCTGCTGTGCTACTTTCAGCTTTTCTGTTAGGGTATGTGCATAATATAGTTTTAAATGTTATTATTATCACCATTTGCAATCATTACGTTGCATGTTATTTTTAAACAGGACTTTGATGATGGCATGGCTGGTCTTAAAATGTATTGAGGGGAAGTTAATCATAGAATAAATTGAATTATGATGTAGTGTTAAGGTGTTCTATTATTTCATTTTTAATTCTAATCTTGCTCTCGCTACAATTTTAAATTCTTTCTGAGTCTCCGCAAACAAAAACTGAAACACAAAAAAAAGTTTGACGACACACAAAACCTGACTGTAAGCTGGATGTTCTGTTGGGGAAATGTTGGGGAGCAACACAAGCATGAAAAGTTCCCTGGGTTGCCAAATAAGGGCTGTTTTTGTCAATTGGTAACCCCTATGTGCACTGGCAGCACAGGAGGCTCTGTTTGGCAGTTCATCCGGGTTGTATGCAAATAAAGCTTGCCTTCAAACCAGGAATTAAAAAATAAGCACCTGCTTTGAAACCACCACCTCGCGAGCCACTGGTTGGGGATCACTCAATCAGATTCAAATTACATGGCCCCAACCCCCCTCCCCCCCGCATACACATATGTACTATACATATGTGAAGTAGAGGGCGGAGTTGAGTCGGAAAAGAAAAGCAGTAGATGTGCCAAAATGGCAGCAGATGAATACAGCTGGTAAAGATAGGCGAGCAAGTGGATTAGTGAAGTCACCAGGGTGGAACTTACAAAATGTAATTGCCCTACGTTACAGCTATGGCTTACATTCATGGCTCTCTAACTAGCTATACGACAAACATCTAAATCTATTCTTATTGGTATCATTGGGTCATTGGTGGTTAATGCCACAGGGCACCATCTGCAATGACTCCGACTTTATCCTGGCAACAGCTTGAAGTATGGTGCTCTGAAAGGCAATAAAATCTGGATGCATTTGTGTGAACTCCTGCCAGCAAAGAAAGTTACTACTCCTGGCTTTAGATTGCTAAATCACTACCATTCCAGAGCTCCAGGCAACATAAACATATCAAACTTTAAAGGAAAACTAACCCGCCCTGACAAAAGTCCCATCCACAGCCATCAATTGAGCCCCCTCTCTGAATTTGAATGAACAGTGCCTCTCATCGTAAAGCTGACCAATACAAGCAGAATTTTGCAGCAGAGCTAGCAGGCGCCATCTTCTGAATCTTTGTTCTTTTCCGATCAGTGGAGCTTGCTGGCGCATGCACAGTTGAAAGTATTCCTGAATTACCATCAACTGTGCATGCGCCAGCAAGCTCCGTGCAAATGATGGTCATGTTTGAGGCTTAAGTACTTTTAGTACTTGCATCTAGAGCATTAATAAATTACCCCACACGTCTACCTGCATCATATAAGATATTAAAGGGGTGGTTCACCTTCATAATGTATGGGATCCTTTATCCTGAACCTGATTATCCTGACAGCTCTGAATTACAGAAAGGCCAGCTTCCATAGACTCCATTTTAATCACATAAATATATTTTTTTTACAAATTATTTCCTTTTCCTGTGTTATAATAGAACAGTTCCTTGTACTTGATTCAAACCAAGATATAATTAATCCTAACCGGAAGGAAAACTATCCTAATGGGTTTAAATAATCTTTAAGAGGCAGATTTATCAAAATGCGAGAATAGAACTTGCCCGCTTTCTATTCATTCCTATGGGATTTTTGCAATCGTATTTATCAATGGAGTGATAAATACCCTTTTAAAAATCCCATATGAAAAGAAAATAGGTGAGTTTTTCTGTGGTGAGTTCTTTTATCAAAGTGTGAATTTAGAACTCACCACAATAAAACTCACTCACTTTCTATTCATTCCTATGGGATATTTAAAAGCAGATTGTATAAAAACAATTCAAAAAAATCCCATAGAATTGAATAGAAAGTTGGTGAGTTTTTCTGGGGGAGTTCTATTCTCACATTTTGATAAATCTGCCCCTTAGGGTACAGAGATCCAAATGACAGAAATACCCATTCCCAAAACATCACTTTGAAGCATTCTGCAAATATGTAAATTTCAGTTCTAATAAATTGCATATTTCTCAGACTTGTACCATTGGCCTTCGCTCTTTCCTTGCTACAGTTCTGTGTTATAAACAGAAAGCTTTGCTCTGTTGTTATTTCTTTTCATATAAATACATTAAAATAGCCATGTTAGACCTTTGTAACGGCAAGATTTATCGCAGAATGTTTTTCGCTGAAGTCATGTTTTTCCCTGCTAAGCTGCCGTGAAACTCTGTTTCCCAACACAAGAGCTAAAATTCTGTCTGGCGAGTTCTGTTTACGCTGCACATCTGCTGGAGCACTGCGTTACCAGATGCACTGTTAATATATTTCGTGATGAAAATGCAACGAAAAATATACGCTCTTCCTGAAAACATAAACGATATCCCATAGCCCACTTCTGTGTACAAAATCAATATGAAATGTAAAATGACTTTCTTGCAGATATGCTGTGTCACTTCATAAATAAGCAGCCCAGGCTGAGCAGACTAACAGAACTGTTTGAGGAGGGAATGCCAGAGCTGAAGGCAAAAAATCTAATAATTACACTTTGTGGACACACATTTGTAGTGTTTCCTCTCACACTTCCTACAGGAACAAGCGGGAAGGAAACTGGGTGCCGTATGCTGAATTTTCATCTATTTGGTGATAACACTCTGGACCTTGACTTCTGCAGAACTGTAAACCCGGCATTATTTCCCACATTAGTGAAATAAAACTCCCAGCCATATGTTAATGCAGGCACTTTTATATGTAACATATAAGTAAGGGCCAGATGGGCAGTTACTTTCTCAGCACTTGTGTCAAGTCCTATGAACACATATCAAACATTATCTCATGGGTTTGGCCATAGTATTGTTTGTATGAGTCAAGAGGCCAATGATGCTGTATATCAGGGATCCCCAACCTTTTGAACTTGTGAGCAACATTCAGAAGTAAAAGGAGTTGGGGAGCAACACTAGCATGAACAAAATCTTCTTGGGGTGCCAAATAAGTGCTGGGATTGGCCATTTGGTTTTGTCAACCTACATTGAGACACTGTTTGGCAGTACACCTGGTTTTTATCAAACCAAAACTTGCCTCCAAGCCAAAATTTCAAAAATAAGCACCTGCTTTGAGGCCACTGGGAGCAACATCTAAGGGGTTGGAGAGCAACATGTTGCTCATGAGCTACTGTTTGGGGATCACTTCTGTATATGATACAGCCAATCAGAGACAGAGGTAAAGCATGTGATTCTATATGTGTGTGTTTATTTGTGTCTCATACAGCCAACATTTTAATGTGGTTTTAAAATTAAAGAGCATGCTGTTGTAATAAGCTTAGTGTAACCTTTGAAGCAATCACAATTGTTGGTCCTTGGTTCACGTTTAAAGTGATTTCACAAGAGGCTTGCTGGATATTCTGCAAGGTCACCAACTTCCTGGCCTTCCATTGGCCCAACCCACATGCTGCTGTTTTCATAAAGGAACAGTAACACCAAAAAATGTAAGTGTTTAAAAGTAATGAAAATATCATGTACTGTTGTCCTGCACTGCTAAATCTGATCTGTTTGCTTCAGAAACACAACTATTGTTTATATAAACATGCTGCTGTAGAGCAATGGCGGAAATTGAAAAACTGCTATATGGCACAGGTTAACGAATGGATAACAGATAACACCATTAGACAGACAGAGCTTATCTGCTATCTACTGTGTAACTTGAGCTTTTTCTCCTTTGAATGGCTGCCCCCATGGCTACACAGCAGCTTATTTATATAAACAATAATAGAGTTTCTTAAGCAAACACAGCAGTTTTACCAGTGCAGGGCAACACTGTATTATATTTTCATTACTTTAAAACACTTTTATTTTCTGACGTTACTGTTCCTTTAATCCAGTTTAAAGGTCAGGCCTGAATCAACACATTGTTTAGCAGGTTGCTACTTAAGCAGATGCAGCACTGTCATAATATTAGGCAAATGAAAAATGGATCTTTAATGTCACTTGTTAACTCTTACAGGTGGGTTTACAGGTCCCTATCACATTCATGCTATGGTTATGTATGATCAGGGACCAATAAAACTGCTTGGTGGCTTTTGGAATGTGGGAGTAAATCGGAATACTCGGAGGAAACCCATGCAAACACAGCAAACTCTTTGCAGTTAGTGCCATGGATAGAGCCAAACCTATGACTGCAAGGCAGCAATGCTATGAATATTCCACTTCTGTTTCTTTTACTCTACTCAACTTACTTATATAAGCCTTTTTTCCTTTTACAGTTCTGCTGCACTGCAGTATTTGTCTTTTCCTCTATAAACTGACCATATATGGTTCTGTACTCTCAAAACAGTGTTGTTTGGACAGGAAGATCAGGGTTTCACATTGTATTTAGCACCCTATTCTTTAGCAACTCTGTGGCTACAAACTACTAAAAGCATAAAGCCACAAAAGATAATGCTCTGAGTTGCCTTGACTAGAACTAGAATTTCAGTACAATTCCATAGACCTCAATAATAAAATAAGATGAAGCCTTTGCATCTCTACAGCTGGAAATCTGTTGTTGGCTGTTGTTTACCGGTACCAACAATGGAATAATCCTAAGAATATGGTATGGTGAAAAATGAATTGTAGATCTCATATAATACTGATAGTGACAATCCTATTAGGCTGTATCTTTTACAATATTCAGCTGCTATTCCTTTGCCAATGTATATGAGAGCATCACTTACTTTCTGCCCATGATACTCCTGTTTATGCAAGTGGAAGCTGCTGTATAATTGTGCTCTGATGTAAAAGCAGCAGTATATTAGTTAGTAGCAGTCAGTTAACTGTTCTTCTGCCATGCAAAGTCCTGCTTCTCTGCTATCTACTTACTGGGAAATACAAGAAACATGAAGCATGGCGAGCAAAGAAAATTGCCTTTAAATCTTGAGTATTTTCTGTTGTTCTTTTCAGATGATATCAGGCTGTATGCTTACATCCGATTCATAACTGGGGATGCCATGAGCAAAAGAACCAAGTTCGTCCTAATCACCTGGATTGGTGAAAATGTTGGTGGCCTCCAGAGAGCCAAAACTGGCACAGACAAGACCCTGGTGAAAGATGTAGTGCAGGTAATGTATTAAAATTAATATTTCAGTGTTCAGTTGCTCAGCCTTTCAGACCCAGTGCATCACTAGGCTAATGCCAGCCATGGTCAGATTAACGTAGGCCAATAGACTAAAGCTTGCCGCCTGCCTTGTAGTGCAATTCAAATAATGAAGAGGAAAGCTATTCCATGCAGGTTAATTGCTTTATAACCAATTTGGCAATAAACTTTATACAGTAGGGTTCTCTCCTATTATCTGAATTGTAATGTACTGAAATCAGTTATGTTTTCAAACTTCAAGAGATTACTTGATATCTCACTGTATGAAAGGTGGTAGTAATAAACTTTGGACTTCCTTAGTGTAGTCAAGCTTGAAACGGATTTAAAGGTGCCTAGCAGAAAATTGCAATACATGTTATAGAGCTTCTTTTTAGCTGTCTGTCCTGCCTATAAGTGTGTCCTATTGAAGTGTTGCTTCAATCTGGCAGCAGGAGTGATAAAGCTACCAAAATACTGTAAATAGCACCCAGTGCTGTTGTTTGCGGGAAGCACAATCTGTTGTTATAAGGCATTCTTTGAGTATTAACCATAACATCTGGGCGTTGACTTCCCCTTTTTATTGAACAACTTTTATAAAAACGAACAGCCTGATGCTGGAGTCCAATTGACATTATCTCTGATAACATAACACTTTGCTACACATTTGGCATCCATTACCCACAACACTGTTCTGGCAAACCCTCTTGAAATATCACCTGTTCTTCAGTGGAAATAAGCAGCTCCAAATAATCATTTGGTAACGCTTCAATATCGTTTAAATCAATCGTTCACCTACCAAACACTTTTTTCAGTTCAGTTGTTTTCAGATTGTTCACCACAAACAAAGACTTTTTTTCAATGGCTTTCCATGTTTTGTTTTTTAACTTTTTCCCAAAATTAAAGATTTATGTTCCTGTATCTGGTGTTTTCAGTCTGGCAATTCCGTCATCCAAGAGTATTCTGAACTATTACAATTTACTGCATTTAGTTGATACATTTCTCTGCAGTATCTCTGGAATATTTGAAACTATTGTATCAATTCTAACAGCTGCCTTCATCGATTTTGCTCAGCAGGGACATAGATAACAAATGTATCAACTTAAGCTCCCCATAGACGCGACGATTCTTCTTGCCGAACGACTGATTTTAGGGAAGTCCGACCAATCCTTCTAAATTATCGTGCAGTTAGTGGGATTCGAACGATCGTATATCTTACGATTTTTCGTGGCAACACCTGTCAGGAAATTGATCGGCCAGGTCAAAAAATCTTTGTCGGTCCCAGTGCAATGTATCTATGTTTGCAGGGCCAAACAGGCAGCTCCCCTTTGTTTTCCTGGCAAATTGGTCTTTTTAGTTGATGGTAAATTCATACAATCGTTCTGAGAAGATCGTGGTCTCACGATCAGGATCTGATCTTTTAAACATCTATGGCCATCTTAAGGGACAGATTTATTAAGGGTTGAATAGTAAATTAGAATTCGCAAAAATAACAAATTGGTGTCAAAATTCACACATTCAAATTGTAATCCCCCAATTCGAATGTAAATTTGAATGTGAGATTTATCACACCTCGACCATAGAAACAGTTCTAATTAGAATATTCACCACCTAACTACCTGCTGAGTCAATGGCATAGGTCCCTTGAACCATTTGAATATGTTAATTGCCTTCCCGACATTCAAGTTTTTTTTCGGACGGATAACTTGATTCGAATTTTTGGGTCGGGACTATTCAATCGAATATTAGACATTCAAATTTCCTCCCATTCAGGTTGTGAGTATTTGTGAAAAATTCACATAAATTAAAAATTCGACCTTTGCTAAATCTGCCCATAAATGTATCCATTTAGAACAATTAAAGAGTCCCCCCCCCCGGGCTGCTTTAGAAGGTAAAAAATTTAACTTTACACTTCAATATTAGAAAACACATGGTTGTCATGGTAGTCATGGTTTCGGATAGGGATGCACAGAATCCAGGATTTGGTTCAGGATTCGGCCTTTTTTAACAGGATTCGTATTCGGCTAAATCCTTCTGCCTGGCTGAACCGAATCCGAATCTAGGGGGCGGGGAGAGAAATCTCGTGACTTTTTCCCACAAAACAAAGAAGTAAAACATGTTTTCCCCTTCCCAACCCTAATTTGCATACGCAAATTAGGATTCGGTTCAGTATTCGCCCGAATCTTTCGCAAAGGATTCAGGGGTTCGGACAAATCCAAAATAGTGGATTCCCTAGTTTTGGATAGTTTACCAGAAATAAACTGATTTGAAAAAACGGGTTGGAAGGTGAACAACCCCTTTAACAACCATTATGTGTTTCACATAGGTTTATTGGCTTCTACAGGCTAATGGGTCAGATATATAAAAGATTTGGCAAATCAATGTTCTTGGCAGTTGAAAGTTTATTGCTGCATGTTTATATGGAGATAAGGGCTGATTGTGCTTACAATACTCACACATTGATTTGCAGACACAGTGTTTGCACCCAACATTGAATAACAGCCTGATGCCCCTTCCCACTCATGTGTCTGTTTGCGCCCGCCAACTTTGCTCCCAGCCATCCTTGTGACGACCATATGGTGTGTTACAATCTGGCAGATTCAGGGATAGATCAATGCGGGTGGGAAGACGGGGTCTGGCACATAATTAAAGCTTTATGGCCTATCATGTAGTCAATGGTAGTCTGTGTTCCAGTGTGAACAATAATTCCTTGTGCTGTTTGCCCTGAGGAATATATTGTTGTGACTCGCTTATGATGTCACATGTGTAGATCGAGGAATGTTGAAGTAGTGGGTACAGAACCTGTTGTGTTGTTTCAGAATGGAGGAGAAGAATGCAAGTTATTTTATACATGAGCCTTACACAAGGATAATGTTCTTTTTTGCTTCACATCTTAGAACTTTGCCAAAGAGTTGGTGATCACAGACCATAAAGAGCTGGAGGAAGATTACATAAGAAATGAGTTGAAGAAAGCAGGCGGAGCCAATTATGATGCCCAGGCTGAGTAAAGCAATGCCTCCTTGGTGCCATCTGCCAGTTTCCAGTCCAGAAGCCAACAACATGAAAACTGCAGAATACTTGAGGAAGAAAAACAAAGCAAAAAAGACTGGTTGTTTCTTTTGCAAATGCCCCTTACCTTGCTTTCCAGCCTACCTGGGCAAACTGGATGTACATTGTCATTCCACATCACATCATCTCTGTATCCATCTCCGACAGTGAAATACTGAATTGCGCCAAACAGATTTCTGCATGGGCATGCACCCACTAAAATTAGCACTCCCTTTGCCTGTCAAGTAACTAGGTGTTACTGCAGCTCTTGGCAACATTTGTGGACATTATATCCCCAGAAAGATGACCAATAGCACAAACATATATTAAAATTTCTAATATTTTTGGTTTTCCTTGGTCCCCTACATTTCTGGGTCCTCCAGCAGGGACAAGGTATGAGCTCCTTATAGTTATGCCTGTATTAATTGCACAAGTTATGTCATTTATTCCAAGAATGTTAAAACGTTAGAGCAACAGTTTAGTGTACAAAAACTGGGCAAATAGATTGTATGTGCAATGTGTCTAATATAGTTAGTTATCCAAAATGTATAAAGGCTGGAGTGACTGGATGTGTAACATAATAGCCAGAACACTACTTCCTGCTTTTCAGCTCTCTAACTCTGAGTTAGTCAGTGACTTTAAGGGGGGCCACATGGAACATAACTGTTCAGTGAGTCTGCAATTGATCCTTAGCATGTAGCTCAAATTCAAAAGCAACATGTGGCCACCCCTCAAGTTACTGATTGGTTACTGACTGATAACCAATTGTTGGAAGCCAAGACAGCTGCAAAGCAGGAAGTCGTTTTCTGGTTATTATGTTAGACATCCAGTCACTCCAGCCTTTATACATTACATTTTTGGCTAAATAACTATATTAGAAACATTTTTTTATTTTGCACACACAATCTATTTATCCAGTTTTTATTTTACCTAGAACAATTTCTTTAAACCCAGAGTCAGATTCTTTATACTTGAATAGATTCAGCATATCTTCAGCTTTCCCTTTAAGCTACAATGGGGTTTTCCGAAAATCAGGTTAAGATGCATTTATATTGTTAAACAGAATCTGACTCACTGATATAAGACTGCTTGAACAGACATTTGCAAACTCCATTCCTAGCTTTGTAAAGAAAAAGTCCAACCCCTCCACCTTTAGATCTATAACTCCCAGCATCACCTGGGAGCCTTCATTTATCTTAGAATGCTGAGAGTTGTAGTTTAACAGCAGGTGGAAGGTGTATGGATTTGTGTGCTCTTAAAGTAGTATTATTGCCTCCTATAACCAATTGAAACAATGTAACCTGGACATAAATATGTGTAAACGATCAGAGAAGGCTCTAGATTTTGTTTTACATTCCATATAAAACCATATATTGTACCTTAGCCAAGGTTTACACCTAAATGCAGTGGGAACTCCATTTCTTTCTATATTTTTTTTTTTTACTTTTTTTTATTATTGAAACATCAACGTTCCAGTAGTGACTTGAAAATGGTTTTACAGTGTATTGTTTATGGTATGGTGTTTTGGTTGCACATATCTTTTATTGATACACTGTAAACATGGCATGTTGTTTCGTATGTGACCAACATTTAGTTAAGCCTCACTTTGCCTTTATACAGTTTACTTTTGCTTCACAACCATCATGTCACTATAAATCTGGGCAGTGCTACAAGTGCCTGCAGTCTGTTGCATGTAAGTTTGGTTACTCTGCTTTGGAACCAGCACAGTTCTACAGCCTTGCCATGAAGCTGCCAAATACATAGGGGTTACTTCTGGCAGCAATGTAACACTCTGGGTTGCTGCTTTGCAAAATAAGGAAAGCCCCCCTTGCTTTAATGGCCTTTTATTTTCTGTGATAAAAGTGGTGCTGCTGTTCAGTAACTCAGAGGCCTATAAATCTGGCTGTGTCTGCAGAAGCTGGGCCACTTGTATTGCAACAGAACAAGGAAATCCAATTAACTGGAATGAGAAGAGTGCATCAATGCTAAGAATAAACCACTTGAACAATAAAAAAAGAGATTTTTTTTTCAGAAGTGTCTATTTGTTTACTATATTTAATTCACAGATTGCCTGGGAACAATGAGGTGCAAAAGCCAGATCCAAAAAATCTTGAGGATGGGACTATATCATTTACTATAATTAAAGCGGTGGTTCACCTTGAAGCTAACTTTTAGTTTGATATAGAATGGTTACCTTTAAGCAACTTTTCAATTGGTTTTTAGAATTTTTAATTAGTTCTCTTCTGACTATTTCTTGCTTTCAAATTGGACATTACTGACCCCATCTAAATACAAATGCTCTGTAAGGCTAAACATTTAGGGCACATTTACTAAGCTTGAGTGAAGGATTAGAATAAAAAATACTTCGAATTTCGAAGTATTTTTTTGGCTACTTCAACCATCGAATTGGCTACTTCGACCTTCGACTACGACTTTGAATCGAACAATTCGACCATTCAATAGTCATAGTACTGTTTTTTTAAAAAAAAAACTTCGACCACCTACTTCGCCACCTAAAACCTACCGAGCACCAATGTTAGCCTATGGGGAAGGTCCCCATAGGCTTTCCTAGCAATTTCTGATCGAAGGAAAATCGTTCGATCGATGAATTTAAATCCTTCGAATCGTTCGATTTGAAGGCTTTAATTGTTCGATCGAGCGAATTGCGGTAAATCCTTTGACTTCGATATTTGAAGTCGAAGGATTTAACTTCGATGGTCGATTATCGAGGGTTAATCAACCCTCGATATTCGACCCATAGTAAATGTGCCCCTTATTGTTATTGCTACTTTTTTACTCATCTTTCATTTCAGGCCCTCTCCTATTCAGTCTTTTATGCAAATCAGTGCATGGTTGCTAGGGTAATTTGGACCCTAGCAACCAGATTGCTGAAACTGCAAACTGGAGGGCTGCTGAATTAAAAGCTAAAAAAGAACAATTGCAAATTGTCTCCGAATATCACTCTTTACATCATACTTAAAGTTAATGTAAAGGTGAACAGCACAGCAAACTGTGTATGTCCATTTGTGCTGTGAAAATAATCTGTGAAGCCCACAAATCTATCCGTCAGATAGTGTATGTGGTGGGCCTGTGTATGGCTACCTTAAGTTATATGTAGACTTCTGGATATTCCAAAATGTAATTGCCACCAATTTGCTTTTATCCAATGACATTATAGGGTTGCTAGTGGTCAGGGCAGCCATCAGGGGGGTACAGGGGGGAGAGTTGTAGGGGGCCCCGAGGGTAAGGGGGGCCCCGGCCACGCCACACTTACTTGATTAGCCGGGGCCCCCGATCTTTCAGAGAGCTGCTGACTTCGGGAAGGCATGGACATTTAAGGGGCCCTGGCCACCAATTTTCTCATAATTTGGGGAGGGGGCCCTGGCCACCAATTTTCTCATGTGGGGTCCTAGCCATCAATATTGTTAATGGGGGGGCCCTGGCCACAAATGTTTTTTTTATGGGGGGCCCTGACCACCAATATCTTTTTATTTTTTATTAACATGTAGGAACCCTAGCCGCCAATATTTTTTTTGTTTTTTTACTGTGTGGTGGGGGGCGGACCTGTGGGGTGGGGGGCGGACCTGTAGGTGGGGCTTGTGGTGGGTACAGCCCAGGGGGCCCAGGAAATTTTGTCGTATGGGGCCCTGCGATTTCTGATGGCGGTCCTGCTAGTGGTGATGCATCCCCTGAGCTTCCTATTTATACCCTTTACTTACTTTCCTACTACCAGAAACCAGTTATGGAATTGCAAACTGCTCTCATGGATTAAACGGGCTAAACTGGTTTTAAATTTCACAACTGGAAGAAAAAGTTCAGATAACGTGGTTATTCAGCAACTCGTAATTAAACATCTCAGCCCCTTCAGTAAATATAACCATAGAAAAAGTCTTTGTATCTTATTTGAGACATGGGTTTTATCTTTTTCTGTGGTTATGTTTTTCTGTTATTAGTAACAAAACACTGAGGTCTCCCTGAGATGAGCTTTATTATTCACTTTATAGGTACTGTAATATGTTGTACTTGTTTCTGAGTTTAAACAACATGTAAAAACCTGATTGGCTTGTATATACTGAAACTAAAATCTTCTTCCAATATAATGTAAGGGTCTGGCCACACGGGAAGATTCGGGGACATTAGTCGCTAAGTGACAAATCTCCTCTTCTTCGCGGCGACTAATCTTCCGATCTGCCTTCCGCTGGTTAAAATGAAAATCGCCTGGGACAGGCACTCGGAACGCTTAGTTTCCAAAGTCGCACGTTATTGCCTCACAAGGAAACTTTGGGAAACGAAGAGCTCCGAGTGCCTGCCCCAGGCAATTTTCATTTTAGCCAGCGGAAGGCAGATTGGGGAGATTAGTTGCCGCGAAGAAGAGGAGATTTGTTGCCTGGCGACTAATCTTGCCGAATCTGCCCGTGTGACCAGACCATAAGAGATCTTTCTTGTACTGTGTCTATCATTTCTGTAGGTACACTAATGGGGGAATGTAATATGTTTCATTAGTGCAATAAACATTCACAAAGACCATTGGGAATGTTAGAGACCATGTTTGCGTCCTTTCTGGACTACAGGCCTCAACGACTTCCATGAACAAATTGCAACCAAATGGCGTTTGCGAACGTTCGCAGCATATATAATAAAGTTTCATTATGGCGAATGGTATTTTGAGACAAAATATTTAACAAAACTCCAGAACAGGTGTTAACGGTAAGCTTTTCTTAGTGATGTAATATTCGCCAGCAAATGATTCACAATATTCATGTGTGTGTGCATGCGCCTGTTTGCACGTGTGCATGTGCATTTGTATGCACATTCCCCTATTTGTGCGTGCGTGCGTCCATTCGGTACGATGACTGGTTAGGTTGCCTAGGGCAACTGGCCGGCCTGGTGCTGCAAACCACTATGAATGCCTTCTCGGTGACTTGAATGAAAAGTACTACAAGTACCCAATATGGGAGATAATGACAGTTCAGAAACCCAGCCCAGCATAAAATCAACTATGGCATATTCTCTTATTTATATATATATATATATATATATATATATATATATATATATATATATATATATATATATATATATATAGATGTCATCTATGAGACAACTATGACATAATAATAATCTTTAGTATAGCCGTGTTCTTTACCAAACAAGAAGGCAGTATATATAACACTGTATAGGTTACTAGACTCTACCAACTGACTAGAATTTATGATGAAATGATTGAAATCCAAACAGCCTGGGGCTGAAGGTCTTTGCGTTGCACATTAACCTTGTATGAATTCTCTCTAGCAGGCACAATAACTGACTAATTCACAGACATTTTGAGCCCAATTAAGTGATCAAGAATCATAGGAATGGTAAACTGTCTAGCTTGGTGTGCTTAGTATGCTAATTGCAGAAACATTAACTAAACCCATGCCATTAGGGTGAATTTGATCCGGCCTGGACTTTTTAAAACTAATTCTAAACCAAATGCTAATATGAAAGGAAGTTTTAAAATACCTGGAGTGAACTAAGCCTGTGCCATTATGGAATGTGCTTAGCTGATGCCTCTGTAACTGACCTGGCTCTATATTGCTCTGGAAAGGAAGAGGTAAACTCCTACAATATTTGACAAACTTCAAGCTTAAAGGGATTCTGTCGTCAGAAAACATGTTTTTTTCAAAGCGCATCAGTTAATAGTGCTACTCCAGCAGAATTCTGCACTGAAATCCATTTCTCAAAAGAGCAAACACATTTTTTTATATTCAATTTTGAAATCTGACATGGGGCTAGACATTTTGTCAATTTCCCAGCTGCCCCCAGTCATGTGACTTGTGCCTGCACTTTAGGAGAGAAATGCTTTCTGGCAGGCTGCTGTTTCTCCTTCTCAATGTAACTGAATGTGTCTCAGTGGGACATGGGTTTTTACTATTGAGTGTTGTTCTTAGATCTACCAGGCAGCTGTTATCTTGTGTTAGGGAGCTGTTATCTGGTTACCTTCCCATTGTTCTTTTGTTTGGCTGCTGGGGGGGGAAGGGAGGGGGGTGATATCACTCCAACTTGCAGTACAGCAGTAAAGAGTGATTGAAGTTTATCACAGCACAAGTCACATGACATGGGGCAGCTGGGAAATTGACAATATGTCTAGCCCCATGTCAGATTTCAAAACTGAATATAAAAAAATCTGTTTGCTCAAAAATGAAAGAAATGGAAATGGAGAAATGGATTTCAGCGCAGAATTCTGCTGGAGCAGCACTATTAACCTATTCATTTTGAAAAAAAAGTTTTTTCTCCATGACAGTATCCCTTTAAATGCCACACGCTAATCCACCCGAGGAGAAGTGTTATTTTATATCATCATATGTCATAACAGCAGAAGCAGAATACATTTGCCTAACTAAACCATGACTGGAAAGAGGCGACACAGAATATTTTAATTTTAATCTAGTTGCACTTACCTCTACCATATATATTAAGTTCATTGTAACCAAATACTTACTCTTCCTCCCTCGACAGTGCCTCCCTTCATGTGGCACCAAAATAGAACTTTTTGTTTATAAATAAATGAAAGAAAATAAATATTCCAGGATATAAACGTTCATTTTACAGTATTTTTTTCTTGTTTTATAATCCAGTTAAATGTGTCTCATGCATTTTGAGTTGTAGGGCGATGGGAATTCAGATGGATCAAAATAACAGATTTCATTAACCTATTTTAGGAGGTGCTCATCTTATCTTAGAAACTTGCCATCTCCCTGATTAATCATACAGCGAGCAAAACGAGCATCTTAATACAGAGCACTAACAGGACATGTCATTGTGATGAGAAAATATCTCTCTATACAAGGCACTAATTCAAAAAATCTGCTATTAAGGCTTCTAAGAGTTAAATACATTTCTTTAAACAAATATCTGAGTGTAGCAATTAAGCCATTTTAGGTGGGCGACTGATTCAAGAAACATTAAAAATGATTTAATATTTGTTTTATTATTAGAATGTTAGCAGTGCATATATATAAGGCACTGCAGGGTGCTACATTGTACAAGAACAACATGCAAAGAAATTGTTGGATCACACCTAGGACTGTTTAAGGAGCTATAGATGTATTTTATGATTCAATAGTACTTTTTTTTGTCTTATTGGAACTAAAACAAAAGAGGATAATTTAATAACAGGTACAACGTTGTATCCATTTCTATATTCCTAGATCTGGTCTATGAAAGGAAGCATCTGGTTGCTATGGGTTACTAGACCTTGAGCAAATGCCATTTCCTCCACTGATTTATTATGCAGTATGTTGTTGCACAAATCAGTGTAGTGACCCCAGTAAAGACTATAGTTTGCAGATTAACCCATCTAATTTTGATTTGATTAGTTAACTTATAGTTTCATAGTTTTAAAAGTACAGTCTGAGACCTCCTGCCCAACAAAATGGTGTAGTACACTATTTTTTAACCTTTCCCCCAAATGTTGTTGACCTATAACTTTCTGATTTCTACAAATAATTAAGGTAAAAACATTTTGGGAGCTATAGTCCTAAAACATTTGGGGATCCAACCTTAAAGGGATTCTGTCATGATTTTTATGGTGTAGTTTTTATTACTAAGTTACACTGTTTACATTACAAATAATTCACTATACAATATAATATTTTATTTCTGAAACAACAACTGTCTTTTTTTAACAGTTATAATAGTGTGTAGTCAGCCAAGCCAGGTCATTGTGGTTGATCCTGTGCTTTCAGAAGGAGCCAGCACTTCACAATAGAACTGCTTTCAGATAAATTATTGTTTTTCCTGCTCAATATAACTTATGGAGCTGCAACTTTGGTTAGCTGGACTTGGATTTTCACTTTTGAATGCTGTTCTCATATCTGCCAAAACAAACATAGGCTAAGAGGTACAAGAAATATCACCAGAACATATTTTGAAGAAAAAAAATCTGCATAAATATCAAAAGGAAAGAAGAAAATTAAGCAGACTGCTAACAAGTCTTAAAAGCCAACTTGTAAACAGTTTGAACTAAAACTGAACTGCTAAGAAATGAGGCATAGTTGGCTGTAGTGTTGGGCGAACTTGCAAAATTTTCATTTTGCCGAAAAATTTGTGATTTTCGCGAAATGGCAAAAAATTTGCGAAATGGTGCCGGTGTCTCGTTTTTGATGCTGCGTCCATTTTTTACGCCAGCGTCTGTTTTTTTATGCTGTCACACTTTTTTTGGCGAAAATGCGCCGGCGTCCAAAAAACTGACACGAATTCGCGCCTGGCGAATAAATTTGCCCATCACTAGTTGGCTGTGATACCAAATTGTTCAAATTGTTCATGATTATAACATTATAATTGTGCAGTTGCGTTGGAATCACCCATTAAAATAACAATTGGTTGTAGAGTAAATAACAGAAAGCTGATCTCGGGCTTTTAGCCCACCAAAATACTTTTGTGCAGTTGTCATTATTAAAAATTGAAATTCATTTTTCTAAAGAAAGTCAAAACCTGAAGTTTCCTTAGAAATACATTATTTATATTTATTGATTAATTGGGCAGCTATTTATGAATAAGTAGATTGTATTATCATGTTCTGAAATAGAAATGTCCTATAAACCTTTACATATATATTTATGGGTTAAGAAGTCTAATAAAGTCCTCCTGCGTGTAGTAAGGAGACAATTTAACAAATGCACACGGAGTGAGTTATCTGTACACTTGTTCCGTGTGTCCCGTAGCCTTGTGCTGTCCTACTACATTTACCTTAAGGGCACTCAGCTCATAAAGAAAAAGATGTTTATTTATTTTACTACAGAATGTGCTGTGACCCAAGTGTGATTGGGAAATAAACATAGAAATGTGTGTTCCACCTAATGTGTATGGTGGTCACCATTATGGGTGGGCAGGGTTCAGTGATTACCATGGGAAGGAAAATAAGTTGTTTGGACATCATTGCTGGTATGACACATCCTAAGGTTGCCAATGATTTTCAGATAGTTTTGCCAGATTCTAGTTTGGACTACCCCACACAATGTAAGCTGGAGATGCAATTTCCCTTGCAACTAACCAGTGGTATAGAATCAAGAACACATTTGGGCATTGGGTTTGGCAACATTAAACTGTAGTGACTTTTATGGGAGACATTCAATTATGTTAACAAGCAATAAACAAGCAGGTTCATGGGTTATCACAACTCGATCAACAAAGTCAACATAAGTGGTGAATCTGGTTTTTAAATACAGCATGAGAGATGACTTCTTGTTCCTGCTCTGAAGCCTAAATGACAAGGTGAAATTACCAGTGTTTTACTACTCTCAAAATTTCCAGTTCGGCTGGCAGGCAATTATCAGTTGAAAGCACTCAATGACGCATTTCCAAGTGATAATCACCTGATCCACATGTGCACGGTCAAGGTCCAGACAATTAATATTAAATTCCAAATAGAGGCATAATGACAATAACCAGCATTTTGTTGCCCACCAAACTGGAAATCTTGTCATTAGAAAAGGTTGGGAATCTCCCCATGTACCTTTGCCTAAAGGAACAGAAATACAGTAAATGGGTGTCTTTTCTGTCACCCATACTTCTCTGTATCCTTTGTCCTTGTAGGGCCTTTGTGCTTTTTCCATCTCATTTAATATGATGAGGAGCTTTAGCAAAATGACGGAGATAAAAAATATAAAAAATAAAGTTAGTAAATTCTTTTTTTTTTCAAATGAAAAACTCTGCTGAAATGACCCTCAGTAATCACACAAAGGCAGCATATATTCACAAAAAGATAAGGTGGATTTCTGTTGTATAACATTGTTGGGCATGACCCACGCTAGACCCGATACTTACCTTACTTACTGGGGGGTAACTTTAATCCAAACCTGAGAACCATGCAACCCAGAAGTGATGTCACAGTGGATAAAAACCTTTCTAGGGAGGCAGATTAAGCAGGGATAGAGGACTCTACCTTTCCCTTTATTTTACTGTAGCCGTGGGTATCCTCCTCATAAAATCTACTCTAGTGTGTATGTTTGTGTCTGTGTAAATATGTGAGGGTCCTGAAATTATAAACACAAATGGGACAGGGACCAAGGCCAGAACTAGAGGTAGGCAGAGTACGCATGTGCCTGGGGCGCAAAGCTGGGGGGGGGGGGCAACAGGCACGTACCTTCTCTGTCGCCTACCCTATGTCCGTACCCTCTCTCCCCGACTGTCGCTGCTAGTTCTTTGGCATGAGCGACAATTTGCACATGTGCGTGCTCAGCCGGCACCGCGGCCTGGCCCGGCTCTGACAGGGACTGATGTGAATGATGTATAATCTATGTAAAAATCGGCAGAATATTTCACTGATATAATGCTCTATAGTCAGTAATTTCTGTGAGAAATCTCTGTGGGAGCCATCTGACCGTTTGCTTAATGTTATGAGTTGTTAATAATTGTAAAGATTTGTGCCATGTAGTGACAGAGCTGGCACTGGACTTTATTATGGGGAAAACAGTAATGTTTCAGTCTTTAGGGAAGAACTGCAGATACTTCATAGTTTTAAAGAATTTGTTGCTGTTTTTTAATCTCCAGGTCACTGTAGTGTACAAAAAACTATCAGCCCTCCTGCCCACCTGCCCTCTAAATGCAGTTTTAGGTGCGGATTAGCATCAGCGCAAGCATCTGAAAGATGCTCCAAGAAGGGGAGGGCTCCAGTGCAATCTCACCCCCCACCCCCGATAGTTCTGCCCCTGGTAGTGTAGCATAATAACCAATACTTTGTTCATATTCTCATTTTAATTTCAGGAGTCACTGACAGGGCAATTGGTGTGAGAAGAAATGCTGTCAATACGCCATGGTTTCCAGTTACAAATCTTACAATAAATAACCACACATCAGGAACAAGAACCAGCTAAACAGTGCCAGTCCAGGTAAAGCATATGTGCCTCATTTATAAAGCACCGATTCTCTAATACTCTATACTGTTTTAAAACGTAGCCTGCACAATATTAGTTAATTAAAATATACTAATTGTTATTTCCTTTTTTAACTTAATTTAGCCAAACAAAAGAAGACCTGCTTATCTGTAAATGTCACAAAATAGTCAGATCTTCATATCGTTCAGCCATACGGGTTGACATCTAGTTGCATTGTGTAGGATACTCAGATAGGAAAACGACCAACTTCTGGAGCACCTGCTCTGCTTAGTGCTGGTTATCAGACAAATAGAGTTGCATGCAAATATTAAGCCTGAGCATTGATAACACTCAAAAAGCAGAACACTGGGTTTATTGTGACAATGTCAGGAAGCAGAGAATTAAGCTCCAGCTAGATAAGCTCCAACCCAAGAATTACCACCACATCTGCTTTTAACATCATTTTTAGATGGCATGTGCACAACAATAGATAGTGTTATGGTGGCCATACAAGGGCAGATAAAGCTGCCGATATTGGTCGTTTGGACCAATTTGACAGCTTATCTGCCCGTGTATGGGGGCTTCCGATGGGTCTTCCCGATCGATATCTGGCCACGATATCGATCGGGAAGGTTTGATTGTTACCCGACCGACCCATCGGAGCCCCTTGGTATATCATAATCTGATCGTTCGACCAAATGGCCGCAAGTTCGGATTACCTCCGATATAGCCATGCCGTTGGTGGCATATCGGGGAAAGATCTGTGCGACATCGCTAAACGAGCGGATCTTTGAGTCTATGGCCAGCTTAAGTTGCATTTGTCATTATTATGTAGCACTGAAGCCATCCCCCTAAAAATTTTTTTACTATAGCACAGTGTGACATGGGGAGGCTCAAATGTTGTACTTGTACAGGTCCCAGAGGGAGAAAAGCAGTTTTCTGGTTGCAAGTTTGCCACTAGGAATCATGTTGTAGAGAGCAGAAAGATTATGAGGTATGGTAGGGTCACAATGGAGGTAGAAATGGTATTTGCTCCACTGTGGTCCTACCATATTCGTTGGGTCACAGTTGAGGAAATCGGTTTGATTTAAAAAGGAAATACTAATGGGTGTCCACATTTTGCATTATGGGTACATTTTTTTTATTTAATATTTGTTTTGCAGAAGTAAATGTATCAGTAGAGAGCATGTCTTCACTTCCTGATAAATGCATGGCTATCTAACTGCTATGAATATACTGTAAGTGCAGCAGTATTTCTGAAAAGAACTAAGCTTAGATGTAAGAGGAAGTTCTGCTGCATTTAGCTATAAAACGTTTAGCTATTGCTAACAGGACCAGGAACATGAGAGATAAAGTGGACATTAGACAAATAATACATTTTAATATTTCTGATAACATTAGCATCAAAGGATCTCTTCTGTGGCAAAGCAAGATCATCATGCACAAAGCCCTACTGAGCTAACCTAGTCGTGATAAATAACATCTCATGCGTCATCAACATAAATATTAGCTGATAAATATGAGTGTAATGCATTCATCAGAAGAAAAACAAATAATAATAAAATCACAAATAAGCTCTGGTGTTTTTCTGCCAAGTTTTGCCCAAATGTAAATGATATGATTGGATGTGCCAATTACATCATAAAGAAGCTTTTGGCTGGCTTCCAGAAATTCAGATGATGTCTGTACACAAGAGCAATAGTAGAGTGCTTACACCCCGAAACATTGCCTTTTTTCTGTATGTTTTTGGGGTGAATAAAACCTTTCACTTTCAAAATTTAGTGTGCCACTGGTATTTTTCTCTATTTCGCTATTTCTCATTTCTACAAAAGATCTGTCTAGGCAAAACCTGACAATTGCTTTATCCTTGGAAAATTAAGGAGGTTCAAAAATGCTTGTGTTTAAATTCTTTTGGCAGATGAAAAAGCTAACATGCTTAGATTACTTTATCAAGGGACTGCAGACTCTTTATTTACGCAAAATTTGTTTACATGCTTTAACAGTGCAGTAGCTGGAAAAAAATGTCCCATTTTCTAGATAATGTTCCTGCTATGTGAAAACACTATAAGTTATGGCAGGTAAAACAACCCACTAAACTCAGGGATAGCATATGTTCTAACCAGTATCAAGCTATATATACTTTCTTTTTTCCTTAAGATTGGTTTACCTGCAGAACAATTTTTTTCAGCATGCAGCTTATGAGATAACCACACAGTGAAAAAGCAATATCATTTTCCAACCAATTCAACCACATCAACACAGGGCCTCTGAAACCATGAACAAGAGCACTGAAAGTTCCAAATTTTCCAAGTTAGGGAAATCTAGGGGCAAGATGATGTTGCCTGCTATGCATGAATGCACCCAGGCCAATGTACTTTTAAAGAAGGGGAGCACGTAAGTGATTATAATCACTGGAAGGTGCTAACAAATTCAATTAATTAAAGTCTTATATCTGGAAGTGTCCTTGTGAATGCACCTGGAAAGAAATACAATACATGTTATGAATATGGAGGAAGGAATTATTAGCCCGTGGTTTGAAACTCCAGAATACTACCATCTGCATATCACATTATTTAGCATGAAACATTGGCATCATCGTTTTAGAACTTTAACCATGAATATACAGTATATTAAATTAGTGAGCATTTGTTGCCTTCGTATTTGTTTAAAAATACCTTTTGTTAATATATATTAATATACACATATTCGTTGCCTTAAAGCGGTTGTTCACCTTCCAAACACTTTTTTTCAGTTTGTTTGTTTTCAGTATGTGTTCCTGTCTCTGGTGTTTGAGTCTGGCAGCTTAGTATTCCAGGTGCAGATTCTGAACTGTTACAATTTTCTACATTAGTAGCAATCTGTGAAAAATTAAAATTATAACAGCTGCCTTAAATTAAACTAGTGGATTCTGATGAACGGAGCCAAAGATTAGAAATGTAACAACTAGGGGCAAATTCATCAAGGGTCGAATATCGAGGGTTAATTAACCCTCGATATTCGACTGGGGAATGAAAATTTAAAAAAAAAAATTTTAATCCAACGATCAAAGGATTATCCTTCGACCAAAAAAACTTACCTTCCCCATAGGCTAACATTGGGTTTGGTAGCTTTTAGGTGGCGAACTAGGGGGTCGAAGTTTTTTCTTAAAGAGACAGTACTTCGACTATCGCATGGTCGAATAGTTGAACGATTTTTAGTTCGAATCCTCCGATTCGAAGTCGTAGTCGAAAGTCGAAGTAGCCCATTCGATGGTCGAAGTAGCCCAAAAAACACTTCGAAATTCAAAGTTTTTTTACTTCGAATCCTTCACTTGAGCTTGGTGAATTGGCCCCTTAATGTATCAGTTTAGAATAGAGTTACTTCAGAAACATAAGATGAAATTGAAACTTCAAACGTCAATATTAGAAATAGGAAAAAAAACCGTCTATTTCTGATGAACTATCCAAAAACAACTGAACTGAAAACAAGTCGAACAAGACCTTTAAAATGCAATTCATTGAGCATTATAATTTTATTTAACAAATCTAATTACCTGTAACAAACTACAGCTCCCAGTCTGCTGGTGGTTAGAAGCTTGGGATGTGTCTGTTGCTAAAGAGGACTCCCAGAATTGATGTATCAATATGCCTTTAAAGCAGATTGTTAATCACTTTTAAGCATTCTGATTCTCAGGATAGGCACTTAACAATGAGAAAGCAGGAATTATTCAACAAAACAAAATGTGTACCCTCCCACTTCAAGCTATATTGATTTGCATGTGGTGGTTTTGTTCCCTGGAACAAGGTAGCAGCAGCCTCAGTACTGCAATTAAAGATTGCAACTGAGCACACACAGGTGAAGCTGTGAGGCAGGCAAATAATAATTATGTGTTCAATGACAAATATCTGCCAAGAAAGACTAGTGTGGGTTGAAATGAATTAGAGCAAAATTTGCATGTGTAAACTAGGTTTTTAGAAATTCCTTGGTTCTGCTTTGTTTTGACAAGGGAAATGGTCTCAAGCCTAGTAATCTGTTGTGTGAACTTCAGCAACCATATCCCTTATCCATAATTTCTTCTTTAGCTTGCTGACAATACAGATATATATTTTTACATGGTAAGTGTTAGTAGTAAATTCTGCCCTGGGGTAGTGTAGGCCCTGTTTAACTTTACACTGTTTTAAAATGTTACGTTGGCCATACATTGGCACATTTATGCTGCTTATTTGGCCCCTTAAGACAGCCGCGTAATTGCTAGCTCTTCCAAATTCCCTGATATCTGGCCAAAAAAAAAAACAGCCCAATTTGGCCCAGCATGGGGATACTAGATCTATTAATTTTGCAAAGGATAAATAGAAGCAGGGCCGACCGGATCTACAGCCCTACATGTTTCGCACCCACTTAGGGCACTTAATCATGGGCCCATGATTAAGTGCCCTAAGTGGGCGGATGTAGATGATATACATTTTTTAACTTTATATAAATAAAATATATTTTTTAACTAATTCTCTCTGGTTCTGTGGATTCATTTGAGTGCCGGTCGGCCCTGCTTTTATTAATCCTTTGCTGTACTGCTCCCTAATGCTGGGGGTCTGGGGCAAGAGCATCCAGCCCACATTCACTATTTGGTGAGTCATTTACTAATGATTCTGGAGCACCACGTTTCTCTTAACTATTGCTATTAATTTTGCAACTTTAAAAAAAATGAGCAGATCTGGCTGTGTATAGACAGTTTTATATGGTCAGTGACAACAAGCAGCTTTGTTTGTCATAGTCTTCTCTCAGTGGAAACATGCTGCCTTGGGCCTTTTGTATATTTTTTATATAAAAGAGCTGAAAAGTGAAATGACCCAAAGTCAAGAAAGAGTTGAAGTTGAAGTCCTGAAGCCGCAAAAAGACCCGAAGCCATGAGAGCAGCAAAAGTTGAAGTCCACTCCTGAAGCCACAAGTTTAGTTCTACTGAATACCAATGTGTGTTTTTTTGATTTCTAATGACAGCCTTGCCTGGTCACATCCAAGGAGTCAGAAGTAAATAAAAATATCTCTGTATGCTGCGGTAAAATACAGAGAAGTGTAAAAAGGTGTTTTGCCTTTAATTTCTCCCTGTATGAGTTGAAATCTGCAATGGAGATGTGTCTTAACAGGGAATGGTGTCTCTGTTTAAACGATATTGCGGTCTGGCCCTGGAAGCTATATTGTTCTGTCAGGAACAATCTAGTGGTCCAGCTTTCATATTGGAACTTGGTATTTAATCATAGTTAAGTGTTCGGAAGGTCTCTCTGAGCTGGGCATAGAGCAAGAAGGTTACCAGAGCCCAGAGGGGCTTTCTGCCACTGCAAGGAGCAGAGGGAGCAGGTGATTGAGATTAAGTCTAAAAGTGATTGAGGTGCTGCCAAAAGTTGAGACAGAACTGAAGCTGGTGAATTTGATATCCCAGGAAGCAGGTCCGGACTGAGAATTAAAATAGGCCCTGGCATTTCAAGTACACAGAGGCCCAATCAGCCCACATAGAGGCCCAAACAGCCCCCACCAGCCCACTAAATACTGACTTTCTATGGGACCTTATAGCAGCCCCTCTGGCATTTGCCAGAACTTACAGATTGCCAGTCCGGGCCTGCCAGAAAGGGAGAGACAGCAGGGCTTAGTGAGAAGCCCAGAATATTCCACAGTGTGGAAGACACAGTGTACCCTGTGAAATGCTAATGAACTGTGTTCCAGTGATTTATGTTTGCCTGAATAAACTTTTGTTGTTGCCTGAAGATGCTGTTGTGTCCCTGTCTTTATGCTCTTGATCCTCTGCTTACCTGCCGAACATAACTAATTTCCCCCAAATATTGCATGTACAAGCAGCCAGCTTGTCACAATGTATAAAACATCAAAAACTTCTTGCCCCATACACCCTTCCCTAACCTGATGAGTGAGATGTTACTATTACTATTCAAAGTTAGTGTACGCTTGCAAGTTCTTGTGTAGGGAAGTGAGGAACTAACCTCTTTCCCATGAACAACTTATTATGAAATGTCCTTCATATGTGAATTTTTCTCCATTGTGTCTGTGCATGAGGAAGGAACTATTCATATATTGAACAGCTTTGCACCACTCCCAGTGTTGAGGAACTTAAAAGTCATGTGGCATCTCTTGCTGTTCTTCTTTAAACTAAAAAGCTTACAGTTGTTTAAAATATAGATTTTTTTTTAAAAAAAAAAACAAAATCTAAACCCACCAGGAAACAACCACTTGTGCAGCTTTAAACTAAAGCGGGAAACTACAGAAATTTGCTTTTGTTACTCTAACTGCACAATACAAATCAACTAAAATGGCCTGATGGAAGTTGTAGTATAACAGTATTTCTAATATAAATTACTCACTTTACTGAAGCAAAATGAAAATTGTTCATTCATTTCTCTGGCAGATTCGGGTGAAATGCATTATGATCTGTATGGTGAACTAGGGGCCAACTAATAAGATCAGCCTGATTTGTTTTCAGCATTAGAGTGGTCAGGTCAGGTAAAGATCTGCACAGTTGGCTCTGTGTGATATGCAGTAGGTTGCTTTGGTTAAAATATTCAGGTTTATCGTGTACAGGTATGGGACCTGTTATCCAGAATGCTTGGGACCTGGGGTTTTCCGGATAGCAGATCTTTCCGTAATTTGGGTCTTTATGCCTTAAGTCTACTAGAAATTAATTTAAACATTAAATAAACCCAATAGGCTGGTTTTGCTTCCAATAAGGATTAATTATATGTTAGTTGGGATCAAGTACAAGCTACTGTTTTATTATTACAGAGAAAAAGGAAATAATTTTTAAAAATTTGGATTATTTGAATAAAATGGAGTCTATGGGAAACAGCCATTCCGTAATTCGGAGCTTTCTGGATATCGGGTTTCCGGGTACAGTGATTAATTCCATTATGGGCACATACACTGATTAGCATCCTAACTACATACAGTCTATACTAGATATGGTATGGGATCTGTTATTTGGAATGCTTGGGATCTGTTGTTTTCTGGATAAAGTTTTTTCTGTAATTTGGATCTCTATACTTTCTGCTAAAAATCACTTACATATTAAATAAATCCAACAGGATTATTTTGCTACCAATATGGATTCATGCGCTTAGTTAGGATCATGTACAAGCTACAAAAAGGAAAATAACTAAAAAAATATGAATTATTTTCTTCAAATGGCCTCTATAGGGCAAATTCACTAAGATGCGAAGTTGCGCCAGGCGCAACTTCGCTGCACTTTGCCACACTTCGGCACACTTCGCCAGGCGTATTTTCGCCAGCGCTCCGCAAATTCACTAAAATCCGAAGTTGCGCACAGGGGTAGTGTAAGTTTTCGAAGTTGCGCTAGCGTTAATTCGCCAAGCGAAGTATCGCTAGCGATGGTTCATTTGCATACGGCGCAAAATTCAAATTTCAATGGAGGAACACGTATCACCACTACAAATGCCTAGAAAACCTTCAAATCAGCAAATATAAATTTTATTTTGCCCTACACATGTGCCCACTGTATAGGTAAGTTGCCATGAGTCAGGAAATGTAGGGGGGAAGGAGGGGAGCCCCAAAAAATGTTTAGATCTTTTTCAGCCTATCACCCATCATGTAGAAAACACGCCAGCGTTTTTTGGGACTTAGAAAAAAATTTGACTTTTTTGGAAACAATCCCTATCTACTCTATTGCGCTTCGCCAGGTCTGAGGTGGCGAAGGAAGTCTAGCGTAAAAGGTAGCGTTCAGTACACTGCGCAAGTTAGTGAAAATTCGCCTGGCGTAAGTGTGCGAAGTAACACTAGCGAATTTACGCCAGCGTTCGTTAGTGAATTTGCGAAGTACCGAAAATGCCAAACGCTAGCGAATTGACGTGAATTGATAGTGAATTTGCGCCATAGAGATGTCCTTTCTGTAGCATTCTGGATAATGGGCTTTCAGATAAGGAATCCCATACCTGCACGATTTTGTCATGTGTGCCACTTGTGCTTGTTTCTAGCACTTTTCAAATGTAAGAGGTCCTTTCCATGCAACTAGAAAATGGCTGCAGTTGCACCTTGACAGAAATAGTGAGCAGTTGCTTTAAAAACAGTTTTCAAAAAGTAATAAACAAAGCAATATGTGAAACACAAAACACAATAGGACTTCATCCCCAGAAAGCCAGATGATAATATACTTAATCAGTAATATTGAGTATCGTTAAAATGGTGATGCTTATTAACCATCCAACACATACATTAAACCCCTAAGGGCTCACATGAAGTCTTTTCAACTTTTGCAGTTTACATATGATTTTCCAGATTCTGAAGTTTATGTTTATGCTCAAGTCCGACATTTTGTACAGGGTCTTTTATTTAATATGGCATCTCAGGACAACACCATTTTGGAAGCATTAGGCAAAATTTCTCCACTTACTAGAGGTATGATTTCCACACTTTATACTCAGATGCTCTCAACCACTGTTAAAGCTAGCCCAGCTTACTGCATCGCATGGGAACGAGATATATCGATAATGCTTCCTAGCAATGGATGGAATAAAATTTGGATGGCTACTAAGAAAGTGTCTGAGAATGTGTCGATTAAAGAACTTTCGTATAAGCTCATGACCAGATGGTATATGACACCTCAAAGAAAACATCGAATTTCTCAGATGCATTCGCCTCTTTGTTTTCGTGGTTGCGATGATATTGGCTCCTTAATAGGGATGTAGCGAACTGTTCGCCGGCGAACTAGTTCGCGCGAACTTCGACTGTTCGCGTCCGCCGCAAGTTCGCCAATAGGCGTTCGCGTCAAAAATCGTTCGACCATTCGACCATTCGATTCCTTCGACCGCTAAAATCGAAGGATTTTCGTTCGAATCGAACGATCGAAGCCATTGGATTGAATGAAATCATTCGATCGAATGGCTTCGATCGTTCGATTCGAACGAAAATCCTTCGATCGAACGATTAAAATCCTTCGATCGTTCGAATCGAACAATTTTCGGATGTTCGAAGTTTGCGAACTGTTCGCGAACTGTTCGCATTTTTTGCCGGTGTTCGCGAACGGTGTTCGCGAACACATACTCGGCGGTTCGCTACATCCCTACTCCTTAATTCATATATGGTGGAATTGTCCCAAGGCGCAACATCATTGGAATACAGTACATGCTTTGATACAGGAACTCTGTTCAGTGACATTTCCGTTCAATCCATGGGAATTGTAGCATAATCTTCCAATTGTATTGCTTAATAGGTCAGCTAGGCATTTAACTAAACATATTCTCTCGGCTGCTAAGTGGACCCTGGCAATCAGCTGGTTATCTCCAGAAATACCTTGGCAACAAACTTTGCACAAAATTAATGCAATATGCACAATGGAAGAGCTTACCACTCGTATTCAAGATAATATGGACAATTTTATCGAAATTTGGACACCCTGGAAAAACTATATAATTACAAAACGGCTTGCCTTGCAATAATATCATGGAGCTATAGTGGGTAATATTCTAAGCTATGTATTGCCTATATACTGTGTGGAGTGGGGGATCCATCTCCTTTTCCTTGCTTTTCTTCCTTTTCTTTTTCTTTTTTTTTCCTTTTTTTTTCTTTTTTCTTTTTATCTGGTTCAGTAATCGGTATTTGAGTTATATTGCATCTAGACACATTGTATAAACATCTGCAACGAAAATATTGTACAACTGTAAGCAATAATTGAGTCATATCGCATTTAGACATGTTTAAACATTTGCAATGAAGATATTGTACAATTGTGAAAGTATGATTTTCTTTATTGTGCGAACTGGAGGTAAAATAAAAAACTTTTTGAGTGCAAAAAAAAAAAAACCCTAAGGGCTGAACTGCATGGCATGTTGATGTCCAATTCATCACCAGTTGATGACACAAATGCGATGTGTCGAATGTGCAGAAGATAATAAAACTGAATGTGAAATCGCAGGTACAAATTACATGTATCAGACATCGGATACATGCGGCGTTCACATCCGACAGTAAGATACATGTGGTTTGTACCTGCGATTTCACATTTAGTTCCATTATCTTCTGCACATCTGACATGCCGCATTCGTGTCATCGGCTGGCCACGAATCAGACATCAACGCACTGTGAAGTTCAGCCCTAAGACGCTTGTAAAAGGAACGGCCTCTCCCTCCTCTGGTGCAAACAATTATATTACAAAATAATAATATATCACAATAACTGTGAATAATAGCTGCTGTTAATGTTGAATAAAAAAGTCCACAAAATATTTATATAACGTCACTCCTACTTGTGAGCTTAATATATTAATGGTAACAAAGTTTCAGGGTAGAACTCCACAAGCGGTTTTCGTCGGATCAACGCCCATCGACAAGCATAAGCCAGTTGAGAAAACCAATGTCTAGTTTATGGTCACTGGCGAGGATAATTGGTTCTATCAATTTGTGTGTGCTTGAAGCACACTTACAGAGCCTGTGCATATGAGAAAGTACAGTATGTATATTCGTCTATCTCCAGGTTACTAAGAGTCTTCCAAGCTCAGATGTTAAAATGGATTTGATGCCTTCTAATTTCAGCCCATTACCAAAGCAGACAAGAAGCCACCACAGACACAGAAGTGCCTAATGAATTAAACATAAGTCAGAGCAGACTCTCCAGCTGAGAAAACCAATGTCTAGTTTATGGTCACTGGTGATGATGATTGGCTTTATCAATTTTTTAAAAATGTATCATCCTTATATAGAACCCTTTTGAAAACAAAACATATGGCTTTAAATTCAACTATACTAAGTGCAGTACAAAAATCATTCTTATTCTCCATTCTACTTATTGTAAACTGTCATGCAAAGCCCTTTGTCTTTCTTACCAAAGGCATTTTGTTTGTAGTTGACTTGGGCACCTAATCAACCATATGACATTTAAGTACAGTGTAATATTGGCTAGAAAAGGTGCACGCTAATCTAATGTTAGGGAAAATGAGATAACTAGCATAGCACTAGTAGGAATGAATCTCATTGAAAAATGCTCTTTGGCATGCTTACTTTGTAGAGATATGAGGTACAATAGCGTTCATTTAATTAAGGTTGATGTCCCTATAACCGCAGGTGTTTCTTATTATCATGAATATGTTATTGGAGTTCCTCCAATTATAAATCTGCCTTATCGGTATAAACTAGTATCTGTGTTTTTTGTTCATAAGGGTATCATTAAATATAGATTTTCTCTCACCCCTCATTGAAACCACACTATTAGGCTGATTTAGATGTAGAGGTAGGCATGCTGGAGCACCAAGGGAGCAAAATTAAGCCTCTTTAGCACTTGCATCTAAAGATAGTGCAGCTAATTGTCTTGCAGAGGTGCTAAATTGCACCAATGCAGTTACTCACAGCAACAAGTGAGAATGTAGCTTTTTATTTTCTAGCTCGCAGACGTTGGATCAACACGAATTGCCGATTGATAACTGCACTGGGGCAATTTAGTACCTACCGTATATACTCGAGTATAAGCCGAGTTTTTCAGCCCCCAAAATATGCTGAAAAACTCTACCTCGGCTTATACTCGGGTCAAGCGCAAAAACGGTCGCCGGCGCATAAGAATATTCACCGGCACCTAAGAATATTCGCTGGCACCTTTAGAATAGTAGCCGGCGCCTAAGAATATTCGCCGGTGCCTACGAATATTCGCTGGCACCTTAGAATATTCGCCGGCGCCTTAGAATAGTAGCTGGCGCCTAAGAATAGTCATCCAAAAACGAGATTGAAACTTACCAGAAGCTGCTGCATTTCTCACCCTCGGCTTATACTCGAGTCAATAAGCTTTCCCAGTTGTTGGAGGTAAAATTAGGTACCTCGGCTTATACTCGGGACGTCTTATACTCGAGTATATATGGTATGTTAGTAAATGAACCCATAGGTCTTCAATTATAGTGACAATCTAGAGTGAGGCACAGAATGCTGCATTATGCATCATGGTAACATAAAATAAGGTCTCATAAATGGCTGGTATGGATCACCATAATAGCATGGCATTAGTTGATGTATCTAGGATGATATAGTTGATGTAGTAATATGATTATTGATGTGGAGTTGGTAACTGGGAATTCTCATTGCAAAATCAACTTGCATCTGTTTTTATGCATGCCAACACACATCTGGCCATTTATTGGTCTAGTGTCATATTCACAACTAGTGTTGTATGCAAGTGAGTAAGAGCAGGAGATGAACTGCAGTATAGAAGGTCTCTGAGCAATGATATGACTGCAGAACAGGACATCATTCTGACATTTAGGGGCCCAGTAAATTCTAGTAACACTACAGGTTTTATGGGGACTCTGCCACCCAAGAATGAGTAAACCATGTTTTATAATGTACCAGTTTTGCATCTATTCCCTAGATGTTAGTAGTATATTTTACTGACAACATAAAATGCAATATTCAGCACTTTGTTAGTGAGCAATCTATTACCAACAGTGAGTTCTGTGTTACATTGCACAATATTTTATTTACTGCTCCTGAACCATGAGTCTGCAGTCTATTATTTGGAAACATTATTGTAAGCAGCAGTGCTATTGTGTGTTTGACAGCTTTAATGACTTCTCTCTGCTAAATTATATATATATATATATACATATATATATATATATATATATATATATATATATATATATTCTATAGCTGTTATGATGACGTCAGAAGGCAGTTTAGCATGACAGTTATTAGAAATTAAATGTCATTGGGTGTTTTATGTTTCTAGCTAAATTGATTTGGGAAAATCTTGGCACAAAATAGGGTAACAATCAGTTCGATGACCTAGATCAATAACTAGTTTTTTTGTGGCCTTAGCAAATATTACTGCAATAAAAGCAGTGTAAAAGCAGGAGCTCACAAATCTCAAATGTCACTGCATATTTTATGCAGTGGCCTAAACGGATGGATTTGTTACCAATAAAATAAACACAGTTTATTTCCGACTCAAGGTAAAACATCCAAATATAAGCACCAATATAATTGTGCGCATGGTCTAGCAGTTAAGCAAATCTTATTTTACTTACAACTACAGGGTTTTAACATTTTTTACTGTATTTGTACATAGTGATTAGATTTTACTTTATATAAATATTTCTATAAATACACAGTAATGTAATAAAAGATAACAAATTTGCCCACGTTTAGTAATCCATAGCAACCAATTGGATGCATGTTTCAAACAGTTGACCAGCAAATGCTACCTGCTGACTGGCTGCTACGGGTTACTATACATGTCGAATTTTTTGGTCAGATGGGCACATTTGAATTGCTACGTGTTGCTAAATCTAGGCAATCATAAGACTTTTTTTTATTATATAACCCTAATTATTCTATATGCTTGCTTGCTTTTATTCATATGAGCACCGGTGTATCTGGCAAGTATTCTTTCAATAGTATATAATGTAATAATAGTTTGTGTAATCTGTAGCATTTACTGGTGTGCTGTTTAACAGCAAACATCTGATTGGCTAGACCTGGTGCAACTTTCATGATGATTATAAAAAGTAATTGGTGCCATTTACTGGCAAAATTGTCATGGCCAAATGATTGCTTCCTCCAAGGTTATGATACAAACACACAAACAAGGTGATTCCAAAAATCCTTATTCACTTTATTGTACATGTATGGGATGCATAACCAGAAACCTGTGATCCAAAAAGCTCTAAATTACAGAAAGGCCATCTCTCATAGACCCCATTTTATCCAAATAATCCAAATGTTTAAAAATGATTTTCTCTGTAATAACAAGACAGTACCATGTACATGATCCAAACTAAGATATAATTAATCCTTATTGGAAGCAGAACCAGCCTATTGGGTTATTTCATTTTACATGATTTTGTAAGGTGACAAGGTCTGAAGATCCAAATTACGGAAAGATCCTTTATCCAGAAAGCTGCAGGTCCTGAGCATTCTGGATAACAGGTCCCATACCTGTACTGTAATGTTTTGAGCTAGATAATATTAAAGTATGGGGTTTTTTTATTAAGAAAGTAAAGCATATTGTGTATATTTATGTATAATGTACATAAATCTTGTCTTCTCAAGATTGTCTACAAATGCCAAGAGATCATCAGACAATTGGATTTAGCTACACATCCGACTGGAATCTAATCTACAATAAGCAGCAGAACACACAGGCAGTATTTAACTAGATTTTGTGATTTGTCAACAGCATCTGCCTTTGTATACCCACTTTTGCAGCAAACGTTACATATAAATGCAAGGTATTAAACATGCACTATGAGCATTGAAGTTTTAACTTTAATTGTAATAGCAGGCATTCACTTGAATGGTTCTACAGTATTCTTTACATAACTCTGGCATTTGCCTCAATAATATTAGTGAGGAATAAGCCCAGAAGCGTGACTAGAGGAGGCGGGCCCTGGCGCAGGACGCGCAGCCGGGCCCCCGCCCCCCTCCGTACACCCGGAAACTGGCCGGGAATATGCGCCGCAGAGCGCAGAGACTGCCAGGGGGCCCTGAAGGGGTGTGGGCCCTGGCCGCTCGCACCCCCTGCTTCCCCGGTAGTTCCGCCACTGAATAAGCCCTAAGCCATTCAAATTCTCTGCTGGCAATTTAAGGGTGAGTTAACGAAGCAGCAAGATTGTAATGATTATTCATTATTTTTTTATTTGTTCATTATTGTCATTGTCTATTTATAAATCTTTAATGTTTGAGATAAAGTCGCTAGAATGTTGGAGCAGATGTTTTATGAAACAAATGTCATTGCAATGTCATTATTTTAAGTCTTTCAACAACCAGGTTTCCGCAAATTCTTCACTCGCTTCATAAATAGTTAATGTAATGTAATTTTTATACTACCAATTCATCTTGAATGTCTACAGCAAGGGTGCCCCAAAGGTAGATCAGGATCTACCAGTAAACCTTTAGGTGGTGATCAGTAGAACTCCACACTGTCAACAAACAGCAAGTCTAAATCATGCTTTTCACTCAGATATTTATTATGTTAAGGTGATATAAGAAATAGTTGTTTTTTTACATATAGCAATAGAAATTCTCTCATTAATCAATATAATGTTTAAGTAATAGTTTCCATAGAATGCTTACAATGCTTTTATGAATGTAGATCATAATGGGACAACATCACTAAAAGTAGACCTTGCATTAGCAAAGTATGGGCACTCCTAGTCTACAGCCTTTAATGAACTCAAATATACAGATAGAACCAAACATTAAAAGAGAACAAGTGCTGTATGACCCCTGCAAGTTGTTACTCCCTTGTCTCTAAAAGGCAGAGTAGTGCAGCAGGGTTGGCAGCTGCTATGCTTGGCACTTGATAATTAGGGTCAAGACATACCCTCAAAACTATTCTGCACTTTCGAGCAGATACGGGGGGGGGGCTTTATTTGGGATTGTGAGAAGTGCAGTCTGAGAGGGAGACTTTACAGGTAGGACTGAGAAGTGCAAAGAGTGAATATTGAAACAAGTACCTTTAATGAAAGTAATTTTATGTGTAACTGACTGCGGGGAAACTGCAAGAACAATAACTGCCCTTGCTGATATAATCAAGCCCTTAAAAGTGCTGTCTGCATGAAAGGGCCCTGGATACCCATCAACTGTCACCTTCTGACCATGTGGTTCCAGGGTTCCCTTTATATCCAATGTCTTTATGCACAGACCAGTTGCACCTCAAGAATCGGACAGAAATGTCACTTGCGTTCCGAAATGCATGAGCATTTGTGTTAATTTTGATGATTCGGCTTAAATTCTGGGGGTTGCAACAATTGTAAAATCAACATTTCTAAACTTTTGTCAGGTATTTCATAAAGCAGCATTACTCACACACAGCTTCCTTCTTCTGTGGTATATTTCCTCAGTCAGCAGGATTTAATTGCAATAAGGCAGACTTCTGGCCTAAATCTGCAAAACAACATGCCAGCATACCTCCCAACATTTTGGAAGTAAAAAGAGGGACAAAAATGTTTTTCCCGCACGTAGCGCAGCAATTTTTTGACCACACCCCTTTATGTGGCCACACCCCCTAATTACCATGTTTGTTTTACAAAATTTGTCAGGTTATGAAAGTTTGAAAATATTTCTCCTTATCTAAACTGTGTTTTTGTGTCTCAAAATTGTTACAAAGTATCTTATTTGCACCTGTTAGCTGTTCTGGGCTCTCTGCTAAAAGCCAATTAAGTGAGAAACTTTGTTTCTTTTTCTGGCTGTTCAGTCCAATACAAATGAGGGACTGCGGGTTGAGCTGTCAAAAGAGGGACTGTCCCTCCGAAAAAGGGACAGTTGGGAGGTATGTGCTAGCTAGAAAGCTACAAACAAAATATTTTACAGTGTGTGTGTCAAATATTAAGTCACCAGTTTTTGATAACCTTCAGGTTGAGACTGAGTCACTTATCCGGTAATAAATGCAGTTAATCTCTAAAACATGACCCAGGCATTTGTTGATCCATTTTTATACCAGTTTAGCCTTTTATAAACATGACCCACCATGACATTATTTCCCATATCGTTTTGCAAAGATATATGACGACTACATTATGCACATCTGCTTAGTCTAACATCTTTGTAGCAGTATAATAGCTTCTGGGACACAGTGTGACCTAATAAAGGTCTTCCAATAATAAGAGCTGTTTTAATCAGACGGATAATCATAAAATGTGACATTTGCTCATAAATTGGGATTGACAAGATGACCACTTATTCTAACTGTAATATGGAAAGCGTTAATGCATGAAAGAGGAATATCCATATGACTACAGAATTTCTATTATAGTCTTGCAAAATAATGAGTGTGTCAAGGATTGTCAGTTACTGACATTTCTACTGTTAGAAATATGTGATTTACAACTAATTATCAGTTCTTTGCTTTGTATATATTCATTTGATGAATCAAAATAAATTATTGAACTGAGCTGTCAAATATACATGCAGATCCAATAATTCAACAATAACCTGCACATAATGGGGCACATTTACTTAGCTCGAGTGAAGGAACAGAATAAAAAAAAACTTTGAATTTCGAATGATTTTTTTGGCTACTTCGACCATCGAATTGGCTACTTCGACGTTCGAAACGAACAATTCGAACTAAAAATCGTTCGACCATTCGATAGTCGAAGTACTGTCTCTTTAAAAAAAAAACCGTCGACCCCCTTCTTCGCCAAGTAAAACCTACCGAACCTCAATGTTAGCCTATGGGGAAAGTCCCCATAGGCTTTCTAACAAATTTTCGAAGGAAAATCGTTCGATCGATGGATTAAAATCCTTCTGGAGGGGGAGCGGATTAAAATCCTTCCAGAGGGGGAGCGGGCCTTCATTGGTTATGCCACTGCTCAGATAGCAAATAGTACTTTATTTTCACCAATAGCCAAAACCATGTCATCTCTCTAAACAGAATTTAATGTATATACAGTATTGGCTACTTAATCTATGGCTAGGGTCAGACGGGCCCAAAATCATCTGGAGAGAACAATGCAAAGTCTAGCATTTCTTAGCTGAAATCCACAGAGTGTGTTCGTGCTGTAGCCGACACAAGGCTTATGGATGTGGACACCGAAAAGGATTCTACTAGAGGTCAAGGGCTGAAATTGGCCTGTGAATTTCAGCAGGCTGATTTAGGCCCCTAGTGGCCCTAGCCTTAAGAAGAAGGGCACACTGTGGGGCAGATTTACTAAGGGTCGAATTTCAAAGTTAAAAAAACTTCGAAATTCGACCCTCGAATTGAAATCCTTCGACTTCAAATATCAAAGTCGAAGGATTTTCCACCGAATTTAGCTTCTGAACGATCGAATAGAAATCGATCGATCGAACCACTGAGTGTGTTCATGCCGAAGCTGACAAAAGGCTTCCGAACAAGGGCACAAGTAGAGGATTATCAAATTTCTTCAGCCTGCATTTTACATTTTGTCCACAGACAGAGCAAAGTGGACCCGCTGCCATGCTCTCCTTTGAGTAGCCCACACTGAAAGGCTGAAAACTTCTCAATGTACACGGCTTTCGCCATGTTTAAACTATAAAAGTATCATTTTTCTCTCACTGGAAACAATAAAATAAAAATAAGGCTGAAGGCTCATGTGTATTTTTGTCAGTGTATTTCACCTGGTAGTAAAGCCTCCAAATTGGCTAGGTGGTTATCATTACAGTTTAAGGGAGGAAGCAGGGGCAGCATTGGGTACTACATTGGGTACTACTCTTGCAACTAAATTATGTTTCTTTTGGGCCACTCAAAATTACATGTTTTGTGTAGGTATATCAGCTGGTCATGTAGGGCTTACGGGCTACTTATCAATAAGCAACTCTATCAGTAGGCTTTATTTGCATTCTGTATTAATTCAAATTCAACATGAAAGAGAAAGCCGAGAAGAAGAACGAAAGATGCATGCATATATTAGAACAAAGAGGAAATGAAAATGTATTTTCCTCGTATGGTATGGTATGGCTGATATATTTCCTCATATGGTAAAACACTCCTTTTTATTTTTAGCTGTAGCATCTTCAAAATGATGTTCTCCAAATGTATTTTTACATGGCCTGTAAGCATATTAGTAAAATGATGCAGCGTCAACCATTGTGTGGCTCTGTATGAACTGCATTATGTTCTTTGTTTTCTTGAAAGAATTTATTTTATACTTTAGTAAGGTGTTTAAAAAAAAACCCAAAAAACAAGTAAACTCCATCCTTGTCAGGAGTATCATATCCAATGCTATGTTCTGGCAGCTTGTTAAAAGCGGTCTTCTCAAAGGATGATTCATTATCTAATTTGAAATACCAAAAGGTGATATAAAAAAAGGTGTTTGGTAAGTCTAGTAACTCATAGGCCTAAAGCTGGCCATAGACGCAAAGATCTGATCGTACGAATCGAGGATTCACTAACACAGTTTCGCTCCCTTTTGCCAATCGTTATTGTGAATTTTACTGAACGTTACCTCTTTCTCCAGAGTTTCCTTCTCCAGCTTAGACCTGGTGAACTGATAAGAGGAAGCCACATCCTCCTCAATCTTATGTCAGTGACATCATATCCTGTATGCCGAAGTGTCATAAATTTTTTTAAAAAACGCTGGCTTTTTTTCATATTTAAAATGGGATTGTATTTAAAAAGTGAAACAATTAAAAAATGTTATTTTAACATTTTTAGTATATGTACAAATTTTAGTGAATTAGAGTAGTGGTAGCGAATTTGCGCATGGCGAAGGGGCGAAGTGGGGCGGAGCCTTCTCAGGCGTAAATTCGCCCTTATTCATGAATTTGCGAATATTATTGTTACTGTATACACAACAAAACAAATCTGTGTGTATTTTTAAAACAAATAGTGATGGGTGAATTTGGGGCGTTTTGCTGAAAAAGTCACCAATTTCCTGCGAAATTTGCAAAACGGCAAAAAATTTGTGAACCGTCGTCTGTTTTTTGGCTTCCATTTTTTTTGACGCTCGCGAATTTTCGCGAATTTATTCACCGGCGGCGAATCGCGGGTATTTACCGTAAATTCGCGCCTTTCGAATAAATTCGCCAATCACTAATAAAAAACAAAAAGAATGTAATGTTTTTCATGTCTCCATACAAACAGACGACAAATAACATTATATTAAGTCATTTTTGATCATTACATATTTTAATATTTCCATTCGTTTATTAATACCTTTTCTAAATGTTCTGAATAAAGCCATTTTTATAATTCACTTTCAGGGTGTTTCTGACTCCTGCTGAGGAGGCCCATAGGAAAAATATTCCAGTGGAGTGTCACTTTAAGAGCTGTTTCATGATATTAAAGAGGGGGCATAAACTTTCCATTGCAGTGTTGCTCCACCAGAATGTTGCTGGACCAGATAACCCCCTCAGTACATAAATCTGGAGGTTTTTGGCTTTGCCTCTATACACCCAACCTGTATGCCTTGACCATGTCCATGCTTGATCCAAGTTGGTTTTATACATTTTTGGAGATTAATGAAAATATGACATGACATGCTTGCTGGTTCACTATTCTCAACATTCTCCAGCAAAATATCAAGTCCCACAACCAAAGAGATTCATTCTTGGAATAACATTTAAAATAATAAAATGTATATTGCCATGTAATATGACATGGCAATATGTGCTTTCATGTTGAGGGCTAAGACACCCCAACCCAGAAATGTGGTGTTTATTGTGTATATTGGCTCTTGTACCCCAACCATGCCTTGTCCTCCGCTTGCCAGTACTCTACTTAACACTGCTTGTTTGTGCATGCATCCCAGTGTTTTCCGAAGGCATGGGTTAATGTTATATTTGGGTGCATTTCTCTTGCTACAAGACTGGCCAGTGGCAAAGCAAAAAGAAAAAGAAAAAAGGGAGCATTCACAGACCCGTTGATGTGTAGCCGCTGTGCTACTACGTGAAAAACGCTCCCGAAGCGTATATCCTTCAACGAATTCTTGCAAACACGGAGCACCAGCAAGTTTAAAACATCCATTTATTTGAAAATCATTAAAATGTGGAAACAGAGCGTAGTAAGCTCAATAGCTCAATAGCTCTGACGCGTTTCGTGGATGAACCACTTCCTCAAAAAGCTAAATTGTATCAACTCATGGTAACATTTAAAACCGCAACTGCCACACCCTTTCTAAAAACATTAACCCTATCGTGGGTAAAACCACATGATCCAATATCAAAAGCAAAGGAAGTGTGTCACTATCATGCATATTAATAAATAAATAGACAATTACATAAATGTTACATATTACATATCACATACAAAACTGGCCAGTGCCAGGGTACATGCTCCAAAAACTGATAACAGTAAGGGGCTGATTCACTAAGGGTCGAATATCGATGGTTAATTAACCCTCGATATTCGACTAGGAACTAAAATCGTTCGACTTCGAATATCGAAGTCGAACGATTTAGCGCAAATCCTGCGATCGAACGATCGAAGGATTATTCCTTCGATCGAACGATTAAATCCTTCGAATCGAACGATTCGAAGGATTTAATCCAACGATCGAAGGAATATCCTTCGATCAATAAATCTCAGGCAAGCCTATGGGGACCTTCCCCATAGGCTAACATTGACTTCAATAGCTTTTAGCTGCCGAAGTAGGGGGTCTTAAAGTTTTTCTTAAAGAGACAGTACTTCGACTATCGAATGGTCGAATAGTCGAACGATTTTTAGTTCGAATCGTTCGATTCGAAGTCGAAGTAGTAGTCGAAGGTCGAAGTAGCCCATTCGATGGTCGAAGTAGCCCAAAAAACACTTCGAAATTCGAAGTTTTTTTAATTCGAATCCTTCACTCGAGCTTCATGAATCGGCCCCTCAGTTTCACTTTGACCTACTGATCAAAGAAAAAAGCTGGTGGACCAAGAAACTCAGGGGGTCGTATATGGAACAATATATATATTATATGCATTAGAATTATTATAAATAACACTGCAGTATTTTATTTCAAAAGGCTTCTTGCATTTACTGTATGCATTTAGAGATTCCAATTTTGTTTCCTGCTGCCTTTGAATCTACACTCCCAGCCAACCACGCACACACCTGGAAATGAATGAGTTGGCACCTAATGGGTTGTTTCTTTCAGTGTGTGTATTTTAGAATTCAATAGATTACTGTAATAAAATGCGTTAATCATTATCAGCACAATAGGCTCTGTCAAAACCACTGAAAAGCTAAGAATCAACAGAACAACTTGTGCTGTGAAAGGCAGCTGATGCTTTTTTTCTTTAAGATTTAAGGATGGCTAAATGACGGATATCAAGTATGTCATATCCTGTTCGGTTAATTGGTTCAGGCTCCTTTCATGATAAATACAATTGTTCCAAGCTTGAACAACTGTGTTTATGCACTGCACAAACAACTTTTTTTTAACCGACAGATGGCTTTTCCATGAAAAAAACATGTATTCTAATGAATAGGGATGTAGCGAACGTCGGAAAAAAAGTTCGCGAACATATTCGCGAACTTGCGCAAAATTGCGAGCGGTTCGCGAACGGTTCGCGAACCCCATAGACTTCAATGGGAAGGCGAACTTTAACATCTACAAAAGACATTTCTGGCCAGAAAAATGATTTTAAAGTTGTTTAAAGGGTGCAACGACCTGGACAGTGGCATGCCAGAGGGGGATCAAGGGCAAAAATGTATCTGAAAAATCTGCCTGTGTGTGCTTGGAAGAGATAGTGTAGGGCGAGAGCTGTTAGTGATTTCAGGGACAGATGATAGTAAGTTTGCTGGCTAGTAATCTGCGTGATACTGCTCTGTATTGGAACAAAAAAATAAATAAAAGCAGTCCTTACAAGGACTATTGCTATTGCAGCAGTCAGCAGATGAGATCAGAAGCAGGACAGCTGCCCACTGCAGCTACATACAGAGCACTGCAGTAGAAGGTAGATTACTAGCCAGCAAAGCTACCTAAGCTTAAATGTCCCTCAAACCCCTGCAGACTTCTGTCCCTCCAATAACAGAGCAGTATCAAAACGATTACTAGCCAGCAAACTTTCAACTGTCCCTGAAATCACTAACAGGCAGCAGCTCTCTCCCTACACTATCTCTTCAGCACACACAGGCAGAGTGAAAAAAAGCTGCAGGGCTTCGGTTTTTATAGGGAAGGGGAGTGGTCCAAGGGAGAGCTTCCTGATTGGCTGCCATGTACCTGCTGGTCTGGGGTGAGAGGGCAAAAAAAAGCGCCAACAATGGCGAACCCAAAATGGCGAACGTCGCGCGACGTTCGCGAACTTCCGGCGAGCGCGAACACCCGATGTTCGCGCGAACAAGTTCGCCGGCGAACAGTTCGCGACATCTCTACTAATGAATAATTTATTGAAAATAATGTGATTAGACTTAGCATTGCAGGGAAACGAGAAGGGTTGCTAAGGGGACTCCTAATGCAGCTAAAAAAAATAAATAAAAAGGGGAAATAGTTTTCCAAAAAAATGAAATGTGTCAGTACAACTTTAAAGTTGGAATAAATCTCCCCACAGTAGCGTTGCACAACCTAAGCGTTAAAGCTTTCTTAATTCTTAAAGCAATAATCAATGCTCAATACATATTTACACTTCTTTAAGGAGGAACCTCCAGTGAGTATCATGGGTGGAACATTAGGTCTAAAAAAGTTTATGAAAGCTGTATATTCTAAATCTTGGAATGAAAAAAAATACTTGCATTTCATCTATGCCAGTGATGTCAAACTGGCGGCCCGCAACTGCCTTTTGTGTGCCCTCCCCACAGTTTGTCTGCTGTGACTGCTTACCTTGTGTAAGCTTTAAAGGGTATCAATTAAAAGGAAATCCCGACCCGCACATCACTAGTGGAAACCACAAATTCAGACTGTGAATTCCTGCATTATTCACACCTGCAATCTCCCCTGTATTGTTCACACTCGTAGCACCTCTATAGTACACACCTGTAAAGCCCTGCACTGTTCACACCTCAGACCCAGACGGAAAGCACCCACTTGTGTACACTGACCACATCACTACACCTCTACTACATCACTACACCCTTGACCACTATCTTCTGTTTATAATTTGTCTAACCTAACCTGGTAGATTAAACTGTGAGCAGTATCTTGCTTTTCTGCATATTTGTATTCATTCATGTGGGTGGAAGCTACCATAGTACTCTTGTTATTAAATGCAAATGAAGCTTATAGAGAAAATCTCAGTGAAGGTGAACAATACAGTAGTTATTAGTTTATTTATTATTGCTAATATGCAGATAAATTGTTCCATGCACAAAAACAATACATGTATATCCTTAGAAGATATTTGCACAATAGGTTTCACTTACCGTATTGTATTTTTATGAAACCATATGACAAACTATGCGAAACCCATAATGACTTTGGGGCTGATACTCTTGTTACAAGTGCCCAGTGTCAGGACCGGAGTCAGATTTCAAAGCGGAGAGGCCATTTGAGAAGTGTTTTTGTTTTAGTGCAGTTCAAACATCCTGCTTATTGTGATTATTCACAGGGAGTAATTTATTAGACGTGATACGTTTTGATTTTAGGTTGTGCACATAGCAAGAATGTAGCGTGCACCCAGATCAGGCTGAATAGCTTCTTTGTGATCATATATAACACCCTCTTGGCAACCCCCCCCCCTCCTAGTGCCAAGGTTTTACATTCTTATCAAACACCAGTGCAGATCCTGAGTCCCCCATGCAAGGTGAAAGGGTACTGGGAAATTCTTCTCCGGCAGTACCTCCACCTAATGGGATCTGGGAATACACCTGCAGGTGGCCCCATTAGGAAAAACATTCAACAGACTTATTTATAAAAATATCAACTTTATAATAACGGAAGTGCAGATTAAAGGATAAGTAAACTGTCATAGTACAATTATGCATTCAAATAGCATGACCTACTACCCTGGGAACCATGTAACAGTCCAGTCCTGGCACTTCCCTACCAGGCAAAGTCCCGCACTACTCCATTGGCAGATACAGAGCCTCATTTCCTTATCCCCATTGAGAACAATTGGTCCCAGGTAGCGCTAGTACCCAAATACCTCTACGCTGGGCAGAAGTAATTTGCTCCCACGTGGCAGGCATCAACAAAGCCTGTGTCACAAACTGAAAACATGCTGGATCCTCTCTTTTCATACCCTCCCCTGGGCACAACTCACCCTTGGGATTCACTCAGATGGGTAGGCTCATCCAGAGCTGGAGCAGGCATCCACACCGATGAAATCCATTCCATGAAGCACATGCAGCTTGCTTTATCCTTCAGACATAGCTCCCAGCATTGTCCATAGCATGAGCACACTGTTGCTAAATTAGTAGCTGAACTGTAGCTCCCAGCACTGTCTATAACGCAAACCTTCCGAGTCCAGATTTGGGAATCAGGAGCTCTAGACCCCCCTGGTCTAGCTCCCAGGCATGGGGCTGCTGCACCCCAGCCTCAGAGGCCTTCTACCTCTACATCTTGGCTGCTGAAATCACTCTCTCCTCAGTGAAGTAGTATCTGGGTGATGTTGTGATGACTTATTCAGTTAATGCCTTTAAGAATGGCTTGGATGATTTTTTGGACAGACATAATATCAAAGTCTATTGTGATACTAAACTCTATAGTTAGTATAGGTATATATAATTTATGTGAAAGTATGGAGGGGTGTGTGTATGGATATGCTGGGGTTTCATTTGGAGGGGTTGAACTTGATGGACTTTGTCTTTTTTTCAACCCGATTTAACTATGTAACTATCCAGCAGTAAGACAGTAATGGCTGTGTGAGCACATGGCTCTCCTATTTGTAGTAAAGTGGTGCAGCAGCGACACCTAGTGGCATTCTCCGGTATCTGCCATGCTGCACAGGCACAAGGGCTCCTGCCCCTGCCAAAATTCTAGGAGACCCTGTAGGTCAAATCCAAGCAGGGGATTTCCAGACATGTGGTTTTAGACTGTAGGGTATTAACCCTATAGGTCCCTACACATATGTTATAAAAATATAATTTTCATAAATCAAGTTCAGCCACTTTTGCAGCAAAAGAATATGTGCAAATCTTGTATGTTGTTCAAATAAGTGTATTTCTATATGCAAAATTGTATCTGATTACCATATGTGTGCTGGTTATTTATTGGTTACTAACTGGAATTTTTTTTGCTAAGATTATGCATATCTGTTGAAGGGGCACACAGGGGTATGCAGTGTATGACAGGTACTGTAGCGGGAGCTCAACTTATTGCAGGGGGCTGTACTGTAAACTACATGGATACAGGGGGAACTCACCAATGTAGCACTGTCATGTCACTGAGCCAGGGCAGCCACAAACACAGCAGTGAAATGAGTAGTTGTTTTTCGGTTAAACAATTTGAATGTAGGTGTTACTGATTACGATCTATTATCTTTACATATAAAGAACAGGAAATACTAGGGTTCAGGAGCAACAGCATGTCAGAAGGGAGACAGAACAATCTGAAGTGAACATAATTAAGAAGGAAACCCAGAAAATGAATGGACAAAATATTTCCATTGTATACAATTCCTGGTCCAAAATTGGATCATTCTGATATTGGTTAGCTGTCCAAAAGGTCCCATACACTGGATAATAAACCAACGACTTATTCTGAAGGGGCAAAGTCAAGAAAATTTATTGACCCGTGTATGACCAGCTTTAGAATAATGCAAGCTTAAAGGGATCCTGTCATCGGAAAACATGTTTTTTTCAAAACAGTTAATAGTGCTACTCCAGCAGAATTCTGCACTAAAATCCATTTCTCAAAAGAGCAAACAGATTTTTTTATATTCAAATCTGACATGGGGCTATTCATTTTGTCAATTTCCCAGCTGCCCCTGGTCATGTGACTTGTGTCTGCACTTAAGGAGAGAAATGCTTTCTGGCAGGCTGCTGTTTTTCCTTCTCAATGTAACTGAAGGAGTCTCAGTGTTAGGGAGCTGTTATCTGGTTCCCATTGTTCTTTTGTTTGGCTGCTGGGGGGGGGAAGGGAGGGGGTGATATCACTCCAACTTGCAGTACAGCAGTAAAGAGTGATTGAAGTTTATCACAGCACAAGTCACATGACTTGGGGCAGCTTGGAAATTGACAATATGTCTAGCCCCCATGTCAGATTTCAAAATTGAATATAAAAAATCTGTTTGCTCTTTTGAGAAATGGATTTCAGTGCAGAATTCTGCTGGAGCAGCACTATTAACTGATTCATTTAAAAAAAAATGTTTTTTCCCATGACAGTATCCCTTTAAGACTTTTGGGGGGCTTTTATATTGGATGTGCATATGCTGTCAATGTCCTGTCAATTACTTTTATTACAGCCTTGCATTTTGCAGAATTCATCTCCTCCCTAGACAAAACTCCAATTCCCACAATGCCCACTTGGCTGACATACTGGCACCAAGTGAATTCAGCTTGTCTAGGTATTTTAATGAAAAGTACACTTTAATGTAAAGTAATTCAGTTCATGCATTTGTACATGAGCTATTTTTATTGTGTTAATGTATTCTGTATATGTATCTATCTGTTTATACACATAAACTAATGCATGTACTTCCTAAGCAAGAACAAAGCTACATCTAGAAACAGCTTAAACCAAATGGCCAGAGGTTCTTGTGTGTGATCTTAGAAGTTCACTCAGCCTCCCTTTTAAATGCCAGTGTTTAAAAACCTAAAAGAAGTGAAGGCACACAAGGTATCATATCATTATATTAGAAAATGCACCTTTTGCCATTCAGTCTCTGTAATTAATTGGCTGTGGGCCACCTACATATCTGAGCAAGGGCATTTTGCAACACCCCATAGATGGCAACCAAAGAAGAACGCCTATTTCTCTATAGAATCAACACGTGTTGTAGTGATGCCACAAGCACAGTAAGGGGACGGTGCAACAATCTTATCCTGTGTTTCCGTCTCAGGAAGTTTGTGAATAAACAGAACTGCTGATTCACCCTAATAGCCTTTTTTTTTTACCATATATGGGTATTCCTTAAACAAGCAGTGTGATAGGTAAGCTTGCCTGGTGACTTATACAAAAGGTGTTTAATTAGGCAGAGAAAAGCAGAGGAAGAGGCTGGCTAAACCTGTGCATGGGATGCTGCACCCTGTGAGAGAGTGGTTATGCTTACTTATGCCTTATATGGTAACAATCAGGCTTTCAGCTCTTTCAGCTGCTTTTCAGCATTTTTAGTTCATACTGTATATCATCCTTATCAGACTGAATTCAACATCAGTTGCTCAGGCAAAGGGTGATTGGGATGGAGAATGTGCTATAACAGATGTAAATTTCCACTCCCAGAATCCTCAGCAAGCTTATGGAATAAACGTTTTGGCAGTTATAGCTCACAAATGGTCTCTACGTAAGATAGGTCTATTACACTATTATCATATCATGGGTAGGGATGCCCCCTTCTCCGGAAACAAATACTGGCCTTTCAATTTCATTTCTAGCATCTTTTTCATTATTAATAACATTGTCACTAAGTGTCCCTGGCACCAACAGCCCTGTTACTTGGTGTGTTTTAATAATAAAAAAAGAACACAATAAAAAGACATGTATATTTTAATAAGATTATTTTGCCTGAGGTCAACAAAATCACAAATCCATGTATATTCACAGGATTAGTGAGCAATAAAAATGTGCACACTACTCTTACCCAAATTTTTTTTAACATACTTCATAATAGAGGGCCCTTTTAAATAGTGTTCCCCACAAATAGTGTGCAGTGAGTTTATACAGGTGCAGATAGCATAAGCTTTTCATGAATTGCGTGCAAGGTATAGGACATGCTGTCATAGAGGGAAGGCATTATTGTGCCAGGCCAACATGCAATGGTCAGTGGCATCTAATTCACTTTGTGCCTCTCATTTGCATCCATGAAGTCAGCTGTGCTGAACTGTACATTCACGCTACTGCTTCCATTAGTGTGCACTGCATTTGCAAATATGCAAACAAAAATCTAATTAGGTAGCATTAAATCATTGTGTTTTCAATGGTGAACAGGGGTAGTTCACGTTAACATTTAGGCTATGGCCAGACATGGTTGTATAAATGCAGGCCATGACACAACCTCTGCTCACCTGCGCTCTGTGATGTTACTGCACCTACAGACACACAGAGCAGATTTTTATTTGCGTGAAAATGCATTCTCTCGTGTTTTTGTGCTGAAATTCACTCTGTGTAGCCAGGCCAATGCCATACCTGTAGGTGCAGTAACATCATGGAGCGGTGGTGAGTAAATCGGTCGTTTCTTGGCCTGCCTATGAATGCCACATCAGCCTTTAGTCTTAGGATGATGCATATTCTGAGACCGTAATAGACAATTTACAAAAAGTAACTGTAACAATACAAATGTAGCCTCAGAGAGCAATAGATTTTTGGCTGCCGGGGTCAGTGACCTAAACCTGAAAGCTGGAAAGAGGCGAGTAAGAAGGCAAAACATTCTAAAACTATATAAAATGGTACAATGGCACTTATGGCAATTATGAATGTTTTATTGCCCAGACAGGTGAGTTTTGGCACTCAATGCTGCCCTGAGATGGCCTAGGCACTGCTGTTTCCCCCTTATCCCCTATGTTGGAGGGGGGCTAGGTGGGACTGCATCACTAATGTAGATAAAAATTTAAATTTTGGCTCTTTTGACCTTTGAAGTTACCAGGAGTGGCTTTTTGCTGCCCCTGGTAATTTGAGGTGCACTGCTGTCTGATAAGCTTCTCAACTCACCTCATTGGAGCAGTGCCTCTGTGCCCAGGCATTTTATAGCGTGTTGGACAGGGCAGAAAATGCTTAATATCAGTCCTCCATGACAAGTGATTCACTCACTTTCTCTTACTATGAAAGTACATCTTCATATGAAGGTCGAGCAATTTCAGTAATTTTTCTCCCCTGCACCATGTGCCATTGCCCTCAAGGTAGACAAAATAAGAAAAGTCCATTAGCTCAGACACAATGCCTCTGTAGGGGACTGGTAAATATATCCCATTTACTTTGCCTTCACCTAAATATTGTGCCCAAAGAAGACCCTTAGTTCAAAGAAGGGAGTGATTCCCCAATTTCTGGGTTTCCATGATTCAGGAGTAGCTGAACAATTCACGCTGCTTTATAAAGCTCCAGAGGAACTAAGTGATAAGTCAAAGATGAGCAAAGAAAAAGCGTAAGACCAAAGCTAAAAACCAGATATCTGCTCAGGTTGCAGAATTTGTGGTGGCAAGTAAACCCCTTGTTAGCCCTACCCTTTCAGTGCAAAATCCACCAGGGAGAGCAGAAACTTGGCAAGAGAGAGATGCAGTGGTGTTTCTATAGAGAACCAGTCAAAAAGCACTCAGGTGGTGCCAACATCTATGACACCCGAATCAGTGCTAGCCATACATCCCCTTAATTATGAAGCGGACAGGAATTCAGAAGTGTCTTCGGCTGCAGCTTCTGTTACTCAACCACCCATACTCACCGTAGAATCCAAGGTGGAGAATGCTTTGGGGTGCCCCCATACCCATACCACCACCCCCGTACCTGACCTCGCCCCGATACCTTAGTTGTTCCCTGGAGAAAGAAGGGAGGATTAGCTTGATGAAGCCTTGGCGGCAGTTGTGGCTTTGGCCACCGAAACGTATTCAGCCACGCTTTCCCTAGGAAGTGAGGGGGACAGGGAGGTGGAAGTGCCAGTGAATGTATCACATAACTTAGAGCAAATCCAAGATAATGACTCTTCATATCGGCAGGTTGTGGCTAGTGATCCTGTCATGCCGGATAAGAATTCTGTTACAATTCCTTTTGCTCCCTCTGCCCCTATGGAGGATACAGACATGTCTTTGGAGATAGACTGTGACAAAAGTGTTCCAAAAGGTCCTAGCACCTGCCACCATTGTGCACAATGCCCCACACGCGTGCTGGTGATTAGGTCTCCTAAGAATGTGGCTGGGTGCCTACAGTCTTGCCACCATAGGCCCAGGCCTTTGTGGCCTCGCCACAAATCAGGGCCTGATAACTGTTCCAATTTCAGAGATCCACCTCCTGCCACAGTGATTGTTGAGCCTAAACCAATTTCCTATGGTGAGTGAGGAGGGAACTACCTTAGGGCCATCTGTGGCTGCAGCCCCTGTTGCTGAAATCCCTCATGTGGGGGTTCTGTGTGTCAAAGTACCATGGTAAGTAAACTAGCCTTGCCCGTAGAACTAACTATGGACACAACCTTTTCCCCCATTGAGTCTGGGGAAAATGTACTTAAGGTGACTGACTGTGGTGGTGATTGTGTGGATATATCCCCAGAACAAGAGAGGGGTAAATGTTAAAGACTTCTATTATTCATGATGAGGTAACCAAGGAGATGGTCCCTAGTTCCAAACTTACTTCTTTCCTAGTAGAACGTGAGAAAGAGACTGTGCCTGAGCCCATAGTAGCAATTTTAGTTGATGACTCCCCTCTAGTGGTGCAATGTAAGTAGCAACTCACTACGGCTAGTGAACCAGCTTTGCAGTTTAATTTAGGGCTGTGGCACCTGTATATGGCCCTAATTTGGGAAAAGTCACCCTGGAGAGGGAAAAACAATTATCTGATGCTATTCCTAAAATTAGTAAGAAATGTACTGCCAAAGCAGTCTCACGCTGAAAGGCTTTTGAGGGGCCCCTACTGAAGTCAGGGAAGAAGGCTGCTCCTTCAATAACCATTACCTTATAACTTCATTGCCCCTCCAAAGAGAAGGGAAAGGTATTTTGAGTCTCCTTGTTTGGGCCGATGCCAGTATATTCCAATCTGTACTCCAAGTGTGAAAGATAATTTTTTTCTCTTTTATATATGAGTAGGGATGGGCAAATTTTTTCACCTCGTTTCACTGAAAAAATGATGCCCGTAGACTTGTATGGCGGCGTGCATCAAAAGAAAAAATTACTGATGTATGATACATTTGATAGTGCCACATAATCTATGCAACCTGTGATGAGTAACGCTTTACTTGAGGGAGTAGATTGGATGTTACCACTTTCCCAGTCCCCTAGGACTACATTCTTATTTTAATATGGCTGACTCCTCAAGTAGCCATGTGACTCTGGTCCTGTACTCACACAGGAGTTCTGAGTTCTAGGGACTTTAAAGTTTAAAAAGTCCTGCCACTTTGGTAGGCAATTTTAGCCCATCTTCCCTTCTAAGAGGTATAAGGGTTGTGGACTTTAAGAGACTGGAATACAAAGTATCTGCAATGCAGAATATGTTTAATCTGTGACTTTTTTTTACAGCATATCTATTGTCAAGGGTATCTAGACAACAACCAAGAAGTAGTTATATAATGTGAAAAATGTCTTTCATGTTGCTGTAATGCCATGCAATGCAAAGTTTAAATGTGAAGCCTAATTGAGGTAAAATTTAAGTTTAGAGTGAATAAAATAGTTTTCTTGCTGCTCTTCTCTATTTTCAGCTATGCCATTGTACCTGGGTATACTCTGGAGAGTTGCCCGAAGAGGTTATAAGGTAATAAAAGTTGAACCCATGCTATAGTACAGAGATGGGACTCTACTGGTATTTAAAAGGTTTCTTGCAACATGGTCAACTACAAGAGGTCCTCTGCACTCAACCCATTATAAATATATTTAAGACAGAGACATTTTGTGCATACCGCTACTAAAAAATGCCTTACCCTTTAAACAACACAGGGATTGTTTGTCCATATATTGCAATATATTTAAGCTGGCCAACTACGTCAAAGTCATCCCATATCTGGCCAGTCCTACGCTTAATTTTCATCTGATTCATTAAGAATTCAATTGCTTAATTATACATTTTACAAAGGGACTAAGTTTTACCTGCAACTCACTAGCTGCTTTCAAAGTAAAACTTCCAAACTTGGCTGCCCTTTTATTAGACACCAGTGGGATCACCTGACTATAGTTGGGAAGGGTGGGAGCTACAACATGGAGCTGGTCACTGCTCCTGTATAAACTATAACAAACAAGGGAAAGTTGTGCTCACCACTACCCTTGTTTGTTCTTGCAACATGGGCCATAACTGCTTAAATTGTCAGATTAACCATTGTTCCCTGGTAGTCCTTCTGAGAGGCTACTGAAGAGGATGTTAACTAATTCAATGCTTTACTTGCTTATTCTTTTGCAATATTATATTTGAATATGTTCCTTGCAGGGACGGAAGGAATTCACCAGGGGCAGAATGTAGGGTACTGGTAAATATATTCCCATTTACTTTGCCTTCCTCTAAATATTGCACCCAAAGGCTTAGGAAGGGGCCCTTAGTCTACGGATAGTTATCCCAGGTTTGGCCATTAGATGGCAGTGTGCTATTATACTGTATATAATGCCTGAGTCATGTGGCTTCAGGAGGATTCTGCCAGAGGCCTTTGCTGGATTCTTCTCCCAAGGACTCTCTAAAGGGGAGAGAGTTCCTTGTGGAGCCATCATTAGCCAGGCCTAGTCGGGGGTAGCTAGGTACTGTAATAGTCTCCCTAGGAGAGCCAGACAGATAAAGGGCTCCCTACATTGAGAAGCTTTTTGGCCTCCACCAATAATTGCCACCTTTCCCCTGACAAACTCCATGGGAGGCAGGGCCGTAATGTAGCGGGGGGTGGGGCAATGTCATTGTGGGGGCATGACTGTGCTGTTGGTTGCGGAACTATGACATGTCGATTGGTCCATCGCCACGTCAATCCCAGGAAATCCTGCCTGGTTTCCTTAATTTGGAAAACCAGGCAGCCAAAAACGGAGCTGTCCAGGTCAAAACCGGACATGTGGCAACCCTATCCACCAAGGAGATTAGAAGGGAAGAGGGAAGACTCTGCTATTGATCTCTATTGTGAGTGTGTATTGACCCCACAATATACACATACTATGGGGAATGTTTACTAACATTGGAGATAAATATCTGAAGAGATGTCTGGAGATGTTGCCCATAGCAACCAATCAGATCAATTTGGGGTTCAGCTACTAGTGTAGAGCAACAGGGCCACTCAATTTACTATAAGCTTACACATATATTAAGAACCACTTGGTTAAATACATCATATTAGCATTACATGCGCTGCTCAATATTTACCACTGTCATTACCATTTAGCAAAAAATATTTAGCAATAGTTAACTGGGTCTAGTGGGCACAAAGGCCCCTATATGTTTGCGGTAGATATCTCAGGCAGGTTGGTATTAGGGTCATTTCATGGGATTTTTTCTTTTTTTTGAAAGCCGATGTTGAAATAGGTTTTTATTTCAGTAGACCCGCAGTATTCAGACTGCAAATAAACTTTAATTAAAAAAAAAAAAGAATTTATATTCAAATAATAATTGCATAACATTAATGAGAAATTTTCTGACTGATATTATTTTAAAGGTCTGGTAGAAACTAATTTGTATGATTGAGTGTAGAATAACTGTGGTAATAAAATACTTATATTATTTAGAATCATAATTAAGGCATTAGAACGTCTCTCAAATTGCGTTCCATGAGAACTGATGTTGCAGATCACAAAAGTAAATGTGGGTTTGAACATGAAATACTAAGATCCTGGGAGGAACTCAGAGAAGTGAGTGCAATAAAACAGTAGATTGAATTGAGTGCCGAGCTGTTTTAAGGTATTGGTGGCCCTGGGCAAAGAGGCAAATGGCAGGCCACCAGTATTTCAAGAAGCACTCGCACACCCTAATCATTTAGATAGAGAACACCTGGTGCACAGCAAAAAGAAGGAATCGGCCACCTCCCTGGAATACTAGAGCAGAGACTGAGAGGCATGCTGCAATAAATACCTAGCAAGGTTTTTCCTGCTTGAAATATCCTGTGTGCCAGTGAAGTCTCTGCTCTAGTAGGCCACCAGTATTCACACCGCAGCAACATTTTTTTTAAAAACCATGCCCACTTTTTAGTCACACCCTTAAATGCAACACCCATTTTACTAAAACACAACACAGATGTCTCAGTATAATTACTGTTCAAAATGTACATATGTGCATATTAATTCCAGAAGTGCCGATATAATCCCTAAGTAAAATGGACAAAAGGCATATTAACCCTAGATGTGCCAGTATAACACTGTAGAAATGTAATAATCAGTATATTAACCCCAGGAGTACCAGTATACAGAAAATAAATAATGAACACAATTACCTCAACCTTTCTAATATAGTTACTATAGAAAATGGATAATCAGCATATTAACCCCAGCTATGCCAGTATAATCACTGTAATGGCCAATAATCAATCTATCAATCCCAGACTACCAGTAAGATCACTGAAAAAATGGCCAATGAGCACAATATTGACTCATTACATGCCAGCAATATTGCTGAAAAATGGCCAATGAGCAATTCATTACCTCCATTCATGCCAGTAGGATCGCCGAAAAATGGCCAATGAGCACTCCATTAACTCCATACATGCCTCTAAATACAGTGGATAGGTCAGAATCATTACCATACACTTGCACAAGCAGAAAACCAATAGTGAAAATGTCTACTTTCTTTGTGCTCCCACAGCTGATTCTCTCTCTCTCTCTCTCTCTCTCTCTCTCTCTCTCTCTCACTCGCTTGCTCTCTCTCTCTCTCCCTGCTCCATACACTGCACAAAAATCCAAGATGGCTGTGGTTCCACTTGACAGTGGGCTCCCCCAAATCAGTGGGCCCTAGGCAGCTGCCCTATTTGCCCTTTTGTTAAAGCAGCCCTGTTTGAGCATGTATTTAGTGGATGATATACATCCAAATGTAAAATATATGGATATTATAAGTCAGAGGACAGAAGACAGAGGAGTTCCATAAGCCATAAGGTTGAGCACTTTCATACCAATTTTTTTATACTTCACATAATTCATAATTTACAAAAGGGAGGGGGGTACACAAGTTTGCCATGTGACAGAAATTACATTCACGCTAAGCATTGATTATAACTGTTTCACCATTTTTAAGTATATTACTTATAGGCTATATTCATGGCTTTTGTGTAGTATATATATCAGAATCTTAACAAATTACGTTATTTTGCAGAATAAATCATACACTAGAATCTTATCTTCTATGATATATTTCAAAGAGCTGAATCTGAAATGTAGTGTTTCCAATATTGTATTTGCATACAACAGCTACATTATACGTATGAAAATTGGCAAGATATCTGTTGAATACTGTAGGTCTGAAACTGTTCTGAAACACATTGATAAAAAAGCAGCTCCAAAACATGATGGTGCCAAAACTATACTTCATGGTAGATGTTGCATTGAAATCATATCAGAAGTCTGTATAACACTGACCTGTATTTAAATAGTGGCACATGAATGCTTAAATGTTTTATTCGTACTTTCATCTTTTTCAAACATATATACATGAATAATGACATCTAGTGGTTGCATACAGTAAAATTTTTTTTAGTAATAATGGGTCACTGTGAGACAGAATTTAAGAAGAATGCATTTACTAAAAGTGTGTTATGTTTACAGTCTGCCAAATTAAACAAGATTGAGTGATTTTTGTTGCTTCCTATTTGGGCAGAATATAACTGTATATGCATGCGGACATGTATTGGTTGTACAGTATTCTTATGTATTACATATTACACAGAACAAATTCTTAAACATTAATATATAGATAGATAGATAGATAGATAGATAGATAGATAGATAGATAGATAGACAGATCCATAGATAGATAGATGATAGATAGATAGATAGATAGATAGATAGATAGATAGATAGATAGATGATAGATAGATAGATAGATAGATAGATAGATAGATAGATGATAGATAGATAGACAGATCGATAGATAGATAGATAGACAGACAGACAGACAGACAGACAGACAGACAGATAGATAGATAGATAGATGTTGTTTAAATATTATATGTATCTGGGGGTACCCCCAAAAATTAAGCCTTCCTACCCCTCTAACTAAAGCTTATCAGGTGTCATCTCAGTACTGGTTCTTTCTCTTAGGGGCCGATTCACTAACTTTGAGTGAAGGATTCGAAGTAAAAAAACTTCGAATTTTGAAGTGTTTTTTGGGCTACTTGACCATCGAATGGGCTACTTCGACCTTCGATAGGATTCGAACTAAAAACGTTCGACTATTCGACCATTCGATAATCGAAGTACTGTCTCTTTAAAAAAAACTTCGACCCCGTAGTTCGCCATCTAAAACCTACCGAACTCAATGTTAGCCTATGGGGAAGGTCCCCATAGGCTTTCCTAAGTTTTTTTGATCGAAGGATATTCCTTCGATCGTTGGATTAAAATCCTTCGAATCGAACGATTCGAAGGATTTAATAGTTCGATCGAAGGAATAATTCGAACTATCTGCGCTAAATCCTTCGACTTCGATATTTGAAGTCGAAGGATTTTAATTCCCAGTCGAATATCGAGGGTTAATTAACCCTTGATATTCGACCCTTGGTGAATCGGCACCCTGATGTGTATAGGATAAAAAGAATGATACTATTGCTGGAAGGAAATGTTTTGAGTTTCAAATGGCAAATGTTTTAGCATTATAGCACCAAACAAACACTTAAAAACTGATTATTATTATTATTATTATTAATAATAACCTGCCTTAAAAATGCAGAGTAGATATAGTGTAGAAGGGACTTTGCTTAGATCAACATAAAGGCAGTTCATACAGTAGATGGAATTAATACAGGTATGGGATCCATTATCTTGGAACCAGAAAGCTCCAAATTACAGAAAGGCTGTCTCCCATTGACTCCATTATAATCAAATAATCCAAATTTTTAGAAATTATTTCCTTTATCTCTGTAATAATACAATAGTACTTTGTACTTGATCCAAACTAAGATACAATTAATCCTTATTGGATGCAAACCCAGCCTATTGGGTTTATTTAAGGTTTACATCATTTTCTAGCAGGTACAAAGATTGAGATTATCGAAAAATCCATTATCCTGAAAACCAAGCTTTCTGGGTAACAGCTCCCAAACCTGTATATCAATAGGTACTACCAGGGCTGGATCTAAATAGCAGGAGCCCCCAGGCCCACTGCCGTTCATCGCCCCTGTCCCCTCCCTTTTATTTGCTCAAATTTTCATCATCGGGACTGGGGCAATGTGGATTGGTGCACAGGAATGTGTGTGGTTGGGCCGCATGCCGCTCCCTAAAATCCTGCCGCCCTAAATCCTGGCCTTGGTGGCCTTTCCACAAATCTGGGTACTTCTTATCCTTGCTTTTCTTGTTGTTTGTATTTTTTACACTCCTTGATCTGACTCCTGAAACAATGTTGCAGGCCAGCTGATTAGCAGCTCTGAAAGACTACTGACTTTGACTCCTGTTACTTTATTTTACTTGCCAAGCCCTGTGAACAGGATTAAAAAAAACAGCTTTTCCCTGAAACTACATTTCTAAATATCTATAAAACAATTGAAAAAAATATTATTATGTTCTTCAGATACAATTTTCAAAAGAAGAAGAATTAAATATGTTTCTAATGCAACTACTTAATTGATACAAACACATTTGTATTTCAATATGCCTGTCAAAATAAGCCACCCAGAATCTCACATAGGGGTTTGACCAGATGGAGTGAAATACTATATTTGTGTTGTAGAGTGCCCCCAAAATGAGTTTCTATTGATGTGTTCTATCTCTGTCCCATTCTCCGTCAAGCATTACTTTGAATTCCAGTCATCAAAGGCTAATTGATATTGACATTATATTAACTCATTCATTGAATATATGGGACAAATACAAAGCTAAATTGATTTCTCCATATTTATTAGCAGCACCATTGTTTTGTAATCCAGTGTTTACTCCTGGCTTGAAAAAATACTTTTCTAATGGACTAATATAGAATTCTCTAACAAAACTAATTTTTACGGTCACAATGGTACATACTGTATACCTGGTCCTTTATATCCCAAACTAATTTTTTTTATTGTGTCCAAATTGCTGCAAATCTCTGCCCTTAGATTTATGAACACTGGGCAAAACCTGCACGTAGTGTAAGAAGGTTGTCTAGGGGGCCGGTGGGGATGCCTGCCACGTCCGTTCTCTTCCGTGGCAAAATGCAAAATCTTGTACTGTTACTTGGTACCGACCCGGCCTGGCCATTGGCTATGCTTTATGGTTCCCATTCTACTAATACGGTTCCCTAGCCTTCCCAGAACTCTCTCCTTGGTCCTCTTATATTAAAACCTGGCTGCATCCAGGGTCGGACAGACCCCCTCTCCCGATCTGTTGGCCCTAGAAAAAAACCCAATATGCGCCACCGCACAGAGCTGTTCACGCAGGGGCCCCGGGGTTGTGCAGCTTTGTGCCCCCCAGTCCAAACCTGGCTCCTCCAAAAGCCAAAGGTCGCTATAGGCAGAAGAGCGAGCCGTGGCCCAGTCCTTGGAATTAGTTCTGAGTTTGGGATACCCTACGTAACCCATGGGCAGTAACCCACAGCAACCAGAACAAATGAAAGCCTGAAAGTTATGATTGGTTGCCATGGGTTAAAGCCAAAGTGCCAATTTGCTCAGTGTTTATAAATGATCCCCTTTAGTCTAGCATCAACATTATTAGAACATTGTAGCTGCCTGGGACATAGGGGCATGTTTACTAACATTGGAGATAAATATCTGGAGAGATTTCTGGAGATGTTGCCCATAGCAACCAATCAGATCTTTGCTTTTGTTTTCTAACTTGGCTGTGGCTGTTTAAATCTAATTGCTGATTGGTTGCCATGGGCAACATCTCCAAAAATTTCTCCAGATATTTATCTCCAATGTTAGTAAACATGCCCCATAGAGTGTTGCTACCTCTCATTTATATTGAGGGATAACATCTCTTGGATTTTGAGAGATTGCAGACCCTTAAATGTGCTCTACAATGTCTGTAAACCATGGACCATCATAAGGTCTGTAGTTTGTAAAACTCACACAACCAAATTTTTCCATAAGACAATAATCAAAATAACAACCCTATGATTAAGTGCCCCCTTGATGCATGAAATGTGTAAGGCTCTTTTATGATTATGTATAGAATAAAATAGACTACAATATGTTTACATACATTTGAGCTGCTGTGACTTCACTACTGTCCGGAGAGTGCCAGCCAGTTGTTCATGTAATCAAAGTAACCACTCCAACAACATAATTCACCTTGGATTGAAAGGGCAAATAGGCAGTCCCACATTAAGATGTCATAGTACACATGTATGGGCTTCTCCTCTTGGGAAACTCCCTGACTCAAAACCAGTGCCATTGAGCCCATCCGTGGTTTCCATTAAAATGGGCTTTACCCCGAGGCCTGAAAGCAAAAATCATCCCTAAACTGGTTTCACTACCTTTTCCAGCAGCCAGACCATTGTTTACAAATAAGAAACCCCCAGACTGATTTAATTGCCTTTCCCAACAGCCCATTGTTTTAAAAAAATGACTAGTGTCATCTGGCATGCTACCCACACAACCCATATGGGGCTTCTTTTGTATTCACTGCACTCAGCCTCTTATTTCTGTGAAATAGGTTGAGAATAAAGGTGGCCGTACACTATAAGATCTGCTCTTTGGGCAAGGTCACCAAATGAGCAGCTCTTTCTCCCAATATGCCCACCAAAGACATATTGAGCTAATCAGATTGTTTGGCCAAAGGCCCAACAATGGGAATGGGCACCGAAAGGACGAGGACTGCATAAACTAGCTGATGCGGTCCACGATTGCGGGGAAAATCAAACCTGCCCCTTTGATATATGGCTGTTTTTTGGCCAGGAAAGCCCATTGAAGGTCTCATACATAGGCAGATAAGTTGCCAAATCGGTCTAAATGGCCACCTTCTCTCCTGAAATTCGAATTTACTGCACAAATGAGGCCCGATAAGGGCAAAAACAGTCTGTAGTTGGATTCTGATCAGCATACTACCCTGGCTGTGCTTTAACACCCACTGGGTAAACTTTGGCCTTGAAATTATTCCATGTAAATGAAAATTTTAGAAGCGATTCTGGGCCTTTTTCCTAGAATTTCTTCTACTTTACATATGAATTAGGAAGTTATCTCTAGTCAAGTCTAACTTCATTGTCATCACAACTGTATAGACAAACCGACGCAGTGAGAAAACATTTTTTCAGGTTTCAGGCCCAGGGAATGCAATATATACACCTATTACAACAACAATTAAATGCAGTGAAGTGTTTTTTTTTGTAGATCCTTTAATTATTTTTGTTTTTGGATGTTTTGGCTTTGCAGACAGGCAGACGTTTGAAAGACAGGAACTGCTGGATTCATCCTGTTCACAAGGCTCCTTTGAGGACTGGTTATATAAAATCCCAATGATATCTCTGTTTGTTGGGGTTATGTTAACACTGGGGTTCTCCATTTTGAAACATCATATAAAACACCAAAAAGACACAAGAACTGTGTTACCAAAATGCACTGGTATGAAGAATACATTATTTGTAAGCCTTCTGGATCTTCCATCTGTCATGCAACTCAACTCATATCTCCCCTCTGACTTACAACTCAAGTGGCACCTTCTGTTTTCCTCACAAATCCACGGGGAAATCTTATTCATGGCTCTGTGGGCACATCCTTGATCAAGGGCCGTGCATATTAATTGTAAAGGACTGATATATATATTTTGTGCTTTTCATAAAAATACATTACGTAACAATGTTGTATTTAGATCTGAAGGTAAAGGAATGGCAACCACATTTTGTTTGATGTCCCATTGGTGGGGGGGGTGGACCGATGTCGGTGTGGGGTGGACCTTTGATGGCAGGGGGCGGGCTGGTGATGTCAGGGGGGCGGACTGATGATGTGGCAATCAGCAATTGGGTGATCACCATGTCTTCACTTCAATGTCCTGTCCAGATTTCCTAATATAAGCATCTATATGTGCTTTATGGGCAATCAGGACATCTATAATATATCTTTATTTCTCCCGCTGGGGTGGTAGGTGCATGGGTACCAAATAGTTTGAATTTAATATTTGTTTAATACCTGCCCCTATTTTTAAGGCACTGATCTGTGTTCCAAATAAAATATAGTAGTTTGCAGCTATAATCAAATGATCTAGAATGATGCAGGAACTCTCAATTCTCTTCCTATAAGCCATGCTTCTTCTTTAATGTTTATATAACTCTTTAATCAGTCAAAAAAAAAAAACAACCTTAAAAGAATAATACTAAAATACAAACATACTTTCTGATATCTTTCACAGTTTAAACTGAAGTAACAGAATATTTAATTGAGTGATATGATGCATTGTTTTTCTAGTTACTTATATTTTAATGTATATATAATGTATATATGTATATATTTTGCTGCTGCACAAAGAGCATATGACAGTGTATGTTGTAAATGGAAAGCAGCTGGGTGTCTGTAGTGATCACTTGTGTACACAAGCTTTCCATTTTCTTCTGTTATTTGTTTTTATTTATTTTATTGCACTTTTCTTTAACAGGAGATAGCAGGTGCTTCTTGTTCTCCATTTCTCCATGTCTTGATGTCTATACATAAACTGGCTACAATGATCACTACATGTAATTAAACCCTGCGCAACAATCTCTGCTAAATGGACTGGTGAGTGAACATTTCTGTGACTGCCTGTCAAGAATATAAGAGGCAGTATAACACCCGGACGAGTCAGAACTTATCAGGCTTATAATAGACCTACAATTTCTTATATCATGTTGATGTATAGATGGTGTTGTGATATTCTAATTCTAAACCCAGCAACAATCTAGGGAGCCTGCCGTCTACCTGATGAATTATCTGTTATGCCCCAGGCTCTTATGGTTGGCCTATACCTCCTTAAAGGGATACTGTCATGGGAAAGAATTTTTTCAAATCAGTTAATAGTGCTGGTCCAGCAGAATTCTGCACTGAAATCCATTTCTCAAAAGAGCAAACAGATCTTTTTATATTTCATTTTGAAATCTGACATGGGGCTAGACATATTGTCAATTTCCCAGCTGCTCCAAGTCATGTGACTAGTGCTCTGATAAACTTCAATCACTCTTTACTGCTGTACTGCAAGTTGGAGTGATATCACCCCCCTCTCTTCCCCCCCCCCAGCAGCCAAACAAAAGAACAATGGAAGGTAGCCAGATAACCGCTCCCTAACACAAGATAACAGCTGCTTGGTAGATCTAAGAACAACACTCAATAGTAAAAACCCATGTCCCACTGAGACACCTTCAGTTACATTGAGAAGGAAAACCAGCAGCCTGCCAAAAAGCATTTCCCCCCTAAAGTGCAGACACAAGTCACATGACCAGGGGAAGCTGGGAAATTGACAAAATGTCTAGCCCCATGTCAGATTTCAAAATTGAATATAAAAAAATCTGTTTGCTCTTTTGAGAAATGGATTTCAGTGCAGAATTCTGCTGGAGCAGCACTATTAACTGATTCATTTTGAATTTTTCTTTCCCCCATCACAATATCCCTTTAAAGGGATACTGTCATGGGAAAAAAAATGATTTTTTTAAATGAATCAGTTAATAGTGCTGCTCCAAAATTCTGCACTGAAATCCGTTTCTCAAAAGAGCAAACAGAATTTTTTATATTTAATTTTGAAATCTGACATGTCGCTAGACAGATTGTCAGTTTCCCAGCTGCCCCCAGTCATGTGACTTGTGCTCTGATAACCTTTAATCACTCTTTACTGCTGTACTGCAAGTTGGACTGATATCACCCCCTCCCTTTCCCCCACAGCAGCCCATCAGCAGAACAATGGGAAAGTAACCAGATAGCAGCTCCCAACACAAGATAACAGCTGCTTGGTAGATCTAAAAACAGCACTCCATAGTAAAATCCGGGTCCCACTGCGACACATTCAGTTAAATTGAGTAGGAGAAACAACAGGTCAAGAAAAGCATAAGGTTCTCAGCTTAAGGTCAGGCTATATTCTTGTAGCTTGTTCCTGGGTCAACTCCTATAGAAACTGGTATATGTTGTAATGACTTGTGTCACATTTTTCAAACTTTCCAAGTTAAACTTAATCTAAAAATCTTTACTATCCTTACTATGCCTGTATAAAACATACATTTTTAAGAAATAGAAAGTACATACAGCAGAAGGCAATAATCTTGAGACAAAAATCAGGCTAAACACAAGTGCTAGTCCGGTATAGGTGTCTCCCATAGGATCCCCATCAAGTGAATATTCAATCACTGTGATCTAAGACCTTGGAAGATAGTTATTGTATCAAGGCTCGATAAGTCATGTAACAAATCACACTCTGCCTCTTCCATAGAACCTCAATGTCATTGAAGGAAAAAGACAGTTAAAAATCAAGACCAGTTCATCAAGGTTACCAAAACTGCTTTATTACAGTGCTGAATTTTTACCTCATAGTCAGTAATCAATATATTACCTCAGAATAATTTAACCTCATAAAAACAGTCCACCTCCTTTTTCTTTAAGCAAGGTATCTTTCCCCAAATGGGAGCACGTGCAGGATAATCCACTCAAGCCCTGAGCAACTCTGCTGATTATATGCTTTTTTCTGCTTCAGCAATGGCATGTTGCTGAACAGGCACATGAGCGTATTGATCCATCGCCTGAGGGAAGTGATGCCTCATCAAGCTAATATGGCAACTGCAGTTTACTTAGAATAGAGTGATGTTTGAGCGGAAATATCTTTGCTTGTGGCCATAATTGGTGGGAATAAATATAGAATTCAAGAAGGGCAGCATGGGACACATCTGTAAATACTGTATTGTGCTGGGACCTTTCCTTCTTCCTTAAAGGAGAATGAAAGGCTAAAATTAAATAAGCTTTATCAGAAAGGTCTATATAAATACACCACTTAACCCTCAAAGTAATGTTGCTCTGAGCCCTCTGTCAAAAGAAACACAGCATTTATTTCCTTGTATTGTGTACACACAGGCTTCTGTATCAGACTTCCTGTTTTCAGACTTCCTGCAGGGCAGGGCTTGAGCATGCTCAGTTTGCTCCTCTCCCCTCCCTCCTCCCATACCTGCTGTAATCTGAGCTCAGAGCTGTAAGTGAGCAGGGGGAGACTCAGGCAGGAAGTGATGTCACACCTAGCTAATATGGCAGCTGCTATCCTAAACAAACAGAGACAGTGTCTAGAGCTATTAGCTCAGGTATGGTAAAGCATTCTGCAGAATAAATATAGCGTTCTAGCTTGCACTATTGTGGCTATTGTTTTCGATGTGTGACAGTTTGTCTAATATTTACGTGCAAAGTGTAATTTTTCACCTTCTAAAGCAGCTGTGGGAGGGGGTCGCCGACCCTGTAAACTGTTCTAAATGGATACATTTAGTTGATACATTTCTTAATTTTGTCCCTGCTGAGCGGAATCTCTGGGTTTCATTACAGACAGCTGTTAGACTTGATACAATAGTTGCTAATACTCCAGAGATGTTGCTGAGAAATGTATTCACTGAATGTTGCAAAATTGTAAACAGTTCAGAATCTGCACCTGAATTACTGAGCTGCAAGACTCAAACACCATGAAATTAAACTTTAAACTTGTATTTTAGAAAAATTGTAAAAAAAAAAATAGTGGAAAATAATTGTTTTTAATTTGTTCCAGAAAAAAAAGTCTATATCTGGGGAAAAATCTGAAAACAACTGAACTGAAAAAAGAGTTTGGAAGTTGAATAACCCATTTAATTGAATTACAGAGACTAGCAGTAGGACAGGGCAAGCCCCATTACATCCCACATTCAACTCCCACAGAAACTTCCTAAATCCTCAAACATTTACTCATTCACACCAAAGTGTTAGGAAACAGGTAGACAAAACTGCATGCCAACTGGATGATTCCAACTTGCTATCATCTATATCATCTACAAGGTCAGTTACATAGGAGAAAACTTGTTATTTTGTGCTCAAAGACACAATGAAATTATGGGCCAGATTCAATTTAGCAATAAAAGTGTGCCTTCTTATTCAATTCCAGATTTCCCTATTGTGATTCCCTATGTGATTCAGTGAGAAAGACTTATCTCACTGTTTATCACATGAAAACGCTATTGACGTCTATGGGGAAAAAAACTGGAACTGGAAGAGTTTGTTTCACCTTAAATTGAATCTCGTCCATAATGTTTCATGAGATGAACCATAAAATAATGTTTTCTCATGGAATAGAACTGGATCCTGTGTGTCAAATGTATTATATATGTAATATACATAAAAAGCCATACCATACCATTGGCCATGAATGATATTCTGTCTGCTTGTTGGTGTAAACCTCACACTTTCATCATAAAACTGTTGTCTGTATTAGTTATGAGCTGTGTCTAATGACGTCCAAATGACAACCTTTATATCTACATACAGAAAACAAGTCACTTTTACTGGATGATTTTTAATTGGTGTGTGAATTAGATATCCTCACATTCATTGCTAGTGTACACTGAGCCTCTGTAGATCAGGAGAATCACTCCTTTCTGCTTCTGGACTTATCTGAATTACAGAGCTTCCAAAGTAAAAATTCACTGCTACACAGGAGCTTGGTTTTGTAAAGATATTAGAACAGGGGAGCGGAGTCAGCTAAATAAAAACCTAAATACCTGAGGCTCAGCTAGAGGCCCTACTCTGCCTGTGTGTGCCATACAGGGTCGGATTAATGCCTAGGATAGCCTAGGCTATAGCCTAGGGGCCCATTAGCGGTAGGGGCCCATGAGGTTCTTACTGCAATTTTTTTTTTTAAATGAAAAAAAAAAAATCACCAGGTCCGGCCAGTGGTGGAGCTACCAGGGGTGCAGTTGTACCAGGGAACAGGGCTGATCCTATCAAATGTGGGGCCCAATTGGGACCATGTTGGCGGGGCCCCTAGACAAAGTGTTGCTGGCTACTGACACAGCAAGTATTTAGGAAAATAAGGGCATACAGGCACAAAATAGAAAGGAAAGGGGCAGACAAGGTAAGAGAGTGAGAGGGATGAAATAGGGGCACATAATAGGGGCACACAGGGTAAGAGAGAGAGGGAGGAAATAGGAGAGTGGACTGGGCCAATTAGTTTGGGGCAGGCTGGGCCGATTCAGCTTGGGAGCAGGTTTGGTTGGATTGGGGGCAGGCAGGGCCTATCAAGGTTGGAGGAAAGTTGGGCCTATGAGAGTTGGGGGCAGGCTAGACCTATGGAGTTGGGGGATAGGCTGGCTTATCAGAGTTGTGGGTGAGCTGGACCTATGGATTTGGGGATGGGCTGGACTCTCAAAGTTGGGGGCAGGCCAGGCAGCATCATGTGCTGAGGGAAATATTATCTGTGCTGCCCTGTGGTGCGGGGCCCCCAGAGGTGCGGGGCCCAATTGGTCCAATTGGCCTAAGGCCGGCCCTGCCAGGGAACGTGCTGCTGCACCCCCGATGGGGCCTGCGTCCCTGAAAAGAAGTTACATGCATTTGAGTGTGTGTCTCTGCGGCGCATTACGCATGACGTCACCAACTGATTGCTTCCAATCGCCCGCACCATGAAAGTAGCCAGCAGCAGGAAGCTGTTCTTCCCCACCAACGTCACGCGCTGTAAACTTTGAGAGGAGAGAACACATTCCAGGAGGTAGGCAGGAGCTATGAGGGGAGAGGGGGTACCTGCCTAGCAACTGGCTTCCTCCAAACAAAATTTTTGTCAACGTGTGCAGGGGAATAAAAACTATGCGAGTGATGTATGATGAGTGTGTGTGTCTCCTACATGGTGTGCGCATTCATTACAACAACAGCGCGTTCCCCTGGAAGAGAATGTAGATAAGTGGCTGCTTCCTTCAGTGCACCAGTGAGGTAATATGGCAGGCGGAGACTCCTGTTCCTGTGCTGCTGATTTGAAATATGGCGCCTTTGATAGCGACAAGGCAGAGAAGCTACGTGTACAATTTAACCCATTGTGTGCAGTACTACAGGAGGATATGGAAGCAAAGGTCGTTTTTTTTTATTTAAGGGTAAGCCCACTGATTGTCAGCATAGCTTGTCTGTAGTACAGTGGTGGGAAAGTATTCGGGAAACCTACAGCCATTCGATCTTTTTCTGGACACCCCTTAGTGCAGTGTTAATACAACGGTTTCATTCCATTGATGCAAAAGGCTGTAGTGGGCCTATTTTGTGAATTTTTGTGATTAATTTGACATCTGTAGCTCACATAATATGTCAAATTATGTAATCAAAACTGATATTCTACCTTAGCAATAAAGTATCTTCATATTGTCATATTCTCAAACACATAATTTACATAATTTGTGTTTGTTGTTGTTGTAATTGACACCGTACCATCTTGCTCAATGCCTTGTAAGGCTATACTTTTATTGCTATTGCTACATTTTTTTATTCAGGCTCTCTGCAATTCATATCCCAGTCTTTCATTCAAATCAATTTATAGTTGATAGGGTAATTGGACCCTAGCAACCAGACTGCTGAAATTGAAAACTGGAGAGCTGCTGAATAAAAAGTTATATAATTAAAAGACAAATAATAAATGATTCTCTACATCATGCTAAAAGTTATTTTAAAGGTTAACAACCCCTTTAATGAACAGGGAGCTCCACAGTTTCACTACTCCGATTTATGTTTTCTCAGAGTTGCTTCTCTTGGCTCTGCTTTACTGCCAATCTGCCACAAGCACAGACAAGGTCACAGAGACTTTCTGTTCATTGTATATGTTTTAGTCATCTTACTTACTTGTCTGGGATCAATGGAGTGCTCATTGGCCATTTCTACAGTGATTATACTGTAACAGCTAGGGTTAATATGGTAACTTTCCATTTTTTTGTAGTAAATGTATAGTCAGATCTGCGTACAATATCCTGATTATCCATTTAATACTGGCATGACAGAATAATGTCTTTTTAAATGGGTGTGGTATTTAGGGGTGTGGCCAAAAAGGGGTGTGGAAAGTGTAGCCTAGGGGCCTCACATGTCCTTAATCCGCCACTGGTGCCATACTCTGCCTGCCCTCGGCTGCCTGTGAGAGGTGAGGCTGGTGGGAGTTTGTTAGGATTTGGATATAGTTGTTAGTGTGCAGTCCCTAAGATGTTTAATTGTGAGCTGGGGGTTGATATTCTATCCACAGGGGAGAAAGGGATATATACATTTAAGGGTATGTCTTAGTATGACTTAAAGGTGTTGTTCGCCTTTGAGTTAACTTTTAGCATGATTTTTATCATTTTAGTTTTTTGAGTTGTTCAGCTTTTTATTCAGAAGCTCTCCAATCTGAGAGTTTCAGCAAGCTGGTTCCTAGGGTCCAAATTGACCTAGCAACCATGCATTGATTTGAATACTTTGAATAAAAGACTGGAATATGAATAGGATAGGGCTTGGATAGAAAGAGGAGTCCTAAAAAGTTGCAATGACAATACATATGCCTTACAGAGCATTTCTTTTTTTTAGATTGAATCAGTGACCCCTATTTTAAAGCTCTAAAGATTCAGAAGAAGAAGAAGGCATATAATGCAAAAACGACATAAAAAAATAAATAATGAAGAGCAGTTGAAACGTCGATATGAATTAGCCATACTAAAAGTTAACTTAAAGGTGAACCATCCCTTTAATAAACCTTTTATTTTTTAATATTAATGATGGGTGATATCCCTGCAGTCAGTGCATTCCATTTTTTTGGTGCACTGTCACCATTATTGTGGATATGGTTGTTGTATGGTTAACATGGGTGTGGTTTAAAAACTGGGAGTGGTCAACACTGGCTTCCATTAATGGCTCTCCATCACATAGGGCAGGAGTTGGAACAGCATTGTGTTAACCTATGTATTCAGAGTCCACTTTCAGATAAGGTGGCCATGACTATATCACCTGACTATAGCTCGGAAGGGGTGGGAGCTACAACATGGAGCTGGTCACTGCTCCTGTATAACTATAACAAACAAGGGAAAGTTGTGCTCACCACTAATTTTTAAAACCATTAGGCGGGGATGCAATGAGGCTGTGACCACAAAATACATATAGTCAAATACAAGAGTCCTCTGCACTCAACCCATTATCAATATAAGGATATTGAAACATTTTGTGCCTTAAGCTGCTTAACCCCTTCTAGCTATAGTCAGGTGATCCCACTGGTGTCCAATAAAAGGGCAGCCAAGTTTGGGAGTTTTACTTTGAAAGCAGCAAGTAAGTTGCAGGTAAAACTTAGTCCCTCTGTAAAATGTATAATGAAGCAATAGAATTCTTAATGAATCAGATAAAATTGAGCGTAGGACTGGCCAGATATGGGATGACTTTGACGTAGTTGGTCAGCTTAAATATATTGCAATATATGGACAAACAATCCCTGTTTTGTTTAAAGGGTAAGACATTTTTCAGTAGCTTAAGGCACAAAATGTTTCAATGTCCTGAATAGGAAACTGTATAGTAGTGTACATACCCAAGCTTGTAACATATATATTTTATTTGTTGGGTTCAGATTTTTTCTTCAATACAATATTTCATTTGCCTTTTGTTGCATAATGTAATGATGTATTTTTTTTAACATTAAGGCAAAAAATCCAAAGAGCATTTTGGATTCAGACACCGATGCCCGGACTTTACTAGAAATGGCAGGTTCGACCAGACAGAGCGAGAGGCTGAGAGAAGTAACAGAAAAAGAAGAAAGTTAATGGCATATGAGCCAGCAATTGGCACACAAGATTCAGTAACCATTTTGGTGCTAGACAGCTTCCTTTTTTAACATTGGAAAACCATTATGGATAAACGTGTTTTTTATTTATTTGGCTCCATTCTTTAGATCATTAAGCTATTTATTGTGTAACAGAAATGACTTTGTCATTGAGAATATTTTTTATCTGCACTCCACTTCAACTGCACTCTCAATTATTGCACAATAAAATATAACATAAGCATCATAAATACTACTATTTCTTTGAAAGATTGTTGTATTATGGTCCTGTTCACACTATTGCATTTCCTATGTACCCTCTTTTGCAAACTGTTTATTTGCTGATACGTACTGCACTTTAATGGATATTTGGGGTTCTTAGCTGTATCTCTGTATGTATATCGCTTCCTATACCATGGCTTTGTATAACTTTACGTTGACGTGTATATTGTATATGTATGCTTTCTTATTATCCCTTTCTTCTCCTAAATCCCCCTTCCTTTTTTTTATTTCTGTATCCTCATCCCCCCCTCCCTTGCTTTAAAATTTGAAAATAAAGAATATTTCAAAAAATATATAACATAATTATAATGTACAACAATAATGACAATATACAGCTGCATTTGTATTGATTGTATTTTACAAACTTGCTTAGAATTACATTGCCTTTCTTAATATAAATAAATAAAATAAACTAGCTGGAGTTCCCTATTTGTTTTTAGGAAACGTTTTTCAAAACGAGGTCCCTTTCAGGTTGCGGAAAGTCTTGTTTGCGTTTTTACTTGGATAATGGAAAGAACTTTGAGAGATCCATTTACAGTGGTGACATTTTAATGAAGTGTTCTAGACTGCAGAGGGATTTTGTTCTTTTGGTGGATTACCCACCTTCGCCACTAGGTGTAGCTGTTGACTAATGACAAGGCATGGATCAAAATTCTATTTTATCAGTACTGTTAGGTGAAATTTTTGATGGCTTGTATTGCATCAGGGTTACCTAACTCTTCACTAAGAGAGCAATATACCCTATACTTTCTCATCTGATGTCTACCCAAAAGTCATCTTTTGTGTGCACTTTTAAAAACAACTTTGTGCTCAGAGATAACGATGGGTCAGAATAATTGCTAAATGATGTGTTCTTACACAAATTCTCCATGCGCTGTGCTAGCCTTAAGATTTGTGCCGAGGTTTACACTTCACATTTACTTGCATTATGCACTCTCTTCTTTAATTCTCTCCCTGTTATTACAAGGGCTTCTGGGTGCTCCACAGTTTGCTGGGTGCTTGTGTCATAATTTATGTACGTGTGTACAAGAACATGGCATGCCTGTTATATACTATTTGTAAGAAAGCATCCCTTTGTATCCCTGCAGTGTGGATTTATAAGCACTCAGTCCTCTTATAACTTTTAATGTGACTTTGTTCTACTTGGAAGGGTTTGGACATTAATCTAAGAGATTTTGACCATTATCCTTTGTTCCCAGAGGAGCATTACAAAAGCACAAATGAATTACATCCCGAGTTCTAGAAACAAATAAACTCTCTGCACTGTGTGCCCTTTCATTTGTTCTTTTCCTTATGGGCCAGTACATTGTGAAAAGCAAACAGTGTCTGAACATCCCAGTCCCCCTCCCCCCGAGCCTCTGTGATGATATAAACGTTTCCAGACAATGCTTATTACTTAAAAAATAAATGATTAGTCTTTATTTTCAAATGGATTATACAGTACAAAAAAAATGAAAATAATGATGATATGGGAGGTTGGTGTGATGAGTTCTTGCAAGTCTTTCTGTTGCTAATCATGCTGGATACTGGGGGTTTTCTTGTTTTCGTTCATAAATACAGCAGTGTCAACTGTACATAAATACTGGGGGAATATCATACGGCGCTGCCAAGTGACATAGAAAAAAATCACATCATGGGTCACAGTGTCAACAATAACTTGTTATACAGGGGGAACACCATTAGCAGACATGACTTAAATCTCCTCCTCCAGGACTTTCACTGTTCTTTTCGTGCAGCAGCGCTGTTCGCAGAATTTGATTAGTTCCGACACAACGAAAACGGAAGAGGCCAACCCAGCTAAAAACAGCAGATCTGTCCGGGAGTGGAAAAACAAAGCATAAAATCAATCTATCTGATTAAATTGATGCTAATTGAACTTATTTGCCTCAAAGTTGCATGTGATACTGGGGAATATTTATAATGATAGTAACATAATCTGCCTTTTCAAAGTCAAACCTGGGCCCAAGTTGATAAAAGGATAATACTTCCCAGAAATCAGTTGCTAAATTAAATTTACAAAGGAATAACGATTCTGCTTTAGGTTTACAGTATCTCGCTAGCACCTTTGTGTGACAAATAGTTCCTGCAGTTCTATGTGTCTTAAAGGAGAAGTAAAGCTTTAAGGAATACTGTCATGGGAAAACATGTTTTTTTAAAAACACATCAGTTAATAGTGCTGCTCCAGCAGAATTCTGCACTGAAATCCATTTCTCAAAAGAGCAAACAGATTTTGTTATATTCAATTTTGAAATCTGACATGGGGCTAGACATATTGTCAATTTCCCAGCTGCATTCAGTCATGTGACTTGTGCTCTGATAAACTTCAATCACTCTTTACTGCTGTACTGCAAGTTGTAGTGATATCACCCCCTCAGCAGCCAAACAAAAGAACAATGGGAAGGTAACCAGATAGCAGCTCCTTAACACAAGATAACATCTCCCTGGAAGATCTAAGAGCAACACTCAATAGTAAAAGCCAAGTTCCACTGAGACTGATTCAGTTACATTAAGTAGGAGAAATAACAGCCTGCCAGAAAGTAATTCCAGCCTAGCGAGGCAATTTCGAGCGACAGTAGAAAAAAGATCGCCGCGTGTGTTTTTACGCTGGCGATTTGTCGCGATTCCCCATAGACGCCAGCGCAAAATTTTCCCCAGCAATTGCGGCTTAAAAGTCGCGGCGAAAAGTCGCCGCGAGTCAAATCGCGGCGCTATCGCCTAGTGTGGCCTTAGCCTAAAGTCACATGACTGGGGCAGCTGGGAAACACAAAATGTGATGACCCCTAAGATGAGCATCTCAACAGCTGCTCAGAGCCCACTGAGCATGTGAGTGTCGCAGACACTTTCCAAGATGGTGACAAGTTTGAAGTCCTGGATCATTGCTGCTATTGACAAGCTGAAACTTTAGGCTGGTGCAACAAGTTCAGTATATAAAATATGGTGTTTTTAACCATATTAATTTATGGGTTTAGTTATTCTTTAACTGCCCCTGCTGGGCTGCAAAAAAAAAGTTCTATATATATTTCAATCAGATAAATACAGAGGGAAAATAAAAATATGATACAGTAGGCCTTTAAAATAATATGCATATGTACAAAACACTATTCACTAATGATAAATGCAAAACAATAAATAGTTCTTTGGTACTTGCTGCACTCGAGATAACACCGGAGTCTAACCATTACCCAAACTGTTAACGCAAGGAGAGTGCTAACTACTGAGCTCTTTGGTCTTGGCCTTTGCAATGGAAATAAACGCATGAACTTCACATTGCATTAAAGGGTCAGTAAGAGCGATGATTCTTTACCACATAAGATAATGACCCAGGTTCAAGTAGTGTCAAATATGGTTGCTAAAAGTGTAGAATATATGAGCCTTAAGCTTTTCCTTCATAATGAATAATGACTGGACTATGTGTGGACAGTTTAGGGCAAATATAGTCCTTGTGTATTCTAGGGTTATCCATTAGGTGTGTTACGCAAGATGTTCATGGCAGATCTGCTGGGAAAATCTACAGCTTTATGAAGAATGGCTTGACACGGTAACTGTCACTAAACAAATATTAAGAACTTCATTCATTTATTAATCCAAGTGTATTCCAGAGGTATGTAGATTCTATAACCCTTGCAACCGCTCAGGGTGTTGTGTTTACACTCAGCAGGAATGGGCTCTTCTAAGCAGCCGAGGGAGGAACAGAGAAGAATTCACTCTGACATCAATGAAAGGCTATAAAGAGATATCTAAGCACTTCCTGCATGCAAATTCCACTGTCAATTAAAGGGGAACTGCTTAAGTCTAGTCAGGACCTGGAAGACCAGGACAAATTTCTGAGTATACTACTTTTATACTGTATCACTGCAGCAATGTAGTATTAGATGGCATGTTGGTGGTGGTGCACCTGCATTGTTCACACCTGTAACACCTCTTTTGTTCACAACTGTAAAGCCCTGTACTGGTTACTCAGACCCAGACTGAAAGTGCTCACATTGTTCATCTGATCACACCTCACACAAACTGCTGGAGGGGCACCATCATTGTGTCACTGTATGTAGCACAGTAAGAACAGTTCATCTTAGAGTCCTGATAGGTTTCCCTGTCTCTTCCTGTATTCTGCCTTAACTATGCTCCCTGTATTTGCCATACTCTGCCTTAACTATGCTCCCTGTGTGTGCCATACTCTGCCTTATCTATGCTCCCTGTGTGTGCCATACTTTACCTGCACTATGCTCCCTGTGTGTGCCATACTATGCCTACCCTATGCTCCGTGTGTACTATAGTCTGCCTGATCTATGCTCCCTGTGTGTTCCATACTCTGACTGCCCTATGCTCCGTGTGTACAATAGTCTGCCTGATCTATGCTCCCTATGTGTTCCATACTCTGACTGCCCTATGCTACGTGTGCCATATTCTGCCTGCCCTATGCTCCCTGTGTGTGCCATATTCTGCTTGTGGGACTTGAGCCTGGTAGGGTTTATTCTGAGGGTTTATTAGAATTTGGAAATTGTTGTTGGGGGCCCATAAGTTGTTTAATCAAGTGCTGGAGGGTGCAGTGCTATCCACAGAGGGGGTGCAAGAATGTATGTAAGGATATGTTTAAATATCACTTAATGTTTTCACATATGAGTGATATGAGCACCAACCATTTTTTTTTATTTGGTGTGCTCATTAATGTGGATATGGTCTTGGGGTAACATGGGTGTGGTTTAAAGTAGGTGTGGTTTAAAAACAGGGAGTAAACACTTGCTTACATTATCTGCCCTCCACCACATAGGCCATAAAAATGCCGGCTCTCAGTACCACATAAGTTGGACAGCATCACAGCAGAGACTGATCCCAATGAACTCTTGTGTTTCGGTCAGTTGCTTACCTAGTGCATGTAAATTTTGGGTTAGAAAGACTTTCTGTAAGGGAGGGATATAGATCACAGCCATTTGACCGAGAATTGATCCCAGTACCGAATACCAAAACATACGGTTCTTGAAGAGGCCAATCTCAAATATTGTTTTATTCTGAAATATGAAAAGGAAGAGTAAGAAAAAGCCGTGTGCCATGTGAAAGTGATCCTATTCTCACATGTGTAAGAGATTTACTCACCAGAGAACGACAAGCCAGTGCGTTGAACATATCAAAAAACACAAAACATGTGAAAGTCATTGTTGTGGTCCTGGGCGTCACCTTACCATCAGGAATCTGGATGTGAGAAAATGGCAATAGAAACACTATGGGGGAAATGTAATACAATTTGTAAAGAGAACAAATCTGCAGATATGTAAAATGTAATATTCTTCATTTTTTATTGCATTGCAAATCTTAATTGTACCTTGCAAACCTTTAACATCTGCTTGAAGGTGGCATAAACTCTTGGAGCAAACGTAACAACTTTTTCATTAAGAACTTTTATTACATACTGTATGCTAAACACTATCACTAACTATAAAATTCGCAATCACTATCTTACTGTCATGTGAGGGGAAAAGTGTCCACAAAGGCAAAATGTTTCATTTTGCGAACATTTGTTGCATTGCAAACAAACTGAGAACAAATTGCAAATGATTTTTGCATTAGCAACCAATATTATATTCCCCCATAACAGTCCAAACTGTGTTTAAACTGCTTTAAAGGGATATAACCTCTGTATAAGCAACGTTATGAAAATACACTTTCCATATCCAGAGCCTATCCCTACTTCCACGATTCCCCCAAATTAATAATCCAAATATTATTATATAAGTAACTTTATTGCTAGTATGAATATGATGATGGCAGATATTTTCTACTGCATCATTTTTATTCTGCAAATCCAAATGAAAATAAAAAACAATGTAGCAGTAGTCATTTCCCTTACAGTCTAGACTGCAATTCCCAAAATGCCTAGCACACTTTGTGACTGACAGAGCAGACAAGATAGATTGTTACAAAGTGTGCAAGGCATTGTGGAATATGGAGTCTTGGGGCAAATTCACTAAAGGGTGAATTTTTGCCTGTGAAGGCTTCGCCACACTCCACGCCACTTCACCAGGCGCAAATTCGCTACCACTATGCTAATTCACTAAAATGCAAAGTTGCATCTCTGCAGCCAAACTCTGGAGAAGTTTCATCAGTGTTAATTTGTCAGTGCGAGCATTTCAAAGCGAATTTTCGCTAGCGTTCGTTTCAGAGAAACTTTGTTAGTACACTTACGCTTAGGTTACTTAGAATAGGGCGGGTACATATAGGTCATATATATGTCTTTATTAGAGATGTTGGTGCAAATGCTTGAAGTGGCCACTTATTATTAAAAATGTTCAAGGAAACAAAATAAAGACAAGAGATCCTCTAATGTCCTAGACATGAGCCCACCCTAATAAAAATGTGGCATGCCCCTCAAATGGTAAAAAAAAAAAATAAGTTACTCATAAGATTGAGGAGGATGTAGCTTCATTTTATCAGTTCGCCAGGTCTAAGCTGGCAAAGGAAACTCTGGCGAAAGAGGAAAAGTTCTATGAAATTTGCACTTTAGTGAATTTGTGGAGTAACGATCGTTTGCCTTAGCGAAAACTCCCCTGGCGATAGGGGAGTGAAACGATAGTCTCTTTCGCTAGCAAATTGTCCTCTACGCCTGTTAAATTGGTGATGTCCCGGCAGATGGGATTTTTGGCGAATTTTCGCTATCGACTGCCACTTTGCCGTTTTGTAAATCTGCCCCTAATAACAGTACATTTAGTGGTAGCAGTTAAGTTTGAAGGCTGCATTACAAGAATCATTTAGCGGCATGTCTTATTATCCAAGTGTTTGCCTATAATAAAACACAAAATCAAACCTCTTTCCAGAAAACAAATAGGGTGCCGCTTATGATGATGGCAGCGGAGAGTAAAATCTTCAGTATCAAGGCTCTGCTGAGGATGGATTCCTTGGCATTACGGGGTGGCTGTTTGATGGCATCTTTATCTACAGGTTCAACTCCCAAACTGTTGAAATTAGAATCGCAGACATGTGGTTGTTTCCTTTACACTCAGAAATCCAGTTTACTCCTAAACTGCACTGGCAGCATTGCTAAATGAGTAAATGACAAGTCACGTTGACACAGCCTCATAGTGAAAAACTTGCAAATACAATGTTCCCTCTTTACATTGCTCTCCTTTTAGTGGAAGACTTGCCTCCTGCCATGATTATTCTCTTAAAAAACATGCATTAACTAGCAATGTGTTGCCTTTTCTATGAGGCAGAACTCCACATTGCAGTCATTCACATAATCTCTGTACTAAATAGGTTCAATTACAACATATTTTAATTACATAGTTTTCAGTAAAGATTCCAGTGATACATTTAATAAAATACGTGCATGAGTTGTGCATGCTGATTATGAGTGCATTTGCTGAAATAAAAAAATAGAAATGGCATGGAATAAAACAAATGAGCATTGTCACTGGAATATGCAGAACAGAGATTGGACAGTTTACGCGTATAAAGAAAATAACAAGGAAGAGAAAAAGAAAGTAAAAAATTGCAAAAACCCAAACTGAGTTGTTTTTTACTATAAAGATTACATTTTACTAATCTCCTATATCAGTATAGAAACTTTGTCTCCATTCTGTAGTTGCAAAGACAGCAAATATGTAGGTAATGTCCCCTGATATCTGTAAGATATCCCAGGCTCCAAGTTGTGCAGAAAGATTAATTGTTTATCTAAGACAGTACCAGTACTTTCATTGTACAAGTTCCAGTCCATTTACAAGTTCAACACAAATATAAGGAGATTTCCATGCTTTGGCTATTAAAAAGCACAAATCACTGTTTTAAAAGAGTGGTCCACCTTTAATTGATTTTTAGTACGGTATAGAATGGCAACCTTACAATTGGTCTTCATTATTTATTTTTTTAAGTTTTTTAAATAATTTGCATTTTTCTTCTGACTCTTTTCAGCTTTCAAATGGAGGTCACTGACCCCACTGACAAAACAAATGCTCTGGAAGGGTACAAATGTATTACTCTTCTTTCTGTTCAGTCCCTCTCCCATTTCAGTCTCTTATTCAAATCAATGAATGGTTGCTAAGGTAATTTTGAACCTTGCAACCAGATTGCTGAAAACTCCTATACGGTATGGGAGCTATTATCCAGAATGCTCGGGACCCGGGGTTTTCCGGATAACGGATCTTTCTGTAATTTGGATCTTCATACCTTAAGTCTACTAGAAAATCAAGTAAACATTAAATAAACCCAATAGGCTGATTTTGCTTCCAATAAGGATTAATTATTCGTTTCGATCAAGTACAAGCTACTGTGGATTATTTCATTATAATGGAGTCTATGGGAGACGGCTATTCCGTAATTTGGAGCTTTCTGGATATCGGGTTTCCGGATAACGGATCCAATACCTGTACTATGCATGTCTCCTGCATATGGCAGCACATGGGACAACTGGGATGCAGATAAAACATGGAGTGCTGCAGAATAAAGTACCCTAGTTCCAGAACTGACAGCTACACAAGATGCATATGTACATATTCTGGGGGGATACACTGCTGCTGTGGGATTACCTCTGTGCAGGAGGACCATCCATTATTATGTTTATCCAAAGAATCTGCATGGCATTCAAAGGGTTTGGTAAATTCATTACCGTTGATAAAGTAATTAAACTCAAGGCAGAAATGCTCCTGAAACGGAAACACATTGGTTTAGTTACTTCTGACAAAAGTGGTTTTCTTTCTAAAGAAATTCAGTCTGGTCTGTTGTCAGTTTGTACACTACACGGGACATGTATAACAGATAAGCCTGAGATATCAGGGTGGCAGAATGACCTTGCAGTTATTCCAATAACACCAGCCCTGACCAGCTCCAACACAAACACACAACTCCTGAGCACAAATCACAATGTCATTCCTTTAAGGGTTAGTTCCCATGAGGAGATTCGGGGAGATTTTCTCGCCTGGCTACTAATCGCCTCTTCTTCTGGGCGACAATCTCCCCGAACTGCCTCCTCGTGTTTTCCCATGCGTTATAATGAGAAGTCGCCTGCGCTAAAGCACAAACGGCACTGCGTTTTCCGAAGTCGCACAAGGTTTCCTTACAAGGCAACTTTGGGCGTCTTTAGAAAACAAAGCGCCGTGTGTGTCATAACGCAGGCGACTTCTCATTACAGCCAGCGCAGGACAAGAGGAAGCATTTCGGGGAGTTTAGTCACCCCAAAGAAGAGCCAATTAGTCACCAGGCGACTAAATCTGCCATCACATAATTCACTACCTGGTTATAATCCCATTGTTTCATATACACTTTAATTGCGGTTATTTTTTGCTAAATTACAGCTTCAGAGAGTACACTCTGTATTGTCAAATTTTGTCTGATTTATTATTTTCCTCTGCTGTTCAAACCCAGATCTCTCCAAGAAATAGCAATAAAGGTTAATGATCCTTGATGAAGGGTAACTGACTCTACTAAAGGTCAATTATGAGAAACATGAGGAGTCATCTACTATGACACAGGATTTTGGACATCAAACATTCAAATCCTAGTTCAGTAGTAAGGCACAATATGGACATTTATGATTGGCCAATAAGAATGCTATTATTTATCATTATTTCTATAGGTGCTTGGAAGGTGCTTGGAAGTGGCCACTGCCTAGTTTATCTCTTTTTGTATGTAAGTCAAGTTATACTGTATGTGGGGACAGTATATTTTGATAAATATACAACTTTGAGTTGGTCATTTGCTACTATTTGTAGGTTTTTCAACATATTAGCAGCTGAAAGGTAGTATTAAAATCCTTACAGTTTGTAGTACCTGTTTTTCTACTGCAGGCAAATCAACATAGAAAAAGTTTTGAAAAGCATTGGCAAGAATTGCGAGAATGGTTATTTTGAACAATTAGAAGCTTCACACTGAGACAAGAGACGACGCTGCATGATCACAGACAATACAAAACAGAGACTCAAACTAACTCAGCCAAGAAATTAGGGATGCACTGAATCCACTATTTTGGATTCGGCCGAACCCCCCGAATCCTGTGTGAAAGATTCAGCCGAATACTGAACGGAATCCAAATTTGCATATGCAAATTAGGGGTTGGTAGGGGAAAACATTTTTTACTTCCTTGTTTTGTGACAAAAAGTCAAGGGATTTCCTTATTCCATATGCAAATTAGGATTGGATTTGGTTTCAGCCAGGCAGAAGGCAGAAGGGCGAATCCTGGCCAAATCCCGCACCGAATCCTGGATTCGGTGCATCCCTACAAGAAATGCTTAGCAGTCTAATATTTCATCCCCACTTACGTGCTTAGCTGGAATCTGACAAAATTCTTGATATTGTAGAATATCCCTTTCCCTTCCTCAATGGCGTTCCTATAAAAGAGTAAAGGAAATGCAAGTACAAGATTATTTGCTTATGCACAGTTAAATGCTTTTCTGTTAAGTATGAATACAGGGTCAAGAGCAGATATCACAGGGGTAAGTGCAGAATACAATTTCGAAATTGCTTGCCATGTTTATTTTTACCCACAATGTAGTGTTTTCTTCAATAATTCCAGTATTATGGGTGCTAGGGGGAGATAAGCCTTATGCACCTGTGGCTGATGTCCAATTGGTGTCATTTCCGCATATAGGTGTAAGAGTGATGTGTGCACCCTATTCTTTCAGCACAAATGTGCTGCTGCAATTGAAACAAACTGCTGTGGGAATCTTGGATTTACCAATTGAATCAGAGGTGGTAGAAGCTACAAGGTTTCCCTACATCAATAGATACATCTGCATGAAATTGGGTACAGGAGGCAGGAGGAAGACAGCTGAGCACAACTTTATAGACAGGGCTCTGCACCATTGAAGCGAGTTGAAAAACTTGCAACAAAAAACTGCTCTAAGTAACTTTAAAAGACATTTTTCAGTTTAAAAGACTAATTTGGCTTTACTAGTGCGAGAGAGCACAATTGCCACCTCCAATCGGACCCCTGCACAGGAGAGGTAAGAGGGCAAGGGGGGCGTCTGAGGCTGCCCCAGAAACACCCCTGTTTATGGAAGCATTGTACTAACATGGTAATTTTAAGAGCACAATTTATGTATTATGGTTATGTATTTAACAAGAAATGCTACTCTTTAGTGTAATATACAAAGGAAGCCCTGAAAGTAACATCTTCTCATGATATGTGTTAATTCCAGACAGGGCTGGATTTTGAGATACAGTATCCCTAGGCCCCGCCCCCACTTTCCCTTGTCATTCCGTTCATGCCCACTCCTTATACAAACTTGATTCCCCATGGGCTCTGCATCTTTGGGCCCTATTGCAATCTTTTTTAGTGGGGACTGGGTGGGCAGGAGATGTCAAAATCACCCGTCCAGTCCCCTGTGGTGATGCCTCCCTAGCTGTAATGTAAATGTGTTCATACACTGTGTAACAGAAAACCAACAAATGTGACATAGAATTATCCTTGGAGTTGTATTTTCACCATGGACAATACTCACATAATAGTAGAAAAGTCGTCATCTACCAAAATCATATCGGCCGCCTCTTTACTGACATCTGTGCCTGTTTTTCCCATTGCCACACCAATGTCGGCTGATTTCAGCGCAACTGCATCATTCACTCCATCTCCTGTCATTCCAACAATTGCTCCGGTCTTCTGCAAAGCCTGCATTATGTGTGTTTAATGGGAAAGAGAAGGGAATATGTGATGAAATACAGTTTATATATTATAGATCCATCAACCTCAATTACAATGGAGAGTTATTATCTTCTGGTAGAGTAGATTAAAGGGGTTGTTCACCTTCACCTACACTTTTACCTGTTTAGTTGTTTTCAGATAGTTCACTAGAAATAAAGACTTTTCTATAAATAAATAAATAAAGCAATTTTTCACCTTCTAAAGCAGTCCTGGGAAGGGGGGGGGGGGTCGTCGACTCTTTAACTGTTCTAAATTGATGACATTTGATATATTTTGTATCTTTGTCCCTGCTTATCAGAATCAATGAGTTTCATTAAAGGCAGCTGTTAGAATTGATATTATTGTTGCTAATATTCCACAGATGCTGCTGAGAAATGTATCAGCTCATGTAGCCACTAAATGTAGCAAATTGTAACAGTTCAGAATCTGCACCTGGATCACCGAGCTGCGACACCAGAGACATGAACATTAAAGCGATACTGACATGTTCCTAAAAAAATCACAGGAACGTGTCAATTTAAAGCAAATACTGCACCCGTAATCATCCTCCGCAAAGCCGCCCCCAGCCCTGCGAACCTGTGTGCTGCCGACCCGCTGACACTACTAACAGATTTTCCAGGTTCAAAAACGGAACTAGAGGGGGGCGGGCCCTGGTGCAGGACACGCAGCCGGGCCCCGCCCTGCTCCGTAAAACCGGAACATGCGGCGGGCAGACTGCCGGGGGCCCTGAGGGGGTGCGGGCCCTGGCCCGCTCGCACCACCTGTTCGCCCGGTAGTTCCGCCCCTGTCCGGGTTGCTTCAGTAACGCAGGCCTAGGGGTGGAGTGATCCTTCCAGAGGCTGAAGTCCTATTTTCATTCGTAATCAGCCTATCAGCGTCACTGAAACGGCTCAGAAAGTCTTTTAGCAGTGTTGGAGGGTCGGGTGAATGCAGGTTTGCGGGGGGCTTTGAGGGGAACGATTGCGGTGCAGCATTTACTTGATACTGACGCATTTCTATGATTTTAATAGGAACGTGTCAGTATCACTTTAACCTTTAAACTTCGATTTTGGAAAAACAATAAAAAAGAAAAAATGGAAAGCAAATAAAAAAAAAAAAAGGTGAACAATCTGAAAACAGCTGAACTGAAAAAAGTGTTTGGAACATGAACAACCACTTTAAGGGTCAGTAGGTCCTTCCATATCATCCAATAGTTGGCCCTGGGCCAACAATCGATCAGTCTGATTTGGCCAGCATGTTGGTGGCCAAACTTATTTATTAAAAAATAAGCTTTTTTACTATTTTTGTGAAGCATGGATTCCACAGTTTCATTGCATAATTCATCAGAGCAGAACAAAGGAGTGAATAGGAATAGGTTCTTGAAAATATGAAATAAGTTCATGTATATGCTCTGTAAATAAAGGTGCAAGTGCTCGACCAATAAGGAGTGTGAGAGCACCCCAGAGGGCAGGCAGTAAGGACAGAGCCCTATGTTGCCTTCCGCTCCCTAACTTGTACAACTAAATGACATACAAGTTAGGGGATGGGTAGGGAGCAGGAGAGGAGACATTTTCAGATAATTGCACAATGGATAAGTGAGAGAGTTGGGCAGACACTGGACAGGAAAGCAACAAGAACATTGGGTCCTGAAACACTTCCAAGCTACATTAAAAAAAAAGGTTAAAGATACAGTATTTCACTATAAACAATACAAAAACAGTTGTGGGGTAATGTAACTGTTATGATTGCTTATTTTACTGAATATACATACCTTGATGATTTTCAATTTATGCTTTGGGCTTGTCCTGTAGAACACAGACACCTGCCGAGCACAACAGAAAGCAACAACTGATCGACTGATGATCTGTTAAAATCCCACACAAATCTCATATAATAAGTTACTACCTTGGTGACGATGGACGAGAGTGCAGACTCATCAATCTGGTCCAGCTCTTCTCCAGAAATGGCTTTGAGATGTCCATTGGATAACCCAATACTTCTGCCTGTGAAGAATTTGATTACATGGGATGTGGATCTCACAGCCATCCAACATTTGTTATTCTTCCTGGCTTATTTATATAGTTAAGTTGGGATGAAAAGTCCATCAAGTTCAACAAGTTCAACAAGTTCAACATCTCTAAAACAAAACCCAGCACACATAGGGCCAGACTTAATAAGCTCGAGTAAATGTTTCGAAGTAAATTTAGGCTATATTTGACTTAGATTCGAACGATTTGAAGTAAAAATTGTTTGACTATTCAACCATTCAATAATCAAAGTACTGTCTCTTAAAAAAAAATTAAACTTCATACTTCACCAAATTAAAGCTACCGAAGTGCAATGTTAGCCTATGGGGACCTTCCACAGCACTTTTCTACGTTATTTTTAGTCGAATAAAAATCCTTCGATTGATCGCTAAAAATCGTTCAAATCGTTTGATTCAAACGATTTAATCGTTCAATGGAACGATTTTTATTCGACCGCAGGATTGCCAAATTTGTTGAAAAAACTTCGAATTCGATATTCGAATTCAAAGTTTTTTAATTCTATGGTCGAATTTCGAAGTTTTTTGTACTTCGAAATTCGACCCTTAGTAAATCTGCCCCATAATGTTGGAATACAACAGACAGAGATTGTTGCAGTGCATATTACTTAAAGAGATACTGACACCAGAAAATAGCCCTTTTTTATAACCATCATAACATTATCGTTGAATGCTATTTATAATTTTGCTATAAAAGTATTTGCCTGATGCTTTTACATTACCTTTCTTACCCCCATGTTGCATATTTGTGCCTCACGAGGAAACTTTGGGCGACTTGGGAAAACGAAGCGCTCCAATTGCCACCCCGCCATCAATTTTCATTCTAGCTAGCGGGAAGGCAGGGGAGGCAGTTCAGGGAGATTAGTCGGCCCGAAGAAGAGGAGATTTGTCGTTGGGCGACTAATCTACCCAAATCACAATGTGTGTCTCTCTTCAGAAAGTAGTTTATATAAACATGCTGTTGTGTAGCAGTGGGGGGTAGCCATTTAAAGGAGAAAAGGCGCAGGATACACAGTAGATAACAGCTAAAACACCATTGTATTCTGAAAGGTTATCTGTTTTGTGCTATGTGACCTTTGCCTTTTCTCCAGCTTGAATGGCTGCCCAGTGATTACACAGTAGCTTGTTTATATAAACTACAGGTATGGGACCTGTTATCCAGAATGCTCGGGACCTGCGGTTTTCCGGATAACGGATCTTTAGCGTAATTTGGGTCTTCATGCCTTAAGTCTACTAGAAATTAATTTAAACATTAAATAAACCCAATAGGCTGGTTTTGCTTCCAATAAGGATTAATTATATCTTAGTTGGGATCAAGTGCAAGCTACTGTTTTATTATTTCAGAGAAAAAAAAAAATTTTAAAAAAATTTGGATTATTTGGATAAAATGGAGTTTATGGGAGACAGCCATTCCGCAATTCGGAGCTTTCTGGATATTGGGTTTCCGGATACGGGATCCTATACCTGTATAACAAAGTTTCTGAAACAAACACAGAGCTTTTACCAGTGCAGGACAACAGTACATTATATTCTAATTACTTTGGTACACTTAAATTTTTCAGTGTTACTGTTCCTCTAAAGGCATTAACAGAATCAGCCATTACAACATCACCCCGCAGGGCATTGCACAGACTTACTGCCCTCAATGTGAAGAACCACCTACGTTGCTTCAAATGAAAGTGATTCTCCTCTAGTATACGGCAGGGGTGCTCAGGACGTCTATTGTGGTCTACCAGTAGATCCCGGTAATGTTCCTGGTAGACCACAATGATCGCAATCTCCCAAGCTCCCCTGCCAGATTCCCTCTAATCGACGCTCAATTCCATGGCTCCTGTGTACCTCCTTCCGCATTTGGATAACTTCTGCTCATTTGACAGCTGCCTATTGGGAGAGGCCTGAATGGAGCAGCTGAGGGAGGGGTCTATGTCTACGTCACAGTCATGCGACTAAGATGGGAGGGAGCATCAGGCTATATTCCAGTAAACTCAGTGTTCAGCCCATGGAGATCTGTATGCTTTTATTAGTTTAAAATGCACATGTTTTCCATGTGGTGTGTTTTAGAGGGTGTAGTTTACCATTGCGTTAACTTTTAAAGTGTTATAGAACCTTTTTAATGTTTTTGAATGATTTGCCTTCAGATCTGACTATTTCTAACTTTCAAATGGGGGTCACTGACCCCATCTAAAAACAAATGCTCTGGAAGGCTACAAATTTATTGTTATTGCTACTTTTAATTACTCATCTTTCTATTCAGGCCTCTCCTAAAATGCATGGTTGCTGGGGTGATTTGGACCCTAGCAACCAGATTAAAACTGCAAACTGGAAAGCTGACAAATAAAAAGCTAAATAACTGAAAAACCACAAATAACAAGTAAACAACAAGTGCAACGGCAAATTGTCTCAGAATATCACTCTCTATCTAGTATCATAACCATTTTATGGACTTGGGATACTTGTTCTGGTGCCGTACGGTAAACTGACCACTATTTTTTTGGATGTGGGCCAGGTGTCGAGAGTAGATACCAGGGTAACAAAGTCTGGGCACCCCTGGTATACGGGGTGGCCTCTGGTGTGGTGATGATCCATTTTATGGAAGAATAGATCTCCCGCTATCTGTCTATAATGCCTCTAATGTACTTATAAAGAGTGCCCAAAACTGCACTGCATACTCCAGGTGAGACCTTACCAGGGACCAATAAAGAAGCAAAATTATGTTTTCGTCCCTTGAGTTAAAGGAATAGTAACACCAAAAATTAAAGGGTTTTAAAGGAATGACAATATAATTTACTGTTTTCCTGCACTGGTAAAACTGGTATATTTCTTCAGAAACACAACTATAATTTATATAAACAAGCTGCTGTGTAGCCACGGGGGCAACCATTCAAGCACTAGACAAATAGAATTCAACAGATAAGCCATATAAAAATTCTAGTGTCTTTTCTCCTTTTTCAGCTTTGAATGGCAGCCCCATGGCTACACAGAATAGCTATTATAGCGTTTATGAAGCATCCACACCATTTATACCAGTGCAGCACAACAGGACATTATATTTTCATTACTTTAAGGGTCAGGGCACACGCTCAGATTCGAGGAGATTAGTCGGCCGGCGTCAAATCTCCTCTTCTTTTGGGCGACTAAAATGTAAATTGCCGGCGGGATGGCATTAGGAGCGCTTTGTTTTCTGAAGTCGCCCGAAGTTTCCTCATGAGGCAACTTCGGAAAACGAAGTGCTCCTAATGCCATCCCGCAGGCGATTTACATTCTAACCGGCAGGAGACAGTTCGGGCAACTAATCTCCCCGAATCTGAGTGTGTGCCCTGACCCTAAAAGACTTTCATTTTTTGTTTGGTGGTTCCTTTAATGCCTTTTTTTTTTGCAAGAAAGTACAATAGTTGCTTCAGTAGCCACAGAATGACAATGCATACAATTACAATACAACTTGTTTATCTACAAAAATTCCCAGATGCTTCTCAATTCAGGAAACCCCCAACACACTTCCATTTAGTGTAAAACTTGCATTTACATTATTTCTGCTGACGTGCATAACCTTGCGTTTATCAAGACTGAACCTCATGTTTGCAGCCCAGTTTAGTCAGATCACTCTGCAAAGTGGAAAGTGCATGTATGTAAGTGAATAAAAGCCTTATTGCTACAAATAAAACAGTCCCTTCAGGTACATCTGGTAAAACATATGCTGTTAGGACCACCATCAATAGTGTTTGTTGTGACAGTTTCCTTCAGAGACATTTTGGAACTCTGCAAAGAATATTCCAAATAAGTACATATATGGAGTACATAAGTTTCAAAATATTGCATGTTTCCTTAAAAAAAAAAGCTTTTCCTCACCAATCGCTTGGGCTGTCTCCAGGGCATCTCCTGTGATCATCTTGACAGAGACACCAGATTCCAGAAGGATTTGAACTGCTTCACTGACACCAGGTCTTGGTGGGTCAATTATACCCACAAGTCCCAAAAAGGTAAGTTTTCCTAGTTCACTCCCAGAGGCCAAGGCAAGAACTGGAATAGACGGTGAAAAAACAAAAGCTGTTACATGATATATTAAAATACTGCAAGCATTAAATTTGCCTCTACTAATTTAAAGAGCCAACAATAAGAATGAAAAGTAAAAAAGTAAGAATAAAGTCTCTATACACAGGCCTGGATTTGTGGGTAGGTCACAAAGGCCCAGGCCTAGGGCGGCGGATGTTTGGGGGCAGCAGCTATACTGGACAGAAGATTTTTGCAGATATTTAAATCTCCCGCCCACCCAGTTCCCATTGAAGAAGATTGCAGTGAAGAAGATCGGGGGATCGGAGTGGGTGGCAGCAGAAGCAGATGGGTGACGTGCTGCATTGGTTAGGGGTTGGTGCGAGCAGTCAGGTGTAAGTATGGGCTGAGGGCAGTTGAGGGTACAAACAACCGGGTGGCCTAGGGGCACCAAATTCTTAAATCAGGCCCTGTCTATAAAAATTATATCATGAAAGTAATAAATCAACCAGCTCTTTTCAGTATTATTCAACTGCTATTTTAATGTGTAGTGTTACGAACATACTATAGGGGTCACAGTGTGCACAGTGCAATTTTGGATGCAATTGCCATATTTTTTACCAACAATGCAGTATTGTTTCCCACAATTCTAAGTAAGTGCATCAACAAGGGAGCAATGTTCCTAATGCCTTAAAATGCTGAAAATGAATGGTATCACTTCATTTAAGTCAAAATTGCATAAGTGCACTGCATCTATTGATGAAGACTCAGAAGCTGGCAGTAGCTTCACAGTTCCCCTGGGTCATTAGACACACTTGTCCAAAATGCATTAACATGAGGCTGGACAGAGGCAGCAGTGCCACAATTATGAAGTACTAGGAGCAGCTTTGGACGCAAGCCCCTTTAAAAAATGCAAAAATTTGCACAAAAGGTTATACAACCTAAACTGTGTTTTTCATCATGAATGATCCTTTCAGACAAAGCTCTTTCTATAAAGTACTTTATCCAAAACATACAGTGTCTACACAGCCCTGCAGAACAATGCAGCAGTTGAGTAATACTGTGAGGAGCTCCTTGTAAGCATCTCTGGAACACTGATTGAGCTGAGCTGTGGGCTATAATTCACATTATCCCTAGGCATAAACAGCCAGATCACTAATACACTCATTAATACTACAGACAGTGTAGGTAGGTGCAGTTTCTAAACAATAATGGCCCACAGGCTCATGTATTGGTCCATTCTTCCATTTCAGCTGATTTCCCTTTTGGTATATAGTATATATTGTATACTCTATCCTGTGACATTCCATTTTAATTGGTAGTGTCCCATCTATGACTCTTCAGTCGCTTTTGAACAATAATAGCTCCCAGCAAAGTATTTTACAGACTGCTCAGATTTCTGCCAAGGCGACAAATCTGTCCATGTGCCAGAGCCCTTAAGAGGTCTAGATCAACAGTACTTTATCTTGGTTGTAGACTATTGTCATTGTTGCGATTAGTAAACTGATTTTTTATTTCAGAGTAGACCATCCAGCTGTACAACATTACATCTCCAGCAACCACTAAAAAGTCAGGTTCTTATTTCAACAAAGAATTGTATAAACACATCAGTAAAAATAACTAACCAAGAAGTAAACCTCTTCTAGTTTAATGGTTTTCTCACTACTAGAGTTTACTTAAGAGACTGAATATCCACAAAGGGCTTTAGGCTAATATCAATTTAAGCTGGTTTCCCTTTTAACACTCTGTTTCAGCAATGGCAGGGCGACAAGCTTCTAAGAAGCAATTGTGCACATATACCTCTTAGTCCTTGCATTCCCAGGTTTTTTTCTTCTTGGATATATAAAGATTTTTGTTGTGGTGTGATTGGTAATGACCTTCCTCCGCTGTTATACATAGTACAATGCTGGATGACTTCTTCAAAAGCTCCTTTCATAAAGCATACATCTTCCTGTTTCTTCGGCCATAACAAAAGGAAAATAATATAAGGTAAACAAAGAACGGTAGTCTTTGTCTTTAGCAACCAATTCACTTTTTGTGTGTGGGGATGTCATTATAATGTGAAAATATGAAACAAGGGCATAACAATTATATTTAAACTCCACGCAAACAAAACTTAAGCTTTTTGAAAAATAGAATTATTTCAAGCAACTTAGCAATATACATCAATTAAAACATAAGCAGACTTTTCATGATTTTTAATGGTTTGAAACAGTTCCCTAAAGTTGGCCATAGACGTAGACGTATTGGGGATCTCTCCCCGATATGCTCACATTGGGCTGATCTGATCGTCTGCATACATGCATAGATGCTGCTGTGATCCAACGGGATTTTTTAAACTGCTTGATCAAGACTTTCGGCCAGATATCGATCATGGAAGCCCATTGGATGGCCCCACACATGGGCCAATAAGCTGCCCACTCAGTCTGTCTGCAGCTTTTATCAGCCCGTGTATAGGGGCCTTTAGCCTAGCCCCCTGCTGATCTGTCAGACTACTTTGCTGAACTGGCTGACTACTGTTACTTTGTATCAGCAGTCTGCATTCTCCAAACCCCACAATTGCCTGCACACGTGATTTCAATAAGGGAAGGGAACATCACAGTGCAATGCATTATGGGTTATGTAGTTCCTGCATGCTGTCTGTAAGCTGTGGAGAAGTTTGTAATATCAGTGTTTAGTCCCTCATTCCCTGACAGGATTTCAAATGATGCAGAAAGAGAAGAGCTGGATTTCAGCATAGAAATGGCCTTTATTCATACTTTTTGAAGAAACAGGTAACTGTGATAAGTATATTAGGGGTTTCTGTTTTATGAGGACCTCTTTAACAAATTTTGGTTTGGAAGCCGGAGTTCCCCTTTAAAAAATTGCTATCTGTACTGGTTGATATTCATGCACATATGGTGTTCACTGTGCTAGCCAATCAAGGTGATGGAAAGTGATTCCCTGTCTTGGTTTCAGTAACTTTACAAACAGAAATTATGCTGGCACAATATGGCAAGTTAACTTTGTGTACATTACCCCTTTACATTAGATCAAAAAAATGAAGGGACTTTTTACTATATATTTTATTTTTCACCACATTAAAAACAGTGACAACCCTCCTTCTTATTTATGCATCAAGCAGAGAATTAAGCAAAACATGCCATTCTGTTAGAAAGGAGTTTTGGGGAATTCCAATGTTTTTATTAATAGTTCTGTCTAATAGCACTGTGTTGTTTTATGCCAATGTTTTTAACATATCTCTCCAGTTAAAGGCTTCCCCCATGATACAACATGTAATTTATTACGACCCTTCTCTGTGATTGAGTTCACTGGAAAAGGTACAATAGATACTAACATTTTGTTTTTGGTGAGCACAAATTCTTATGCCTGCCCCACTTCTAAATAAATTACATCTTGACTCACCACAGTCTGAGATAAGCTCTTGTTAGTGTACAGTACAGCCTTTTTAATAAAAAGGCAAAAGGAGAATTTGTCCAGGGCCCACCAGTACTGGGACCTTATCATCAAATTTTCAAATGCTATAACTTTTGATTGAAGAATCCCCTACAAGTGTAAGAACATATTCGAGTTCTCTTGCCTGAGGGTAGTCCTTTTACAAATATTTTTGGGTAGCTGTGGGGGCCAACCAATGAGATCTTTGCCTTAGGCCTACTGATACCTTAAAGCAGCACTGTATAGTATTAAAAGCCTGTGGCTCTGCAGTAGTTACTGACGTACTGCTCAGAACAAGGGAGGGTTAATCACTGATTTAAAGACCATATTGGAAAATGCTGTTTAATATATTTTATATAATAATTTATTTATTAATTGCAAAGTGGTTGTATGTACTGTAAAGCTCCAAAAATAACGTGTTCTGCTCTATGTGGGAATTAGCAATGGTCTTCCCATGTTCATATATGGAAAAATGTTCCAGGGACTGTACATGGGCAGCAGCCAATGAGGCTGCAAACATTTTGGCAAACTGAGGTATAAGAATAACTCCTCTGAAAAACTCATGGCATATACACACTCAATGTGCTTGTTTCAAGAAAAACATAAGAAAACTAAGTATGGCGAGAAATTGAATGGAAACAATACCTACACTAACATATCTAATATACCTACACTAACATATCATGTGAATCCATTTTCCCTAAGCAGAGCATAATACATGAAACAAGAGTTGGGAAATGTAACTTCAAATGACCCTATGTTAATCAAATGTTTCTTTTTTCAGTGTTGACTAAGTATTTTCCAGTGGCTTATCTACATAATGTGGTTTCTCGTGAAAAAGGAAAGACATTCATATCCTGGGGACATTCTAAAATATAGACTGTTTTTGTTCCACTGCAGTAAGTGCAGAGCAAACAGACTGTCTGTATTATTTGACTTTTGGCTTCCAAGAGTGAAAGTCTTACCTTGTTATACCTCTCAATGCATTTAACTGCCATCCATCTTTGTTCTGAACTAAACGGAATTTCTTTTTTTCGTATGTAGTTTTCACTGACATTACTGAAGCCCATCTGTAATGCAAAAATGATAATGACGCACGATTACAACATAGACTATCAGTTTATTGCATCACGTTTTATACCTTGCTCCATAATGAACATACATGTGTTATAGACAGATTTAGAGACCTGTATAAAAAACAGCAGTTAAACAAGAAGTTTATAGTTAGAGACAATGGGCCTACTGACTTCATTGGCCAGGTTCCACACTGGACACAAAATAATAGATGGCCCATGGGTAGTGATGGGCGAATTTGGGGAGTTTCGCTTCACCGGACAATTCTCAAATTTCCCGCGAAATTCACAAAACGGTGAATAATTTGCGAAACAGCGCCGGCGTCTCGTTTTTGATGCCGGCCTCTGTTTTTTGGACACCGGTGAATTTTGCGCTGGTTTCACAAATGTATTCGCCGGTGGTGAATCTCGGGAATTCGCTTCGAATTTGCGCCTGCCGAATAAATTCGCCCATCACTACCCATGGGAAAATATGACTGATAATCCTCTTGAACATACTATAGCTTGCGCATCATTCGAATGTGGAGCATCAATATGCACAGGTCCCTGTACTTACTCCTTGCATATGGCAAACATTTAGGGGCATAATTATTATACTGTGTAAAAAAACTGTGGGATAATGCACCCCACATTGCCATGCTTTGCTGCGTAAAAAACATACATTTTTAATACATTGTTTTTCTTCTGCTGAAAGTAATGTATAATAACGGCAGCAAATCTAGTGTAAACTTTCACACACCTTGATAAATTCGCAATTTATTTTACGCAGCTATTTTTTTGGCGAATTTAGTTTTATACAGCATAATAAATATGACCCTGAGTTCAGGGCTGCATTGCACCCATAATGCTGTGCTTTGCTCCCTGTGCTGGATTCAAAGTTACAAAGCACAGGTTGCACTCACACCACAACTGGAGAGAGTACTAGGGACATGGTTTTGCAACTCTCTGTTCTATAACATTTAATTATGAGCAGTGTTGGACAGGGCTGGCAGCACACTGGGAAAAAAACAGATGGCAGAGCTGTCAACCCCAGGAGCTTGTCTACTGGGGGATCACTGCAGTGCACACACTGTGCTGCCGATATTTTGCAGGCGTGGGTTATGTTACATTACCATGCATGTTCACAACGTGCAGTGAGTGTTTGGGGGATCTTAATCAATATCAGGAGAACAGGAGGTGAGGGTGGGGCTCCTGATAAAACTTGACAGCAAGGCCTGCTTCCCTGGACAGAGCTCCCCATTCCTCCATCCAAACCAAAGACGTCCGCAAATTAAGGAGGAGGGAATTACACAGCAACGGACATAGGGGAGAGGTGTGAGGTTGGTCACCAGGTACTGGGAGGAAGGCCATTCCGTCTGCACAAAGGTCCTTTGAAGTCACAGTCCAGGTGGCTGCCAGAAGCCTCAGTTTGACCCTGCTTGTGGGGATTTGATAAATGCTGCCTATGAACCATTATGTATTACATTACATTTTTTTCTATAACATAAACTGTGAAATAAGCCACATGAAAAAAAAAAAAAAATCACCTACATGACAAATATATTTGAAGCCTCACCTTCATTCCAAGGACTATCAATGCCCCTTCTGTTGGTTGACCCATGAGAGTGTTTTTCTGAATAACTGCATTGTTGGCTACACATCCAGCCTAAAATTGATTGAGATATTATTTACTTACTCCAGATATTGAAATAATATTTTTTAAGTTACTGTATAATTGTGAATAATAATCATACCTAACTGTTCATACAATAAGATATAACTACATTGTGACTCTTGAAGCAACTCTTGAAGAACTACAGTGCTCCAACCTGTAGTTCAGCAAAAGGTGTAAAATATTTTGATAACTTAACAGGCATGATCTGTGAAATGTTATTTTGGAAGAAAGAAATATGCATACATTTTCCTAAGGCATTTACAGATTTACAGTCAGTAATACAAATGGCAAACAACACTAGCCAATAACAAGCCATTGATCACTGAACAAATTGCCTGACTTTTCAACTGCTTGCTTATATTCATTTTAATCCTGTTTAGATTTGGTTTGGGGCACCCCATAATATTTTGACCCTAATACAGAAAAGAGTGATAGTGAGTGAACTTTAAAGTAATGAACCCAACTGGCAAAGTGTATTCTCCCCTTTAGCCTGCAAAAAATAGGATGGTTTCTAGGAAGCAAGCTATTTAAGTTAAAAATACTTTCACATTAAAGTGAATTACTGAAATGTCAATGGAAATAGACATTTTTCACACTTAAATGATGATGATGCATATGACTTCCTCCATTATGCATAGAGAACATATATTTATGGCCCTGGCTACATAATTGCTAATTCACATTGAGCTATTTCTTTCATTTAACCACAAAGGCATTGACAATGCTGAAAGGAAATCCATAATTTTCAGCATATTGTGATTGATATTACCTCCACCAGTTTTCCTATAGATACATTGGAAAATTCATGAACTTCTTCATTTGATGGTAACAGGTTGACATGTCCCCTTCCTTCATAGCCAACACCTGTGACCTGCAAAGCAGTGATGTTTAGTACAAGAGCCTATAAGCAGTATTAATCCAATACAGGGTACATACCTGTCTATAATATAAAGTAGATTAAAAAACTACATGCAAATATATTAAAGGGATACAGTCATGGGAAAAAAAAACATTTTTTCAAAATGAATCAGTTAATAGTGCTGCTCCAGCATAATTCTGCACTGAAATCCATTTCTCACAAGAGCAAACAGATTTTTTTATATTCAATTTTGAAATCTGACATGGGGCTAGACATATTGTCAATTTCCCAGCTGCCCCAAGTCATGTGACTTGTGCTCTGATAAACTTCAATCACTATTTACTGCTGTACTGCAAGTTGGAGTGACCCCCCCCCCCCCAGCAGCCAAACAAAAGAACAATGGGAAGGTAACCAGATAACAGCTTCCTAACACAAGATAACAGCTGCCTGGTAGATCTAAGAACAACACTCAATAGTAAAAACCCATGTCCCACTGAGGCTCCTTCAGTTACATTGAGAAGGAAAAACAGCAGCCTGCCAGAAAGTATTTCTCTCCTAGTGCAGGCACAAGTCACATGACCAGGGGCAGCTGGGAAATTGACAAAATGTCTAGCCCCATGTCAGATTTCAAAATTGAATATAAAAAAATCTGTTTGCTCTTTTGAGAAATGGATTTCAGTGCAGAATTCTACTGGAGTAACACTTTTAACTGATGCGTTTTGAAAAAAACATGTTTTCCGATGACAGGATCCCTTTCATAAAGACTTTTTAATTTGCCAACAAGTCATTCTGACTTTCAATCTGTTACCTGGTTCATAGGGTAATAAGCCATAACAAAGAGCTGAAATGCCAAGCCTGAGAGTTTTACCAACATATGTAAATATTTAAAAAACAATAAAGGAAATAATTGCAAATTGTTATAGAATACTGATGCCTGCCTACAGCACATTAAACTTTTACATTAAACTATTTGTGAAGAACAGAAAGAATAAGGAAGGAGAATGAGCAAAAAGGGGGAATTTTTGAATGGCTCCTTTCCAAGTATAGCATGAAAGAAAAACAGAACATTTAAATTAAATAAACAAATAAAATAAAACAGAACTAATTGTGCTGTAAAGGAAACATTTAGGGGTTTATTTACTAAAATCTGAATGCAAAAATCACAAAAAACTTGAACATCGGATAACATATCCAAAAAAATCGTGAAAATCTGATTTTTTCCTGCAAAGCAAATTTTCGGGAAAATGTAATAGAAAATAAGAAAAAAAAACCTGAGTTGGTTTGATCTGAGTTTGTAGCAGAAAAATATTGAGTTAGATTCGGACTTTGATAAATAACCCCCTAACTGTATGTGTAGAGAAGTAGAACACATGAGAAACATGAGACTTCAATACTGGACTGCCAGGAGTTGTCTGGTTTCAACCCCTTGTCTGCAGGGTGTTTGGACAGTACACTTTTCCGTCGTGCCAACAGAGGCTTTTGGTACTTAATGCTGATAATAGTCCAAGTAAACATGGCCTCTCTCTGTTGTTTTCTCAGTCTCCACCTCTAATCATGTCAAGGCGAGTTGCTAACAATCTAGCCATCAAGACCCTATATAAGTCAGTGCCTGCATCCCAGTTATTGCCGGATCATTGACCCATGTCCATGTTCTAACCCCCCTTTTGCCTGTGTTCCTGATTGCCCGTTCTTGCTCGGGTCTGTTAATACCTTGGTCCTGCTACCCATCCTTGATCTGATCTGATGGTTTTGACCCTTGGCCTGTTCCACGGACTTGTATTGGCTGCCACCCACCAAAGACCTTTGAATGCAGAACAGCCAAAATTGGTTAAAGATTGATCCTTTTCAATGAATTTGATAAAGGACAAGCAAGGGACATTTATGAACGCAATTCATCATGTTTGTTGAATACAGCATGTGCCCCCATATTTACAGTGTTATTGCTGCCATGAGGGGGTGTAGCAGCAGACACAATTGGGGCCAATGTGTCAAAACAAGTTCAACTGCACATGCATGCTTTAATCCAGGGATCCCCAACCTTTTTTACCCGTGAGCCACATACAAATGTAAAAAGAGTTGGGGAGCAACACAAGCATGAAAAAGTCCCTTGGGGTGCCAAATAAGGGCTGTGATTGGCTATTTGGTAGCCCCTATGTGGACTGGCAGCCTACAGGAGGTTCTACTTGGCACTATACTTAGTTTTATGCAATTAAAACTTGCTTTCAAGCTTGGAATTTAAAAATAAGCACCTGCTTTGAGGACCCTGTGAGCAACATCCAAGGGGTTGGGGAGCAACATGTTGCTCACAAACTACTTGTTGCGAACCACTGCGGCAATGCCCTGAAAATTGTCAAAGTTAAGATTGCATAATTTCCGATGCTCAGCATTTAAATTATGTCTAAAGGTGGCCATACACGGATAGATCCGCTCGTTTGGCGATGTCGCCAAACGAGCGGATCTCCCTCCGATATGCCCACCTTGAGGTGGGCAATATCGGGCAGATCCGATTGTGGGCCCTAGGACCCAACGATCGGATCCTACCATTCACAAACGGGCGGTCGGATCGCTGGACCGCATCAACGAACAGATGCGGCCGCGATCCGACAGGGTTTTTAAACCCATCCGATCGAGATCTGGCCGACTTTCGGCCAGATCTCGATCGGGGAAGCCCATCGGGGGCCCCCATACACGGGCCAATAAGCTGCTGACACAGTCTGCCGGCAGCTTTTATCGGCCCGTGTATGGCCACCTTAAGTTTGTTTATTTAGGTACCTATTGAAGCAGCCAGATGTGGGAATGCAGAACTGCAATTGTCAGGGTTGTATTAAATCCAGTGTTCATCAGCTGCAAAAAGGGACATCTGAGCAACAGAAGGCGGAAGGGACACTAGTAGTGCCAAATATAAAACACGCAAGTCCTTTGAAGAAGTCTGAGGTGAAATGCATCAGAATGTTAAGGAAATGAGTGACATAAATGAAGTAAGGCCCTTTATCTTAGGAAATATAGGATGACCCTGTGTGATTTTTATCTGTAACTGTTTGGCTTTTAGTAAAGCTTCTCTCCATTTGTGTCGATATCACCACGTAATGACAATATGAGATATTAGATACTGACTGGTTCTAACATATGTGGGCTCAGTTATGAGTGCAAGTGCAATTGTGCCATGTGTGTTACAGGTATGGAATCTGTTATCAAGAAAACCCATTATCCAGAAAGTTCAGAATAACGGAGTCCATCTCCCATAGACTACATTGTATCCAAATAATCCAACATTTTTAAAATGATCCTTTTTCTGTTACAATAAAACAGTACCTTGTACTCAATTCAAATTAAGATATAATTAAACCTTATTGGCCTATTGGGCTTATTTAATGTTTACACAATTTTCTAGTAGACTTAATATATGAAGATCCAAATTATGGAAAGATCCATTATCCGGGAAAAACCCCAGGTCTCAAACATTCTGGATAACAGGTCCCATACTTGTACTCAGTGCCTCAAAGACATAACCTTATTAGTCCAAAAAATAACACAAATATAGTGTTATTAATTGCTCTCTCTCTCCTGTTTAGTTTCAATTGCTCTTTGTTTAAATATTGGTGTGAACATGAGTTGAGTCCAAACATGCATTGTAAACCATACAAATCTAATTAAGCAGCAATAGAAGAAAACAGGATTTTTGCTAAAAGTAATTACTATGCTCTGTTAAAAGGAATATAATCTGAAACATAAAAGGGCCCAAGAAGAAAATGATAACAAAGACGGCAGTTACCTCTGCATGCAATCCATCAGAAGTTACTAATTTTGTTGCAGTCATCTCATTGGCAGTCAAAGTCCCAGTCTTGTCTGAACAAATGACATTGCAGCAACCTGTCTCCAGAAATGAATACAAGATAAACTGGGATTAAAGTGACAGTAAACTGTGAAATATGCGATATAGCTTATATAAATGTATCTTGTAAAAAGGTCTCATTGGAAACTGATTACATGAAAAATAATTGACATTGACATTTAAGAAGACCTGGGAGTGCATTCTCTCTACTTGCCTCTATCAATGTACTCGTATGTTCCATTATAATATACTATATACCAGGGGTGCGCAGACTTTGTCACCTCGCAATCTACTCTTGCCACCTGATGCCACCATGAGATCTAACTCATAGCAGGATGGTAAAGAGGCAATTCCATGCTTACATACCTCTAATACCCCAATTAACTGGAATAATATGTCTATGGGCGACTTTTACGCTCAACTAGTTAACCACAACAACAAATTTGTTTAGGAGCAACAAACTTTTCTACAAGCAGCAAATTTTTTATGCCCGTCAATTTTTACTCACAAATTTTTTTTACGCGGGGCAATTTTTCCCGTGGTCTACCCGGGAGTGGTAGACTGCGACCAACTTCTTGGGCACCCCTGCTGTAGCTAGAGAGTGTAGCACAGCACTTCAACAGAAAAAAATATAGTAAAATACATAAAAGTATGAAAATGTATTCTGCTCTTGTATGATTTTATTTTGGCTGTTAAAATTGTCTATCCACAGCACATTGTTTCAGAAGTTCTGTTCTTTGCATAGTTGATCATCAGCAAGTTTTAGTCTTGATCTGATGCTCTTTCTGGACATTAAAGGTTTTCTCCTGGCACACCTCCAGTGTAGATCTAATTTATACAGCTTTCTAATGTTAGACTTGGGTTCTTACACACTTGTCATCAGCATTAGTGATGGGCGAATTTATTCGCCAGGCACGAATTCGCTGCAAATTCCTGTGATTCGCCGCCGGCGAATAAATTTGAGACACTTTTTCGCCATTTCGTGGGAAATTCGCTAATTTTTCGGCGAATCGAAACACCCCAAATTTGCCCATCACTAATCAGCATCTTATGTTTTGCTTTCAGGCTGAACTTGCTGGAACAATGTGGCCTGGACAAGATAGCAGTAGTTTAACATTGTCTACACTCGTAGATGATCTACTGGACAGTGGAACAGTTGATCAGTTCAATTTTTGGCAATGTTCTTAAATGTAATGGGGAAACAATCCAAAGTTCTGTTCAGTTTCTTGAGGACACAGTTGGTTTTGTAGAATACAATCGAACAACCAATGGAACTGTTTTTTATTTATTTTACTTTATTTCACTGTGTAAGTATATACATACCTGTACATATCCTGTGCATACAGGCACTCACATACCCACATAAAAAAAAATATTTGTCTATGTATTCTAAAATATCTTACTACTGTCTTTGGGTGGCAAACGTCCCGGTGACTGTCATGGTAGCTACACTTTATGAGGCCTCCAAAGAGTAGCAGATGTAGATAGCAAAAGTTTTGGAAAATCTCAATAGCACAGCACATATAAATCACACATTTGTGCATGCAGGGTACCTAAATAACAGTTACTTGGTCCAAACTGTGCCTCTAATGAAGCTTTTACCACAAACTAACGGACTATAGTTGGGAGCTTGTAAGAGCAGCAGTTAAACAAACAGTAAATAACTACAGGTTTGACATACACACTTATTAAATTAAATTACAAGGTTTCAAAAGGTCTTTTATTCCGTGTGAACTGCCTTCACCTAATTTGTGGGTTAACATATGCTTAGAGATTAATGATCATGCTGGCAATTTACATAGTATGCAAATAAATGTTTCAAATTAGCTGGCCAAAGATGTAAAGATTTTTAAAATGTCTGATCGTCATTGTGAGACCACGATTGTCTCGACATGATCGTACGATCGTACGAATTGTCCATCAACTAAAAAGACCAATTCAGGCGATATTGCCAGGAAAAGAAAGGGGAGCTGCCTGCTTGTCCCTGCAGACATAGATAGATTGCACTGGACCGATAAAGATTTTTTAACCTGGCCGATCAATTTTCTGACAGATGTCGGTCGAAAAATCATAAGATGTACGATCGTTCGAATCCCACTAACCGCACGATAATTTCGAAGGATTGGTCGGACTTCGCTAAAATCGGTCGTTGGGCAAGAAAAACCTTTGCATCTCTGGGGACCATAAGTTAAATGTTTACATTGGTGGTATTCACCTAGGAATGATTTCATTGCACACATTCTTGTATTGCAGGAGTCTCAATTTCACCACAATGTCTCCTTGCTCCCAGGTCTTACCTAAGGTCTCCACAATAGGCAGTTTCTTAACGATTACTCTCTTGTTGGCCATTCTCATCACGCCCAGAGCCAAGGTGACAGTGACAACAATGGGAAGACCTTCTGGAATAGCAGCTACTGCTAAACTGAAAGGAGATAACGGAACAAAAAAATCTGCTTCAAACTGAAAAGCACATAAATGTAATCCAAGTTTAGACAAAATGTACAAGAGCAAATTCAATGACTGCTAAATCCATGCTAAAGTGTATACTGTATTTCTTTAGTCTGAAGACACTCAGTATGCCTACAAGAACTGTTTTTTTTTAATATCACTTTAAACCCTACAAGACATATTGATATTGAATACACCATAACTACTACAATAGTATTTCCCTGCATATTTGGGATGTTGTCCTGTATAATCTCAGTGATACAAAACTGAATGAATTCATCAGAATTTTCTAATCTGGCCTAACAAAGAGTGAACAGATTTCAGGATTCGGTTTGGGATTCAGCACAACCACAACAGGATTGTTCAGGATTCAGGTTCAGTTTTGCCAAAACAAACCCTAAGGTGGCTATTTATAATAAACTCATTTTGCACTTTTTACAATTCAAGAAAAAAAACATGGAGAACAACATAATCCCAAATATTCTTGCTAGTATTCAGTGAAACCTTGAATTTTTCTAAAAGAAATAAAAAACAGCAAAAAGTCACCATAAAAAGTGGTCAAGCAAAACCTGGCAACATTCTATATAAGAATGTATATATGGACATTAGTTCTAAACATCTGTTTATTTTCCCAGTTTATTTTCTAATACATGAAACAGTGTGAATCTCACTGACATTTGGCTTTTTTTCACAACAAATTGCAAAAGCAACAATTTGGTTTGAGTTTTTCATAAATAAGCTAGAGCTTAATGAAAAAACAAAAACATTTGCTTGCATGTTTTGTCACTGTTTTCTTCCGCACTCTCCGTCCCTAAAAGTCATGTGACTTTAGAGTTCTGGGTGATTAAAGGTGGCATGCTTTTTTAAGATAATGACATTTTTTCTCTATTGTTCAAATATAACTATGCAAATTTAGGATCATAATTGATCTGATTAGTCCAATTCATTTGAGGAAATCAGCGTTAGGTTGAATTATATACAGATATGTACTCATATTTTGAATTATTTCATTAAAATTCAGTCTATGGGAGACAGCCGTTCCGTAATTCAGAGATTCCTGGATAACAGGTTTCTGGGTAATGGATCCTAAACCTGTAGTAAAGATTTGGCACATTCCTAGTGCTAACATAAAACAACGTTGTGTTCAAGTTGAAATTAGGGAAAAAAACTAAGTCAAACTCAATTTTTCCCAATTATGTATTGTCCATAAAATTTAAAAAATACATCTAGAATTCTAGACCAAATCTCCCACTGCTATGAGTTTCAACCCTGGATCACAATAATGTGCAAAATACAAATTAAGAGCACACTAGTACCCTTTTCTGTGTGACACATTTTCTCCCATTTCCAACTATTCATGTAAAAAAATTTTTTTTTAAAAACTGCTAGCAGTTCTTAAGATTCTAAAAAGTCAAGTTAGAAAGACTGGGGTTATAACAGCATTCTATTTATGCTGAGATTCCCTTAGCTGTCTGAATTAATACCTCTGTTCTGTGCATTCCAGTGAATTTTGTGGCAAACAAAAATGGAAACAATTTAAAACCACTAAAGAATTAAAAATGCAATTTATCTAAGAACCCTACTAAAGTTTCTTTTCAGTGTTAACTGCTTGTAAGCATGTCACATTTTCCTTTAGGGCATGACAGAGAGACATAGTTATGCATTTCAATCTAAATTAGAGAGGGCAAACATTTTTCATTTGTCTCTGAATGAAATGTTTGGCGACAGAAAAGGCATTGGTGTAGGCAGAGATGGTAGAAAGCTGGCACTCTCCTAAGCCTGCAGGTAAGTATAGTTGCCATGGGAATTAGTAAACCAAGTCCAGCCACTGATTATTTCTGAAACCACTCAATAAGCTGCTTTGGATGTGATGCCTCATTATAACCTACGCCTTAGAAACAAATAGTCTATTTGCTTTAATCTTTAAATTGCTTTAATGAAATAGGCACAAGGAAATAATATTTAGAAAAGGTTTTAGTTCTGGATCACTAAAGATGAAGACGTAATGATAGTGCCAGGTGTGTCATGCTAAATTAAAAGGGAACAGCACCCAAATAATGTAAAAAAGAAAAATGAATTTCTAATAATGGAAGGAAATATATTTCTAAGCAACTTTGCAATATGAAATTATTGAAAAGATTTTACATTTCAAGTTATTTTTGTACGCTATTGGTCAAGCCATTTCTTTTCTCTGCACAGTTTATTTGGCCATATTTTTTTTACGTACAATGAAGCACTTTCACATCCAGCATAATAGTGTTTGCAAGGTTCTATTTAATTGTCCTATGTTAAAATGTACACAATCTCAATTTGATACTAATCATATGCAGTTGAGCTAAAAATTCTTTTGTCTTTGGATTATGCCCCTTTGTGGAGCTCGGCTACAAAATGACATCTACCCACCAATCAAGATTTGTAAGAAATTTGGACTCGCACACTGATAGGAATAGTATTCAGTGGTGTTTGGAGTTACTTAGGCAAGATGTGTTTGGCCACAAGCAAGCCATTTATCTCACCAGACACAGAGTAGAAAATCGAATTCTTTAAAAGGACATCTTTTATTTGCAGGCTGTACAATGTTTTAGCGGGACTCACCACCTTCCTCAGGTCTGCCCCTCAATTCTTCAGATGCAAGTACCCTACTTCTATTGATACAGGCCCCTTGGGAACTGCAAAGCTACCTCCACCTTTTGTCTTTTGATGATTTTTTTTTTTGGTGTAAACTGCACGACTTGCTAATGTTATTTAAGAAACAGAAACTTACCTTACTCCAATAGTAAACATGCTTAGAAGTGGCTTTCCCTGCAGCCAGCCAATTAGCATTATTAAACCTAGGAAGATAGACAGACAGCTATAAAATGTCAAATGAACATAATATTCTCTGTGGATTGCAAGGGGCTGCTGGGATATGACCCAAGCCTACTTAGTATATCAGACAGGAGAGCCACGTTTTTATTATAAACTAATATAGTTTGGCTAGAATACTTTATAATACATTATTATAATACTGCATTTATAATACATTACTCTATTGCAAGGGGGACAACTGTAACGATATGGGAATACATTATAACTATTGATGGGCGAATCTGACCCATTTCACTTTGCCGAAAATTCACAAAATGGTGAAATTCAGGCAAAATGCATTAAAGTCTATGGGCGACATTTTTTTTTTGATTGCACAACAAATAGCGCAATAAATTTTGCAGTGAAACTTGTCGATAAATTTTGCTCATCACTAATTATCACTTTAAGAAGTCAGTGAGACTTAGGGGCAGATTTACTAAATTCGAGTGAAGGATTCGAAGTAAAAAAACTTCGAATTTCGAAGTTTTTTTTGGGCTACTTCGACCATCGAATGGGCTACTTCGACCTTCGACTTCGACTACGACTTCGAATCGAAGGATTCAAACTAAAAATCGTTTGACTATTCGACCATTCGATAGTCGAAGTACTGTCTCTTTAAAAAAAACTTCGACCCCCTAGTAAAAAGGGGGATAAAAGCTACCGAACTCAATGTTAGCCTATGGGGAAGGTCCCCATAGGCTTGCCTAAGTTTTTTTTGATCGAAGGATATTCCTTCGATCGTTCAATTAAAATCCTTCGAATCGAACGATTCGAAGGATTTAATCGTTCGATCGAAGGAATAATCCTTCGATCGTTCGATCGAATTTTCTGCGCTAAATCCTTCGACTTTGATATTCGAAGTCGAAGGATTTCAATTCCTAGTCGAATATCGAGGGTTAATTAACCCTCGATATACGACCCTAAGTAAATCTGCCCCTTACTGTATAAGAAGTTTTAAATGACAGCTGCATTGCTGCTGATATATCCGAATTGTATACCGTTGGCTTATTGGCTTATATTATCAGATCCTCATGTGTACGGAAACTCAGGAATAAATAAAAGCATACTGTAGATCCCTCATCCTGCCTTATGTGTTGGTGTCAAACAACCCATAGCAACTGTCAACAACTCTGGGACTACATAGTAAATTAGGTTGAAAAAAGACACACGTCCATCAAGTTCAACCTTTTGACTTTTTTTTTATAAGTATTTCAGAAAAACTTGAGAGAGTCATGTTTTAAACCACTGGTTTCCAAAAATGCTGTTAGTTAATCTCACCTATTATTCCGAATGAGAACAGAGAGAGCTGCTTTCCTAGTCTGTCCATACTTTTCTGCAGTGGGGTTTTTGGAGTCTAAACATAAAGAAATATGATTAATGCATTTTGTACATAGAAGAGAAAGGGACAAAGGAATCATTTTGGAAATGGAATACAAAAGAAGGAATAAGGAAAGCAGAAACAGTGAAACAGTGTATGGAAAATGAAAGATTTGAGTTACAAAACAAATTTAAGGAATGACATGAAAAGAAGAGCATTAGGCTAATTGCTTATTTGGCCCAGTGTTAATAAGGGGTATTAAAATGTTTTTGAATAACTGCTGATCAATTCAGATTATATAAATTAAAAACAAAGTTGCCTATATGATTCCTCTTAATAAGTTAAGAGCCTGAGATTCTGATGGGTTTAGTTTTTTATATGTACGAATATACAAGCTCTCAACAAAACAAATTTAGACTGACTGTGTGTGTGGTCTTGTCAAATGAATCTAAAACAAAGATTTTAAGAATTCATTAAAAACAACAATAAAATCCTATACAGCCTTCTAACCTATTACAAACCAGTTTTACAACCCCAGTTCTGATGAGAGAAATGTTAAATAATGTATTGGAACATGTGGAGAGTTGATAAAATATAAAACACAACAGAACTGTTATATATTAATCCAAACGATCGCTATCAATTTAGTGATGGATGGAATAAGGACAAAGGATCTTAGAGCAACAAAGCAATGGGTACAAATATAAATATTTATACCATATGTAACATTACAATAGCTATACATAAACCAAAAAGAGAGCTGTCTTCAAGAAAAGTACCATGACTGTATATATTTATGCTCCCACGAAAACAATGGGAGACACAATACAAACCTCCTCTGCTTGCATCATTTTGAACACTTCTCCGAACTGAGACTTTTCACCAACTCCGATGACCAGTCCCTGCATTACAAGACAGATATTAATGCAGGAGAGCACAAATGAAATCCATAGCACAAATAACCATTTTCTCTCATTCTGCCTGGCTGCAACAGTAACATAAACTCATTCACAGAAGTGCATAATGAAACACTCATTGCACATCAAATGCTATATTGTTGGTTGGTTGCACATCAAATGCTATATTGTTGGTTGGTTGCACATCAAATGCTATACTGTTAGTTGGTGTCTATATTTCCTGTGTGGCTCTGGATATGACCAGAATACTGTTAGCCACTTCAAGCTATGAAAGTCCTGTAGATAACACCTTTGTGGGACACCCAAATGATACAAAGTTACACTTGTGGGGCAACTATCTGTGGGCAATTATGTTTAGAAACCGGCTTGCAGGTTGTAAAGTATTTAATAGGCTAGCGCTAGAAGGATCATGTGATCCTTAACTGTCCTCAGATTATACAGAGGAAGAGGGATACGTACAAAGATGCAAATTACACTTTATACAGTATCACTCCAGTGTAACATACATCTGCAGGAAAACTTCCACAACTTCATAAGTGGTGAATGTTTTACTTTACAGTACATTTCAAGTTGAGATTGTTTTTTATAATGCATCTAAATTGAAACAACTTCTCCAAAATAAAGAATCTTGAAGCTTTTATGGATTAATGTGAAAATATTTAGTGCACTGTGCATTCCAAGAGGGCAGGTCTGTAGATGCTGGAAGTGGATCTTTATCAAAATGGTTATTTAATTAAAAATGTATTACCTTCCCTCTTCCATAACGGACAAGGGTTCCCATGAACACAATGTTGCTGAGCGTTGCAATTCCGCTGGCTTCGTCTATAGAGCCATGAATCTTGCTGCATGGCTCAGTCTCCCCAGTAAAGCTTGATTCATCAACCAAAAGATCTGTCGTCTACCACAAAAATATATTACAATTATGATTTACCGCAATAGGACTGATTGCCAAATGACATTTGGAAAACATTAGCAATACTGAATCTTTTTCCCCACAAAGGCATTATATATTGTATTTAATACTATAGAGAGAGAGAAAGGTATATATATATATATATATATATATCATCTTGATAAAGGTCTTAAAAGTAGACCGAAATGTTGGCCTGTTCCTTTTTAATATGTATTAATGAATAAAATAAGTTTTTAACTTTTAAAGGTTCTCAATGTGCACCAGTTGTCATCGATAATCTATCTATGCAACCCTTTACAGGTAGCACCTAGGTCATTTTTTCCTTAATGGAGTGCGGAAAAACACTGTATATATGTGTGTGTGTGTGTGTGTGTGTTAACCACTACTGCATTTGGGTCAGGAATTGATACATACAGTATAGTAATCCTGAGTTGATGACAGAACTGGTTCCATTAAGCTCATGCCATTTATTCATTTCAGACAACAGTAGGATAAGGGAGAAATCTTGAGAATCATAATCTGTCTGAAACCCAGGAGCACATTTTATCTAATATAAGGCAAAAGCAGGAATTATCAGATTAGCAAATACCGGTGCTTAGTAACTATGGAAGCAGAACGTAATATAGGTCTCTGCTTTTCCTGTATAAAAACTAGGCCAATCTTTGTGGATCTTTTAGTAGAAATTTCTGATTACAGTGTTAGTAGATTTTACATTATTTCTCTGATATTTATTTTAAGATATTATTCTGTTATCCCAAATCCACTTCAGTATTAATGATTATTATTGAAGTGGATTCAGGATAATGAATGCCTATAAGCAAATGCTTCAGTGACAGTGTGAGCGCAGCTTGTAATATTTCTCCCGGGATTGAAATGTTTACAACTCTGCAACTCTGGGTATGTTTGGCAGCAGTCACTGAGGCACAATTTGAGAGATGGGTTAGTGTTTTGGGCAGGTTATATAATTGCTGTAGAACTGCTACCACTGCTCCTTCTGCTTACCTGGAGCTATCCATAGATATATGTTGCAGCCTTACATAGGTCATTTGCAATCCTAGCAGTATTATACATACATCTGTTAATCATATTCTATATGTAGGCACTGTAAGTATATTGCTACTGAAATACAGAACTTGAAATGAAGAGATAGAGGTTAGTAACTGTATTCTGCAGAATTAAAGGAGACATACAATCCAGCAAAACAAATGTTTAGTTGCTTCATTCGTTTTGACTGTACTATAGGATAAGAACAATCTAAGAGATCAGAAATGCCTGATGCCCATAGCATACAATGGGACTGAGCATCACAAGAAGCATGCTGTGGTCTGAATGACAATTGATATATGCTCTGGCTTTACAGTAGGATGTACGGTTCTGTAAGGGTAGGTGAGTGCAAAGACAAAATAAACTGCAAAAAATGATGGCTTGTTTTTAATGTCTGATGTGTTTAACACTTGGCACAATTGCTTCAGGACAGTAATCTATGTCAAACAATCAGAGATCGGGTAACATCACAGGAGAAATCTGTCTGGTGTTTTGTAAATGAGTCCTATGGTGCCTTAAAGGAACAGTTCAGGGTAAAAATAAAAACTGGGTAAATAGATAGGCTGTGCAAAATAAGAAATGTTTTCAATACAGTTACTTAGCCAAAAATGTAATCTATAAAGGCTGGAGTGACCGGATGCCTAATGTAATAGCCATAACACAAATTCCTGCTATATAGCTCTCTCTAACCCTTCACTTAGTGACTTGAAGGGAGGCCACATGAGACATAGCTGCTCAGTTCATTTGCTTTTGATCCTGAGCACGCCGGAGTAAAATCAACTGAACCACTTTCTTGGGCACCATTTTATTCTTAACCCAGAAAACAGTCTATTCCAGTCTATTCCAAATATTAGTCAACCTGCCCTCTTTTAAGACGATTATATAGAACATTTTTTTTCTAGCGGAAAATTATTTAGGGTTTTCAGACATGGTGATTTCATACAACACCACTGGACAGCACAGATTTAGGATTTGTTTTACAATCTGTACCTGCAGTTGTGCTAGGATATTAACAAAGAATCATCATTCTTCAATAGGAAGAACAAAGCAACATATACTACTATGAATTGCATTTACACCAATTTTGCAGACCAATAAATACAAATTGCGCTTGGGTTGCTTATCATAGCCTATTATACTACTGCCCAGGAAATATATCAGATTTTTGGGAGTGAGAGCAAGAAAAGCTGCAGGTGGCCCATAGACAAACTCAAGACAATTAGGATGGATGCAAGGGGCTAGCTGACACAATATCTGATATTTATGGGAACAAGCCATATATTTACAGAAAAGTGTTGTGTTTTAAATGTAGTTGATATAGAGTACTGCATAATTAACAAAAGCTACCATACACATAACAAAAACTACACAACTGAAAATATCAGAAGAATGTTAAGATACTAATGCTGAATGCAGCAACACATACACTGCATACAATGGCAGAATGTAACTTTCTAAAGACAAAACACAAATAAAACAATTACCAGAAGAGATGTACGTTATGTACACGCCAAAACAAAAGGAAACTTGTGGCACAAAACCAACAATGTTCTAATTGGTGTAATAAAACCGTCATCCACTCATGCTTGTAGACCTTTCTATTGAAGCAGTTAAAAACAATTCCATAAAGGACACACTGCCTTAAAACTTTGAGTAATTGCACACTTTTCTTCCCATATGTAATAATTATTTTTTTCTGCCTTAACATTAAATTGTTTTATGGTATATTTTATGACTATATCTTTATATTGCAGTTTGGCAGCTGTTTCATTAGTAAAGCTTAACATGAGAAAGACAAAAGTGACTACTAATGGAAGAATATGACTCAACAAGGCAAAACAAATAGATAAATAAAAAAACAGATTGTTATAGGAAGGTAGAATTTGAAAGTGAAGCTACTTTTATAGAAGCAACAGAAAGCCTTTGCGCAAAGAGATGCACCTGTTTCAGTGGGCAGAGCTCTATAGTGGTGGGGCAGGGTACGGGTGGCATCTCTGAACGAGTCCTTCCTTGAAACATTTCCTTAAATTTATTTTTGGCTGTGTGAGCAGCGGTTATCTTTTGAGCACATTTTTAAAAAACTGTACCCATAAAAGGTGAGTGGGAATCAGTAGATACTAAATTCTGTGTTTTCACACAAAATTGTTTGTGCATGCCTCAACTGCAGAGCTGTCAACTTTCGGCAAGGATTGTCCAACAGATATTTTTCTAAGTCATGATGTCAGCAGAAGTTACGTCACGTACATGCACAGAACTTCTCCTGAAACCATGCTGCCCATGCACACTTCCATCCACTGTTGTCACTGAAATGTTCCGCGAGACACACAATGGATTTTTGAGTTCAAATCGCTGGAAATCAGCAGCAATCGTCAAAAATCAGGGGAATGCATCAGAGTGGCGGGAGCTGGGGGGGGGACAGACCCAAACACCTGGTAATTTCCGAGAAAATCGGGGGAGTTGACAGCCCTGCAATTGGTTATGTGCGCTCTGCACAAAACTTATATGACTTTGCACTAGTGCACAGTTTAAAGGGAGCCTTGCAGGTCAAGGAAGAGTTTCTAATGTAATATTTTCCGTTGCACTGGTTTAAATATTAAATCACTGCCAAGTAATACATGGATCAGACAGACACATGAGTTATGGTTTACAGTGTTTGGCAATAATCTCATATTTCTGTGCCACACCAAGTACTGCATAGGAATACATGCTAGTAAATGCTGAAATAAAGCTTGTTCTCTCACTGACCTTCAACATCTCTTTGTGCTTTTTATCCTCAGATACTCAACAATGGAGATTAAACCAAGTAATTTGTCAGCTTCGGTTCAAACACTTACACTTTATGAGGCAGGCTGGGCAGCTCATGTGGAGGCCTGCCAGGGTCTGATTCACAGCTACAAATAAATAACCCAGGCTTTGGCACCTACTGAAAAAGATGATTCAGCTCAACCATCTTCACATGGATTTTTGTTTATGGCAGACGTAGGAGTAATAAAGCTAAAGGGGCTTAATACTGGCCACAGTTATTAATTCTGAATATCAAAAGGAATTATATGCAGTTATTTTCATATTGAGGAAAACATTCCAATTCCAAAAGTTACTATATTCTAAAGACAAGCAAATGCTGTATAATTTTCTAGCACTATTTGACCAGTGGAAGCCCTGCTTAAAGGAAAAGTAACACAAAAAATAGAAAGTGTTTTAATGTAATGAAAATCTAATGTACTGTTGTGCTGCACTGGCACAACTAGTGTGTTTGCTTTAGAAACTCTTCAATAGTTTATATAAAGAAGCTGCTGTGTAGTCATCAGGGCAGCCATTCAAAGCTGAAAAAGGAAAGCTCTTACTCATGGGTGTTTTTATGAGTTTACAAATGCATGCTGGGCCTGTTAAAATGCATATACAGTACTAGGTTTGCAATTTATTTTTCTTTTTTTTTGTTTGTTGCCTGGATTTTCCTTGAGGATGGTTCATTACCATTATTATTTATTTAGTTGCTGCAAAAGTGTCTGGAATGAACAAAGTTTGAAGGGCTGATGTCACTGCCCCTTCCTCAGGTGTCCATTACATTACTGTATCTTAGGAAGTGAGTGGAGACACTAAAAATATTGTACATGTCACGTGCATTTGCACAGATGGAATAAATATTAATTCGCTTTGCCTTACTTTGCCTTTGGAGTGATGTCAGGAGATTTTAATGCTATAGAGGAAGCTAACTTCGAGGGCTTGGTCACTGCGGGCCACCCGCAACCGTGGGATCTGCTTTCTCTATAATTACATCACTGGTTCTACTGCTTCTAAAATTAGGTAAAAATATAGTGTCCTTATTCTCATTGAGGAACAGATAGATTATCATTGTTTCAGAAACAGAATTCACAAAATATGAATTATTTATTGTAAGAACTGCTTTACAAAAGATTTTCATACAAGTACAGATATAGGACCTGTGGTTGTCCGGATCCTCGATCTTTCTGTAATTAGTTTCTTCATACTATAACTCTACTAGAAAATCATGTAAACATTAAATAAACCCAATAGGCTGGTTTTGCTTCCAATGGGATCAAGCGCAAGGTACTGTTTTATTATTAGAGAGAAAAAGGAAATCAATTTTAAAAATTGAGTCTATGGGAGACAGCATTTCCGTAATTATATAATAAAAAACCTTTTATGTGAAACAGATGTATTTACCATTTTAAATCACAGGAGATGCACTAAAATTGTGAAATGTCAAAAACAGACCCTTTACTGCTTTTTAGAATATTGTCTCACCTTTTCAATATCCTGGGTTTTCAGTCCCAGTCCTAAAATGTTGCATGGAATATCCCCATGTATAGTGAATTAAAAAATATCTAAAAATTGATTTCTAGTTTTCTTTTTAAACACAATAGATGAAGTGCACCAGGTGAACAAGACATTACACAGGCATTCTAGGGGTAAAGCATAAGAGGAATGAATAGAACCTTAGCATATATGACAAGCAGGCTCTGAACCAGGTACAAAGCTTCATTATGATGGTGGAACCAAGGAACACAACCTAATTAGCATAACCAAGCACTAAATCAGTTTGTTTTTAAACTAGATTAAAGGGGATCACGGAGACCAGCCACAAACACAATGGAGTTCCCTCTTTGGGTTTTGACCCGTATGGTACAAATCAGTGCACTTCACTATATGCATTCTCAGCATTGCACTAGAGTCATACAGAAGTTATACAAATGTGAAATACCTCTATGAGTCTGATGTCAGCAGGAACCCTGTCACCAACTGACAAACACACCACATCTCCTGGAACCAGCTCACGAGCCAGAAGGTGCTGTTGTTTTCCATCACGAATGCTGAAGACAAAGAGTCAATATTGAAAAAAAACATTAACTAAATCTACATGATTGATAACACAAAAAAAGTAAGCAAGAGCAACTACCAAGAATAAACAGGAATTATCCAGTACAGTGTTTCATTCCCTTAACAGTAAAGTTCAGCACTTTCAATCAGTTCTATTAAAATCAGAATTCCACACTATCCAGAGCCGGACTGGAGAGCCTTGGGCCCACCGGAGGACCTGCCATCAATACCTGAATACTGTCCATATGGCACAAAATGTCCAATAGTTGTAACTACACAGTTGCCTGGTAACCACTCTCCCGTCTAAGGGCAGTGCCAGACTAGGAGATTAATCGCTAGCGATAAATCGGTGCTTCTTTGGGCAACTAATCTCCTGCTGTCTCCAGTAAAAAGCTTTCCCATAGGCAATACTGTGATTTGCTGGTGGTAAGCCCATGTGTCGCTCCAGTCTCCCAAAATCGCTTGAAGTTGTAGCGATTTTGGGAGACTCGAGCGACACATGGGTTTTACCAACAGCGATTCACATTATTGCCTATGGGAAAGCTTTTTACTGGAGAGTGCAGTAGATTAGTTGCCCAGAGAAGCAGTGATTTATCGCTAGTGATTAATCTCCTGGTGTGCAACTGGACATTATGTGGGAAATCAAATATCCTGTGAGTGTTTTAAATGAAAGGCGGGTAAATGGAAATACACATTGTATAGTGAAGACAATAATGACAATAGAAGCATTAATGAAAATTCATATATAATTATACAAAATTCTATAGCTTACTCAAATCAAAATAAAATGGTAATTCAAGAGAAAAAATGTACAAGATCCAAATAAGGACACAAAAACGTAAAATAATGTTTTTTGTTTAAACATTTAAATCAGTACACTACTTTTGTTCACTCACAATAAAAACATCATAACAGCAGGTCATCAAATGGAAAAGTAAGGGTACGCTGTAGATGAAATTAAAGTTATGGGATCTCATATTCAGAAATGTGATATCCACAAAGCTCCAAATTATGGGAAGGCACTATAAGCAACAAAAAACCAAATGGTTGGTGCTATACCATTCATCACTCAAACTTGAAAAATGTAAGTCATATTAAAACATACCCTTAAATACATATACCTCTTTCTCCTCCCCGTGGATAACACTGCACCCCACTGCACCCCACAGCACATGATTAAACACATCAGGGGCCCCAAACAACAATTTCCAAATGCTAACAAACTCCCAGGCTCACGTCCCACAAGTAGAATAGGACACACACAGGGAGCATAGGGCAGGCAGTGTATGGCACACAAGGAGCATAGGTCAGGCAGAGTATGGCACATAGGAAGCATACTGCTGGCAGAGTATGGCACACAAACCGAGCATAGGGCAGACAGAATATGACACACAAGGAGCATAGGTCAGGCAGAGTATGGCACATAGGAAGCATACTGCTGGCAGAGTATGGCACACACACACAGAACATAGGGCAGACAGAGTATGACACACACAGGCAGCATAGGCAGACAAAGAAAGGCACACAGGGAGCATGGGGCAGGCAGAGTATGACACACAAGGAGCATAGGGGAGGCAGATTATGGCACACAAGAAGAATGGACAGGAGCCTATGGCACAGCGCACAGGGAGCATAGGTCAGGCAGAGTAGGGCACAAAGAGAGCATAGAGCAAACAGAGTACGGCACACATACAGCATATGGCAATGCAGAATATGGCACACGACAAAGAGAATAGGCAGGAACATATGGCACACAGGGAGCATAGGGCAGGCAGAGTATGACACACAAGGAGCATAGGTCAGAGAGAGAAAGGGCCTTTGCAGCCCGAAACATGTCATGTGGACAAAAATAAAAGCACAATAGCAGACAATTTCTGCCTAAGTGTATGATTCCCAACCTCTTTGATTTATCTAGACAGAGTATGGCACAGGGACAGGGAGCATAGGTCAGGCAGAGTTGGGCACAGACAAAGAGCATAAGGTAGGCATAGGATGGCACACACAGGGAGCAGAACAATGCAAGGGGATTACAGGTGTGAATATTGCATCTGAACACAATGTAGGGACCAGTTCATCTCTATAGTGATGCCTTTTACAGTTTACACATGGAAAGCCACAAAGTCACAGCAGGCAGACTTTCATGTCGTGAGCCACACGGGGGGTGGGTTGGGTATGGAGGCGCTAGTTGGACAGTATTGGTTAAAGACATTAAAAAATCTCTTCACCTTACAAAAGAAGTCTAAAGAAGACACTACAGGGAATAAAGTTATCACAGTAATCTTTAGAACAGGTGCCAAAAATTCTACCCTGATACTATTGCAAATATATATATATACGGCCCAGCACACTCATAGCATTGTGACTTTTGGCTTACGGAGTTTAATGTCACTAAGGCTTACCAATTGCATTCAGGGGGAACCAACTTATTTAACTCCTCAAGGGACTTTTCGGAACGATATTCCTGGAGGACAAAATAAATATGCATAGTAAGAAGTCTTGTGCAAAACCGATTCATACAACATACCATGCAAGATTAATGTTTAACTTTACATTTGCTTCACAAGAACAGTAAAAAGTAATGATTATTTTAAAGACCTGTAGAAACATAAGGCCATCATACTGGAACCTACTGTACACTCATAGCTAAAAGACAAACATCTAGGCAGTACTTTACACTATCATTGTTATTCCGTATTTCTGTTCATGGTACTGTTTGTTGCAAAACAAAATTGTTATCCAACATTATAATGACGCTGATTCTAAAAGCCACCATATTCGCCATATAAAAGATAAACTTGATTTGAATGTTTATAGAATTTTTTTTATAAGCAGTGCAGGATTCTCAGGTTCCAACAACTCGGTTTTATCAGCTAAATATTCCAATTGTCAATCAGTTTTTCTACAGCATTTTCAGTGGAATTGATGCCTTGCTAGTTACAATAGATTGCAAGATTCACTAGACAGTCAATAGAACATTTGAAGCAATTCAATCATATCAGAACTGCATTATGAGGGGCTCATTTATAAATAATGGGCACATTTGTACCTGAGTGAAAATAAATAGGGAAAGCAACTATAATCTTACAGCTCAGATCATCAGCTCAAATTCTGATTGACTTTTGGAGTCACTTGGAAACATGGCATGTCATAAATACATATTTAATTAAAATGTGAAATGTGCATATACGGTAGATGAAAGTTAGCCCAGGAGTTTAAACCAGGCTCAAAAATGAATTTGCTTTTCCAGGGTCCCTTTACCAGATTCACCTACATAGGTAACTGAAGTAACTGAAGTGCACCTAATAAATCATACAATAATGCATCAAAAATGATAATATTCTGCTACCCCCCGTTGATTTAAAATAAATTAAGAAATCAGCTCTAAATGATATAAGAAAGAGATTATATGATTCATGGAGATGAATGATTAGAGATGAAGTTCAGATGACAAAAGCTATTCAGAAAGGATGTAGGCAGGACAAACGTCTCTATAACTTCTCGACAAATTTAGGTTAATAGATAACTGGAACAACCTTAATGTATGTGAGGCAGGGAGAATAAAGAAATAAAATCAATGACCCAGACAGATATAAGTAATTAGAACGTTTGGGAAACAAAGCAAAAAGGGAAATATTAATAAGGGCAGCATGTATGACCCAAATACATCTAGGTATCGTCATGAGAAAATATGGCAAATGAAACCATCCAGCTCAAAAAATGCCCAGTATTTCTTTGTAGCTGCCTCACCCAGTGACTGTACCTGATTCATTTAATGATAGCATACCTGTACAAACGCCACTGTAACCACTATGAGGATTGCCTGCAATAAAGAAAGAGAAGAAAAACAGCCTAAATAAACAGATGACAGGCACTGTAACAATGTCAACAATATGACATTTTGGGAGGGTCAGTAAGTTCTCTTTGCAGATTTTCTGATGGGGAAATCCATGAGCAATATTGCAGCTTTTTAAAAGATGACTTTGTAATATATATTGGCTACCATGAAACACAGGTGGAATTCCAACGTTAGCCTATTAAAAATTACATATCGAATAAAAATAAAAGAAAAATTTAATTGAAAAAAAAAACAAAAACAAATCTTGACCATTAATAATGTATCTCTAAAAATGGAAGGAATTTGCCTTTAAATGTTAAGCTTTGTACTACTTTAATGAAAATGCTCCCAAAAATGTTGCTGCCAGCAGTGTGAGCTGCTCCACTTTCTGCTGGATGCTTTCCCTGGCTATGCAGAATAGCTGTCAGTACTCAGTGATTTGCATTGTAGGATGGCAGTCAATCAGCAGTAAGGCTAACCTGACAGGGAACTTCTGGCCATCTTTGCTTGTGAGAAGGCAGAGCTGTGATTGGCTACTGTTCTCAGGCAAGGACTTTTTGGGCAATGACACAAGGGGAGATTTGTCGAAAACGCCTTGCCTTTCAGTAATCTTGTAGTCACCACATTTTCCCGTAATTAAAGTGATGGTTCTCCTTAAAGTTTAACTTAGTATTACTATTAGTATGTTATAGAACAGTGATCCCCAACCAGTAGCTTGCGAGCAACATGTTGCTCCCAGTGGTCTCAAGACAGGAGCTTATTTTTGAATTCCGGGCTTGGAGGCAAGTTTTGGTTGTATAAAAACCAAGAGTCCTGCAAAATAGAGCCTCCTGTAGGCTTCTAGTTCATGTAGGAGCTACCAAATAGCCAATTACAACACTTATTTGGCTCGCCAGGAGGTTTTTGCATGCTTGTGTTGCTCCCCAACTCTTTTTATTTTTGGCTCACGGGTAACAAAGGTTGGGGATCCCTGTTATAGAATGACCAATACTAAGCAACTTTTCAATTGGTCTTCATTATTTATTTTTTGTATAGTTTTTAATTATTTGTCTTCATGGTCTATTCTAGCTTTCATAAGGGGGTCACTGACTTCATTTAAAAACAAATGCTCTACACAATTATTTTTATTGCTGCTTTTTATTACTCATCTTGCTATTCATGCTATTCAAATCAATGCATGTTTGCAAGGGTAATTTGGACCCTCGCGACCAGATTGCTGAAATTGGAGAGTTGTTGAATAAAAAGCTAAACTATTCAAAAATAATAATAAAATGAAAACCAACTGTAGATTGTCTAAGAATATCCCTCTCTACATCACACTAAAAATGAACTCAAAGGTGAACAGCCCTTTAAGCCACATCGCCTTGAGGCATTTTCTGGGAGATTGTTTAGATTTTTTAACGCGGGTCACACCCTTAGAGCATACTCATTACTGACCCCCAATACTTTTTATTCCTGACTGAAATCAGGCCAACAATATATGTAATTTTTAAAAATCCTATATGACCCCTTCAAATCAGTCATAATGAGGCAGAATTTTGGTCCACAAAGCATTATTTGCTGAGGATTTTCCAGCCGCCTTCTATTTTAGATACAGGTATGGGATCTATTATATGGAAACCCATTATTTAGAAGGCTCAGTAAAAGAGGCATGACATTGTCCATTGATTTTCACTTAAGCAAATAATAATAATAATAAAACAGTATATTGGCAAAACTGTGTGCTCTGGGCCCTATGCAAAATTTTTTTTGAAGGGGCCTTGCACACAGTAATCCTTCCCTGCCCCCTGCCTGCTCACTCCCTGCCCCCAATGGACCACTCTCTTGTCTGCCTGCTTCCTCCTGGGGTGGGAGAGGTAAGAGAGTGGCTGGGGAGGGGCAATATTTTACTACAGAGGAAGCTGACCATGCTGACCATGCTTCCTCTATAGTTATGCCACTGGAACAGTACCTTGATAACTAAGCTAGCAGAAATGTATGTTGGTACAAAATGATCTTGCATTTAAAAAGTTTTTTTAATTAGCCTTAAAGAAGAGGGAAAGGCATCGTACACTTGAAACCCCGGGCCGGTGCTCTTATCAGCAGAAAACTGCACCGGCCCGGGGTTATACCAGTGAGCACCACAGAGTGATCCTCTTCCGTCTTCCTCTTTCCTTTGCGGCTGTGCATGTGCAGCAGAACGAAAAACCGAACTTAACTAAAAAGTCAGCTATTTCGTTCAACTGCACATGCGTTTGCACGGGAAATTTGAAGAAAGAAGAAGCTGGAAGAGGATCGGTCAGTGGTGCTCACTGGTATAACACTGGGCCGGTGCAGTTTTCTGCTGATAGGAGCACCGGCCCGGGGTTTCAGGTAAATCATTTGGCGCCCCTAAATGCACCAAGTCTTTCCTTCTCCTTTAAGGAATGGTATTCCAAATTATAGAAATTCCTATACATGGAAAATCCCAGATCCCACTGATAGTTCCCTTACCTATATTAATTCTTTCTTGCTTTTCTTTAAGCTACTTTGCCTTTTATTCATGTTTCAATATTCAATATGGTTTCCAATCTCTTTCAGACATTATCTAGCTAGCTTTCCCATTAATCCTGTCAGTATTACAGGTTGATCATTCAGCATTCAACTGCTTGACATGCAATTCTGCTTTAAGTCTGTAAGCACAGTGGGAAAAAAAAAAGATTTAAATGTGAGAAAAAATGTTCTGTTCTTACCACAGTAATGCTCACTGCATCTTCATACTCCTTCGTGATTATGCTCACCAAGGCTGAGCCAAGCAGCAACAAAATGAGAGGATTTGTAAACTTTAAAAAACAAAAAAGGAAACAATAACATGAGCAAAATTTTGGATGAATTCTTGGTTTTGAGAAGGTATGTTTTCTTGATGAACCTACTGTTTAAACAGCAATTTTAATTAAATAACTCGGCTAGTAGGATGAATAGACTAGATGATCAACTGAATTAGAAGCAAATAGGGTTACAAATGAATTAAACAATACAGAACTTGTGAAAGCAAAAAGACTATTAAACCCTGCTATTATTAGTTACTTCCAAAGTGACAATAAAAATGGCAAACTTGGTTGATCCTCTGGGCAAAATTGTATCATGCTCAAGCACATTTTCTTACACTTTAAGGTGAAAGCACAATCCTAGAATTGTTTAGAACTGCATATGATACAGTGATGTTCAAAAGTTTGCTACTTACTTGAATAAGGGGTTGAACTAGTGGTGTAACTAGACTGTGCCGGCCCCCCTGCAAAGAAACCTTCAGAAGGGCCCGACACACTCCTATCCCCATCCTCCCGTCCACGTCCCGCCCATGCCCACGCCCCGTCTTGTGTACCTTTCCTTGCCGGTAAGAGAGCGGCTGGGGAGGAGGGGGTTTTCTTATTAGCTATAGAGGAAACAGTCCAGGTCCCCCTATTCCTCCGGGCCCCCCTGCAACTGTGGGGTCTGCTTCCTCTATAGTTACGCCACTGTGTTGAAATTTAAGTGGCTTTTTTCTTTTTTGATTGATACATTAACGGCACATTGTATTAAACACATAAATGTGTATGCCTTGTGCCAAAAGGCATTTTGCTGCTGGTTGCTGAACAAGGTGGAAGGTGCAAAGTAATGGGCATACAGATGAAAGTGAGCCCTGGAATTTAAACCTGGCTTAAGGATTTATTTTTTTCCCAGGGTCCCTTTACAAGATGTGCTTACATATGTAACTGACATGCACCTAATAAATGGCACACTAAAGCACCAGAAATGATAACATTTGCATTTCACAAGCAAAACATGAAAGCAAGTTACAAGCAAACAATGATTAGACACGCTGCACATTCACATTCACTTTGGTACATCACATGCATGTTGCAGGGCCTTCTACTTAGCAAGTGCAATTATACTGGAATTAATTGCACTGTCATTAAAATGTTGATTTTTGAACTTTTTGCACATTGTTCCTTGATTAGTAAATGAGCTCCTATGTGTATTAACTGCATGAATAATTATATTTGAAACAATGCTACTAAAATTTTGAAAGCCACTTTATACTTTACAACACTGTTTCTAAACTTTATTTCTCATGGAAAATAACCACAGTGTGGTCCGGTTTTGTGCCAGCCTATCCTAAATATTTGCATGATGTTTGCCTCCCCAAGCTGAAGGTCTGGGGCTTGAGCACCTGGACCCCCCATCATATTTGGTAGGTTAACCCTTACTCTTCCCATGCTCTACATTGAGTATTCTTCTAGTAAATAATGTCACACAGGACATTTTATTAACTGCACAAAATTGCCTCTTGGCCAGATGACAAAACATCCAAAATACCTTTCACTTTGGAATTCCCCTGTTGTATTTTCAAGCAATAAATTATGTATGTCAGTAGGGATACTGTGATTCAAAGGTATTTTTGGGCGTTTTGTCACCCTCCCAAGAGGTGATTTTGTGCAGTTGTTAAAATGCCAATGTTTGCCTATACTGAAAGGATTGCTTTAGAATTCAATTTCAGTTTAATTGCTATTGTTTATTGAACAAATACTAGCTAGGTTAGAAATCATAGGTAAGCATATGTGGTAGCAACTTGTTTAATGTTTGTGTAAGCTATCGGTGCAATACAATCATAGAATAATGGATCTGCTAAAACAATTCTCTGAACTCCATATTTGAATTTAAAGCTGATTTTTTATTTCAGGGCTACTGTTAAAAGAAAAATACACCCTTCTATAAATACTTGGTTGGTTAGTTTCATAATGACATGATATATCATATATCTGTGTTAAGGTTCCTGTCTTTATTGAGCAGTGTGCAGCATGCACTCTATTTTATCCATGAGTGAGTCTAAGGGGGTTATTTATCAAAATCTGAAAAGTTCTCACTATTTTCTGAAAACGACTCCAACCAAATCCACACAGACTTTCCCCCCTATTTATCAGTAATTTTTTCCGCAAAATTTGTTGTCCGGGAAAAAAACGATATAATCGTGAAAAAAATCAGAATTTTAAGAATTTTGCAGATTTGTCACCGAAAACTGCGTTTTTTTTGGAATTGACGTGTGAAAAAACCACGAAATCTTTGGATTATTGAACGAAAACCCAATGCAGATCAGGATATCAGCAGGATATCTGCCATTGACGTCTACATGAACTCGGCAGGTCTGAGTTGAAGTACTTTTTTATTCAGACTTTTAACACCATCGGGGTTTAATAAATGATTAAAAATTTGAGGGTTTTTATAAATGAGTGATGGTCACATGCCCACAAGCTGGCAGCTCTGATGGCAATCCTATAGTTTACTGACAGAAAGAATAGGGAATTCCACGGAATGTTTCATTTAAAATTCATTGTGGTAATGTACAGAACCAAAATTAGAAAAAGTTGTCTCTATCCAAATATTTATGGACCTAACTGTATTACCTCATGTACAGAATCAGTTTGACTGTAAATCAATTATTATGTACCTGTGGCATATTTTGATGCTTTATAAATGAATGTAACAACAATAATAAAATATCAATGTTTGTTTCTATGTACAGTGAACCTTAACCCTTTGTAACGTCTCACCCTGGTGGTCTAGTGGGCCGGCGGGGACACCCGCCGTCTGGTTTCTCTTCTTCACACGCGCATTTCTGGGTTTTACGAGCCGGGCCCATGCGCATGACGTCATCACGTTTGTTGGTGCGAAATTCGAATATTTAAAGGGGCTTTGAATTCAAACTCATTGCCAGTTGTTAGGACTAACTTGTTTAGTATCTGGGTGCGATTTATATCTGTTTTGTTTCCAGTTTGATCCTTGCCTACCTGACTATTCTGAATTCTGCCAATTCTGACCTTTGCCTGCCTGACTATTCTGAATTCTACTGGTATTGACCCTTGCATGCCTGATTATTCACTGAACGCTGCCTGATTGACCTTGTTTGAACCCCGCATGTACTGACCCCGGCCTGCCTTTCTATGCTTTCTGTCTACTCATTGAATTGCTCCCTTTTGTCCAAAACCTCGGTAATGGCTGTGCCCCTTTGCCTGTCCAGAACTCTTGCTTAGCTCCTCTCTTATTAAGACCTGGTGGCATCTGAGTAGCCGAGGGCTCCTCCCGAAGCCAGAGGCGGCTGCTACAGGCGAAAATGGAACTGTAACCGGGAGCCTAGCACTTGTTCTGGATTTAGGGAGCCAATCATGACACCCTTTATGTACACAAAAAGGGTATGCTGCTTCTATTCCAGAAATGTCTCAGGTGAAAAAGTAGTGTGTGGTGTGAAACAGGTAACCAAATTCAATCACCACTATAGTAATAGGTCCGATCATCTGTTTGCTGTCAGTGTTGCTATACATCTATACACCCAGCTCCTGTCTGTCAATACCTTTTCAGCATAGGCATGGTTAAAAATAGATATAATTCTAAATATCTTTAATAGGAAGGCACCTACTTATTCCAGTAGTAATAAGGAGAGAAGACATGAATCATGCCTGAAAAAGATCTACCCGTCAAACAGGTTTTAAACTCAGTTCATGACAGCTTGTTCTCGCCCCATGTTGGCTAGAGGTACAACACAGTCACCTGAGAAGCATAGCTCTTACTTTTTTCTAGTACAGCCAAGGAAAATATGAACACTAAGGGGCCGATTCACTAAATTCGGGTGAAGGGTTAGAATAAAAAAAACTTCGAATTTCGAAGTTTTTTTGGGCTACTTCGACCATCGAATGGGCTACTTCGACCTTCGCCTATGACCTTCGACTTCGAATCGAACGATTCGAACTAAAAATCGTTCGACTATTCGACCATTCGATAGTCGAAGTACTGTCCCTTTAAAAAAAACTTCGACCCCCTACTTCGGCAGCTAAAAGCTACCGAAGTCAATGTTAGCCTATGGGGAAGGTCCCCATAGGCTTGCCTATGATTTTTTGATCGAAGGATTTTCCTTCGATCGTTGGATTAAAATCCTTCGAATCGATCGAACGAAAAATCCTTCGATCGATCGATCGCAGGATTTGCGCAAAATCGTTCGACTTCGATATTCGAAGTCGAACGATTTTAGTTCACAGTCGAATATCGAGGGTTAATTAACCCTCGATATTCGACCCATAGTGAATCGGCCTCTAGATGTGACGCTTTAGAAAGATACAGTTATTAGTTTCTAGTATTAATTTCAGGTAAAACCTGCTTAACTGCAAATAAATTTTATATATTTTCCAAAGTTAGTTAGGCTGCCTGCAGCCAACCCCACTACCCCAGCAGATCTGAAATGATGGGGTGGTGATTTGGTTCATGGGAAGTCATTTGCAGTTTGATGGAGATATAGAAATGTGATGCCATAAAAATTACATTGATCAGCCCAGTCAACCGTCATAAGATGAAGTTTTAGGACTTCAACAAGCAAACACAATGCCATTCAGGCTTTCAAACAAATAATCAGTTATATTGAGGTACTTGTCATTTGCTCAGAACAGGGACAGACAATGTTGCCGCTGCATCTGTTGTACAACTACAAATAAAAATGAAGAAAAAGATGAGAACTTTTTATGTTATGCAACAGCTGGAGTACCAAAGGTTGTCTATCCCATGAACAGAGCTCAGTAACAGCAGACAGCATATAATTATGTAAGAAGGAGAGAATATGTATCAAATATTAACAGCTGCTCTGTAACAGACTAGAGTCAAGTCTTGGAGAATGCTCAGTAAGAGCTGAAGTAATTGCTGAGAAATAACTATAGGAAACAATATATAAAATTGTAAAGCTTAGAGAGTCAGAGATTAGCCTTACTAAGCAGTTACAGGAAAGCATGCGAGGGAAAAAAACAATAATTTATTTTTTTTTTGAAACATGATTAAAAAGCAGAAAGCAAATTTAAAAATGTAGCATTTGTGGCTTACTATTTGGCTTACTATTTGGAAACAGTTTATACTATAAAGTCGAACTGCACCTTTATGTAATGATAATGTCATTACATTATCAGTCAAATCAATAGGCTAAAACAAATTAAGATATTTATAATTACACAGTATGAGTATGTTGATTATTAAGGGCTTTATCTGACCAATACAGTAATAACAACATTGTTGTTGTTCATGCCAATTTCTCAGTGATGTTCAGTATGATATCATCTGTGTATGTGCAGTTCTCTCCTAACATTTGGGGATCTGCAGTGTAGTAAATGTAATTCTCTGATGCAGCCACTCTCCCTGTATCCCCTGGGAACTGGAGCTAAGGATTTTGTGAGCTGCTTCATAAGGGCCTTTATGCTCTTGTTGTATTTGTTCCATTTGTGTTCACCATGTTATCACAGTTACCATTCCTAGGGTCTCAAGAAACATTGGGAACATAAAAACATAATCTAGAATGACTGAAGTTTTGAAAGATCTAAACCATACCATTGTGGGCAGCAGTAAATACCAGGAAATAGTTATATGTTGTACAAATAGACAAGAGTATTTTTACCTGTCCCAGGTACTTTTTCCATATTGGATCTGCATTGTCCACTTGAAACTCGTTCCAGCCGTGCTTCATTCTACGTTGAAGTACAGAGCACTCTGAAAGGCCACTTTCTAGATCCACCTAAAGAGAGGATATATTTTTTAATAAAGTTATTTTGTGACTATCTGCTGGTAGGGTTGGAGAATTGAAAATTTCAGAACGAAGGTAGTACTAATTAACTTTATCTAATAATATATTACTGTGTACAGCATTTATAACATACAAAACTGAACCAAGAGCAGACTCTGCTGAACACAAACAAAGTTGCATAAATGCAGAGCCAACCCTGAATGGGGTTCAAGTGCATAGGCACTGATTATTCACTGGCAAGTGCAAACAAACTGAAAACCCCCAAGTCAATACTAATTTCCGTGTCCTTAAAAAGTCGCTCCATTATTTTGTCCACCACATGTGCTGCTACTGTACACAAGAAGGACAAATGTCCTAGCCACATCTGCAAACCTCTACTTGCATTCAGCATTTGTGTATTGAAGGCACATTTACAGTGGGGGCTGTGGAAGTTGGGGCTAAAAATCTTAATATTTTTGAAGACAGTCTAAAACAATGTTTAGTTTACTGTTGTTTTTTATGTTTAAACTACAATTGCTAGGAACGATTTATTAATGAATCATTTATCCCTCTGTACAAATATGTACATAGCAGTTTAGGGAACAATTATCGGTACACTGAAAACACAAAGGCAACAATTCATCTCCAACAGAAGGAACTTTATTGTACTGCTGAAAGGTTTAAAGTACAAAAACAAAAAATAGAAATGGGTTCTATATAGAATTCGGAATTAGCATATAGTAGAATATCACTGCAAGGGTAAAAAAACTTACTTGTAAATATTTAACCAGCTCATTGGCACTCAGCCTGCTAGCCTCCTTGGCAGGTAAAGGTACAACTTCATCCTCGTGTTCGACAGACTTCAGCTCACAATGCTCATCTGCCTGTTATAAAAGGATAATAAAGGGTTCCTTAAAATGGTTTATTCAAATTTTTGTTTAAATCCTTCATGTTTCATTTGTATCCGTTATAAAAGAGGATTGTTAAAAACTCTACTTATGATGCTATTATTACAAAGATGTGTGTTCATGCCCATTTTATGACATCACAGGTTAAGTTCATTCCCCCCTATGCTACTTCAAAGCTTTAAGGTGGCCATACACGGGCCGATAAAAGCTGCCGACAGACCGAGTGTATGGGGCCCTCCAATGGGCTTCCCCAATTGATATCTGGCCGAAAGTTGGCCAGATGTCGATCGGACAGGACTAAAAATTGTCGGATCGCAGCAGCATCTGTGTGTTGATGCGGCCCCGCGATCTGACCGTCCGTTACCTATCGTTAGGATCAGATCGTTGGGCCCTACGGCCCACAATCGGGTCAGCCCGATATTGCCCACCTCAAGGTAAAAAGATATCCATAACCAAATAGGTTTTTAAGTCTTATGCATTAAAACCGAAGGCTGTATCACAGCTGGAGGGGGACATGTTGCACCTGCTGTGGAAGGGACATCATATAAGAAATCCCGTGCACACCCCTTCTTTGTATGCAATAAACCTGTTCTCTGGGGAAGGAGCACCAGGGGTTGAAAGCTGCAGCCCAGCTCAATGTAGAAAGCATAGTTTGCATTTAGTAAATAACGTCTTTCGTCTGCAGTTTTGCTGTCCAGTGCACTGTAACACTACTACTGCTACACTATAGTAAATGAGCCCATTTGTCTGTTCCTGCATTATGCTACAAAAGTGGTTGTAAACCTTTTCCAGGCCAAAGAAGTATTAATAACCACTTCAGTGCCATTGCTTTCGGTCAATAATGTAATCACCTGTTTATAAAACACTTATCAGTCAAGTCACAGGGAAGTAATAACTGAAATGTTATGGAAAAAGTAAAAAGGTGTAAAATCCCATTAATTTCAATGACGTTTCAACAACTGTGACCAGAATATTGCTGGCTAGTTAAACATGACTCCTCTAATTTTACCAAAAAAAGGCTTTCTATTTCCCAACATTAATTTCAACATTATTTTTAAATAGAACACAGTGAGAAAAAGTCAAATATAACATGCATTTGTGTAGTAAATGAAATAAGCATTTCCTGCTGCTTTATAAACAGAGAAGTAAAGAAAATAGCTAAATCTGCACACATCAACAGTTTTTCCAAGGTCTAAGCTTTTTAAAAAGGCCCTAAAGCTTTTTAAAGCCAGCTGCAAGTAGTACAATGAATGCTGCAGTTTGATTGGTTGTCATGGGTTACTGCCCATGGGCAAATTTGCCCAGTGTTAATAAATGACCCCCACTGAATGTAAATAAAGGGCATACGAAGGGGTTCAAATTAATTTAAATCCTGTATTGCTCCTGTTACAAGATAACTCCAAGATAGAATATTGTAGAACAGGTATGGTATCACTTATCTAGAAACCCATTATCCAGAAAGAATTACAGTAAAGCCATCTCCCATAGACTCCATTTTATAAAATTAGACATGTTTAAACATTATTTCCCCTTTTCTCTGTAATAATAAAACAGTACATTGTTCTTGCCAACTATGATAGAATTAATCCTTATTAGAGGTAAACCAATACTGGGTTTATTTAACATTTAGGGGGCTGTTTACTAAAATCTGAATTTTTCTCATTATTTTATTAACAATTTCGACCAAACGTCCATCCATGAGTTTACCTTATTTAATTCGAAAAATTTGGAGCAGTAAAACACTCTATAAATCGTGAAAAAAATGAAACATTCGATTTTTTGGGATTTTACGCCAATTTTTTTGGATGAGCATAAAAAACCCAGTGCATTCTGAGGAAGTGACTAGCATAGTCACGAAACGAGTTGAGCCATGCTCCCCCCTGTCTGCAGCATCTGTTTGTATTTATGCCATGATTTTAACTTTACACTTCAATAAATTTGGATTTTTTAACTATTACATGTATCCAGCTACAACGGTAGGCTGAAAATGTGCATTTGAAGACTCTTCAGATCATGATATCTTCCAATTGTAAAATGACATCTGCCATTGACTTCTACATGACCTCAGCAGGTTTGAGATAGAGTATATTTTTTATTTTGACTTTTAGCGGCCTCGGGGTAAATGGATAAGCAATTATAAGAGAATCACCTGTAGTACAGTCTCTTCTTATCCATAATTATCCACCAATACTATCTAGATTTCCTGAAAGGATAGCCATAAGACTGATGAGTGAGTCAGTATATATAATTGCCATAATTTCATATTTAAATATTGACTGGTAGTATAAATGCTGTCACACATCTGCTTATAGCAATGCTGCTCCTACTGTAAACACAGAGCCAGTGTCATGTGTAGGAGTGATAAAACTAGCAAACATGGGTGTCTGTCACTGAAAAGCAGAATAGCCAAGGCATATATCTGAGTCAACTCAGGCACAAGAGGAAAGCACTTTTTTTTGTTACAGTATGTTGTTTTTTTATATTAATTGATGCATTTCTGAGCAATCTTAGCAACCATTGTATCAATTATAACAGCTTTAAAGAATTTTAGAGAATAAACTCAGCAGGGCCAAAGATGAAAAGAACAATAACCCCACCGAGCTGCTTTAGAAAGACATACGAAGGTGAAAAAAATCTATAAAAAATCTATAAGTCAGTATTAGGAAAATGGTCAAAAATTGATTAAATTCAAAGTAATTGAAAAAAGTCTTTACTTCTGGTCAAGTATCCAAAAACAACTGCATTTAAAAAGTGAAGAACCTCTTTGATTTGTACATGATAAATAAGTTTATTGCCATTATTTTACTTGACATTAGAGATGCACAGATTATCATGCTATACTGAGTATAATACAACTGAGCCAATGTAATATGTGAGGACTAGCAGTTATGTGTTTGCATATTTATGTACAGTATACATAACAACATTGTCCATGCATTCTCACAATGTCAGTAATGTGGTTCGCTATGTAACGATGAGAATGCGGAATTATAGCTAGAAAGATGTTATGGGTTAGTGTATAAACTGCAAACATGTTGTCGGCTCCTTCATTAATATCTAAACAGAAAGCTTCGCTCATTTTAAGCAATGTGAGGCAGACTCTTTCCAATGGCAAATGTGCAAATCCTTTAGTGCTAATTGCAAATAATTTAAAAGGAAAGAGTACTGATCTGGGTGGAGACAGAATAGAAGGAATAAAAGGGAGATGAGCATGTTCATATGCGTATACTAAGGGGGTTATTTCGATCAGGCAACAGTGTAAGACAGTTATGTGCAGACTGGGACACACAGGACAGAGGGCGGGAGGGGAGGAGTTTGGCTGCTACAGATCAGGAGTTCAGCCTGTCAGTCAATGCTGTGACCACTTCCTGTGAGAGAATGAACAGACACTACCACTCTTCATTTCAGCCTAGCTTCTGACCTGAGAGGTTCTCATTGCAGGTCTGATGTAATGACAGTTTTAGCAGGTAAAATGCATTCAAAACGGTTTTTTTTCTGCATCATTACATTGTTTGAGGAAAGATTCATCATATATCTGAATATGAAGGTTATGCAAAATGTCCCCTTTAAAGTCCGATTTTTTCTGGTTGGACATTTAGAGGCAGATTTATCAAAACCTTTCTATTCAATCCTATGGGATCTTTAGAATCATATTTATCAATGGAGTTCACCATTTGATAAATACGCTTTTAAAAATCCCATAGGGACGAACAGAAAGTGAGTTTTATTGTGGTTAGTTCTAAACTCACATTTTGATATATCTGTACCTTAAAGTGGAAAAACTTAAATTTTTTCGAGATTTATTAAACCCGATGGTGTTAAAAGTTCGAATCAATACAGTACTCCAACTCAGACCTGCCGAGTTAATGTAGAAGTCAATGGCAGAAATCCGGTTGACATTTTGAAGATATCCTGATCTGCTCTGGGTTTCGTTCAATAATCCAAAGATTTCAGGGTTTCGGGCATCAAATACGAAAAAGTTGCAGGTTTCGTGGATCAAATCCGAAAAAGTAGCGGTTTTTGGCGACAATCCAAAAAAGTCGTACAATTAGGATTTTTTCATGATTTTATCGAGTCTATTCCCACACAAGAAATTTTCATGAAAATTTGTTAAATGGGGGGTTGGCAATCCTTGCGGATTTGGTCAGGGTGGTTTTCAGAAAATAGAGACAAAATTTCAGATTTTGATAAATCAACCCCTATGAGTTTAGTCATGGTCTCCAAACCCTCTACAAACACTAAAACCCAACCTTCAATAAATAAGCCTCTTAATGTAAAAAATGAATATAGCTCGAAATATATATATGTACTTAGTACATATTTCTAGCTACAGTAATGTATACCTAGTGAATCATCCTAAAGGTTCAGCATCTCTATAGTAGAAATGATCCAGGCCTTCAACATTGTCTCAGAAGTTTCTCATCTTGAATTGGGAGTGTCTGTGAAATGCACATGCTCAGTGGGCTCTGAGTAGCTGTTGAGGAGCTAAGCTTAGGGGTTGTGAAAAAGAATGAAGCAGTAAATGAGGTCTATATTAACAAAGAGAAAGAAACCCCACCAATTGTTATGATTCTAAAATTGGCCAGAATTACTGCACCGTGATTTATTACAATTGTTATCTACTAACAATTCATCAAGAGATTGTAATAAAATTAATAAAGTGCTAGTGCTACTATAAATTCATCCATAAATAGAAAAATTCATTGATTTAAATAAAGTGCTGTGCAATAAATTAGAATATTAATCCCCGTATAAGAAAATCAATTAAAAATATATGTAGAAAAATGACCAACATTAGGTAGTGGGTTAGCAATTGAAGTCCCAATCCATAAATTTAAGCTCAGGAAAATGGAAACAATAGATGGTGGAGTTGTCCCAAAAACTAACTACCTGATTTTTTCTAAAGCCTGGGACACCACAAAGATAAGGCAGGACAGGGTAACCGGGGCTGTGGCCTGGATATTTAACTTGCCCTAAGTAATATTGAGAGGCTAGGTAACCCTAAAAAGCCACAAACCGTCGGTCCCTTGGAAAGGAAGGAAGATTATCAGAGGTTGTATAGAAAAAGAAGAAGGATTAGACCACAAGCGCTCTTGCCCCCACTACCATTAAAAAACCAGCCCAAGTGTTTCCTATAGATCGATTTGATAAAAATTCAATTTGCCCACTAGAGGATCGCTAGAAACGCCGACGTACGTTTCGCTGAATAGCTTTGTCAAGGCGAAATGGCGAGCATAACCGGTGAGCGTGTAGAAATAGACTTCCGCAATGCGCATCATTGATCTTGCCTCTCGCGTGATTTACGTCCGTGATCTCGCCTCTCGCGAGATCACGCTTGAGACGCATGCGCCGAACTTAGTTCAATAGTATCCTACCGGTATACTCCATCTTAGTACTCCCTTTAGAGTCAAACAGCGCATTAGTGTACTCCTCATAAGGAATCCCGCGGGAGTACAAAGATGGACTCTCTGAGCCATTATGCTTAATTATGAAAATGGGTTAAGGTTCCTAATATTAATTTAGCCTTTTAAAAACAGATTTATTTATTTATTTCAGAGCTATAAAATATCTTCCGTATAATATTCTAAGATAAAAAACAGGTAAAGCTGATTTATAAATTATATAAAAACCCATTGGGGGAGAAACAGTTTACACATGTTAAAAAGATCATATGCATATCACTATAATTAGATAAAAGCAGTGTACAAAATATTTTCGTTCATTCCCTTTGGAGCAATGGTATCTAATTTAAATATCCAGTGGCTTTCTCGTCTTAAAAGCGCTTGCTCTAGATCACCTTTGCGTACCCCTAAATTGATTTTCTCTATCACCCAAAATTTCAGTGCTGTTGGATCCCTATTATGATATTTTAAGAAGTGATGAGCTACTGTGGATAATGTTTTATCTTTCTTAATTGCATTTTCTGCATTTCTTATTGTGCTACAATGTTGTTGTAGTCTCTGTTTTACCATTTGAGATGTCATTCCGATGTATTTCTTGTGGCAAGGGCATTCAATGCAATAAATCACGCCTTGTGTCCGGCAGTTTATATAACCATTCACCCTGTGATGTATGCCAAAACGGTCTTCAAAAGATTCCATTTTTAACATTTTGTTGCACATATTGCAGTTTCCACAGGGGAAACAGCCCCAATTTTTATGTTTTGTTCTTGAGTCAGATATCTGAAAATGGCTTTTTGTAAGGATATCTTTTAAGTTTGGACTTCTCCTATAACATATAGAGGCTCTTTCCTGTAATGAGCTTTCCAGTGTTACATCCTCTAACAGTACAGGCCAGTGTTTGTTTAGAATTTCCTGAATTTGAGAGCTATTAGTGTTGTAAGTGGTAATGAATCTTACAATATTATTTTCCTTAGTTTTTGTTTTTACTTGCAGAAGTTCCGATCTCTCAGTCCGTAAGGCTCTATTATAAGCCTTTTTGACTATTTTGCCAGAATAGCCTCTATTTTTTAGTCTCAATTTCAGGTCTTTGGCCTGTTCTTTAAACGAGTCCATAGAAGAGCAATTCCTTTTGAGTCTCAGGAATTCGCCCGTAGGAACTGCTTTTTTTACTGGATGGTGATGGAAGCTAGAGTATGTTAGGAGGGAATTAGTTGCTGTAGATTTCCGATAGTTTTTGGTCGACAAATGTCCTTCTTTATCTATCTCAATCGTTAAATCCAAGAATGAGATTGTATGGTCAGAGATATCCATAGTTAGTTTAATATTGAGGTGATTCTGGTTTAGTTGATTAATAAAGTCAACGGCTTCATTCCGTGTACCTTCCCAGATCACCAGGATATCGTCGATATATCTAATCCATTTACGAATTTTGGATTGATATAAGGACATTGTTTGACTCTGTACTATGGTCTGTTCCCAAAAGCCCAAAAAAAGATTCGCGTAAGAGGGAGCACATGACGTTCCCATGGCGGTTCCCTGTGTCTGTAGATAAAACCTGCCATTAAATGTGAAATAATTGTAACTTAACACAAATTTCATCATTTTACACAGGAAATCCACCATGTCATTCTTATCACTCAGATAACCCATTAAAAAGAATCTCAGGGCTTCTAAACCCAAATCGTGCTTAATGGATGTATATAATGACTCGACATCCAATGTAATAAGCAATGTGGTGTCACTCACCACCATACCTAGAAGGTATGGTGGTGAGTGACACCACATTGCTTATTACATTGCTTATTACATTGCTTATTAATAAGCTTATTACATTGCTTATTACATTGGATGTCGAGTCATTATATACATCCATTAAGCACGATTTGGGTTTAGAAGCCCTGAGATTCTTTTTAATGGGTTATCTGAGTGATAAGAATGACATGGTGGATTTCCTGTGTAAAATGATGAAATTTGTGTTAAGTTACAATTATTTCACATTTAATGGCAGGTTTTATCTACAGACACAGGGAACCGCCATGGGAACGTCATGTGCTCCCTCTTACGCGAATCTTTTTTTGGGCTTTTGGGAACAGACCATAGTACAGAGTCAAACAATGTCCTTATATCAATCCAAAATTCGTAAATGGATTAGATATATCGACGATATCCTGGTGATCTGGGAAGGTACACGGAATGAAGCCGTTGACTTTATTAATCAACTAAACCAGAATCACCTCAATATTAAACTAACTATGGATATCTCTGACCATACAATCTCATTCTTGGATTTAACGATTGAGATAGATAAAGAAGGACATTTGTCGACCAAAAACTATCGGAAATCTACAGCAACTAATTCCCTCCTAACATACTCTAGCTTCCATCACCATCCAGTAAAAAAAGCAGTTCCTACGGGCGAATTCCTGAGACTCAAAAGGAATTGCTCTTCTATGGACTCGTTTAAAGAACAGGCCAAAGACCTGAAATTGAGACTAAAAAATAGAGGCTATTCTGGCAAAATAGTCAAAAAGGCTTATAATAGAGCCTTACGGACTGAGAGATAGGAACTTCTGCAAGTAAAAACAAAAACTAAGGAAAATAATATTGTAAGATTCATTACCACTTACAACACTAATAGCTCTCAAATTCAGGAAATTCTAAACAAACACTGGCCTGTACTGTTAGAGGATGTAACACTGGAAAGCTCATTACAGGAAAGAGCCTCTATATGTTATAGGAGAAGTCCAAACTTAAAAGATATCCTTACAAAAAGCCATTTTCAGATATCTGACTCAAGAACAAAACATAAAAATTGGGGCTGTTTCCCCTGTGGAAACTGCAATATGTGCAACAAAATGTTAAAAATGGAATCTTTTGAAGACCGTTTTGGCATACATCACAGGGTGAATGGTTATATAAACTGCCAGACACAAGGCGTGATTTATTGCATTGAATGCCCTTGCCACAAGAAATACATCGGAATGACATCTCAAATGGTAAAACAGAGACTACAACAACATTGTAGCACAATAAGAAATGCAGAAAATGCAATTAAGAAAGATAAAACATTATCCACAGTAGCTCATCACTTCTTAAAATATCATAATAGGGATCCAACAGCACTGAAATTTTGGGTGATAGAGAAAATCAATTTAGGGGTACGCAAAGGTGATCTAGAGCAAGCGCTTTTAAGACGAGAAAGCCACTGGATATTTAAATTAGATACCATTGCTCCAAAGGGAATGAACGAAAATATTTTGTACACTGCTTTTATCTAATTATAGTGATATGCATATGATCTTTTTAACATGTGTGTAAACTGTTTCTCCCCCAATGGGTTTTTATATAATTTATAAATCAGCTTTACCTGTTTTTTATCTTAGAATATTATACGGAAGATATTTTATAGCTCTGAAATAAATAAATAAATCTGTTTTTAAAAGGCTAAATTAATATTAGGAACCTTAACCCATTTTCATAATTAAGCATAATGGCTCAGAGAGTCCATCTTTGTACTCCCGCGGGATTCCTTATGAGGAGTACACTAATGCGCTGTTTGACTCTAAAGGGAGTACTAAGATGGAGTATACCGGTAGGATACTATTGAACTAAGTTCGGCGCATGCGTCTCAAGCGTGATCTCGCGAGAGGCGAGATCACGGACGTAAATCACGCGAGAGGCAAGATCAATGATGCGCATTGCGGAAGTCTATTTCTACACGCTCACCGGTTATGCTCGCCATTTCGCCTTGACAAAGCTATTCAGCGAAACGTACGTCGGCGTTTCTAGCGATCCTCTAGTGGGCAAATTGAATTTTTATCAAATCGATCTATAGGAAACACTTGGGCTGGTTTTTTAATGGTAGTGGGGGCAAGAGCGCTTGTGGTCTAATCCTTCTTCTTTTTCTATACAACCTCTGATAATCTTCCTTCCTTTCCAAGGGACCGACGGTTTGTGGCTTTTTAGGGTTACCTAGCCTCTCAATATTACTTAGGGCAAGTTAAATATCCAGGCCACAGCCCCGGTTACCCTGTCCTGCCTTATCTTTGTGGTGTCCCAGGCTTTAGAAAAAATCAGGTAGTTAGTTTTTGGGACAACTCCACCATCTATTGTTTCCATTTTCCTGAGCTTAAATTTATGGATTGGGACTTCAATTGCTAACCCACTACCTAATGTTGGTCATTTTTCTACATATATTTTTAATTGATTTTCTTATACGGGGATTAATATTCTAATTTATTGCACAGCACTTTATTTAAATCAATGAATTTTTCTATTTATGGATGAATTTATAGTAGCACTAGCACTTTATTAATTTTATTACAATCTCTTGATGAATTGTTAGTAGATAACAATTGTAATAAATCACGGTGCAGTAATTCTGGCCAATTTTAGAATCATAACAATTGGTGGGGTTTCTTTCTCTTTGTTAATATAATTTTTGTTTTTTCTGACATTTGTCAGACCTCAACTAACAGTTGTGAATATAATTTCTTGATATTTGAATAAAGGTATCGTTTTTTAGGTTTACAGTAAATGAGGTCTGTCTGTAATATAGGCTGATGCTACAGGGCCGATTATTAAATTATGATGCTAATTGTGCTGGTTTCTGAGTTGCCATGTACCAATAATCTAAATCAGCCTTATATTGTGACACATATTACATATATTCAGTATCTTGCGCATGGGTCTATAAGCTCAGTAAGTGACAGCAGCACAGAGCATGTGCAGTGAATCAGCGGAAAAGAAGTTGGGGAGCTCCTGGGGCATCTTTGAAGGCACAGATCTTCCCTGCTAAAGGACTGTGGTTGCCTTGGGCTGGTACAGATGCCCAAAATATAATGTACTGTACAATATATCTGCCCAACTTCTTTAGCTTTAGTTCTCCATTAACACGAACCATGTATACATATATTGTACACTTTAGTTCTTGACAGCCACAAAAATAAGATTCTAGTTTTACTACATTTCCAGTTATGACAAGTTCCCACAAAGGGCACCAACCTTACAGAGTGCACAAATCATTTCTATAGCCTGGATTGCTTCATAACAGTCCATTGCTGCCAAAACCTTTCTCATTGTCTTACTCTCTAAGGCAAACCCCTTTTTCATCTTACTGAACTATTTATAGTCTTCTATTTGCCCATTTCTTTCTGAAAATGCTGGATTTACAGAGCCTGAATTCAGTGTGCATCCTGTATGAAATGTCCAACAACAGGTTTTTACAGATAACACCCTTGGACTGATCTGTATAAAGCAGCTGTAACCCAACGGGGTCAGAGAAAATCCTTTATGAGCACAGAGGATTTTCTTTTCAAATGGGTAGTGCCATTCTACAAATATTTATAGTATGTTTTATGTATGTGTAACACATGGCAACATAACTTCTTGGCAGAAAAAGCATATTCGTCAGTCATGGTTTAAAGGTTGGGTTTGTTTTCTCTTGCCTTTTGTTGCTATTTTATATTAAGGACAGTAAACTTTCTTAGCCTGTTAATGATAATATTCATTAATAGCTTTCATAATATAGAGCGCAGCCTTAAAGAGGAGCACATTATGGACAACCCCACACATATAAACACTCCTATATCTCCCCACTCTACTGTGCAGCCATTGAGCTCCTCATCACAAGATCAAGGGGTGGATTTATCAAAATATGAGAACTGAACTCACCACGGAAAACCTCACCCATGTTCGATTTATTCCTATGGGATTGGTAGAATTGCATTTATCAATGGAGTTCACCATTTGATAAATATGTTTTTAAAAATCCCATAGGAATGAATAGAAAGTGAGCGAGCCTATTTATTTAAGGCAAATGTTTATGACCTACTTGACCAGTCTACCTGCTACCACCTCAGCCAGGGCATTTGTCTATAAAACACTGTGCTACTGTACTAATTTGCATACAGTCTGTAAGTCTCACACATAGTTTGGTGTGGTTGCGCAGTGCATCATATGAAACCGGTTAGGGCAGAGGTGTCCAAACTTTTTGCAACAAGGGCCAGAATTAGTGAGGTGAAAATGTGTGGGGGCTGACCATTCAGAATGTGCAAAATGTGACTATTTCCAACATAATGGGTAATACGCATGCTCTTATTATGCTCTAATTGTGCTCTTATTATGCTCTTATTGTGCAATTACATGGAACACTTGGGAATTATTATCTTTTAACTTCACCCATTATGTTGGAAACAGTCACTTGTACCTTTTTTCACCCCAGGAAGGTGACTATGAAGATTTTCATTCATCCAGGTCATGGTATATCTAGTATAGGTCAATCTAAAAACAACTGGACTTGCTGAGTAATCAATGAAGACGTTTCACTACTCATCCGAGCAGCTTCTTCAGTTCAACTGACTGGTGTGGGAAGTTCTCGGCATATATACTCTTCCACTAATCCATTTACAATGGCACATTGTAACTCTTCAAAGAGGTGACATCTGAAGAAACTCACAGAGGTGTTGATTCTGTGTAGTTGTGATAGGATTATCCAATGTGTCATGCAACTCCTAGATACAGAGAGACCATCTCTGAACAGAGGTGGGGGCCTTCGACACCACCTGTCTGCTACATACAATGCTGTTCTAACATCTGTACCCCGGCGGATTCAGAACACTTCACACATCCATTCATGCAACTCTCACAAGTAACACCTGTATCTAGGAGTTGCATGACACATTGGATAATCCTATCACAACTACACAGAATCAACACCTCTGTGAGTTTCTTCAGATGTCACCTCTTTGAAGAGTTACAATATGCCATTGCAAATGGATTAGTGGAAGAGTATATATGCCGAGAACTTCCCACACCAGTCAGTTGAACTGAAGAAGCTGCTCGGATGAGTAGTGAAACATCTTCATTGATTACTCAGCAAGTCCAGTTGTTTTTAGATTGACCTATACTAGTTATAACCCCAGGAAGGGTTACTACCCTGAAACATTGTGTGATCTCCTTTTTCTACAATAGATGTGGCTATATAAGCCTCGCACCTTCCTTATCTGGGTTGTCCCATTCTGCTTTTGTTGATGCCAGAGTAGGAAGACGCTGCTAGCCTTCCCACTTCTAAAAGCTTGGTAGCCATGGTCACATATCTCTTGATTACAAAGAACAGGGTAAATCTGTTCAGGTTAAATCCATTTGGGGTTAATAAGCAATACCACAGTCCACCATAATTGCCCATATGAAAGTCCAGTAATCCATGTTTATTTATAAACGTGTAATAAATGTAATTCAATCATTATAACAGCAGAAACCTAATTTTCCTTACCATATTATATTCTGTTGCAGTAGTCGGCCACATATCTTTAGACTGCGCATATCTTCCTCACCTCCGGCGAGAACTAATGCCTAATCCAGTGACGGCATGACAACACGCACACATGCTAACGTGCGATTGCATCACTGCGCGCAGCCGGCGCAGCAAGAAGATAGACAGCACTGCTCAGCGACCGACTCCAGGCTCAAGCTGGCCAACTGGGTGCCAATTTTTATCCTGGCCTGTCCTGGAATGGGCGAATATTTGTTTAAGGCTGCGGGCTAGTCTAAAATTGAAAACAGGTCACAACTGGCCCGCGGGCCGGAGTTTGGAGATGCCTAGGTTAGTGGTATCACCAGAAAAACCCAGTGTGTGACACATCTTGTAGGGGTTATTTATCAAAGTATACTAAAAAAAATCACAATTTTTTTGGGATTTTTGCATTTTGAGTTTAGTAAATAACCCCCTTAGTGTTGATAGTTGATTGTTTGCTACTACATAAAAGAAAGATCCCTTGTCCAGGGGCCAAAAAGGCACTTAATTACAGACTGTACTGGTACAACTTCCAAATGAAAGTTTCATTTTTTCTGGCATTGCTCAAGTGTCCAAGGAGGACACTGGATGATGAGCAAAATATTGCAAAAGATTATTATTAATGTTTGCTGCCTTCTGCCTATGATCTGGGACCTGTCACCCAGACATAAAAACATGTTTAATAAAAGTCGTTTTCAAATTAAACACAAAACCCCAAATCTTTTTTTTTTTTTTTTTTATCATAACATCCATAGCTGTTATAAAGGTATTTAAAAAAAAATCTCAGCTGTCAATCATATATTGCTTGCCCACCTCTATGCCTGAGGCATAGGAATAGACAATTACTTTCACTTTTCATTCAGCATTTCCTAGATGTCACTGCATTTCTCACATTCCCTCTTCTCACTGTCTAATTGTGTAGCCAGCACAACATACCTCCCAACATTTTGGAAATATAAAGAATTGTTGTTTGGAGCATCATTTTTTTCCCACGCCCATTTGCAGGCCACACCCCCTAATTACCCTGTTCATTTAACAACATTTGCCATGTTATGAAAGTTTGAACACATTTCTGTGGTTTTTATGCGTTATTACAGTTTTGCTAATGAAGGTGATTTGCCCTTTAAGCTGCAAGTCAGTTCCTCCAAGAGACCTGCTTATCTTAAATTGTTACAAAAGTATCTAAATGTCTTTTCTGGGCTCTCTGCCATAAGCCAATTGAGTTAGAAACTTTGTATCTTTTTCTGGCTGTTCAGTGCAAGAGATCAAAGAGAAAGTCGGGACATTTCAGTAACAAACCAGGGACTGTGGGTTGAGCTGTCAAAATCGGGACTGTCCCACCAAAAATGGGACAGTTGGGGGGGTATGCATCAGGTCTCCCATTCCGGTCAAGAAATAAGATTTGGGCATTATGCAAAGCTTGCCTTAATAAGTGTCCACAATATGGATGCTGCCTGCTTGCTGTGATTGTGTTATTCTAAGACAGACAGAAACAAGATTTAAATAATTTATATAGTGTTGGTAAAGTTTATTTTGCTTGATAACCTAAAAGAAAGGAATTTGGAAAGAATTAGGATGACAGGTCCCCTTTAAAGCTTATTGTGCATAAGTATTACATTAACATCATTGTTTAAACAAGGACTGTGGATTCCACTACTTTGAACTATAACTACACAATTTAAAGCAAACTAATCATGAAAAGCATGTCATAGAAATTAGAACATAGTAAAATCTTCTAATCCATTCAATGGCAAATAGGATCTCAGAGCAGCAAAACTGGCCTACTGGCTGCTGTATCAAGTGAGTAATTTATTTTAATCATCATAAGAAAATTAGAAGTACTCTCATATTCTCTGAAGAGACAATTAACCAGATCTTAATTTTAGGTCAAGAGATTTCACTCTTCAAAGCATACTCTGTTTGTGACACGTCATACTCCCTTCCTCTATTAAGCTTCCATCACCCAACCCCACAAACAAACCTTTACTTCTGAAAAGCCATGAAGAGGGCCAGAAAAAATGAATCAGCCCACATATGGTAAGATGAGAAATTCTTTCACTGTAGACAAATTGACCTGTTAAGGTGGCACAGGTTAGTGTACACTGCAATATAATAATCTAAATATCAATAGCATATATTTTGGGCTATATTGGACCAAAAGGAGTAATGTCCAACTATAGGAATAGAGCATGGGTTACATTGGACTCTAACACGACAGGCAGGGCCTTTGCTAAGGGGAAGCAATAAAGAAATGGTGTAGTTGGACTACACCTCACCTAGGCTACTGTGCAGAAAAGTAAAGAAAGGACACCAGGAGGTTCTTGCAGCAAACAACAGAACAAGTTTATTTGTCAGAGACAAATGATCCACAGGGTTAATACTCACCGATTCACAAAGGCAAAGTATTTCAGAAATCAATATGTCAGGACAGTTCAGGCAGAGACAGCATGATGTGGCACCTACTACAATCCTTGTAGGAGCACAGGCTGCTCATGCTATTTAACCTATCTATCTTACTCTCCTAGAGAGTGTTATTAAAGAGTTAACCTGTCTCTGGCTAAGCCTCATGATTCCTATTTCCAATTACTAGAGGTACTGGTCCCTGTAGGGCAGAACAGCTTTACTGGGCCTTGGTGTACCCAGGCTCCCCAGAACAGATCCAGCTGGGTCAGCAACCAAAAGCCAAAGAGGAGGATTCACCCCTTACCTACATATTAAACCTATGGGTTCCTACATTAAGGGGCCGATTCACTAAGGGTCGATTATCGAGGGTTAATTAACCCTCGATATTCGACTAGGAATTAAAATCCTTCGACTTCGAATATCGAAGTCAAAGGATTTAGCACAGATAGTTAGATCGAACGATCAAAGGATAATTCCTTCGATTGAACGATAAAATCCTTTGAATCGAACTATTTGAAGGATTTCAATCCAACGAACGAAGGAATATCCTTTGATCAAAAAAAGTTAGCCAAGCCTATGGGGACCTTCCCCATAGGCTAACATTGACTTCGGTAGCTTTTAGATGGCAAACTAGGGGGTCGAAGTTTTTTTTAAAGAGACAGTACTTCGACTATCGAATGGTTTTTTTTTAGTTCGAATCCTTCGATTCGAAGTCGTAGTCGAAGGTCGAAGTAGCCCATTCGATAGTCGAAGTAGCCAAAAAAAAACTTCGAAATTCAAAGTTTTTTACCTTCGAATCCTTCACTCGAAGTTATTGAATCGGCCCCTAAGGGTGTTATTTACTAAACTCCAAATGCAAAAATCCCCGAAAATTTTTAAAAAAATCATTTTTCTCAATTTATTAAACCCAGAGGATGGAAAAGTCCCAAGTAGAAAATTGGGCATCTCAGACCTGTCGAGGTTGCATTTAAGTCAATGGTAGAAGTCCCAATAATTTTTTGATGTTCGCTGGGTTTACCTCAAAGTTTTCAGAGTTTTCGGCCAAAAAAACCCCATAATAAATCAGAGTTTTCAGGTGAAAAATCTGAAGAAATTGTGAAAATCTGATTTTTCCGGCAAAGCAAATTTTCGGGAAAATATAATAATAAATAAGCATAAAAAACCAGAGTGGATTTGATCGAGTTTGTAGCAGAAAATGTTGAGATAAAATCAGACTTTGATAAATAACCCCCTAAATACTGTTTTTTGTATTTCATTGTTTAAACAGACAGCTTAATGGTAGAGACACATCTAGGAATCCACATTCGGTTTGCTCAAAAATTCCTTCTAGATTTGAAAATGGCAGCTTAATGTGTAATGTGTGTGCAGCATTTTTCAGGTTGCTTAAAAACATCCATTTCTTTCTATTGTATTTTCTTGTACAGCCTATTTGAAATACCAAAATGTTACTATTCTGAAGTTAATTAAATAATCCCACAACTGCAATTGAATTCAGTTCTTCTTTATTTGAAGGATAACATAGTTACAATATATATTTTATACAAGGTAACTGTATCCACCTTAAGTTTCTCTTCTCCAGTGTAGTCTACATACCAAACTTGCCCAACATATTTTACTACTTGAAATCTTCTATTCCTCTAACTCATTTGTTTGCCAACCTCTAGGTCTGTATGTCCACTAATATTGGGTGTCAAGATTGCTTTGCATATTCTTGGCATAACATTACTAGTATATTAAAAAAATATGACATTACATTGGGAGGCAGATTTATCACAATTTGAATGTATGAGGTTTTAGAGGGGTGTGCTTATTTACTAAACAATCCAAATGTTAAAAACGTTATTGAATACAATCTAGGGAAAAAACTTGAATGGACTTGAATTTGTGAGTCTACAGTATAAGCTCAAAAAATAAGACAAACTTGAAAATATCGAATTAAAATAAAGCTTAAATTTTGCATAGAATAGCTTTGACTTCTATATGAGATTGCAAGCTTTTAGATGCCGAAGTTTAATATTTGAGTTTTCATGCTTAATAAATAAAGGATTTGAGTTTTTGGAAAATAATTTGTTTTTGTGCAAAAGAATTCGAATTGTGGCAAAATTTTTTTATCCAAACTTTGATAAATCAACACCCATTAAAATACACTGTTCCTTCAAGGTTACTCAGCTTGTAATCTAATATAATTTGCAAAATCTGTTCCAAAGCTGGTAACCCAGGGTAGATGTTTCCTGTAAACATTCCAAATAGTGTAGAATAGAGCACACAGTAAGCAGACTCTGCTGCAATAAATTTTATCCGGATCACAACATGTTTACAGACAACTTGAAAAACGATCCATGCAGATCCGAAACGTTGTTATTCCGAATAAAATTTATTGCAGCAGAGTCTGCTTACTGTGTGCTCCATCCTACACTATTTTGAATGATTACATGTTGGTCTACTGGTGTGGCCCGATTGGAAAGTGAGCACTTTACACAAATGGAAGCGTTGGACTAAATCCATTGTATTACCTAGATGTTTCCTGTAAACAGATTATAGTTAATGATACTTGCTGATTGCTTGGTGGGATACTAGACCCAAACTTTCCAAACCCAGTTTATCAAGAGATATGTTAAGCAAATACATATATTTCCACTCACAAACTGTAAATTAAACAACATTAATTAATATATATATATATATATATATATATATATATATATATATATCTTCCAAATGAGTATCCGCACTCTAAAGTCAATCTTGAAACAGGCTGGGGTGCGCGGTAAGTCTTGTATACACCAATGTTTCATAGACCAGCACTCCCTTTGATGTGAAACAAATAATCATTTATTGCATCTTTTCTCCAACGTTTCGGTCCCTTTTGGGACCTTTTTCGTATCATCCTTGAAAAAGGTCCCAAAAGGGACCGAAACGTTGGAGAAAAGATGCAATAAATGATTATTTGTTTCACATCAAAGGGAGTGCTGGTCTATGAAACATTGGTATATATATATATATATATATACTGTATATTTAGACATTCACCCAGTTCCTTTCTCTACCAATGTTTACAGCAGTGATGTACAACCAAAAGGAGCAGAGCCTATGGATGTAGGGTCCCAAAGAAGAGTTTATGCCGGGGTGCCAAGGATTTAAAACTAAAAAACTTTAAGGAGCCTCTAGGTTCATAAATGGGTTTGATAATGGAACTGGCCAATCCACTAGAGGGAGGAAAGCTTCTCTGTTTGATTCCATCTTGCAATCTTACTATACAGATATTTTTAAGACAATTCTGCAATTTCATGCCTACATGTTTGTAGTGCAGACAAAACCTTAACAGTTGTATCTACTACAGGTCAACATTGCTTGCTACAGCTAAGTCTACTATTTACAAAAGCTCTTTGGTCTTTGTCTTTATCTAAACTTAAAGTCCAATTAAGTATACTAATATAATTAATATTTTTAAATCCCCAATGTATTGCCCTGTATTTATTTGCACCAGAGTCATCCACTTGGAGTTTGTACACTCCACTTTATGTCCCTCAGCCTGTCAATGAGCTCCATATAAAACTCAATCATTGTCCATAGTCCAGAAGTCATGGAGATGAAGAGAACTCTCCAACAAAAAGTCTGCCTGCTCTGTTTACACCTGACCGTATCTTTTTGGTTTTATATTATCTATATAGTCATTTTAATGCTTAATTACAGCATAATACTGTTAAGCTAAGGTTAATAAATGGTTTAAAATAATTGGACCGCTAACATTGAGGAGAATTGACAAATGGCTCACTACATGGAAATTGGTGGAAACATCACCGATCTATATACTGTAGTCCAATCATAGTCCACTTTCAGTACACATTCAAACTACAACTTTATCCAACCCTGTCTGGATTGTTTTGTCATCAATAGAAAGAAAGAACTACTCACAATACCCAAACATCCAACCCTAGGCAATATTCTAATGTGTACAATCATGCCAAAGCCATGCTAAACAATGGTTGTAAATAATAATCAATTACTGCTAATTAACAAAACACAATGAGGCTATTAACATCATAATATGTAGTAGAGATACAATTTATACTATAATAATATATTGTTTTAGCTTACGAAGTCAGCCACTTCCTGACTGTAAAATAGACAACATTTAATAATAGATACAATTATTAGATATTATGCAGCATCATATTTGGATGTATTTTGTGAACAGCACATCTGAAGTGATAAGACCCTCTCCTCATTTGTATGCAAAACAGCAGGAATCAAAGGAAGGAAAGCAAGTTATGCTGCAGAAATTATTTTTTTCTGATTGCATTCTTATAACAGATATGTCTGAGATAGCTGAGATAATAGTACAATTCTTTTTTTTTACTTTGGAACCAAGCATACATATGGGTTAATTGACTTTGTTGTAAACTGGCTTGGGCATGTGTTGCATGTATGCGTGTAGGGGTCAAGTGTATTTGTGTGCTTGTTAGATTGCATATTCCACTAGTGCATGTATATGATTACATTCTATTGAACTGCTACATGAAATAGGGGCTTTAAATAAATAAAGGTAATAATCTGCATGTGTGCAATCACCAGGACATAGCTGCTGATCAGTGTACCCTTCAGCTACTTAGATATGGTATTAGTGTACATACAATTAAAGTAAAACTCTTGCTTGCACATAATGTGGCAGTTCACAAAAGTGGGCCCTCTGCCCACAGCCTCCTCTTTGACTTCTTATTTTACAAGTTAATGAACACTAACAAAACAGTACTTTTGCAAATGTCACAGTTACAGACGGAAGCCCTTACACAATTATTTTCACACAAAAGGCACAAGAACCTCAAAACATTATTCATTAATTAAAACATTTCAGTGGTTTCAAAGTTGTTTGTAAATCTAATTGCTGTTTAAAGCAGCATCTGTCTGGATATTTGGTGTACATTCTCGTCTCTGTTGCAAATATTGCTTTCAATAGATCTAACACCACTGAACATGTTTCATCAATGTATATAAGCTTCAAATGCCAATTCATTATGCAAAAATTGGTGGATATCAACTTTAAATTACCACTTTTTGGCTTTAATTTATGTTATTTATTCATGTGAGCCTGCCCTGCATAGTCTATAACTGATACCATCTGTCAGACATTATCTGTCTTCTGCTTCTCATCTTAAAAAATCTGCTTGCGCTTGAACAGGGAAAAGTCTAGGTATAATCACTTTGCTTGGTCTAGGAACACACAACAAGAAAATAACCATAGAAAGCTCCAGGAACAGAATAATAGGTTACCAATTGGCAAGCTGACACATGCCCGCTCAAATGGGGAATCCAGTGAAAGCCATTTGTTAAATTAGAATTGTGAAATACTGTGAAGTATATATAATTTGTTAGAATTAAATCACATACAGTATTCATCAGTTATGTGTTCACATATTAATTTATTATGATATTCTTGCACATCCAAAATGAGTGACATCAGCAGATAAAACATTAGTAGGCTTAAACTGACTCAACCAGCAGCAGCTGCCTAAGATGGAAAAAGTCCTTCTACTGAATCTAATGCATGAGTGCTTTTTAATTAATCCATCTACACTTTAATGGGCTCATTGATTCTAGAAGTATAGGCTTCCATTGTTACTTCTGATAAACCTTTTGTTCAATGCAGAACATAATATTCTCTGCCCTGTGTTCAAATTAAGGAAACATGGATATGTTTTTATTCAGTTGTGGGGGCCCCTGCTTATTCAATGGTTAAAACAGGCACCCTAAACAAAGTTCAGGTCATTGTATCCTGAAACCACCTACATTAACTCAATTCGGACCAGTGGAGTAACTACCAGAGGAGTGGTGAGTGTGATTGCACCCGCCAACGGAGACCACAATGCAGTGAACGCGGTAAAGAAAATGCATGTCTGGAGTGGTGAGTGGGTGGGGGCCGGAAGAGGATATAGAAGGCAACTAAAGCCCTGCTTCTTGTGCAGCAATGCATAATTGTGTTGCATAGATGGTGGGGGACATATATAAGGGGGACAGTATTATCACAAAAGGAGAAACACAAAGTCCGGCTGTGTAATCTTTATGACAATTCACCATGGATCTGAAAGTTACTTCTTTGGAAATGTACCATGATCCCTAAAAATAAATGATTTTTTATATTTTTTAAAGTCATTTTTCTCTTAAAGAGATACTGACACCAGAAAATAGGGATGTAGCGAACGTCGGAAAAAATGTTCGCGAACATATTCGCGAACTTGCGTCAAAAATGCGAACGGTTCGCGAACGTCGCGAACCCCATAGACTTCAATGGGAAGGCGAATTTTAAAAGCTAGAAAAGACATTTCTGGCCAGAAAAATTATTTTAAAGTTGTTTAAAGGGTGCAACGACCTGGACAGTGGCATGCCAGAGGGGGATCAAGGGCAAAAATGTATCTGAAAAATACATTGTTGACACAGCGCTTCGTTTTGTGCTGTAAAGGGCAGAAATCACACTACGTCACTCAGGTGATGTTTCTGGACACGGAATGTGAAAAAGCTCACACAGCTAGGTGGCACTTGGTTAAAGACTGGGCAAACAATGCCTGCAAGGGCAACGTATACAGTAGTGGATACGGAATATATTATTGCTGCTGTAAAAACATCACTCAGGTGATGTTTACGGACACGGAATTATTATTGTTATTTAGACAGAAAGCTGTGAAAAAGCTCACACAGCTAGGTGGCACTTGCATACCTCCCAACTGTCCCTCTTTTGACCACTCAACCCCCTGTCCCTCTTTTGTACTGGAAAGTCCCTCTTTTCTCTGCACTGAACAGCCAGAAAAAAAACAGTTTCTAACTTAATTGGCTTTTGGCAGAGAGATCAGAACAGCTAACAGGTGCAAATAAGATACTTTGTAACAATTTTGACTCTGGTTGGTGCTGGTACTGGTGAACTACTAGGAGGAGCAGCACACCAGTCCCTCTTTTCTCTGAACTGAACAGCCAGAAAAAAAAACGTTTCTAACTTAATTAGCTTTTGGCAGAGAGCTCAGAACAGCTAACAGGTGCAAATAAGATACTTTGTAACAATTTTGACTCTGGTTGGTGCTGGTAGTGGTGAACTACTAGGAGGAGCAGCACACCAGTCCCTCTTTTCTCTGCACTGAACAGCCAGAAAAAAACAGTTTCTAACTTAGTTAGCTTTTGGCAGAGAGCTCAGAACAGCTAACAGGTGCAAATAAGATACTTTGTAACAATTTTGACTCTGGTTGGTGCTGGTAGTGGTGAACTACTAGGAGGAGCAGCACACCAGTCCCACTCCCCAACACAGCTAGACTAATAGCACTGGGCTCTTACAGTAGCAAAGTAAAAAAACAAAAAAGAAAATAAAAGCAGTCCTTACAAGGACTATTGGGTTATTACAGCAGTCAGCAGATGAGATCAGAAGCAGTGCCCACAGCAGCTACATACAGAGCACTGCAGTAGAAGGTAGATTACTAGCCAGCAAAGCTACCTAACCTAAAATGTCCCTCAAACCCCTGCAGACTTCTGTCCCTACAATACAGAGCAGTATCAAGCAGATTACTAGCCAGCAAACTTACTATCAACTGTCCCTCAAATCACTAACAGCTCTCTCCCTACACTAGCTCTTCCAAGCACACACAGAATGAAAAAACGCTGCAGGGCTTCAGTTTAAATATGGAAGGGGAGTGGTCCAGGGGGTGTGGGGGTGGTCCAGGAGGGAGAGCTTCCTGATTGGCTGCCATGTATCTGCTGGTCTGGGGTGAGAGGTCAAAAATAAGCGCCAGCTAAGGCGAACCCAAATTGGCGAACGTCGCTCGATGTTCGTGAACATTCAGCGGACGCGAACAACCGATGTTCACGCGAATTAGTTCGCGGGCGAACAGTCCGCGACATCCCTACCAGAAAATAACCTTTTTTATATCCATCATAACACTACCTTTGGATGCTATTTATAATTTTGCCATAAAAATATTACCCTGATGCTTTTACATTACCTTTCTTACCCCCATGTTCCTCTATGAGGGGGCTGCCAAATTTGTGCAGCAGTAGTCCAATCAGGCCCAGATTTGTGGAAAGGCCACCAAGGCCCAGGCCTAGGGCGGCAGGATTTTAGGGGGCGACATGCTGCCCAACCACACCCACATTGGTTCAAAAACACTGGGGATGCACAAGAAATACAATATTCTTTTTAATTTCCCGTGTGCCAATCCCCATTGCTCTGGTCCCAATAATTATAAAGGGAGGGGACTGGGGCGATGAACGGCAGTGGGCCTAGGGGCGTCCGCTATGTAAATCCGGCCCTGAGTCCAATAGCATTAGAAACTCTAACTGATAGACTGAGATTTGACAGTCAGGTTGGCAAAACAGGTTTAGGAACTTCAAGAAACAATTACTTACAAAAGCAGAACTATAAGCAAAAAATAATCAACGTGTAACTTTTAATGTAGATAAATATTTTGAAAAGAACATTTTTTGTGTCAGTATCACTTTAAGGTTTTAAAACTATAAGGATTTGAAAAGTTTTCATTGCAGTTATGCATAGAAATGCAGCAGGTATTGAACAATATAGGTAGTTAGTGATAGGCGAATTTATTCGCCAGGCGCGAATTCACATCCAATTTGCGCATTGAAAAAAACGAACGCCGGCGTCAAAAACGGGTGCCGGCATCAAAAACTAGACGCCGGTGCCGTTTCGCAAATTTTCGAAAAGTTTCGAAAATTCGCAAATTTTCGGCGAAGTGAAACGGCGCAAATTCGCCCATCACTATAGGTAGTTACAAGGCATGTGCATTTACTTACAGGCTTAGTAAATGTTAGCCAAAGGTTTAGAAATTAAATGGTGCTAGCTAGATGTAGCACAGCAATGTAGTAGGTGATACACTTACTTGTAGCATGCAGACCGTGTACACTTTCCATTTCTCTAAAAACTCTGTTTTTACTATGGCTTTGTACCAGATAGAGCTTGAAACATGATCCACCCTTTCTCCTAGATATTACATGGTATAAATAGAAGCATCATTTTAATGGTTTTGATTCCCTAACATTAAGGGGGTTATTTATCAAAATCTGAACATTTCTCAGAATTTTTCGAAAACCACTCCGACCAAATCCACACATAGGATTTTCCCCATATTTATCAATAACTTTTTCTGAAAATTTCTTGTGCAGGAAAAAAATTTTTTTTGCAAATTTTACGATTTGACACCCAAATACCATGACTTTTTTGGAAACCGAGCGCAGATCAGGCTATCTTTGGGACATCTCCCATTGACTTCTACATGAACTTAGCAGGTCTGAGTTGGAGTGCTTTTTTATTCAGACTTTTAACACACTTGGGGGCATGTTTACTAACATTGGAGATAAATATCTGGAGAGATTTTTGGAGATGTTGCCCATGGCAACCAATCAGCAATTAGATTTAAACAGCCACAGCCAAGTTAGAAAACAAAAGCAAAGATCTGATTGGTTGCTATGGGCAACATCTCCAGAAATCTCTCCAGACATTTATCTCCAATGTTAGTAAACATGCCCCTTGGGGTTTAATAAATCCTGAAAATTTTTAAGTTTTTTTGTGCCGAGCCCTTTTAGAAATGAGCTTTATTTAATAAGGATTAAGCCATATATTTGTGGGCATGAGATAGCTTTGATTGGCTGATGGACATTATTAATAGGATATGGGCAGAAATCAAAGATCATATTATACACACACACTCAAAAAACAGATATGGCGTATGCTAAATACCTTACATAATATTAACATGGATAAAACTAAAAATGCTTTTCTGGGATAGGATTCATTAAGGGATCTGTTCAGCCCTAAAATTCGTTTGAATGTTTGAAATTAGGTCACCCAAATCTGAGACATTTTTCTGGGATATTCCTGCAAGACAAAGCTATTTTCAGTGGTATCATACAGAGCATTAAATGATGGTAACCACATATACTGGCATGTATACCATGTCCTGGCAGTTTCAGAACCAAATTTCTCAGCATGATCTCAAAGTGGTTTGAAGGAGCTTAGTCTTAGAGCATAATGCTAAAGGTCATGTATACCTGATATATTTAGATTCTAAAACATAAAAATGTGACTTTTATTTGTGCTAGATATATTAGTTAGATGCATTTTAAGATTTTAGGTCCCATATATACCATGAGCTTTCTTCTCAAATTAAAACTAAGAAAGCAACATAGAAATGTATAAACAAAAGGATGAACCAACTATTTCTTTATGTTGCAATTTATATTATTTTTTAAATTTGTTTACATACAGCTGTTGCTAAATGGTTATTTATAGTGCTTATGATTAGTCCGATGTGGGGGAGAGCTATATAATACATATATCTGCCAAACACCACATATGTTGCATGGGCACTGTGCAATAAACTCCTTTGGCAAATATAATTATATCCACATTGTATAACAAACTGCACCCATGAACAACAGATGCCCAGATAGTTTCATTATCAGGCTCAATCTAAGTTGCAACACTTGCCAATTAAATATGTATCAGTAAAATTCTGCTACATAAATTGATAGGGATGCACCGATTTTGCAACCAGTGGCATCTAAGCAGGTGCTTATTTTTGGATTCCTGGCTTAGAGACTAGTTTTGGTTGCATACAACTGGTGTATTGACAAACATAGCTTCGATTATAGGCTGCCAGTCAACATAGGGTCTACCAAATAGCCAATCACAGCCCTTATTTGGCATCCACCGGGACTTTTTTCATGCTTGTGTTGCTCCCTAGTCCCCAACAAAAAGGTTAGAAACTCTGTTTTAATTGGTGCATATTTTAAAATGTTTACAAATTTGGAGATGTAAATTTGACGTATCTGACAATTTTTTTTGTGAGGGATTCAGTATTAGGCCAGCTGAGGTCAAAATGAATTGCAGAAAACAACTGACTCGCTGAATGGAAGAACAGAAGAGTGGTGAAGGAAATTTGAAGAGGCCAACAGTTTCCCTTCCATTGCTATATACATTGTAAGAGTTGTAGGCTTTATCCCATTCCCATATATGCAACATAAAGTTCCACTGCTATACTTTCCATGACCAAGCAAACTGTAAGGTGCTGGCAGTCTACTCCCCCTCGCTATATACACTGTGAGAGGTGTAAACAGTCCAGTACACATTGCAAAATGTCACCAGTTAACTTCTAATTCCTATACAGGCCAATGAACCTTTTTCCCATACACACTGGAAGACGACGACAAGGGGGTCACCCATGTACCTGCTATCTGAACATAGAATGAAAGATGTGTCTACAACACTTGCTCCAATGTCAACAATGTACTGTATGTAATCAGTCTACAGATAATATAGTAATGTGTATCAGACTGTTGCAGAATTAGTAATCCCAAATAGCTAAACAATTGACTGTCTTACACAACTCCCCAAGCAATAATGAAAATAAAAGGTGGAAAATGTACCAGAGTTGCCATATACCATGTTTCAATAAACAAAATATTATAATATATTAATGCCATATGTTGGTGTTAGCAATGTGCCAGCTCTTCAAGCATCAGTCTACCATTCAAACCCTATGAATTGTCATTGCATTAAAGCAAAAGCTAGATCGGGATCTACCAGTAGACCTTTAGCTGGTGATCAGGAGATCTCAAGACACTGTCAACAAACCGCTTGTCTAAATCACCCTCCTATTTCTTGCTTTTCAGTTAGATATTTATTACGTTACTGTTACATAAGAAATAGTTGTCATATATAACAATATAAATTCTCAGTATCATTCATAAGTAATATTTTCCATGGAACCGAATGCTAAACAATGATTTCATGGGTGTAGATCATAATGGGACGGCATTAGACGTTGCATTAGTCAAGTATGGGCACTCCTGCATTAAAGAAAGCGCTGGTACTTGCCCGTCTGCCAATATGATCTCAGAAACAGCATTGGCATTTGCCCAGCACTATTGAGACACAGGTGCCCTAGTACAGCACATAGGCTGCAGCTGTTACTAAGCCAATATAATTGTTTGTGTGGCAGTGCCAGTCCAGGTGCCACCAGTGGGTCTGCCAGTAGTACCCACAGCACATTCCAGACGAGATTTTACAGGGTCCTTCCATCCAGTAGCCACAAATAAACTAGTCACATGGGCATGCGTCCTGCTGGCTTATCACTTTAAGTGCCCCATGCCCACACACTTACCTCTGCCTTGAGCTCGCTGCTTCCCAAAAGGTGGTATTTGTGGGGCAACCTGCGCATATGGGACAGCAATTTGGAGAAGCGTTTGCCCCCCATACCTCCCGGGAGGATTGTGACCTGCAGAGGCGGCTCCGGCGGTACAACTGAGGGGGTGTCCGGGGAGGTGGCAGCCGCTAAGCTCACCTGCGTATTCGGACACCCCGGACTATACCTGCTGGGACAGGTGAAAGAGGCCCCGCCCCCCTCTGGCAGGTGCCTGCCCATCCCACATTCCGTACACTGGTTACAGGAGGATGCCGGGGGTGAGGAAGCGAAGTCCTGCATCTCCGAGCTGTCAGTGTAGAGGTACAAGAGGCTGCACCGGGTATTGGGAGGGGTGCGACGTTAATTCGGTGCCGCTGCCCAGGGTGGAGGATGAGAGCTGTGGTCCTCTGTGTTGGATGCCGCGCGCAGGCGCACAAGCCAGAGACGGACTGAGGCTGCGGCGAATAGAACTGAATGGGGAGAGGGAGGCATGGGCAGCACAGCATCTTGTGTGACTGAGAAAGAGCCACTGTGACCTGCACAGCTCCTGAACTGAGGGAAACAAGGGACTGGAGGTGGAGGGGGCTCTTTATACTTGGAATGCCAGGGCCTATTTTGAATCCCAGACCCCACCTTTGAGTTATCTTTCAGTATGTGACATAATGGCTAATTCTAAGCATTGTCGTTTTTTATTTGAACTATTTACCTTTTTCTTTTAACTCTTTTTCTCAGCTTTCAAATGGGTGTTACCCACCCCTATATACAAACAAATGCTCTGTAAGGCTACACATATATTGATATTGCTACTTTTATTGCTCATCTTTCTATACAGGCCTCTCCTATTCATATCCTGGCCTCTTATTCCAATCAATGCATGGTTGCTATGGTAATTTGAACCCTAGCAACCAAAAAAAAGCTAAATAACTAAAAAAACAAACAAACAAAATCTGAAGCAATTTGTCTCAGAATATAACAGTCTACGTCATACTAAAAGTTAATCTGAAGGTGAACAAACTCTTTAAAATTTAAATTAAAATTTTGGAACAACAGTCAAAAATAAAACTTGGAAAGCAATTGAAAAAAAAGTCTGGCAGCTCAGTGATCCAGGAGCAGATTCTGTCTGAACTGATACAATTTGCTACATTTAGTTGATACATATCTCAGCAGTATCTGTGGAATATTAGTAACTATTATATCAATTCTAACAGCTGCCTTTAATGAATGAATGATTCTGCTCAACAGGGACAAAGATAACAAATGTATCAACTAAAGGTATCCAATTAGAACAGTTAAAAAGTCGGTGACCCCCTCCCTCCCAGATTGCATTAGAAGCTTTACAATCTGATGTCGCAGGAAAGATTATTTATTTTCTCTACTATGTACTATGTTTCTCTACAAATGTATTCTACCTTTATCTGACAAATCAGTATTAATCGTTTTTAACTTTTTTGCCTTTGATCAATGAGGCAATTTATATCCAAGGTATCTGCCCATATCTGTCGCCTCGTCTACCACTTTGTTTCCTACAATAATATCCGTGCGTGTATAGCCACCGAGAGTACAGAGGTAGAAAAAGGAGCAGCAGGGTGCTTTAATTATACATTTTGTGACTAACACACGCAATAAATTGTGGTGTGCATAAAACACTTTATGTGAAAACACATAATTTAGTACTTTTTCTGGGCCATCCACATCTCTGTATAGCTGCACTGGTTTTAAAAGTGTGCCTGAAAGAGATTTGTTGTGTGTGTAAAGAAAAGGTATTACAGGGAACATTGGTCCTCTGAGAAAGGAGACGAGGCACCATATACAGTATCTGTACAATTTTTTGAAACTTGGACCCACACCCAGAATGCTAACCCACATTTTTACCCACTACCCGACCTGACTGCAACTGATCCGTGACCATTTGATCACCATTAAACAGAAAGTGCTGCTGTGCCAAACCAGAAGGGACATAATCAAAAGTGGGTGGGTAGAAAGAGTTTTAAAAAATGAGTAAAAGAGTCTTGCTATAGTTGAAACCCCCAACCCAAGCCACAAACCTGCAGACTTGCATCAATACCTACCAGTGTCGGACTGGCCCACCAGGATACCAGGAAAACTCCCGGTGGGCCCAGGTGTCAGTGGGCCCTCATGCAGCTAAACACTGTCATGGCCATTCCTTATTTCTATGAGGTTAAATAGATAGAATAATAGGTTATAGTATGTAAAGAAAAGAGACTAGAAGAATAGAGGTTGAATGAGGAGAGGAAGAAAATTGTATTGAGGGTGAGGCCCTTGTCTAAGTTTTTTTGGTGGGCCCTTGGTGTCCCAGTCCGACATATCTACTTCCAAAAGTCCTACCCTACCTACCATTAAATGCCCGACCCATTGTAGTTCTCTAAATCAGCATTCTACAGGGTTTAATATGCAGAGAAGAAAGCCTAAACATCATAAGAAGTAAAATAATGTAGGGTGCTACAGGGCATGTCATGAAGAAAGGAACAAAGAAGGGTTCTACAGGGCTAAATATGATAAGAAAAAAAAAGCACAGTGCTACAGACCATTATATAAGGAGAGAAAGGATGTGTTATAATTGTATGGAACTAGCGCACAAAGTGTTTTATACATTATGGCACATATATTTGAATTCTTACCACCATTTAACAGTCCAGAGAATTTCCAGGGAATTTCCAGGGAAATCAGGGAACACAGTGTTTGTTGGTGAAAATAATAGCTGAATGGCTTTCCTTAACAACAACTTGTTGGGCTGGTAAAACTGCATGAGCCACGTGTCTTGCCAACAGTCTTGAACTCAACAAAACTGCACATGATTTTTTTGTTGTGTTCACATTCAATGAAGAATCCAAATATAACCCACAGTACTAATAACGTCTCGGCACTACACTGGTGGTATATATATATATATATATATATATATATATATATATATATATATATATCTAAATATATGGCAAAATGTCCCATCCACAATGCCAGAAAAAAAGACTAGAGTTGGCACAGTCAATAAAATGCAGGCAGGAACTTTATACAATTTATTATAATCAGCAGTGCAACCATTACTGTTTGATCATTTTAAATTTGTTTTTCCTCTCAATCTATCAAGCTTTTAGATGTGGGTCACTGATCCCCCATAGGAAAAAAACAAGTAAGGCTACAAATATGTTGTTATTGCTACTTTTTTTTTTTTTGTTTAATTATCTTTCTATTCAAACCATCGTCTATTCATATTCCAGTTTCTTATTAAAATCAGTGCATGGTTGTTAGGGTAATTAGGACCTTAGTAACCAGATTGCCGAAATTTCAAACTGGAGAGCTGCTGAATAAAAATCTCAATAACTCTTCTTTTTGCCTCTTTCCAGCTTTCAAATAGGGATCAATGGCCCATATAAAAAAAAGTTCTGCAAGGCTACAAATGTATTATTGTATAGCTACTTTTTTTATTACTTGTCTATTCAGTCCCTCTCCTAGTCATATTCTAGTGTCTTATTCAAATCAGTGCATGGTTGCTGGGGTGATTTGCACCATAGCAACCAGATTGCAGAAATTGCAAATTGGAAACTGCTGAATAAAAAGCTAAATTACTAAAAGACCACAAATAAAAAATGAAAACCAATTGCAAATTGTTGCAGAATATTACTCTCTACATCATACTAAAAGTTAATTTAAAGGTGAACAACCCCTTTAAGCTACCTTTTTGTGTGTTATAGAATGTCCTATTCACAGAAACTTTGCAATTGCTCTTCATTGTTTATTTTATTTATAGTTTTTGAATTATTTGCCTTCCTCTTCTACATCTTTCCAGCTGTCAAATAATGGTCACTGACCCCAGCTGCCAAAATCTACTGCTCTGTGAGCTTACAATTTTATTATTATTACTTTTCTGTCTATTCAGTCTCTTATCTCTCTCCTATGCATAATCCAGTATCTCAAACCACTTCAAACCACTGCCTGGTTGCTAAGGTAAACAAGACCCTAGCAACCAGATGGCTGCTGAAATGCCAAACTGGAGAGATACTAAACAAAGAGCTAAATAACTGAAAAACCACAAAAAATAAAAAATGCTAATAAAAGCTTTTAAAATAAAAAACAAACAAACACATTTGTTACAGCATGAATCTATGCTTGTTTTCTTACCAATGAAGCCAATCAGTCAGACTATGGGACACGCCTGTATTTTGGAGTTTTCTGGAAATTAGGTTTTTGCATAATAGCCTAGTGTCATAATGCCTTTGGAAATGGGTGTTGGTCTGGGCAGTCTTTCTGTCTTAAAAGCTGCAAGCAGGGGAGGATTAATCTCATGGAACCAATGCTGTGGTCTAAATGATCTCTCTCCTTTGAAAGCTAATGGCAGGGGAGGACTAAGCCCTATGATTGAAACCAATGCCCAGGTCGGGATACCTTTATTTCAGGTAGTGCTTTTATGCTGGGAGTCTTTAGAGTATTATGACCAGAGGTAAATAGTTAGGGACTAGGGTTGCCACCTTTTCTGGAAAAAAATACCTTTATATTTAGCTTTTTTCCCTATTAATAACATTGGGATCAACCATAATTTTTACTGGCCAGGTGGCAACCCTATTAGGGACCACCATATGGGTTTTACATGGTATGGTGGCTTATCAATAAAATAGTATAAGCTTTCTCTTCTGCTTGCATCCAGAGCTATGGCGTCGACTCGGGTGCAGGCACATGCGGCTGATTTTGAAAACTTTGCATTTCCATGCTGAAATCAGCTGTATGTGCCTGCACCTGAGCTGACACGACAATTGCTAGTTCAGGCAAGAGAGGAGGTTAATGCCCAGGCCCAGATTTGTGGAAAGGTCACCAAGGCTTGGGCCTAGGGCAGCAAGATTTTGGGGGGGTGGCATGCTGCCCAACCACACCCACTTTGGTTCAGAAACAATGGGGATATGCAGGAGATAAAATAGTTTTAATTTCCAGTGCGCCAATCCCCATTGCTCCAGTCCCGATGAAAATTTGCGTAAATAAAAGGGAGGGGACTGGGGCAATGAACGTCAGCAGGCCTACGGGTGCTCCATATGTAAATCCGGCCCTGCTAATGTATAGACTGATTTTTTGCCTTTGTATTTTAGCAGGCTGATTTCAGCCCCTGTGTGGCAATAACCTTATATTATTCCATTCTAGGTTAGTGGCATGTGGGGACTTAATACACAGTCCGAAAATCAGCCCCTACACGTGTAGGGACTGATTTTTGGCCTGCATAGTTCAGAAGGTAGATTTCAGCCCCATAGCCTTAGAGGATACATTCTTTTACCTGGCTAAACAAATGGTAAATTGTGGTAGCTGTCTGTTGCTTGCTCACTGTGTTCCTTACAATCTTAATTGTTGTGTAATTACTGTAGACACAGGGTCCCCCCTGCTGGTCATTTAGTTCTTTCACAGCTTAGACAGAAAAAACACAGCAGAACATGAGCTGTATATGGGTGGAACCTGTATCTTAAAAAAATATATATTTTTTTTCTTTTTCTTACCCTTTCTGGGAGAGTTATTGGTAGTTTCTACAACCCAGTAAAAATTCTTTGTTTGCAGTGCAAATTATCTTATACCTTTAATCCTATTTGATTTTAGCAGTTTAGTCAGTTAGTGGAAAGCTGTGAGCAAAACACTGGAGAAGCAGAAGGTTGCAGGCAGATAATAAAATAAATTACCTGATTGGTTGCTATAGATGACTGCACTCATGCAACTTAATATCTATCTTAGTAAGGGTTGAAAACCACATTTCTTCTAAAATACCAGTCTGTTTTTTTTTTACCAATGTTTTTAGCTTGTTACCCTATTAAAGGAGAAGGAAAGTCAGGATCAGCAGTGGCTAGGAAACTGGGGCATTGCATGGGGCATTATGATGCTCTATGGTTCATTGTTAGTTCTAACCCTCTTCCTTATGGCTTCAGAACTCCTTCAACTTAACTGACGTTTAGAGAATTTATTGTAGGTGTTCCAACCTGCAGCAAAGGTCAGCACATGCAATCCTTATAAATCAGGATATTTTAGTATCACACTTAAGAAAGAGATGGCAGGCTCTTTTGAAAGAGGTAGACATCAAATGAGTACACATAACATACATCCATTTGACAATTATGGGCTCTTCCACACGAGTATTTTTCAAATGCACGAAAAAATGAATATATTGCATTTAAACACTTTTCTTGACTCTGCTATGGGCTCTTGCTGATGAGCGGTTGAAGCTGTGCTCCCCTGTGTTCTGTTTTTCTGCGTTCAGCCGCAGGGGAGCCCAGGAATAGATGCATTAGGTATTCTTCAATGGGGCTGTACTCACACAGGAGCGTGTAGGCGTGGAACGCAGGTGGAGACGCAACATGCTGCATTTTTCCTGCATTCGGCACCTACCCGCGCCTGTGTGAGTACAGCCCCATTGAAAAAAACATAATGCGTCTATTCCTACACTCCCCTGCGGCTGAACGCAGAGAAATGGAACGCAGGGGAGCACAGCTTCAACTGCTCGTCAGTAAGAGCCCTATGTGTGTTTTGTTTCCATTCCAAATGCAACCCTTTATTCTATTGATAGCTGAACATGCGTCAAGCCCAATAAAATGCAGCATGCTATATGTAAACAATCCCACTCAAATGACTCACACTCATAAGGTACAGTCTGGCTGAATATAATGAATTATCAAATTTGTTTTTTTGTGCTCAAACCTCAAATCTAGCACATAAAAACCGCGGGAAAAAAACGCCCATGTGTAAGAGTTCTTTGTCCTAATTCCTGCAGCATCTGTGGAGTAGATCAACAAAGGCATTCCTTCCTCCACACAACACTGCAAGGGCCCAGCTGAGAGCAAAGGTCATTACTCCAGCGCATCCAAATATTATTATTAACGTATTTATATAGCGCCAACATATTGCATAGCACTGTAAAGTAAATGTGATTATACAACTACATCACACGAATTACATATATAGAATATATGGAGTAACAAACATCACAATCAATACAGGTACAAAAGGTGAGGAAGGCCCTATGCATAGGCATACAGTCTAAAGGGAAGGGAGTAATACACAAGGTGTGGGAGTGGGCAAGATCGAAGTAAGTGGGTGAGAAATGTGGTACTGTATGTGGTGTTGCGTTTGGTAGTTAAGCAGAGTGAGGGTAGGCTTCTCGAAAGAAGTGCGTTTTCAGAGATTTTTTGAAAGCAGAAAGGTTGGGAGAAAGTCGGACAGACTGTGGGAGAGTGTTCCAGAGGAGGGGTGCAGCCCTTGCAAAGTGTTGAATGTGAGGAGGTAATGAGAGAAGAGTTGAGTAGCAGGTCAGTAGAGGAACGTAGTAAGCGAGTGGGTGAGTATATAGAGATGAGTTCAGAGATGTAGGGTGGAGCAGAGTTGTGAAGTGCTTTGAAAGTCAGTGTCATTAATTTGAATTTGATTCTGAAAGGTAACGGAAGCCAGTGCAGGGATTGACAGAATGGCGAGGCAGAGGAGGAGCGGTTGCTGAGGTGTATGAGCCTTGCAGCAGTGTTCATTATGGACTGGAGAGGTGACAGTCTCTGGAGGGGGAGGCCAATTAAAAGAGAGTTACAGTAGTCTAGACGCGATATGATGAGAGAGTGAATAAGAATTTTGGCAATGTCTTTATAAAATACCAAATACCTAATTCTGGACCAAGCAAGGGTTATACTACAATAATAAAGCAGAATGTTAATGATGGATAACACACCTATAACTCCATGCAGTTAGACACCTGATTAGGGTCTACCATTTTTGTTTAAATCAAAACACATGCTAAGATCATAGTTTAAAAAAAGAAGATTTTGCACCAGGGGGCAATGCAATATTTTTGACTCATGATTTTCATGATGGTGGAAGGAGTTTGCCCATATTAAATGTGAATTCAACTTTTGCTGTAGTAGAAAGTTAACATACTGTACTTGAAATAAACAGTTCCACAGTCAAGTTCTAAATCCCATTATTGTATATTTTGAAATTTAATGAAAGAAATCAATTACTATTGCAGCTAATACATATGACTCCAATTAAGTATTCATCCGACAGTGTTCAGCTGTCAGTGTAATTCAAAACACATTAACCCTGCATGTGAGCATATACGTTGTGAATACACAAAATAAACAAATGCTCATTTGTTTTTACAAGACTGATTGATATCATTTGAGTATTTACTGCCTGTGAAACAGCGAAACACAAGACAATTATATAAAAAGAAAACAAACATGATCATCCCCTGTCCCTCTTTGCAAATCCTTTTGTATGCAACCACGAATACAATGAAAAGTTCAAATCACAAGCTGTTGTACTGTTATCACCACAATGCAATGGAGGAGGCAAGGAGTGAACTGCAATGATCCAACTTCCAGTGCATATTTTGTGACATGCAGCACCTTGTTTAGGTAATTTGTTGTCTGTAAAATCAAACCTGGGAGCTCAAAAGTCATATTGCCTCACTTAGCATTAGTCTGCCATACTTTAGCAAGAATTTAGGTCACTATAAAATAATAACAAATACTATGGTCTAAATAGGTGTAAATGTGTGTCAGTGCGGGTCCCTGAGCTTTAGAGTTCTATTTTGTATCTCTGTATCTCTTGGATTATAATTGGACACATATAGCACACACTATAAGGGCTCTTACACATGAGCGTTTTTACCTGCGCTCCCCTGCGTTCCGTTTTTCGGCGTTCAGCCGCAGGGGAGCGCAGGAATAGACGCATTTCATTATTTCAAATGGGGCTGTACTCACACAGGCGCGTGTAGGCGCCGAACGCAGGAAAAATGCAGCATGTTGCGTCTCAACCTGCGTTCGGCGCCTACATGCGCCTGTGTGAGTACAGCCCCATTTGAAATAATGAAATGCGTCTATTCCTGCGCTCCCCTGCGGCTGAACGCCGAGAAACGGAACGCAGGGGAGCGCAGGTAAAAACGCTCATGTGTAAGAGCCCTTACTGATGATCTGCATTATTGTTTATCAGACAAAAAAGATTCCCGCAGGAGAGCATTATTTATCTCATGGTATTTCACAGAAAAGCACACTGGTGTTGATTTGCTAAGTGCTAAACTGCATCAGTACATTTTCCCTTACCAAGGAGATTGCTTCTTTCACTTTATATGTTGTATTGAGCTGTTCAAAATAAATTGGTGTTTGGTTGCTAGGGGCACCGGCATATTGATGTAATTTAGCACCTATTAATAAATCAGCCTCATTGTGCTGTGCTAAAACATTAGCTGATAAATATATTTCTCTGGAAATGTGAGTGTCCTGTTACAGTGTTGGAAACATTAAAATGCAAACACACCTCATTTTATAGGATCAGAAAGAAAGGGCCTCATACCATTAAGTATTCTGGAAAGGCCTTCTGTATATATGCCCCATAGCTCAGCATAAAGCCACCAGTGATACCAAACTCTAAATAAATTACTGTATGATGCCACATAAGTTTTGAAGGAACAGCCGATTGACGGATCTACAGTATCTGCAGGTGAGCCCACATTCTTACAGACAGAACTTTTATAAGGTCAATTACTAAAACTCATTAGTGATGTTGTGTACATATTGATTTCTTCAGCAAAATCGTGAAAAATGACACCAATTTCAAGAGGAAGTAAACCCTCCCTCAAACCTCAGCCTCCCCATCGGTTTCCATTGTCGCCATCGTAACATATATTACATTGAAAAGTGTCCCTATGCCTTACAAGCAGCCCAACTAGCTATACTTCCACTATTATATGCTGACCCACCTCAAAAATGGGTTTCCGTGGAGGAATCATTGATTCAACCGATTAAGCTAGCAGCTATCCCATGGCTACCATCAGATCCGGACTGAGAGTTAAAAAAGGCCCTGGCATTTTAGGTATATAGCGGCCCAATCAGCCCACACAGAGGCTCAAACAGCCCCTACCAGCCCACTAAATACTGACTTTCTATGGCTGCCTATGATTACGTGTGGTAAAACACGAAACGCGTTAGGACGATACATGTTTGTGCAATAAAGTAAAGAGTTTTTTTACCGCTACCTGGAGTCCTGTTGAGTGCGTGCCTAACTGCTAATTTCCAGAACTTGATGTCTCCCCCATGCTGAGGATTCGGGGCGCAGCACCCGGACCACTGAACAGGAGCGGTGAGTGACCCACAACTTACTATATTGGAAAGTTTAAAGCGGAGGGTTCGGGGCAAGTGCACCCGAACCACTTTAGAACAGCGGTGAGCAAGTTTTTATGAATGTAACAATTAACCGCTATACAGAAAAGGATTCCATTATATAATACTAAACACACGGCGGGGGGTTGGAGTGCCCCTGTTTCCCCTTCTTAATTAAGTATATTGTGACTTTCTATGGCACCTTATAGCAGCCCCTCTGGCATTTGCCAGAATCCACAGATTGCCAGTCCGAGCCTGATTTGTACCCATCTACAGCTGATCCGGATCCTGTTTGAATGTTAGTGTAACCTTTTCTCCAGGCTTGTTGCACATAAACAGATATAGGTGTTGTTGGGTGCCTCTCCTACAATAAATAAGTCATTCATGGTGAAACTATTGTTACACCACGAAAAAGACGCCCATAAACTCCAATGCGTAAAAATTTGTTACACATCAAAAAAAAATTATCCCCCATAGACATAGGCAAATTTTTTGCTGTTTTGCGAATTTTCATTGAAGAGAAATGGATCAGATTCGCCCATCACTAGTTGCTATATCTTAATGACCATGAGGCAGGGATGTCTATTATCAAGTATATATCAATATATCATCATCAACAGCCTGAGTTTACTTTGACCCATCTTTTATTAGTGGATTTTATTAAGCATTCTTAAGAGTATGTTTAAGTTTCAGTATAAGCAAGAGCTGGCATTTTGCTTACTCAGCCAAAATATATATCATTGATATTATTTGACCAGTTACAGTACATCAAACCTTTCCTGCAGAATTATTCTTAGTACAGGGCAATAACTATGCTACCATTTCTTAGTACAGGTTAAAACAATAACTAGGGAGGTACACCTGCCATGAAAAGCATAGTTTGTGAAGCACTCCTTCCACTTCTAGCTTTTGAGAGAATTATCATTCTATTGTCTTTAGGCATCACTTTTTAATGGTGGCCCCAGTAACAGGAGTCAATAGTAAATTAATACAAATAATAGGCATCATAAATGATTCCAAGAATCATAGGAATCATAAATCTATCCAAATTGTATACCATACCAAAAGCACAGAGGTATCTCAGTTTTTCCTTTTAAAGGAGAACAAAAGCCTAACTAAAGCAGTAGGTAGAAATGTTGCACATTATGTTGTGTGCTTCTGTACCAGCCCAAGGCAACCACAGCCCTTTGGCAGTAAAGATCTGTGTCTCCAAAGATGCCCCATTAGCTCCTCATCTTCTTTTCTGCTGATTCACTGCACATGCTCTGTGCTGCTGTCACTTACTGAGCTTAGGGACCCACTCACAATATACAGTACACATAGAATAGAAATGTCATAGTATAAGGCTGATTAGTAATTAATAGGGATACCGTAATTACTACATGTCAGCACAGAAACCAGTGCAATTAGCATCAGAATTTAATAATCAGCCCTGCAGCATCAGTTTATAATCCAGACCAACCTCATTTTCTGCTTGATAATTTGCAACAACCCCTAAGCTTAGCTTCTCAACAGCTGCTCAGAGGCCACTGAGCATGTGAGTGTCAAATACACTTTCCAAGATGGTGACCCCCTGTTTGAGTTCTGGATCATTGCTGCTATTGACAAGCTGAAACTTTAGGCTGGTGCAATAGGTTCAGTATATGAAATAAGGTATTTTTAGCCATATTTCTTTTTTTTATGGTTTAGTTCTCCTTTAAACACATTTTTCACCAACAGAGGAGGTGTGGTATTCCAGTAATTCATTATAAAATTCACTACCAGCATATAGTTCTGATATACTGCATTTAACAACAGGAAAATGGGAGGAGCTGCAATATACTGTGGGTACAAATACTGTACATCATTGCAGCTAGATGTCTGAGTATAATAATCTGTGCAATGACTTATGTGTATGGAAAATGCATAAATAGCAGAATTTCACTGAGTTGCCTGTGCAAAGAAAAATGAACAAAAAAAGAAAAATCAGTCACTTGTCAGAAATCTTCTTTTTTACAATTATGCGACAAAGTGCCCTGGGTGCCAAACAAAAATCTATAAATGAATAGAAACAATATGGCATTTTTAGCATGTACATTTTATTTCTCGATAACACAATGTACTTATACAATTTCTTTGGTCAGTGTAACATGACAGCTCCGTTAGTTGGAACCAAATGTTTCAATATACATGACATGGCAAAGTACAGTACTTTGCTATTAATTATTTTGGTTTCTACTAAACGTTAATTTATACAAATAATGTAACATAATTTACAGAAAATTCAAAAAAATTATAACAAGTCTTTACCTGTAAAAGTCATAGGAGCTCATATACACAGAGAAGCTGGCACACTTTTTAACACTGTTTTTACATTTCAAACCAACATTTGAACAGAAAGAGGGACACAAAGAGCCTTCACATATCAAGGTAATACAGGCATGGGATCTGTTATCCAGAAACCTGTTATCCAGAAACTCGGAATTATGGAAAGGTCACCTCCCATAGACTCCATTATAATCAAATAATCCAACATTTTTTAAAATGATTTCAAGTACTTGGATCAAGTACATTGTACTTGATCCAAACTAAGATATAATGAATCCCTATTGGAAGCAAAATCAGACTATCAGGCTTATTTAATGTTTACACAATATTTTAGTAGATTTAAGACATGAAGATCCAAATTATGAAAAGACCCCTTATCCAGAAATCCCCAGGTCCCGAGCATTCTGGATAACAGATCCCATACCTCACCTGTATACACACTGTTTGATACCACATATGCCTTACCAAAATGCTACTGTACTGTATTGTACTGTACTTTGCCAAAGTACATGTCATGTCCTGTGACCTTACACTGTTCAGGATCTGAAAAAACATTGTGTTAGTTGCATTAAATTTAAATATTCCAAAATTTTTATGAGAACTGAATACGAATTCATGGAAATAATGGACATTCCTGAAATGATCAAGTTACTCTTCACTCTTAACAATCTGTCTCTCTTCATACAGGAGTCAAAGTCGGATTTGATTGCTGTTTATGTCAAAAACATTGCTGTGCTGCCATTGCCTTGACAATCCATTGGAGCTGTCTTTCAAAATAATCAACTCCGACACAAAGCTGTATGTAGTAATAAAGAGTAACTTGATTATTTCAGAAACAGTACAGGATTGTGAACTGATTCTGTATAGAAAATGTATTTCCAGTCGATAAAGCTTATATTAAATTGTCAATATATGAAATTGTAATTTCTTATAAAGTCAGATAGGTAGATGAATGATTGAAGGACCAACCACCCACAATTATCTGCATAAAGCACACACTGGGTAGGCTTGCTTTTGAATGTGATATGTATAATAACACATTTCTCCCATAATGCAGTTCTCCAGTGCTTAAAGGAGATGCATTAGCTTTAAGAAAAAACACCATACCACTAGGAAGCAAGTACTTCTCAACAGAGCTGTGAGATCCTGTAGTGCCTAAGACTCCAACCAAGATTATGTTTTTCAAATGGTAGTGAGTCTGTTGTGTGAAAAAAGAAAAAAAAATCATTCTGGTTGAAGAGGAAGATGCTGGTTATGCCTAATGTATTTGGAGTAGAAAGCTGTGTGTCCCTCCGGGGGCCAGGAAGGCAAGACGTATGCAGCAATGTCTTTTATGGGAATGTTTTGGGATGTAGCATTAGATTATAAATGATTTATTGGTGAGATGTGGAAATATTTCTTTGTTGGTGAGATGGTTCCTTTGGAGTTTCTTTGGTTACAAGCAGCATCCATTTTATATTTAGATACATAAGAAATGCACCACTAATAATAAGGTTCTGAGAAATCATTATATGGATTTTATTATGCGAATTGGGGGTTAGGACTAGGCCTTTGTTGCAGTCTGATGCTCCATTTGGGATATATTTTTGGAAAAAGACAGTTCTATAAAAAAAAATGAAAATAAATAAGATCAAATTGCCACCTTTAAACAATATTTGAACTAAAAGAGCAGCACAAAAACATGTTATTAAAAGCAAGACAACAGACTAAGGAGGCCCATTTATCAACATTCTAGGCTACAGAGATGTCAGTATTAACAACTTTGAATAGACTTACGTGCATATTTGCATTTATGACCAATTGTACAATACTAACATGGTGCAATCTGACTAGTCACTAGTTTCTGTCCTTTTTATGCCTTTAAATATTGTTATTGGGTTGGGTGGTCTTCTCTACTTTAAAGGCCACAAGCTGGTGAGGATTATCTTGTGTAACTGATGTTACCATGCAATGAGGTGCCGGCCTATGAAAAATATGTCCGAAGGTAAATAGTTAGGGCCACCGTATGGGGTTGTGGTATGGTGGCTTGACAATTTTATGATCACAACTTTGCTACTAAAATACCCTGCAAATACATGCATTTGCATAGATACGAAATTACTTACAAAACAAGGGACCAGGGAATGTGCATTGATCAATCCCTTTTCAGTGCTGGTCTAAATTGGCTGGGCACTGCAGGCAACCTGTATGCTTGTAGAGGTATGGGATCCATTATCTGGAAACCCATTAACCATAATGCTCCGAATTAAAGGAAGGCCATCTCCCACAGACTGCATTTTAATCAAATAATTTTAAAATTGATTTCCTTTTTCTCTGTAATAATAAAACAGCACCGCATATTTTGTCTCACCTAAGATATAATTAATATTTATTATAGGCAAAACAATCCTACTGGGTTTATTTAGGGGCCCATTTACTTAGCTCGAGTGAAGGAATATAAGAAAAAATACTTTGAATTTCGAATGGTCGAATATGGCTACTTCGACCATCTAATAGGCTACAATCGAACGATTCGAACTAAAAATCGTTCGACCATTTGAAGTACTGTCTCTTTAAAAAATACTTCGACCCCCTAGTTTGCCACCTAAAACCTACCGAGGCCAATGTTAGCCTATGGAGAAGGTCCCCATAGGCTTCCTAACAATTTTCTGATCGAATTTTCGATTCGAAGGATTTAATCGTTCGATCGAACGATTATTCCTTTGATCGTAGGAATAGCTAAATCCTTCGACTTCGATATTCGAAGTCGAAGGATTTACATTTGGCAGCCGAATATCGAGGGTTAATTAACCCTCGATATTCGACCCTATGTAAATCTGCCCCTAAATGTTTAAATTATTTTCTTAAGGTATGAAGATCCAAATTACATAAAGATCCCTTATCTGGAAAACCCCAGGTCCCAAGCATTCTGGATAACAGGTCCCATACCTGTAACTGATGTGGCCCAATCAGTTGCACATTTTTATTATACTTCTATATTTTACTTGGAGTACTCCCAAAGCCCCGCTTTTTCGAGCAGTCTGAGTACTCAAATTGGCAGATGTATGACTTTGGCGTAAATTGATGGCAGATTGTCAGACAGAATGGGTCTGTTGTGGGCGGAGAACCAAACTGTTGCAAACAAAAAGTATTGTCATTGACTTTTCCTGGATGAGAGAAAGGCTTCTAAAGTTTTTTTTTCAATTCGATGTGAATTCTATTTGGTAACATGAAATAACATGAAATGGGGCCCAAAGATATGCAGGTCTACTGCATGCAGGGGCCCCATGTTTTTTTTACGAAAAGTACAATTGTGCCTTGTGGAAGAGAGGGTGATTCCTGAGAAGTTAAATTACATTTAGTTATGGCCAAACACTGGAACCCTGAAACATTCTTCTTTATATATAAGATATTTATACACAAGAGCCATGAATATCCTGTAAAATATATCCTTGTAAATGGTGCTTGGCAATGTCTTGGTTGTCATGGGTGCTTAGTGATGTCATTTTTGTTACATCATACTGAAGCTTGCATATTATATAAAAATAAGAGGATAAGGGAGTCACTTTTACATGTACTGTATAAAGGCACACGGCCGAAGTCCTAAGTGACTTATCTGTACATTTTACAATAGTGGTACATTATTCCCTTCCATCAGATTACAAAGAGGCCCCACAACTACATGGTACAATGCAGGTCTTAACACCCTTGCGGACATCTGATTGAGCTCCTATCAGATAGTTATTTTCAGCCTTGTGCCCAGGCCAACTATCTGTTCCATCAGGATTGGCCCATTTATGCCCCTCTGTTTATTGTGTTTACAGGAATAGAATATTCTATTTCTTCTTCAAGTGGTTACAGTGACACAGCTTGTTCATATGACTGTTTACCGGTATGGGACCTGTTATCCAAAATTCTTGGCAACTGTGGCTTTCTGGATAAGGGGGCTTTCCGTAATTTGGATCTCCATACCTTATGTCTATTAAAAATAATTTGAAATGTAATTAAACCAAGAACTGTTTTGCCACCAATAAGAATCACGTATATCATAGCTGGGACTGATTACAAGGGAAAAAATGAAATCATTTAAATGGAGTCTGTTGGAGATGGCCTTCCTATAATTCAGAGCTTTCTGGATAACAAGTTTCTGAATAACAGATCCCATACCTGCATAACTCAGATGTCTTCCACACTGCATTCAATCAATAATGGAAAATTGCCTAAAAACATATACAGCCTTAGAGGAGTCACTTGCTCCTGTAATCGTTTATCCCTATACAGTATTACATTTGCCTTTCTGTACTTGCCTTCTGTTTTTCTATGGCCTACAATTTATATGTAAGTCTCATTTACAGAAAACAATAAGAAAGTATATAAATGATTCCTACAATGTATTTTATCCTAAGTGCTTCTGGGCTTGTTTTTTCAATCCAACCACAACATTGTTGTAATTTCCACCTGCAATACAAAAAGGACATATATCATATTACTTAGCAATGCACTCAATCAACTTCATTGTGTGGAAAATAACACATCAATAACAAAAATATAGAGACAACAGTGAAATTGGGACCTCTAATGCCAAGAACTGGATTATGAATAAATTAGCTCTCTTTCCTTATGTAATAGAAATAACACATTTTTTTCTCCTGGCTATGAAAGAGTGAGAAGTAAAGCTGAGATATGCTCTAATTTCCACAACCACTTTGTTAGCTGGTGGAAAAGAATGTTTGGACAAAAAAGAGTGGTGATGATATTGCAAGCCATTCTGTAGGGATGTGATATGTTTTATACTTCAAAATTATGGTTAACCTGTTTTTATCGTTTTTGTATTATTTGCTTTCTTATTCTTCTGACTCATTCCAACATTAAGGGGCAGATTTATCAAGGGTTGAATTTCAAAGTATTGGGAGTTTTTTTGAACTCCCGTAACTTCGAATTTCGGATAAAAAAAGACCAACCAAAATAATTTTAAAAAAAATCAACGTTATTTTTTTTTGAGGGTGAATAGGCTGTATTCGATTGTTTGAAGTAAGATCTAATTCGATTCGAATTATCAAAAAACTTTTCAAAGTCCACCAATTGACTCCATATGGGTTCTAGGAGGTCCACCATAGGCTAGAACAGCAATTCGGCAGGTTATAGATGGTCGAAGTTTTAAAGAGACAATAATATGATAAATTTAGATATTCTAAATTTTTTCAAATTCGAATAGAATTTGGACTATTCTCTAGTCGACGTACACAAAAATAACTCGAAAATTCTAATTTTTTTACTTAAAAGAGGGGTCACTGACCCTATCTAAAAACAAATGCTTTGTAAGGCTACACATTTTACTCATCTTTCTATTTAGGCCCTCTCCTATTCATATTTCAGTCTCTTATTCAAATCAGTGCATGGTCACTAGGGTAATTTGGACCACTGCAACCAGATTGCCAAAATTGTGGCCTAGAGAGCTGCTGAATAAAAAGGTAAATAATCCAAAAAAATAAAAAATGAAAAGCCATTGCAAATTGTCCCATAATATCACACTCTACATCATACTAAAAGTGAATTTAAAGGTTAGCATAAGGTAAGATTTTTTTAATCACATAGTCTCCTTTTCTCCTGCCAATATTGGCATATATTAGTCACACATATCTCAGGATTAGACATATCTCAGGATAGCACAGTACTGAAAATGAACTGATTATTACTATAATGGTTAACAAAGGACCTGATGAAATGGCTAGTGATTTTGTAATAACTTCTCTAGATTGATGCAATGCTATTCTGGAATTATTTCCAGATTAAAGGAGAAGGAAAGTCACAATCACTTGGTTGTACCAAATGTTAGACCCCCCCCTTCCCAGTGATTGTATTCACTTTCACTTTCACCCAGTGATTGTTGACTTTCCTTCTCCTTTATAATAAAAATATAATAGTATAATGAAATAACTTACCAATGTTTTCTTTGTAAAATTTATGTCTCAAATATCTTCCATCTGGAAAATGACATAAAACATTTGATATTATAACTATAAGATATATTCTTCTGTACAAAGATGTAGATGCAGAGACCTGTTACCCACAAAGCTAACAGCTCACAGGTGCAGACAGCCAAAGAAACTTTCTGAATTTGACACATATCTAAAGGTGGACATACAAGGGTAGGGATGTCACGGACTGTTCGCCCACGAACTAGTTCGCGCGAACATCGGCTGTTCGCGTCCGCCGAATGTTCGCGAACGTCGCGCGACGATCGCCTATTTGGGTTCGCCTTAGCTGGCGCTTATTTTTGCCATTTCTCCCCCAGACCAGCAGATACATGGCAGCCAATCAGGAAGCTCTCCCTCCTGGACCACCCCCACACCCCCTGGACCACTCCCCTTCCATATATAAATATATCATTCTGCCTGTGTGTGCTTGGAAGAGCTAGTGTAGGGAGAGAGCTGTTTAGTGATTTGAGGGACAGTTGATAGTAACTTTGCTGGCCTTCTACCTTCTACTGCAGTGCTCTGTATGTAGCTGCTGTGGGCACTGCTTCTGATCTCATCTGCTGACTGCTGTAATAACCCAATAGTCCTTGTAAGGACTGCTTTTATTTTCTTTTTTGTTTTTTTACTTTGCTACTATAAGAGCCCAGTGCTATTAGTCTAGCTGTGTTGGGGAGTGGGACTGGTGTGCTGCTCCTAGTAGTTCAGCACCAACCAGAGTAATTTTTTTTTTTTTAATATATATATATATATTTTTTTATTTTACTTATCTTACTGTTCTTTAACGTGTCCAGTGCTGTTTGCTGTTCTTCATAGTAGTGCACCAATAGTAGTGCACTTGCAGGCATTGTTTGCCCAGTGTGTTCTTCAAACAACTGCCACCTAGCGGTGTGAGCTTCTTCAGTCTGTCTAAATATCAATAATAATACCGTCTCCAGAAACACCACCTGAGTGACGTTTTCCAAGCAGCAATAATATATTCCGTATCCACTGCTGTAGTGTATACGTTGACCTTGCAGGCACTGTTTGCCCAGTGTGTCCACTGCCACCTAGCTGTGTGAGCTTTTTCACATTCCATGTCCAGAAACATCACCTGAGTGACGTAGTGTGATTTCTGCCCTTTACAGCACAAAACGCAGCGCTGTGTCAACAATGTATTTTTCAGATACATTTTTGCCCTTGATCCCCCTCTGGCATGCCACTGTCCAGGTCGTTGCACCCTTTAAACAACTTTAAAATCATTTTTCTGGCCAGAAATGTCTTTTCTAGCTTTTAAAATTCGCCTTCCCATTGAAGTCTATGGGGTTTGCGACGTTCGCGAACCGTTCGCATTTTTGGACGCAAGTTCGCAAATATGTTCGCGAACATTCTTTCCGACGTTCGCTACATCCTTATACACGGGCAGATTTTTTACTTCCAAACGACTGATTTGAGAACTTTCTGCTAATATCGGTACGTTATCCAATAGTTGATGGTGTATGAACGATCGTCTCAACATTATCTGTCGCAAAATTGATCGGATGATTTTAAAAATTTTAGTCGTTCAGGGATAAAATCCGTCTTTGCGCATGTCAGGATTGTAGCACAAGCCAACGCACATATACGGAAAACCCCGAATGTTCTTTGCTCAAAACTTTATTTGTAACCATATGAACTATGTAAAGAAATAAATTGGTGCTGACTGCAGGAATATCACGCTATCACCTCATATGTGAAAGAGGTTAATTATGCCATAGCAAGACATAAATCCATATGTCTGCATGGAGCAGGGAAGGAGAAACTGACTATATTCTACAGACACTGACACAATGCTGCACCACTCCTCGTTTGTTGAACAACGGTTATATCTGTTCATGTGATTGTTCTCCGTGGATGGCATATCGTATGGTAAACTAATCATCAGACGATCGTTTAATGATACGATCGTTCATAGCAGAACGATAAAAGTATGCCCGTGTATGGCCACCTTTTAGGTCTGCATCGAAGATAGCGGCGTACTGATGTCATTGTGCATACTGACGTCATTGCGCCATGCTGGGTGCATGACGTCAGCACACCGGGAACGATGCGAAAATTTAAAATAAAAGCGCTTCCAGGTCACGGGTTCGATGCTCGATGATAGGTCATACTTGCTTGTGTCCTGGCTGATTCCTGGACTATTGACCTTTGCCTGTACCTCTGACATTGATCCTTTGCTTCCTGCCTGTTGAACTTTTGCCTGAATCTCGTATATATATGCTAATGCCTGACCCTTTTACTACCTTGAACTTGGATTTAACCCTAAAGCTTCCTCCTTGGTCTGAACTTCTCCGAGATTGGAGCCTCAATGCCCCTGACAGTTAGATTCGTGAAACTGGAAAAGTTCCACATAGGTAAGGCCTGTAAAATATCCCGAAAACACAACAACCTAAATTTTTGGTAAAAAATGGTAAAAAATATAGGTAACAATACAGTCTTTATCATGTGTAATTCCTATTTACAGTGACCTGAGTTCCCTCTTTGCTTGATACACTGTCCGCGATTGGGGATTCCCTCTGCTGGGTTGCCTGGGTTAATTATGTGACATTCATATCCTGTTGGGCAATGTAAAGGCTCATCACCATCCTCAGTGGTACTGCAGGCTTCAGCTGTAACAAAAACAAAAACACACTGGTTTCACAGTGTCATCTAAGCATGCAGCTGCTACTGTTATTTTATCCTTTGCCATGGTTGATTTGTTTGTCATTCCTGCTGTTACTCTCATGTTACCATTCAGAACACACACGGACATTTTCTACAATACCAACTAATAATTAGTGATGGGCGATTTTATTCGCCAGGCGCGAAACCGCTGCGAAAATTCGATGGCGTAAAAAAAATAGATGGCGGTGAATTTTTCGCCGTTTCACGAATTCCGCTGGAAATTCGAGAATTTTTTATTCTTAGCACATCTCTTTTCATCTTTTATCTTAAAGGCCTTAAGGGGCAATGGCTCAGTGAGTCGTTTGGGATGATCTACCTTCCACTTCCAAATTCATATTCCATTCATATTCATAAGTGAATTGCAAACATAACAAAATCAGCATTGTTTATAATGTATGCAGTTTTTAGTGGAAAATGCCTATACAGACGTTGCACAGAGACTTTGTGACTGACTTGTTTTTTCCTCAATTAAAAAAATCAAAGGCATCGAATAGAATTTCTTCATAGAACCATGAGTTTGCTTTGGGAGTAGGATGGTTAATACTTGCACAGGTTAATAGTAATCTGGGTTGAAAACAACGGATTCAGCAATGTTCAATATTTTACCCAATAATTTCTACCTAAATTGTAGCTTATCTTAAAGAAAGTGGAGAAATCCCATCTGAAGCCGATTTGGACGATTTAAAGCAAACATTTATATAAATTCCCACAAAAGGTTAAAATTTACTTTCCTCACCTTGCAATATTTCCTCTGGTCCATCAAGAAGCCAGCCATTTCCACCCAGCCAACGAGGCTTTGGCTGCACTAACCAATCAAGAACTATAGGGAACAAACAAATTGCATGATATACGTATGTAAATAATGATATTACATTTCAACAGCACATCTAAACCATTGCATTTGTGTTCCTCATATATTTACATTACATTAGAAAACCAGTTTGTTTCAGGAAAATAAATTTCAAAAATACAAAAAACATTTAACTGTGGATGAACCTATATTAGTTCATTAAAAGATATTGGCAGGTATACAGTTTTCTTTCCAATTTCTGCAGCAGAGAAGGTTAATACAAAGATAATTGGCTATGGTCTAAATGCCAAAAAGATTGACATATAAAAAAAAAACCTGCTCACTCATTGGTGCTTTTGAGCACACTGTGGTGGGAGGGTCATTCCTAATAATCTGTACTTGATTGGCTCTACTGTTGTTTACAGCATGTAGGGGCAGATTTATCAAGGGGCGAATTTCGAAGTTAAAAATACTTTGAAATTCGGTCATCCAATTGAAATACTTCGAATATTGAAGTCAAAGTTTTTTTCAGGGAATTTGGATATCCTGCGGTCGAAGCAAAATCGTTCGATCGAACGATTAAATCCTTCGAATCGTCAGCGATCGATCGAATGATTTTACTTCGATTTTCAAAAACGTAGAAAAATGCTCTAGAAGGTCCCCATAGGCTAACATAGCACTTCGGCAGGTTTAATTTGGCGAAGTATTGAAATCAAATTTTTTTTTAAAGAGACAGTACTTCGATTATCAAATGGTCGAATATTCGAACAATTTTATTTCAATCGAATTCGAAGTCTAAGTCAAAGTCGTAGTATCTTATTTGATGGTCGAAGTATCCAAAAAATTACTTTGAATTTCGAATTCTTTTACTTCGAAAATTCCCTTGAATTTACTTCGACCTGCCCCGTAATGTACAGTACTAGTGAACCGTCTGGGCATATGCTATCTGCTGGTGAGCACTGTGCAAGGGTCCAAAAAAATGCTAATAAATGCTCAAAATTAGAAACATGCACAATAGCTCACTTCAAACATTTATTTGTTCAAATTCAGCAATAACATTTAAATCAGCATAATACACTTTAAACAATCCACAGTATTTGTGTATATCAAACCACATGGCAGTGTCTCCCCCCTGTCTGCATACCTCATGTCAGCCACTCCCTCCTGACGCAATTCGTGCCGTTGGACTCATCAGAGGTGAGAGGTGTGGCTGTTGTAAGAGACATCCCTTAAATACCCTTAAATACCCACATAATTGTTTTGTACATTTTATAGGGTTTGTTATACAACATAATTGTTTTATACCTATTGCAGGGTTTGTTATTTAGCTATTTATATTATATCCATACTACATGGTCATTTACAAACCTCCAAACCTTCCTTAAAAAACCTGGATAAATGAATTAATTGCTTCTTTCCTACATAATCAATAAAATGCATAGATATATATCCCAGGGTTGTAACACATAGTCTGATTCCTAACCACATACAGGATATTATTCGGGATGAAGACAATTTTTTAGATTTTTTGAAACAGTGCGTATCTATTCATATGTTACAGTTACACATATCAAACTACCAAAATAATATTATGCTACTTCATTTGGCCTTACAGTACCTAAGGCCAAATGTGCAGCTGTCCCTACCCTTGACACCTTTGTTGACTAAGACATAAAGTATAGGGCTCTGTACAGATAAATGTCTGCATTGGGAGCCATTTTGAACCACTCCAGGAATATACCTCTGATAATGATGATGAATGATTTTGGGCTATTAGGCTAATATCATCACATGTAACTTTCCCACAGCAATTAAACACCAATAGTGTTTGATGTAATGCTTGGGCACCTAGTTACATGGATCTATTTGGCACCACTTATTGCTCACTGTGAGTCTGTAACTCACTAAAGTCACATGTTATCTTGTAATGTACCTGCAAGACATTAGGACTTGTTTACAAGTTTCCCCTTTCCAACCTCCAACGCAAAATGTACTGCTCTGCTGAGACTGTTGATAGTGGAACTGTTTATCTATAATGATATCACTTATTGGATAAGAATCTGTATCCTCATATAAGAAATAATTCAAACATTAAATAAACCCAATAGCATTGTTTGCCACCAATACGGATTCATGATATCTTAGTTAAAATTAAGCACAAGGTATTGTTTTATTATTACAGTAGAAAAAGGAAAAATGTTTAAAAATGTGTTTCATGGATAACGAGTTTCTGAATAAGAGATCCCATACCTACGGGGTTATTTACTAAATTCCGAATGCAAAAATCACGAGAAATTCTTGATTTTCCAAATAAAATCAGACTTTTAATTAAACCCCGTGGATGGAAAAATCGGGATCAGAAAATCTAGCATCTCAGACCCGTCGAGGTTGCATATAAGTCAGCGGTCCCAATGATTTTTTTGATGTGCGCTGGGTTTCGTGCAATACCCCGAAGTTTTCAGGCAAAGATTTGAGTTTTCGGGTGAAAAATCTGAAAAATCATGAAAAGTGGATGAAAAATCCGCAAAAAATAGTGAAAATCAGATTTTTTTCCCGGAAAGCAAATTTGCGGGAAAATATAATAATAAAATTGAGATAAATTCCGACTTTGATAAATAACCCCCTTTAATGTGGTTTGCACAGAGAGCATTTGGCATTATGCTGATCTACCAATACCTGGTGGAGGTTGGACAGACTCCAAGCATGAATATATGCATCCATTATAACAGCAGCGCTTATGCCTCTCACATTCAGAGTAAGAGCGGCAGCTGGGCACCTCACAGGCATGTTCTGGAAGGCTCTGGGGTGGAGGAGGACACCGATCACTTTTCTGGTAGTTTGTGTTATGTGGGTGCAGTGGATACCCATAGTCCTTGAGAAATAAAGAAACAAGAAAGAAAAAAGCAGAAAACTTAGATATTATACAATGCAGAAATATCAGCAAGCGACATCACAATCATACTGAACTACTGTTCATATTTTATGATACAGCCCTTAGAAAATAAAATATAGCACTGCAACGGGAGGTACTGCAAATATATGGGTGCCAGACAGGGGTAAAATTAATCAAGAAGAAGAAAAAGGTTGCATTTGCAGTACCCCAAACTAAACTAAACTGTAAAATTGAATATGGCTGAAAATTACACATTTTATATCTTGAACTTATTACACCAGCCTAAAGTTTCAGCTTCTCAATAGCAGCAATGATCCAAGATTTCAAACTTGTCACAGGGGGTCACCATCTTGGAATTTTTGTCTGTGACACTCACATGCTCAGTGGGCTCTGAGCAGCTGTTGAGAAGCTAAGCTTAGGGGTCGTCGCAAAGTATCAAGCAGAAAATGAGGTTGGCCGGATGCTACAAGGCTGATTATTAGATTCTTATGCTAGTTGCACTGGTTTCTGTGCTGCCATGTAGTAATTATCTGTACTAATTACTAATCAGCCTTATATTGTGACATTTATATTCTATGTGTACTGTACATTGTGAGTGGGTCTTTAAGCTCAATAAGTGACAGCAGCACAGACCATGTGCAGTGAATCAGCAGAAAAGAAGATGGGGAGCTACAGGGGCATCTTCAGAGGCACAGATCTTCCCTGCTAAAGGACTGTGGTTCCCTTGGTCTGGTACATAAACCCAAAACGTAACATTTCTAGCCTACTTCTTTCATTAAGCTTTAGTTCTCCTATAAATACATATCAGCAAATTTTGGTGTGAGAAATAAAGAAACATATTGATATAGTACACACATTTTAAAGCATTGCTTAAAATCCAAAACAGTGAGATTATTATTATTAACATGTTTTTAAAATGCAAATATATGCCGTAGCACTATACGATAAATGTGTGCATACATGGATACAGATTAGATACAAATAAGAACAAAACACAAAAAAGAACAACTGGTAATCGATATAAAAGGCAAAACCTGTGTTTATTTTAAAAAGAGTAATAACCCATAACATTTAGACTTTTGCAGGCAGAATATTGAAATGGAATACACACAAAAATGTATAGACTCACCCCCTGCTTGTTGCTGTTTAAAGGAGGTCATGGAACTCCAAGGTTACTTCTAATATCCTCATATTTTCCAATAAGGGTTACTTTATTTATTATTATACTCAAAAGCCATGAATATCCTGTAAATGATATCCTTATAAAAGGTGAGTTCTGATGTCATTAGTTATAAACGGTGAGTTCTGATGTCATTTCTATCACATGACTCACTGAAACTTGTGAATTATAATAAATAAAGTACCCCCAGTTGCAAAATATGAGGATATTAGAAGTTACCTTGGAGTTCCATGACCTATACGATTTTACTTAGATCGTTCGATGGCCAAATTCGGTGAAAAATACTTTGACTTCGATATTCGAATTCTAAGTATTTTAATTCGATGGTCGAATTTCAAAGTATTTTACACTTCGAAATTCGACCCTTGATAAATCTGCCACTTAGTGTAGGCTTTATTCTCTACTAGATTTGGCATCCATTGTGGGTCATTTATGTAACCTATAATAATACTGCTGGAACAAAAAGCTCAGTGTAGATTTTAAAGTCATTATATATGGGGATCAGACCTGATATTTTCTGCATTCTTTGTGAGAATGCTGCATTCATTTTGCTATACTGAATTGGGAGCTTAAATTATTAAAGCCTTTAGTGGTTAAATAAGCACACTGATAATAAACTGGTGTTAGTGTAGCTATGTGCTTGTTCGGCAGAAAACCAACACCTTCTTTCTATTTCCACATCCTCAATTATCACCTTTAACAATGTGAGTAGGTTTCTGTTTCATAACAATGTGTGCTGGTCTGCACACATTTATATGAACTGATTGAAATTTTCTTTCTTATTAAAGTTTGTTAAAGAGCAATTAACTAGATTTACTGAGTTAATTAGGCTTCTGCATTTTGGCTTATACAAATTAAGTATTTATCATATCTTTCAATACCATATCTCACAATATTTAACTAGAAAATCTGGAATATGAAGGCCATGCACCATTCTGTCCTGGTAGCACACACAGTTAGGGCTCTTACTGACGAGCGGTTGAAGCTGCGCTCCGTTTTTCTGCGTTCAGCCGCAGGGGATCGCAGGAATAGATGCATTTAGTTTTTTTCAATGGGACTGTACTCACACAGGCGCGTGTAGGCGCCGAACGCAGGAAAAATTAAGCATGTTGCGTCTCAACCTGCTTTCGGCACCTACACCCGCCTGTGTGAGTACAGCCCCATTGATAAAAGCTAAATGGGTCTATTCCTGTGCTCCCCTGCGGCTGAACGCAGAAAAATGGAACGCAGGGGAGCGCAGTTTCAACCGCTCGTCAGTAAGAGCCCTAACTGTGTGTGCCTCAATTCATCCAACACTGCCTCAATTCATCCTACACACTTATCTGCTTTCTCATATATACTATATGGCTTTCAGGGAATTTCTGGCCTAAACAGGGACATTGGGCAAATATTCATCCTACGTTATGCCAAGATCCCCTTCCCCACTCATTTTTTTATGACACAACCCTTTTTATTTTGGCACCTTAAAGGTGTGAATTAGTTTGCCAGGAGATTAGAAACAGATTTTCATTTAATTCCTGTTCTAGCAGTGGCATAATTGAAAAAAGGAAAACATGTAAGGCAACATGCACTCATTGGTATACAGGGATTTACACTGCTCATACACAAAACAATCAGCTTGTGTAAACTTGTTTTCAAACAGTTGTGTTCAGTTTTTTTTCTGACTGGGGAATGGTTCAAACTAAGATTAAGTTAACACTCCTATGACAGCAATACTGCTTAAAGGGGTTGTTCACTTTTGAAATAACTTTAAGTACTATGTAGAGAGTGATATTCTGAGACAATACGAATAGGAGAGGGTCTGAATAGAAGGATCAATAATAAAAAGTAACAATAACAATACTTAATCATTTGTAGTCTTACAGAGCATTTGTTTTTTTAGAATGGAGTCAGCGACGTCCATTTGAAAGCTGCAAAGAGTCAGAAGAAAAAGTCAAATAACTATAAAAGTAGAAAAAATAAATAACTAAAACCAATTGAAAAGTTGCTTAAAATTGGCCCTTCTATAAAATAATACCTTAAAGGTGAATCATTCCTTTAATACGGCAGTAATGCTTAAGATATTAATGTTTTGCATTCTGGAAGATGTATGGCAGTCAAAACACAATTCCTCTTGTGCATACCTCCCAACATTTTGGAAATAAAAAGAGGGACAAAAAAGTTGGCGCGTGTAGCGTGGGGAATTGTTGTTGACCACACCCATTTTGTGGCCACAACCCCTAATTACCATGTTCTTTTTTTTTTTTTTAAAAAGTCAGGTTCTGAAAGTTTGAACATATTTCTGTTTTTTTTTCAGTTATTACAATTTTGCTAAATAAGGTGAATTGCCCCTTAAGCTGTAAGTTTAACTTTTCCCAAGGGACCTGTTATCTTATAGTGTTGCAATTACTTAGTTGCTTCTCTCGAAATTGTTACAAAAGTATCTAAAAAGCTCTGCTAAAAGCCAATTAAATTAGAAACTTTGTCGGCTGTTCAGTGCAGAGAAAAAAAGGCACTTTCCAGTACAAAAACATGGGACCAGGGGCGATCCTGGCCCCTCTGCCACCTGAGGCAGCAGTAGTTTCCACCGCCCCCCCTCCCCCATCTTTTACCTTTTTGCACCTGAGGGGGTCCAGGGGGTCCACGAGGGCAGCAGAGAGGGCCAGTATGCAAGCGAAAAGAGCCTAACTGCACTCACTGTGCTAGAAGAACTGGAAATTCAGCTCTTAAAGTACCAGGAGCGGCATTTTTGCTGCCCCTGGTACCTAGTGGGGCGCTGCCGTCTGAGGCGACAGCCTCAACTCGCCCCATTGGCGAAGTGCCCCTGCGAGGGACTGAGGGTTGAGCTGTCAAAAGAGGGACTGTCCCTCTAAAAACAGGAAAGTTGCAAGGTATATCTTCTGCAGTCACAACCATGGTGAAATCAGACAGGGATAGGGTTGCCATCTGTCTGGCTTTGACCTGGATTTTGACAGACTGCCCAGTTTTTCAAATAAGGAAAACCAGGCATGATCTATCTTGATTGACATGTCCATCAGCCAGTAGCTGATCGCCATGTCATAGCCCTACCCCTGTGATGGTGCTTGCTTCGCCCACAACATCACTTGTCTGCTCTTCTGACATCATGACTCTGGCCCCTGCCCGGATTATGGGCCACAGAAAGATGGCAACCCTAGATGCCTGGTTTTTGCCTTGCAGTGCTTTTATTCGTTTATAATGGACAAAGAACAAACAGCATATAACAAACAAGGATGTACATAGGATTAGTGGGCCCTACTTGCAAAAGTTTACAAATGAAAGGGTTATGGTACAATTGATTTCACCTGAGGAAGGGGTTGATCCCTGAAAGCTTGTGCTTCAACTTCTTTTTTTTAAAAGTTCTTTACTACCAATTGTTACACTTCTGAATATTGCAAAGTGCCACAGTAGTTAATGTTGTCATTACAGTACGTCTACTCATTAAAGTTAATGCCACCCACACTCCAAAAACAAAAAAACAAGGCTAACCGACTACTGGTGAGACTGACCATAATGTGTGTGTATGTGAATGTATAAGTGACTTTAGATTGTAAGCTCCACATGGACAGGGGCTGATGTGAAAGAAGGATCATCTCTGTTGGAGCCATATAATGTGTAGTGTATAAATATTTTAATGATTCCAGTGACAGACCAACAAATGGTCAAAACAAAGAGTAACCACATCTGTGTTTTATATAAATATCATTTTTGAATTGTACCTTTTCAGGCTGATTAAAAGATTTATCCTTTATTTTTATTGTGATGGGCTGGTTTGCATTATTAAATTCATGCACATCAAAGCTAACCTATATGATATTTTAGAAGCTGTAATCTGCAAATTTACTAGACCCTGTGTACTCTACAAATTGAATATACTAAATAAAATAATGTTTTTATGTTTTAACAGCAATTTAAAATTTTACAAGATAAAGGCAAAACCCCAGACTAAATAGCACATGTGTCTTTTAACATTGGGAAGGCATAATAAATAACACAAAACATATGTTCCTAGTCACATTTTAAATCAGCTCATTTCTGGAAATTCTATGCAGGCGGATCTGCGGTTCCCAATAACAAAGATTTCGGACTGCAAGTAAAGCTAGTACAAACGTTTCAGCCATTACTCACATATACAGTACCACACACTTAATTGTAATATAGTATTATTAACTATATTCCAGGGTTGTATCTGAATAAAACAAGTCTCAGGTTGGCCAAATTAAAACTATATAGTGAATAAAGTACCCCCTCCTATAAATGATAAGGATATTATAAGTTACTGAGGAGTTTCATGACCATATAAAAACACGAGGCCGAAGCCTCGTGTTTTGGAACTCCAAGGTAACTTCTAATATCCTCATATTTTGCAACAGGGGGTTCTTTATTTATTATAATACACAAGTTTCAGTGAGTCATGTGACAGAAATGACATCACTACTCACCGTTTATAACTGATGACATCAGTACTCACCGTTTATAAGGATATAATTTACAAGATATTCATCGCTTTTGTGTATTACCGGTATTAAGAGATAACAACATCATAATAAGTCATAAATTAAAATCACTGAGCTGCCAAGAAAAAAACATTCTTGGCCCTTCCCCCATCTACATACTCAATACATGCCCAAAAACACTGGTCATTAACATGGGGCAATAATTGCTTTAAGGAAGACTAGGAAGCTAGGCACTTACTGAAAGGATGATCAGAAAGATGTGTAATTAAGACTAAAGGTGGCACATTAGTTAATTATTATCTGTATCCTATTGGATATTCATTCCCAGTTGTGGTTGGAAGATGTCAACAATCTTCAGCCAAGTGGGAAATCTTCAGCTGAATAAAACAAGCAATTTTAAGGCTCTGAAGCCCCAGGCCAGCAACTGCTAATAGCTCCCCCATAGGCAGATTAAGAATGGAAAGCAGAAATCAATGTGTGTGTAGTAGTAAGATATTAACCACTTAAAACAGGTTTGTTTGTAGAAAAGATCTGAAATGATCACCTAAAGTATTGATGATATAATACAATGGGAGAAGACCTCAACTATCTAGGGAAAGCTAGCGTGATCTTGCTGTAAATACTGTTTTTTTTTCTATTGCAGCTGCTCAGTAATGTTTCCATCTGTGTAATATTAGAACTGCTTGTGTATGTTGTACCAACAATCTATTCTATGTGATGTTAACTTTAAAGTGGCACGTTAGCTTCATGAACTTCATGCAACTGAGAATCTCAGTCAGTTATACTTTTGTGTTTTTAATCCGTTTGATTTTGGTAGAAAGCAAACTAGACTAAATACAGGCAAAGCTGGAGGTCTCTTCATTCCACTGGCTCAAACGTGTAGCTATTTGGAGGTGAGTTAAAGAATACCAGCTGCTCTAGAACATGCAAACACTTACAGAGCAGGAAGGTCCCCTAATTATTATTACATCTTTAATACTAACAAGGCCAGAGTTATTTTTTTCCTGTAAACAATGTGAGGTACTGAACCATTAGTTAAGGCATTACTAACAAGAGTTATAGTCCTGTTATCAACCCCTTGCATCTTTGCCAACTTGATGCTCCTTAAATATCCGTACCATGTCCTCATTTGATCCCTTAAACTTCTAGACAGCTGTGAAGCGAAATATCATAAACTCAAAATAGTCTCTGATGCAACGGAGTTACTGGGTTTCATCAACTCAGCTGCTGAATGACTTTTTGTAACACACACGGGAGATAAACTCAGGCCCAAGGCTAACATATTTAATTCTAGCATCTTTAGAACAGACATTTTGCAGGCAAGATCAGCTCTGAAATGGAATGTGAAAAAGGTTTGTTGTAAAGAACATCTATAATGTGAAGCATTCAGCCATTGGCTTATTAGCAATGATAAGTCAACAATTTAGTAAGCTTTTCCAAACTTGATTAAAACAGATCTAATTAGCAGAGCAGATTTATTCTGATTCACACATAAAACCATAACACTGACAAAATTAATCTAAATGTATAACCCCTGGCCATTGCTAGTTGGGATAGGCCTAGCTAAAATGAATTCCTCCTATGTCTTTGTATCAAGAGTATAGAGCATTTTAAAATATGCCTACATAGTTTTCCCACCTCCAACTTTTGAATTTTGGATACTACATGGGGCCATAATTCACTAAGCTAAATGCTGTAAATAGGGATGGGCGAATTTTTTTGCCTTGTTTCTCCAAGGAAATGACGCCCATAGACTTGTATGGCATTGTGCGTCGAAAAAAAAAACGTGCGTCAAAACAAATTTGATGCCCATAGACTTTTGGTGAATTTTTGGCGAAACAAAACAGGTCAAATTCACCCATCCCTAGCTGTAAATAATATCCTCAAGCCTAGTCCTGAAATTGGGAATAGTACTGAATTGGGAGGCAGGTTTGGTTACATTCAAGGATAACCCCCATTTCAAATTACACAATTATTTTTCCAAGACAATCATTTTTTTCATTCTTCCGTTATATATTTTTTGAAAGGACACCTATAATAAACTGATTTGGGCTGGAAAAGAGAGAGAGCTTCAAAGCCCCCTTAGATTTTATAAGCGTAACATATATACAGTGTTTATTCTCTGTTCATGTCTGCTCCCATGGGTACAGATCCATAGGGCATGCTGAGAACTATTAACATTTACACTGATATTAAAACTTTACTACATGTCATAACAAGGCACGTTAAGGTTAATTTTCCTTTTAAGGCAAAACAAGCCCTTGCTTACTTTAAGCTTTCAAAATAATCTCTGAGCTATGCTGCTCTTAAAGTAAAACTATACCCCCAAACAATGTAGGTCTCTATAAAAAGATATTGCATAAAACAGTTCATATGTAAAATCCTGCTTCATGTAAATAAACCATTTTCATAATAATATAGTTTTCTAGTAGTATGTGCCATTGGGCAATCATAAATAGAAAATTGCCATTTTAAAAAATAAGGGCCGCCCCCTGGGATTGTAGGATTCACTGTACTCACAAACATACCAACAAACCATACATGTTAGGTCACATGAGCCAATTAACAGACAGAGTTGTGTCTTTTGCTTCCACACTTCTTCCTGTTACAGTTAGAGTTGAAGTATTTCTGGTCAGGTGATCTCTGAGGCAGCACACAGACCATCACGAAATGGTGGCTCAAGGCAAGAGATGTAAAGGGCAATATTTACTTAAATATATATTCCAGTTTGGTAAGATTCTTTAATATGCCACTTAATATGATATGAACTATCTGTTGGTTAAGTGTTCATTTTGGGGGTATAGTTTTCCTTTAAGGGGATTTTCTGTCTCCGAACAGGTCATACCCTGACAATACACCAGCTAGGCACATTATATGCAGGCAAAAGGGACAGTTACATTATGAGGGGTCAGACTTTGTACTGGTTCTTTGGTTTCTTTTGGCCTACAAACAGAAATGTTTTCATCAATCAACAAGTATCACAGGGTTATCGGTATAAACATAGCCCCGACTTATCATTCAACTGCATAAATGCCCAACCAAATTAGGGTATTTATGGCCAAGTTTACTTTTTCCTGCAACTGCAGTTCAGCAATATATTTCCCCCTAAGGGTTAAAATAGTGGTAGGTGCAGAGTTTGCTCCAGGTCTCTATGCAATAAGAAATGAAATAGGAAATGAAATAATGTTTTTGTGGGATAGCAACAAACAGAGAACAACAAGGGCACAGGATTGGTTCAGTATGAGAATATGGACATATTTAGGCAATTCAAATCTGCTTTTGAATGTGAATCCTTTACTACGAATAAACATGCTGATCAGTAGTACAGGACCTTACAACACAAAATAATTATTTCATTAAATGATGACAAATGCCAATTATGTACCTCACATACTCAATGATACACAGTCTGATGATACCAAAAGAATATTAGCAGCGCCCCCTCCCCAGATCGGCTGACATTAAAGTGGACCTGTCACCTGTCACCTACACATATTGAGTTTAATAGTCAGATCCAACTATAACAAACTACTCTATATCTAATTTGTGAAATAAACATACAGAAACTAGATGTCCCTTTGGCACAGCAGTAACTCTCATGCTGAGTACATTTTGTTTTGGCTCCTATGACTTACTTATCAGGCCCAGCTGCTCCCCTTTGCATATTGTATTTAATAGGTTTATGTAATTAAAGGTGATATGCTACAGGTCTAGTTACCTATAGCATACCTTTATATCAATTTCTAGATAAGCAAATAAGCAATTGTAACAACATAAGATAACTGGTCCCTTGGGAAAAGTTAGACTTACAGTTTAAAGGGCAATTAGCAAAACTGTAATAGCTGAACAGAAATATGTTCAAACTTTCATAACCTGCCAAATTTTGTAAAATGAACACGGTAATTAGGGGGTGTGCCCACAAAAATGGATGCAGTTGAAAAAATTGCCGTGCTACGCGCAGAAACTTTTTTGTCCTCCTTTTATTTCCAAAATATTGGGAGGTATGCCTATAGCAATCAGACAGCACGTAACACTTACTAGTCATCTGTATAAAAACAAACATCTAATTGGGCGCTATGGGTTACTGAAATCGTGCAGACTTTATGTCTTTTACTAAATATGGGGGTATGTGTTGAACATTATTACATTACTCAACACTGAGAGTTGTACAGCAAAGGAAATATTTAACAATTGTTTGTTCAGCTTTTAGGGACGTGTTAATAAAAAGGGCATTCGAAAGTCCCCTTGGGCTTAACATGAACAACTATAAAAAGTGATTGAGGATTTAAAACTGATCATGTCACTGATGTTATTGATCAAATATCCAAAAATATCTCATTATTTTAAATATCTCAAGATTTCCTGTGCGGGAAAAAATGTTAAAAAATCGTAAAAAATTCAAATCATACGTATTTTTCGGATTTTCCTCCCGAAAACCACAAAATCATCAGGATTATTGCACGAAACCCGGATCAGGATATCTTCGGGACTTCTCCCATTGACTTATATACAACCTCAGCAGGTCTGAGATGGTGGATTTTCAGATTCTGACTTTTTCCATCCTCGGTGTATAATAAATCCCGAACAATTTGAGGTTTTTTTCCACTAAAAATTCGGATTTTATTGTAAACAATACTAAAATGTTTTGAGCTTTTGGCATTCAGACTTTAATAAATAACCCCCTTTATCTTTTATTTACTTACCGAGTGTAAGAAAACGGGGGCCATTCTATATTTATTATCATATTGTATCAAGTCTTTGCTAATGGAAAGCATTTTATGTGCACATCTGAGCGTGATTTTCTTTTCACTTACATGATCACAGCTGCATCTTCTGCATTCCAGTTATGAAAATGAGTACCGATCACGCATAATGTGTTATCTCGCCTGCCCAAGCCTGTAAGGATTTAACTGTTGCCTTCTGATTATTCTTGGCAATCACCCTATGCTAGGGGTCTAATAGCTTACTGTGGCACCAAAGGCAACCATATAAATAAGCCACTGCCTTCTATTTGCTCCCTCATGAGTAAGGTGGAAGAGTTAAGCTGGGTGAAGCAATGCATCGGGACCATCAGTCAAGGAAGTGGAGTTTCCCCTGACAAGTTGTCTGATAATGGAAGAAAGAACCTCACCAGGGCCCCTTCCCAGCCTGCATTCCAAGGAACTCTTGCCCTAAAATTCAATATTCTGCATACTGAACTTATAAACGGTTTCCAGTAGCCTGGGGATTTCTTGACAAGAAAATGGTTTGTATACATATATTATAGAATCAGAGGCCCTCAATAGCTCAAGCCCTATGCTGCCTCTACAAACATCCCTATTTATTTTTAAAGGGGCAGAACAAATTCACACATTAATGTCAGTGTCTCCTATAGTTTTAATGTGTCATACTAAGATACCCAACACCCTCCTGTACTTAAATCAGCATTACCTTTCCTGAACCCCATCTGTTTATTTTACCAGAAAGCCTTTCAACTTTTTTAAAAATAGTTAGGCTCATTTATTAACACCAGGCCAATTTCCACTTGGGCAGTAACCCATGGCAATTAAAGGACCAGTAACATCAAATTTTTTTAAAAAAAAATTCGTTAGTAAACATCAAAAAATAAACACCAAGACAAAAAAAATTTTAAAATTGCAAAGCCTTTATTAAGAAATAACTTACCGAAACTCCACTTCCTGTCATCTACAGAAAAGGCGACACGGCGACCATCCATTGTGCAGCGCTGGATTTCTCCTCCTTGGCTCTGTCTGTGAAGCGGCTGCTGCATCAGGGAGCGTGGTTTCCATAACCGAGGATTGCTGGCTCATCGGCGCATCTGTAGAGTGGGGAAGCTGTTAAGAGAGGAGCTGGGCCACATCATGGATGTTTGTAATTCCAGGCTGATCGGAGTTCCCACTGTCACTGTCACGTAGCCACTCTCAACATGTGCTGCTTTCAGTATCGAGCGCTTCTTACCGACACTAATTCAATGCGCTGCTTTCTGTGCTTAGCCAGCAGGGGGATAATGGGATGCAAGGAAATGTTGGGCTTCTCTCTCGTGGACCCTGACACTGAACAGGAACCAGCCAGCACTGTGTGTCCGCTTGCAGTTTAGCGCTCAATAGCACGCAGCCACTCTCAGATGCGCTGCTTTCCGTGCACACGTGTTATCACAGTGCTGGTTCCTGTTCCCCCTGCTGACTAAGCACAGAAAGCAGCGCATTGAATTAGTGTCGGTAAGAAGCGCTCGATACTGAAAGCAGCACATGTTGAGAGTGGCTACGTGACAGTGACAGTGGGAACTCCGATCAGCCTGGAATTACAAACATCCATGATGTGGCCCAGCTCCTCTCTTAACAGCTTCCCCACTCTACAGATGCGCCGATGAGCCAGCAATCCTCGGTTATGGAAACCACGCTCCCTGATGCAGCAGCCGCTTCACAGACAGAGCCAAGGAGGAGAAATCCAGCGCTGCACAATGGATGGTCGCCGTGTCGCCTTTTCTGTAGATGACAGGAAGTGGAGTTTTGGTAAGTTATTTCTTAATAAAGGCTTTGCAATTTTAAATTTTTTTTTGTCTTGGTGTTTATTTTTTGATGTTTACTAACGAATTTTTTTAAAAAAAATTTTGATGTTACTGGTCCTTTAAGGATGTACTGAATCCACTTTTTCAGGATTCAACTAAATACCAAATCCTTCAAACAGGATTTGATTGTATCTCAACCCTGTTTAACGGTTGAATTCCACGAGGCGATTCGGACCGATTAGTCGCCAGGCGAAGACATGCGTGCGATGTGTCGGACGTGCAGAATATCATGGGACTGACAATCAGTTCCATTATATTCTGCCTGTCATTTTGAGTGCATGTCATCAGCTGCTGATGACCTAAAAGGGCACCTGCTGGCTAAATGTATTATCCCCAACCAAAGGCGCTGCAAGCGTCCTAGCACTGGCCTGGGGGGGCAATTTAAAAAAAATCTAAAAAAAATCTACTGTTACCCCCAACTGGAGTGTGGGCTCTCTTAGCCCGCACCTTTGTTTGGGGATAATATTGTGCACTTTAAATAAGTGTGATGTATTTTTGTGCAACAAACAGTCCAAATAGTTGTGCACTACAGATTCAGTTTGGCCAGGCACAGTGTCATCTGGGGGGTCCGAAGGCCAACAAGGGCTGCAGCTTTGGGGGCCTGCACACAACCCTGCCCTTGCTGCAACCCCCCTCTGGGGTGAGAGGTCAAGGACCGAGGGTTTCAGGTATAGAGCTAGCCAGCCACTTTAGGTGAATCCAAATCCTTCTAAAAAAAAGGCTTGGATTAGGCCAAATCCCAAACTGAATTCTGTACATCCCTAATGGCAACCAATCAGATTGTTGCTTATCGCTAAATAGGCTGCTATGGGTTACTGCCAAGGTATAAATTTGCCTAGTGTTTGTAATTAAACATGAGAAAATGATTAATGGGCAAGTCACCCTCATGGTAAAAATCTGTCTAATAAAAGAAAACATAATTCTAAGCAACTTTCCAATATACTTTTATTAAAAAGTTTCAGTGCTTTTAAAGTTGTTTGTAAAATTGCTATTGAAAGCAGCATTTGCCTAACTCCGTTTTTTTACTTTTAAAACAATGCTGCAAAAGTCTTGTGCAGTGAATCAGTGTTGGACTGGCCCACCGGGATATCAGGAAAATTCCCGGTGGGCCCAGCTGTCAGTGGGCCCTTTTGCTTCTAACTATGTGGCCAACTTCATTGTCATTCTTTATTTCTTTATGGAAAAAATGCTTAATAATGGAAGAATAGACTAAGTAAATATAAAAGACTAGAAGAATAAAGAGGTTGAGTGAGGAGAGGAGGAATAATAGTTTGGAAAGTGGGCCCACGGTCTAAGGATTTCTGGTGGGCTTCTGGCATCCCAGTCCGACACTGCAGTGAATCAACAGAAAAGAAGATGGGGAGCTACTGGGGCATCTTTGGAGACACAGAAGTTCCTCAGCAAAGACAGGTCTGTTAATCAGCTGCCTCGTCTTACATTGTATCAACAGTCTGAGCCACCAGGGCAGAGAATACAAAGGGACAAACACTGTTTTTAGAAGCAATACATATACAAATAACTTAAAAACCAGAGAAAATGTGTAATGAATGTATATTGCAAAGTTGCTTAGAATTATGTTTTCTTGTATTATCTTGCAAATCTTTATCCTGGGGTTGACTTGCCCTTTAATATGAGATAATAAGGTGCATGGGTCACTTAATGCTTCTGACTGGGCCCATCCATAACAGCTTATTGGCCCATGTATTAGGCTTTTCAATATAGGATGCATCCGATTCAGTCCGATTACTGGCTTGGGATCTAAACAATTGGATTTTCCTCATTTGGCCCAATGTTGCCAAATCACTTAACACTGAAAGAACTCTATCTGGTATACTGTAAAATGAAGGAATGTTATTTCAGATTATCCCCTTTCGTGTTAACATTGGGAACACAAAGGCTATGAGGAAAAAAACATGAATTAAAAAGCATTTCCTTTCCTGAGCATATATAAATATGCAGAAAACATTAAATCTGTGTAGGAAGAAAATTGCCTGAAGCTGTGTGCTCCCTGGCTCTTCGCTAGGACACCATAAAAAACAGCTGGAACATAAGAACTGCTGGGAGAACTGCTTCTGGCAGTAGCACATGGTGTAGTGTATCAGTCATGTCAGACCTGCTGCCTTCCAGATGTTCTTAACTACGGCTAAAGTACAGCTGTAATTATCCTGAAATACAGCTGTCTGGGGATCATGGGAGTTGTAGTTCAATGACATCTGGAAGGCTGCAGGTTGTGCTGAGTTTCACTCCTGTATCACCCACTATGGGTAGGAGTGTATTTGTATAAGGGCTTTAAGGGGCTCAGCTTTGAACCCCTAAGCAGTCCAGTTCTTTTGTCTCTGCCTATGTCAAATGAGTCTTCAAAAACTTGGTCACAGTTTTGAATTTCAAGGTAAGGATTTGCCACTTTAGCAGACTAAATGGATCCAACTGAATCATGAAAGTTATTGATTGATGGAAAAGAGAACTCTGCCTTTAAACAAACATATCCTAATATCTGAAGGAAGCCACTATCTCAACTCACTTTTCTCAATGCATTCAGCACTAAAAACTTGCCTACAGTTGCACTGAATGCACCCCACTCATGCAGGAATACATGGAAAATCCCAAGGGAAAAAGGACACATGGATTCCTAAAAATCAGTTATGTTTTGCCCTATTATGTGACACAAAACAGACAAAAGTAGTTAGCTTTCTCACAATATCTGCCTGGCACAGTGGTATAGTAAGCTCCACTGGATTCTACCAAGTGTTTGAGCTGCTGGTGGAGCTGGCTGGCACCTTTGTTGCCACTAGTGATGGGCGAATAAATTCGCCAGACATGGATTTGAAAATTGTCGCACATCAGAATTTGTCAGGTGTTAAAATTATTCAGACGCCCATTGACTTTAATGCATTTGGACAAAATAGTCACGCATATAAAAATTGTTGCTAGCGTCAAAATAATTTTGATGCCCATTGAATTCAATGCGTTTTCCGAGTTGTCCGTCGTTCGCAAATTTTTCAATAAATTCGCAATTTTTTCAGCGAAGCGAAACATCACAGATTCGCCCATCACTAGTTGCCACTGATTTTCCATTTTGGAGCCTTCTAGACTGACAGTGTTCGCTCCAGAAACTCTACCCAGAATTTCGTTTTTCGAAATCACGAAATAAACGAACAGGCAGATCTTACTAATAAAATATGAAGTTTATAGCTCAATGTAAAATACTAGGTTTTAAACTAGAATATACAAATAACATGGACCAAATGACATGATCCCCGGTACTCACATAATACTTGTCGCTTAGTTTCAGGTGCAGAGCTCGTTTGCTGAGGCTCCTGCCGGTACAGTAGTGTGACAGTAGCAGTAACTGACAGACAGCAGCCAGCAGCACCTTCCTGCCCAGCTCATCAGCCCGTGTGTGGCTCCAGTCAGCCATTCCGTCCATGTAATGACCCGGGGTCACTCACTGCAATATTTTTCTTTTCAGACTACCTGATATCAGACAGACCTCCAGGAGTTAATGTACCTCTGTTGTGGAGGGTAGGGGAATCAGAGACTATGTACTGGATACGTTCAGAACACAGAACAGATGCCTGTGATATGCCCAGTCCATGCCCTCGCTAGTACTTGCTCTCTTGTCGTGTAATTCCAACTTCCAAGTTCAGTGTGTAGAAGCAGCTGCAGCACATCTGGCCTCTGGACTCCACTGCGCTCCATTCAAACCCACAGCATGGCAAAGAATCAAATGACTGTGGGAAGGGCTGGCCCAGGCTCAACACCCCTCCCTTAAAGCTGAGGCAGGAGTACAATATTGCAAAGAAGGGCTGAAGCTTTTCTATTCAGCCTTTAAAAGTTATGGCCACATACTATAGTTCAGGGGTGTCCAAACTTTTGGCTTTCCTGGGCCACATTGGAAGAAGAAAAATGTTCTGGGGCCACACTCGAAATACACACAAACACCAACGCTAACTTTTGATTTATTCTATTGTAAAAGAAAAGAGAGTATCATAAACCTAGTGGGATTTTTGACATTGTGTTTGAGAAACTAATGTATCAATATCTGGTTGAATGGAAGTAGTTGCAATTCTCAGTGAATTCTCAAGGTTCTCTCTCATCAGATAATTTGGTTCTAATTTTACTCTTAGTGTGTTCATTCTTGAAAAAAGTTGCTCACAAATGTAGGCGCTGCATATATCCCTAGCATAGCGGGCGATGTTGCTGAAGAATGCTTACCTGCCTTAGTAAGTAACCAAACACTCACTTATTAACTGCTTTTCCTGCTCTAGGAAGCCGCACACCCCATGTAAAATTTAAAGCACACATGCGACCGCGTACATACGCTCTCTGTGCGTGACATTGCAACATGATGTTTCCTGGATTGGCGGAAGTTCAAGCTGGGCCACATTCATATTCATCCTGGGCCGCAGGTTGGACACCCCTGCTATAGTTGTTTTAATATGGCTGGGGCAGATCAGAGCCTATGATTAAGTGTTTATTAGGGATGTAGCGAACTGTTCGCCGGCGAACTAGTTCGCGCGAACTTCGACTGTTCGCGTCCGCCGAATGTTCGCGAACGTCGCGCGACGTTCGCCAATTGGTGTTCGCGTTCGATTCGAAGTAAAATTTCGTTCGACCATTCGACCGTTCGATCGCTAAAATCGAACGATTTCCATTCGTTCGAACGATTATAAGCATTCGATTGAATTAAAATCATTCGATCGAATAGCTTCGATCGTTCGATTCGAACGAAAATCGTTCGATCGTACGAATAAAATCCTTCGATCGTTCGATCGAACGATTTTATCGAGCGTTCGAAGTTCGCGAACTGTTCGCGAACTGTTAGCTTTTTTGCCGGTGTTCGCGAACGGCGTTCGCGAACATCAAATCGGCAGTTCGCTACATCCCTAGTGTTTATCATGAAATGGGTAAGGCTGTGGACACAATAAACTTTTCACTTTGAATATCTGCCTGAAGTAGGATAGCCTTTATTAAGTGCCTGCTTCCTAAAAAAAAATTTCTGGTTCGTCCGCTCCCCGTGCTGAGGGTTCAGGGTGGTGCACCTAGGCCTCTTCCACAGTGTGGTAAGTTATCAATCTCTACTTACAGGCCCTAAACTACAGTTTTATTATGGGGCAGATGAGTGCCAGGTAATGCCCCCGTGTGGCCGTGCACAAATGAGTGTGCGCATGCGCATATGAGCGTGGACGGACCTGCATCAACACCCTTTGACATCAGTGAGTGGCACAATCTTTACCTAGTGGCAGACTAGGGGTGGGCTACTTATGAGGTACGTGCCTGGCACCCCCAAGCTTGGCGCCCTAGGCATGTGCCTTTTCTGCCATGGGGCATATTAATGAATAGGCTATATCCTAGGGACCCAGAGTGATTAGGGCTTACTTGTCCTTTTCTATTATTTTTATTTTCTTGCTGAACCTGGGTCTGCTTGGGACCAGGTTTACATGTGGCATTGCCTCATCTGGCAAATGCAAATAATAATTGAAAAAAGCTAGCTCATGACCCTCCGTGACCCTGATTGTTTGTTGTATATTTTTAAACAATTGGAAGTGGGAGTTGCCTGAGGGGGGGTGTGTAAAGTGTAGCCTAGGGACCTCACATCTCATTAACCTGCAACTAATAGGGTTGCCACCTGGTCGGTATTTTATCGGGCCATTCATTTAACCAAATGGTGTATATGCCAGTATATAAATATTATGTTTTTTAAGGCACAAACATTCTGCAATGGTGTGTTGTTCAATAAACAATTAAATGTGTAGCAACAGCAGGCCTGGATTGCTGGCAAAGTCACAAAGGCCCGGCCTAGGGCAGTAAGATTTTATGGGCAGCATGCCACCCCGTTGCAATATAAGAGCACTAGGGACACGTACTGTAAATGTAATCCATAGTGCTCCGGTGCATGTACACAAACTCGCGTGGAGGGAGCTGGGTGCTCTCGCAAGGTCTTCGGGCGCTAGGACCCTGCAGCCTAGGGGCACCCAAGGCCGAAATCTGGTCCATAACAGTACAAACCTAGACTTGAGGCCTGATAGCTTTTGTTTGTATTTAAAAAATAATATATAAGTGCTGAATAATTTACAGCAGAAGTTCGTGTATTTTTCTCAGAACCTGTTTATTTCCTTAAGCATCTGTTCCCTCAGACCACACATGTCTGCCAGAATATGGGAGATGAATGTTGGTTCTTATGCACATGCATTAATATTAAAATGCCTGTCTGTGCCAGGCTGCCATGATTCCCTTCTATTCACTCATGTGGAAGCACGTTGCTTTTTACAGACATTGGCACAGAAATGTGGAAGTCTGTCCTCCCAAATTTTAACACACATGGAGAAAATAATGTCTATTTTAGGAGGAGCCCCTCTCATTCAAGTGGATAGAAAGCAGGTGGGTATTTTGATAACCCTAGTTTTCTTTCAAAGGACTACACTAATCGTTAGTATCAGTGTGACATGGGCCAACATTCTTTTTCCATTTTGCGGAGCCCTGATTAATACATATTCTGCAAAATACCCGTTGGTATCCTAGCTCCCCTTTTGCCTTTGATAATCTGTTTTGTTTCATTTAACTAACTTGTTGCATGCATGTGGTTGTGGAACAGTCCATTGCAGTCTTAATTCAAGAGGGTTTATTTACATGCAGTGTAATGCTGTGTAAAGTTCAAATAACAGGTGCAAGGTTTTAACCACCATGTTTTTTTTTGGATTTTTCACCCTCCCACTCGCACCCGCCCTCCCTCCACCAGCACCAGACTTCCTGCTTCCTTTTATAGACCCGCACCGCCCTGCCGATGACGTCACAAAAGGGGCGGGGTGAGCAGGCACACAGCTATGAATCTGGAAGTCGGAAGCCGGCAACTGAAGGTGACCACCCGCTAAGGGGGGTGAGAGGTCGGCCCCCGGGCAGTGTCGGACTGGCCCGGCGGGAAACCGACCCTTAATGGGCCCCCGCCGGGCCAGACCCCTCTCCCGACAAGTTTGTTTGAAAAAAAAAAAGATTTCTATAGGCGCCGTGCTGCTCCGTCTGCACATGCGCGCAGCGACATTCATACAGATCCCTAAGCGGCGCCTTTCAAGCAGGAGCGTCGAGCCACACCGTCACGCAGCCGCCAGTGTCACGGTATGGGGGTGGGGGGCTCAGTGGGCCCTGGACAGTAGTCCCGGTGGGCCCCGGGCCCCCCAGTCCGACCCTGCCCCCGGGTATCGGGCCAGCCCACACATCACTAGTTTATAAATAGAGCAGCCATGCTGGGTCAGGTTGGGAGGGCTTAGGGTTGGGTGCAGGTCGATTTTCTGTTGACACACATCACTAGTTAGAACATTATTGATGGAATTTTACTCGACTTAGCCTCAAGGCTGGGCACTGATGGTAGGGATTGGGCCTGGATCACAGTCTGCATTTCAGTCCATCCCACAAATATTTATTTGGGTTAAGGGCAGGGATTTGTGCAGACCAGTCAAGTTCTTCCATTCTCATCTCAAAACCATTCTCAACTATACAAAACCATTTTGTATAGACATTGGCATGCTTTGTGCATGGGGCACAATTGTGCTGAAACACAAAAGAGCCTTCCTCAAACTGAGTATCTATTGTGCTAAACATGTGCTATTCTTTTATGTGACAGTTTTGTTAGTAGGCGTTCATTATGTAGGGTGAATACCTGTGACATAATTATCTTTCAGTGAAAACAGGGATGCAACCCTAAACATGGAAAACAGCCACAGACAATTATTCTTTCAACTGTTAGCATTATCCATTAAGACAGGTAGGTCTCTCTTGGAATCTGCCAAACCCTGAAATAATTTACAACTCTAGAGGACACATTTCCACTGTCCCAGAATCCAAAGGCCACCTTTGTTGCCACTTTATCTGAAGTTGGCATGGCACATGGTGATGTTAGGTTTTCCCACATGTCCTATGAACAGTTCCTGTGCTGACGTTACTCAATACAGTTTGGAGAGCATTCCAGTGAGCATTCCAACTGAGGACATTCTATTTAAGGGGTCTTACATACTGACTTTTTTCTGCGTTTTATGAGTATTTAAACACAGGTTTGAACACAAATAAACGTATTTGCTAATTGATTCCATTTTATTGTGCCTGGCTGTACTGAGTTTTCTGAGTTACATTTCACGCCATTTGTGTTTCAGTGCTTTGCTGTATTTTCTTGCGCTTGACGCACAGTCATCAATGGAAGGGGTTGTGTTTGGAACAGAAAAAACACAATTAGTTGCAAAAAGAAAAGTTTTTAAAATGTAATGCAGGTATGGGACCTGTTATCCAGAATGCTCGGGACCTGGGGTTTTCCGGATGACAGACAGATTTCTGTCGGAGAACAATAGGGGGTCAGCGATGAGTTTAAGGGCAGGGGCACACAAAGCTACTGGGGGAGAGTAGTCACCCAGTGACAAACCGCTTCTTCTTCGGGCGACTAATCTCCCCGAAGTGCCTCCCCGCCAGCTAGAATCTAAATCGCCCCGCGGGATGGCACTTTGTTTTCTGAAGTAGCCCGAAATTTCCTTCACAGGCAACTTTGGGTGACTTTAGAAAACGTAGCGATCCAAGTGCCATCCCACCGGCGATTTCAATTCTGGCGGAGAAGCACTTCAGGGAGATTAGTAGCCCGAAGAAGCGGTTTGTCACTGGTCGACTAATCTCCCTCAGTAGCTTTATGTGCCCCTGCCCTTAAACTCATAGCTGATCCCCTATTGTTCTATTTATGGCAAACCTGTGTGCTATTCTCCGAATCTTAGTGTGTGCCCTTACCCTAAGGGGTAGATTTATTATATTTTAAAAAAAACTGAATAATTTGATTTTTCTTTCAGCAACTTCTGCCAGAACTTACTTACAAAGGTCTGAAGCAGTGTCAAATAATGCTGGAAAATCTGTGTTTGCAAGGTTTAAAATACAACACACCTTAATACATTTGCTATTTATTTTACAAAGCTTTTTACACTGTTTTTTCTGCAAATTTAATTTTACACAGCATAATAAATAGGCCCCTAAGAGTGCAGTTTTAATTGTAAGTCATAATGTTTTTTATTCACAATGCAGCATTTTTTCCTCAACATTTGTAGTGAAATCACTGTCACAAAGAGGAGATGTGCCAGATGCATTAAAATAAGCACACTTGCGTATTGGATACAATTGTACCGCAGACATAACTTAACGGACTGTGAAAATTACATATGAACCTGATTATTTAAAGGCAGGTTTGAGGTACCAACTGACACAGGCACTGGGAACCCTGGAGCTGCCACCAACTAATTCCTAAGTCAACTAAAAGTTTTTCACTTGCTTCTTGCTATATACATCATATATAGGTGGGAGTTAGGTGGAAAGTAAGTGGGTGTCCCTTGTGACACCCCTTACTTTCCACTTGATTTGATGTGCTAGATAGGGTGCAGCTGTGGATACAAGGTACAGGTACATCTAACCAACAGCAGCCGTTAAATTACAGTTCTGTTTGCACCTGAATGTACAAGTATGGGATCCATTACCCGGAAATCTGTTATCCGTAAAGTTCCAAATCATTGAAAACCAATCTCCCATAGACTCCATCAAAATAATTCAATTTTTTAAAACATAATTTCCCTCTTATGGGCCCAGAGAGAAGTTCAAAGGGATGATCAAGATTAAACAGGGCATTTCAGACAATTTTTATTCCATTTACCATCTATGGGTGAGTACATAATACTGTCTTTGCTGGGCATACCTTGTAGATTGGAATGCTTTCACACCCAGATATGCTTAAGGGTTTACATTCCTCCTTGTGTTTACATTCCATTGTCCCATTCAGGTAATCATATCTTCTAAAGCTCTTCTTACAAAGGCCTGATAATACAGGTATGGGACCTGTTATCCAGAATGCTCGGGACCTGGGGTTTTCCGGATAAAGGATCTTTCCGTAATTTGGGTCTTCATGCCTTAAGTCTACTAGAAATTAATTCAAACATTAAATAAACCCAATAGGCTGGTTTTGCTTCCAATAAGGATTAGTTATATCTTAGTTGAGCTACTGTTTTATTATTACAGAGAAAAAGGAAATCATTTTTAAAAATTTGGATTATTTGGATAAAATGGAGTCTATGGGAGACAGCCATTCCGTAATTCAGAGCTTTCTGGATATCGGGTTTCTGGATAAGGGATCCTATACCTGTGTTTGTAAGATAACGGGCACACTGTACTGTAGTGATACAGATACTGCAAAAAAGACAAGGTGTAAAAAATAGATGACAAACAATACAGTACATGTATAGGATCCAGAAAGCGATCTCCATTTTATTCAAATAATCCACATTTTTAAAATGATTTCCTTTTTTTCTGAAAGAATAAAACAGTACCGTGTACGTGATCCCAACTAAGATAGAATGAAAATTCTTCTCCCGAATCAAAACAATCCTATAGGGTTGAATTGATATTTACATCATTTTTGAGAAGACTTATTATGCAAAGAAACCCTTTGGCTAATAGGTTCCATGCCTGTACAATGTACATGGGCCCCATGGAGTATAATTCTTATGTCAATAAAACAATATGTTTAAACTAGTAATGTTCATTTTCCTTGAACTGTATACTCTTACTTGATTGTATTTCACTATGCTGCAAGCTTGATTCACTCATACATTCTTAGACTTCTCATAGTGCAGATGGCACGCATGCACATGTGTACAGTTGTGAGTGCGCACTTCTCAGCCCACGCAAGTGCGCGCACATGGGCGGCTGCCTAGGGCGCTCTGTTAGCACGGCCTGGCCTTGCATGCATGGCCTCTTAAATAACTTACATGGCATTTCAAACACTTTGGGTGGAATCCATTCTTTACTTTAGTAGCAATTTTCTTCTCACTTTTCAGTTTACTTGAACATGAAATTTCCTCCCCAAAGCCTGCTGTAAGACATCACGTTCTGTAATCTCTGCTATGATTTATTGCGTAGAAATGTTCCCAGTTAAGAGAAAGTTGCACTGTGTATATTTCTGGACAGCAAACATAAATTAAAAAAACATAACTTGAACCACTGAGACCTTTCTGTTCATAATCTGCCCCAATGGAGTGGGAGTTCCTGATAAATAGTAGATCGTATGTAGTTCATTTCTCATCCATGGCAAAATGAAGCAGTTGACATGACTGCATATAAATCCCAACTACTTTGCATTGCTTATGTCTTCCCCAGCCGTTATGTTTCATTACACAACCTATGAGGATAATTCCAGTGTATGAAGCAACAGGGCATTCCATTGTAATTCCTGTGCATCTCTGTCCAGTTTGGTCCATTAGTGAATGCTGAGTCATCTGCTTTGCTGAAATCGCTGGGGTGTCAGCACTTACATGTTAATTACAAAACTGCCTCTTTGGCCACACAACATGCAATTAACAAAAGGAAATCAATGTAACCCTGTCTGTTGAGAAACGGCTTTAATTTACCAGATAGGAAGATAAGATTTAGAGTAATTTATTTTTACTGTGCAACCTTCTAGACATAAAATGAAGATTTCAAAGCAGTTTATTACACGGAAAAAAGCTCTCTTGCTCTCTATACATTTTTTTTCCGACCAAGTAAAATATATTTCAACATCTAGAGTAGAGATGGCGCGAACTGTTCGCCGGCGAACTTGTTCGCGCGAACATCGGGTGTTCGCGCTCGCCGGAAGTTCGCGAACGTCGCGCGACATTCGCCATTTTGGGTTCGCCATTGTTGGCGCTTTTTTTTGCCCTCTCACCCCAGACCAGCAGGTACATGGCAGCCAATCAGGAAGCTCTCCCCTGGACCACTCCCCTTCCCTATAAAAACCGAAGCCCTGCAGCGTTTTTTCACTCTGCCTGTGTGTGCTGAAGAGATAGTGTAGGGAGAGAGCTGCTGCCTGTTAGTGATTTCAGGGACAGTTGAAAGTTTGCTGGCTAGTAATCGTGTTGATACTGCTCTGTTATTGGAGGGACAGAAGTCTGCAGGGGTTTGAGGGACATTTAAAGGGATACTGTCATGGGAAAAAATTTTTTTCTCAAAATGAATCAGTTAATAGTGCTGCTCCAGAAGAATTCTGCACTGAAATCCATTTCTCAAAAGAGCAAACAGATTTTTTTATATTCAATTTTGAAATCTGACATGGGGCTAGACATATTGTCAATTTCCCAACTGCCCCAAGTCATGTGACTTGTGCTCTGATAAACTTCAATCACTCTTTACTGCTGTACTGCAAGTTGGAGTGTTATCACCCCCTCCCTTTTTCCCCCACAGCAGCCAAACAAAAGAACAATGGGAAGTTAACCAGATAGCAGCTCCCTAACACAAGATAACAGCTGCCTGGTAGATCTAAGAACAACACTCAATAGTAAAAACCCATGTCCCACTGAGACACATTCAGTTACATTGAGAAGGAAAAACAGCAGCCTGCCAAAAAGCATTTCTCTCCTAAAGTGCAGGCACAAGTCACATGACCAGGGGCAGCTGGGAAATTGACAAAATGTCTAGCCCCATGTCAGATTTCAAAATTGAATACAAAAAAATCTGTTTGCTCTTTTGAGAAATGGATTTCAGTGCAGAATTCTGCTGGAGCAGCACTATTAACTGATTCATTTTGAAAAAATGTTTTTTTCCCATGACAGTATCCCTTTAAGCTTAGGTAGCTTTGCTGGCTAGTAATCTACCTTCTACTGCAGTGCTCTGTATGTAGCTGCAGTGGGCAGCTGTCCTGCTTCTGATCTCATCTGCTGACTGCTGCAATAACAGTAGTCCTTGTAAGGACTGCTTTTATTTATTTTTTTGTTCCAATACAGAGCAGTATCAAGCAGATTACTAGCCAGCAAACTTACTATCATCTGTCCCTGAAATCACTAACAGCTCTCCCCCTACACTATCTCTTCCAAGCACACACAGGCAGATTTTTCAGATACATTTTTGCCCTTGATCCCCCTCTGGCATGCCACTGTCCAGGTCGTTGCACCCTTTAAACAACTTTAAAATCATTTTTCTGGCCAGAAATGTCTTTTTTAGATGTTAAAGTTCGCCTTCCCATTGAAGTCTATGGGGTTCGCGAACCGTTCGCGAACCGCTCGCATTTTTGCGCAAGTTCGCGAATATGTTCGCGAACTTTTTTTCCGACGTTCGCTACATCCCTAATCTAGAGGCAAAGGTCTCAGTGCAAGCCTAAATAAAGTGCCAAGGCTATATTTATGATTTATTATTACTAGAACCCCCATGCCACTAATAATGGTGCAGCAGTTAGAAGTAACCAATCATGCTTCTTCCCTTGCCAATGTGATAAGAGTCATTGCTCTACCCCAACACAAAGCTAATGATTTAAACCAATGGTAATATTAGACCTATCCCAAACGATATACTCCTAGATCTATACATACTGTATTTATTAGTTTTAATGTCCCCCTGACCCCGCACCATCCATACTTGTTATAAACTTTGTAGTGGCCTATTTTTTAAATATGCTTTAAAGCTTTCTTTGCTTGCTTGTTGCAAGGAAAAGGCCAATTAAAATTTTCTACTGGTCTCCTAAGTAACCTGAATGATATATAGTGAGCAAAAGGCTTCCAACCTAGCGCTGTGTCTCTCAGCTTGCTTGTCAGAAATACCAGGACCCAGAGATGAATTCACTTGGGTGAAGCAGAAATAAGTGGCTGGAGAAGCAAATGAAAAGGAGTAGGGGGAGATGCACAGAAGATTTTTCTAACAGGTATTTTTTGATAAAAAAACCAGTGTTCTCTTTCTCAAGGATAGCAAAAAAGAAAGATCACAGTTGGTGTTCAAAATGTTTGATTTTTTAATAAATAAAAATAAATTTCGATTTTTCACAAGTATTCCCATTGAGTTTGGTACTGTATATATATATATATATATATATATATATATATATATATATATATATGTGTGTATATATATATATATATATATATTTGTGTATATATATGTGTATATATATATATATATATATACATAAAAATTACACCATTTATTGTCCCACCCAAAATCTGGACCACATGAGTTACTGACAACCTGGAGGGTGTATACTTCAACTCTCCGTGCTATTCATTCAGTGGTGCTATTATGTCTGTACCTGCTACACCTGTGACTGTAGCTGACTTTTAAGATGAACCCTCATGAAAATGGAAATGAAATATAAGTTACATACCTCCCAACATTTTGGAAGTAAAAAGAGAGACAACATTTTTTTTCACGTAGGGCAGATACATGTTTTAACCACGCCCCTTTCTGTGGCCACACCCCCAAGTTACCATGTTCATTTTACAAAATTTGGCAGGTTATGAAAGTTTGAAAATATTTCTCCTTATATAAACAGTTTTTTTGTGTCTCAAAATTGTTACAAAGTATCTTATTTGCACCTGTTACCTGTTCTGTGCTCTCTGCTAAAATCCAATTAAGTTAGAACCTTTTTCTGGCTGTTCAGTGCAGAGAAAATAGGGACTTTCCAGTACAAATGAGGGACTGCAGGTTGAGCTGTCAAGAGGGGCTGTCCAATCTTTATTGTAATTATATATGAATAAGGACCTCCTGGGCCCCCTGCAGCCACAGGGTCTGCTTCCTCTGTAGTTACACCCCTGGTGAGAAAGAATAAAATTCTGTGTATACAGATTGCCTGGGAGCCCCCTGAGTTGGATGGACTCTGTTCTCAAGCTAGCTTGATCACCTTGACCTTGAGGAAGAACCATACCATTGGTTATTTTAGCAGTTCTTTGTTTGTCTGAGCTGTGAAGCATCATCTCTAAGGCCTCACAATGGTAATGTCTTTTTATAAAAATTCTGTGGGGCAAACTTACTAACGTGGACAAAACTTCGCTAGCGAAGGAGATATACTCTAGTGGTACTTCGTGGATTTTACTGAACGTTACCTCTTGCGCCAGACTTTTTTGGGGTAACCGGCTTCCCCCCTACATTTCCTAACATATGACACATAAACTATACACTGGGCTCATGTGTAGGGCAACATAACAACTCTATTTTCTTTTATCAAGGTTTCCCATATGTACGTCTATTGAACTTTAACTTCCCACTGTATGCAAATAAGCCAACGCTAGCGCAACTTTGCTTCACTTGGTGCAACTTTGTCTGCGTACGGCACCCTGGACGCAACTTCAGATTTTAGTCAATTAATGTTGTCCTGGAGAATCCAAGCCTGGCGAAGTGTTGCGCTGTGAACGAGGTCAGTGCTGGCGAATTTTTGGAGGCTAGTGAATTTGCCCCTGTGATTTCTTTGTTTGGGGTTTTGACTCTTTCTCGTTGAGAATCCACTGAGCTTGTCAAATACATATTATCTTTTCACCTCAAGTGGTCTCCATTTCTTGAAGTGCCACAACAAATGTAACTTGGTTATTCCAGAAATGGTACAATATGTTTGATTATATGATTATTATTTCCAGTTCTTACTGTTTTTAATGGGAACTCCGGCTTCCAAACCAAAATTTGATAACACTGAAACCTCTAATATATCCATCACAGTTACCTGTTTCTTCTAAAAAGTATGAATAAATGCCATTTTCTATGCTGAAATCCAGCTGGTTAACAGTTCTTCTTTTTCTGCATCATTTGAAATCCTGGCAGGGAAGGAGGGACTAAACACTGAGGTTACAAATTGTAACAACTTCTCCACAGCTTACAGACAGCATGCAGGAGCTACATAACCCATAATGCATTGCACTATGATGTTCTGTTCCAAATTGAAATCACATGTGCAGGGAATTGTGAGATTTGGAGGAGACAGGTTGAGGACAACTGGCTGTTGATACAAAGTAACAGTAGTCAGCCAGCTTAGCAAAGTATTCAGACAGATCATGCTTAGGGAACTGTCAGAAACCATTAAAAATCATGAAAAGTCTGCATTTGTTTTAATTGATGTATATTGCAAAGTTGATTGAAATGATGTTTACTTTTCAAAAAGCTTAAGTTATGTTTTTGTGGAGTTCCCCTTTAAATAGGGATGTGCCGAATCCAGCATTTTTTTATTTATGAAAAACAGAATCCTCCACAAAACACTCTGGATGCTGAACAGAACTCAAACCCTAATTTGCACTTTAAAATTTAAGAAATCACCAACAGCCATTCAGTTATCCAGAGCTTTAAGGGCACATCATGTTACGGGCTTGGCTCAGCTGAACATTACAGATTTGGCTTGAATTGCCTGGAATTTAAACAAATTCTGTGCATGCCTAATTGTACATAACTCTGTAGGTGAAATCTTTTTGGCTCAGTGAATTAAACCCTTTAAACTCTAAGGCCTATGGCATCAGGAGCAGATTGACCAATGCTGACCTATTTTGGTGAAATGCGGCTCTCCCAATACTCTCCTATGAAAAATCACCTGCTAGCATGTAGTGACATGGATAAGGCGGAGACGTATAAAATCTCAGCTATTAGCTTAAAATAAGCCTTAAGAGACTGATGTAAAGTTTTTATGTTTGTGCAAATGTCATTGCAACATTTTTTTGCCATGCATTACTGCTTGAATCTTACTGAATAACATAAAAAAGAGGTGTTTGTACCCAGCCGGTGTAATTATGTACTTCAGACGCTCTTGATTTATGTTTCTTCCATTGACAATAATTAGAGGTTTTAAATAGGATCATAAAACATGATTTTTTTTTTCCTGGAAAGCTTTTGGGTTTTCCCTGTGCAATAAAAGCCTTTTCTCTTTATACATCTGCTGCTTTTAAACATTGTTTTTTTACTTAAAATAAATATTGTGTGCATTAGTGAACTATACAAAAATGCCTTATAAACAAAATCAAATCCAGTTCAGTAAAATAACATCAGTAAATTGTCTCACTCACAGACAAAACACATATACTAAATTACATGCGGTATTTAAAAAGGCTGTCTAGAAATTGCAAAAATGCCAAACCTTCTGCTGAGGAAAAAGCCGTGAGCAGCAACATACTGAAGATTTTGGAAAATTAAAAATCTGATGGGCATTATATAAAAAGCATGTTTCCATGCAACCAAAAGTAGCATCAGTTTGCTTTGTCTCCCCTAATCTAATGCTGCTATATTTTTAAAGCCAATTCAAGATGTTTATGTGTTAGACCTGGAATAGGTTTTGTACAGAATTAAAGAAAAAAGAACCTGCGGTAATGATCTCTTTAATGGCTAACTGAATAAGAGCTGTTGCAAACAGTGGCATTGCTGGGACAAAAAACCTGGGAACATACTGTGTTCTTAAACCTAAATGCTGATGGCATTTACCTTTATGGAGTTCGTTTTAGGACATTCTCCGGGGAAATCCCTATCCTCCATGCGATGTCCTATGGCTTAGTAATGCTGCATCGGGTGTTTTTACTGTCACTCATCCTCAAATGCTGCTGTCACACCTCTGTCCTCTACCCTCTCTTCTCAGGCGTCATACGCCATACGAACCCCCTCCTCAACCCCCCCTTCCGCCCTCAGTCCTCCGCCTTCGCTGAGGAGGGAGGAACTAGGACCCAGGATTGATAGCTGAGGAGGGAGAAGCGACCACCCAGGACAGATGGCTGAGGAGGGAGGAATGAGGACCCAGGACGCATGGCTGAGGAGGGAGGACCCAGGACCCATATCGGATGGCTGAGGAGGGAGGAGTGAGGACCCAGGACGCTTGGCTGAGGAGGGAGGACCCAGGACCCATGTCGGATGGCTGAGGAAGGAGGAGTGAGGACCCAGGACGCATGGCTGAGGAGGGAGGAGCAAGGACCCAGGTCGGATGACTGAGGAACAGGAGGACAGTTGAGGAGGGAGGAGCGAGGTGTGACATCTGCTTTGAGGGAGGGGTGAGTTGAAAAGCAGGCAATTTTGCATTCCTCTAGCATAGGAGATTGCATACAGGACAGGGATTTCCTCGGAGGATGTACTAAAATGCATTCCGTATACCTTGCCTGCTACTCCTTAACATGTCACAATGCACTCCAATTACCCCTTCTTGTGCACTTCAGCTCAATGATTTAGCTGAAATTGCCCAGCAGGGGGAAACAGCGCCACCTGCTGGTCAGTTTCTGAACAGTCTGTCCACCAAGTAGTCAAGGAAGTTGCCAAGAGAAAGAAAGAGGCTGCTCTGATGTTCTTCTGCTTAGGAAAAATATGAGAAAGGTTTCTAATTGTTTTTCAGGTAAAGTTGTTGTACCGTGTTAGCCAGAACAAAAATGTTACATGGCAACCATTTTGAAATTAAAAATAATAAAGTGGTATAAAGGTGACACCTTTATTGGCTAACTAATATAATCATAGCAAGCTTTGAGAACCTTTTAATTCCTTTTTCAAGTTGATTACAATGAAGCTGTGGTGTTCTCTGGTATATATACAACATTCAGCTCATAGGTCAAATGACCAACAAAGAGAAGGTACAAGATAGTGTGGGTCAAAGAGGCTGAATAAAGATTTGGGCTGAATTAATGGAGTGTGGAATGTTGAATAAAAGGAATTCCATATGATCTCTTAGTCCAGAACCACACATGTTGGCATGAGTGATGGGCGAATTTGTCCCGCTTCGTTTCACGAAACGGGCGAGAAATTTGCAAAAAAACTATTTTGACGCCAGTGAATTGTCGCTGTCGTCAAAATTGGCATCTATGGGTGTCCATTAATCGTCGCCAGCATCTGAATTGTCACCGGCGTCGATTCCATCATCGGATTTGGAAAAAATTTTAATGCCAATTTCGCAATTTTATTCACCGGCGGCGAAACACAGAAATTCACAGTGAATTTGTGACTGGCGAATAAATTTGTCCATCACTAGTTGGTATTTCTGACCTGGTGCAGGCCTTTCTTATAAAGGTATCACCTCTACACCACTTTGTTATTTCTTATTTCAAAAGGGTTGCCCTGTAACATAATTGTTTTTCCTAAGCAGAAGAACATCAGAGCATTCCTCTTTGGTCATGCGACGAACCTCTTTGCCGAGTTGCTTCTGGGTTTTTATGTGCACACAATTTAAATACTTAAAGGGACCACGGGCAATAACTCACTGCCCAAAGTAGGTCTATTTACAATAGTTCCTGGGTGTGATTCTGAGTTTGTTTGACCTGTTCTTCACCTTGCCTGTCCCTGACTTTGTCTAGTTTGCTGCCTGTCCTGACCCTAGCCTGTTTCTGACTATTCTCTTGGATCATGATTCTGTACTATGCTATTGGTGTGTTGACCTGGTCTGTGACCTTGACTATTCTCTTGTCTCCTGATTGTGTACTGCTCTGCCCGATTGGTTTTGACCTGGCCTGTTCCACTACCACGCTCCTTGTTCTCTGTTCTTCCTGCTTTTTTTGGTTCCCTAGTCTGCCCAGAACTCTCTCCCTGGTCCTCTCACTGGTGGCATCCGAGTAGCGGAGGGCTCCTCCCGAAGTGAAAGGCAGCTGTTATAGGTGGAATCGTAAGCCAAGGCCGGGACCTTGGGGTTTGTTCGGAGTTTGGGACACCATTTGTAAAAGGGGACAGTTCCATCGATTTGGTACCTCTGGGAAGTCATAATAATCTCTTCTGATAATTAATTAATCCCAGAAAGTTATGAAATGTACAGTGAAGGCAAATTCAATTTACAGATGATCTTGTAACAGAATAAAGGATTAATCCGCATTACTCTGCCATAGTACAATGAAGTCTATCCCATGTCGATACACATATTTAAAGCCTTCTACAATAGCCAGGACATTTTGTACTGCTTTAAATACAGACAACAAAACATCATTATATTAAAAACCTTTAGTTAATTATTTCACCAAAATTAAACGAGAAAACAATTAGCATAAGGAGAGACATTACAGCAGATGCCCAGAAGGATGACGTAATTGGTTCAACACACAGATGGTGGTCTTTTACTAGATCAGTAGTGAGTGGTGAGTTGAGTCATAGAAATAAATGGGACATACAGTCTAAAAAAACATTTGATTAAGTGCTTTGCTCCACTAAAATTATAAGTCTGCTTTATGGATATGTAAATTATATAAATACAGTTTCGTTTTTATATTCATGGCCTGCATGTTGGATTTTTTAAATGCCTGCCCATACTTTCTTATTGATGGCAATCCACTCCCCCGACTGTAGGCTTGGTACCCAAACCCAATGTTTCTACTGGTGAGTGTTCACTATGCAGTACCCCAGAGATTACTTCTTTTTGTTTACTTTTACATTCTAAAATTCTTATTTTTAAAAAGGATTTAATTAATGAAATTAGAATAGGTTGTGATAAAGATTTATTTTGACTGAGCAAGTATAATTGAACCTGCTTATCAGTCAGCATCTTACTGAGCCCTAAATACAATCTCCTTATACCATGCTATTGCACTTTTGCCTGGGCTCATGTATCTTGCACAATAGCTTTTGAATTAACATTAGAAACAGCGAGACTGTATTTAGCTTAAGGAACTGTACATGATGCAACCCATTGATAACTTTAATACAGGTATGGAGTCCGTTATCCAGAAACCTGTTATCCAGAAAGCTCTGAATTATGGGAATTCTATTTCCCATAAGGTCTATGTCAAGCAAACAATTCTAATTTTTAAAACCGAGTTGTAATAATAAAACAGTTCCTTGTACTTGATCCCAACTAAGCTGCACAAATCTGTATTAGTGGTAATATAATCTTACTGGGTTTATTTAATGTTGAAATTATTTATAGCAGACTTAAGATATGCAAATACAAATTACGAAAAGATCCCTTATTCAGAAAAACCCAGCTCCTGAGCATTCTGGATAATAGATCCTATACCTGTACTCAAATTGTATGTGTCAGCATTAGAGAACCATAATGCTGATGCTGGTTTTGATTTTTATATCAAGATCAAACCTCTGTAATTGGCAGATTAGATGGAGGGGGGGGTATTATTTGGCCCTCTATGTTCTAGGCAACAAAATTCAGAAGAATGTGAAAGAGATGCATTTCACGAATCCCATAAACACACAGGAAGGTGAATAGCTGCCTGCTGTTTTTTTATATTGAAAACAGATCAGTCGTTTGTGTGTAAAGATAAAATTAACTTTTTAATCTCTTTTAATTGGTTTGAATTGCAGAGTGAATTAAAGCCATCCTAAACTGAACAAAAAGCAAGTTTTTATTTTGAAGGGAGAGTTTATACAGAGCAAAAAAAGAGCTTATTATTCTATTCTACATGTGAACTTTTAGACTGTAAGTCTTATTGAGCAGAGCCTTCAATGTTCAATGCCTACAGCCTTTTATTTTACAGCCCAATGGAATATGTTGATGCTCTATAGAGTTTTAATAATAATAATAATAATAATAATAGTAATAATGATAATAACATTTGGGCACTGTTGTGCCAGCAAGGTGCAAAATATATTGGTAAAGGAACAGCTATAAATAAACTCTTATAGATATAATGAACTCAGATCTGGTCAGTAGAAAGTTGAGCAACCTGTGACTCCTGTTGGTGGACTCCTAGCATATCACACACAACCTAGAGCTGTGTCGTGTCGGTATTAAACTGCAGTGGATTTAGCAGTTATATAGAAAGAGAGAAAACTATCATGAAGAATACTTATATTTAACTTAATGTTTAACTTGCTCCCCTTGGTATTGTAGGTAAGACCCACATCCCCAAGTGGTACAGGATATTAGCCCACTTCCTGCCCAGGTCCCCTAGAGGGGTTGCACTCCACCAATTCAATAGAATGGCATAATAATTTAAACCAAGCTCCCATTTTTCTCCTGTCATCTCCTATTTTACCTAAACACCTTTTGCACAAACCCATTATGCAACAAGCCTCACGCATGTTGAGCCTCCACAGGGAGAAATACTTAATTCTACACCCCCACTGGAACTTTGCCCAGACTGGATACCTGCTTGTAGCAGCTGATGGTGGCCTTGCATACAGCATACTGTGGGGAATGTAAATTGGTAATGTTCATAAAAACAGATGCCTCCTATAAGAACTCAACAATAACTAAAATGTACTAGTAGTTATGCTTCACTTAGACCAAAAGGCTAAATTTGATGGATATGAGTTTTTGTCCTGTTCTGGTTTATATTTTTGCAATTCATCTGAGCTGAATGAAACAAAATATGGTTCTGTATACCTCCGCAGTTGCTATACATTAACACTCTGTAAGTCATTACTAAACTTGGCAAAAAAATATAGTGAAAAAGGCAGAGATTCCTAATGCCATGCATTTAGAATTTTGCTGTGACTAGTGTTGGGTACAATGATGTCACATTTTTTATTTAAAGTGTTTATCGGCTATTATAATATTGACATCATCTGATAATCTTATTATGCTGGGCAGCAGAGATTGCTAAAATGGACTGATTTTTTAAACAGAGTGTTCCATTCTGGTGCATAAAGAGTCAACTGTCCTGTTTCAGTTTGCTGAATCTCATTATTCACAGGGCACTAGAGGCCTCAGCTGATGTATTGCACAATGCTTATGTTTTGCTTCTCCCGAGACAGGCTAGTTTATTAAAACAGCAAAAACACTAAGGCCAAACTAAAATTCAGCAGGGAAAAATGGAATGGTATTTAGAGTCTCTCAGATGAGGCAGTTTTTGCTGGCGGAGTTAAAATTATAATAGTAAAAAAAAAATGTGGGTTATCAAGGCAATTTCTGTAAAATCAGCAAAAAACACATTTCCATAATGTTTAAATGGAAGTAGCTAATTCATACCTCCCAACTGTCCCTTTTTCGGAGGGACAGTCCCTCTTTTGACAGCTCAACCCGCAGTCCCTCATTTGTACTGGAAAGTCCCTCTTTTCTCTGCACTGAACAGCCAGAAAAAGAAACAAAGTTTCTCACTTAATTGGCTTTTAGCAGAGAGCCCAGAACAGTTAACAGGTGCAAATAAGATACTTTGTAACAATTTTGAGACACAAAAAGACAGTTTAGATAAGGAGAAATATGTTCAAACTTTCATAACCTGTCAAATTTTGTAAAACAAACATGGTAATTAGGGGGTGTGGCCACATAAAGGGGTGTGGTCAAATATATTGCTGCGCTACGTGCGTAAAAACATTTTTTGTCCCTCTTTTTACTTCCAAAATGTTGGGAGGTATGCTAATTTATCACTAGTGGAGATCAGACCACTTGCATGCTCACTACACAGAGATAATAGCACTCATTTACAACAGAAGGCAGTGGCGTAACTATAGAGGACTATAGAAAAAAACCCAATGGCACCCAGGTCTGCGTGAACACTTCTAGGGTTTATTAAAGCGGAGTGCAATGCATTGCACTCTGCTTTAATACACACTAGAAGAGTTCAAGCAGACCTGGGTGCCATTGGGTTTTTTATATAGACTTGCATTGGGAGGTGGCCGAACCCATGTGCACCAGGCTCATCTACACCTGCTTTCAAGTAGGGTGTGCGAATCCGCACTACATTGTTTGGTAACTATAGAGGAAGCAGACCCCGTAGATGCAGTCTGCTTCTTCTATAATTGTAGGAACCAGTAACCAGCCGCCTGCTCTACCTCTATCTCTTCTCTGCTCCCCAACTGCCCACCCCACTTCTGTCCCCTCTCCAAAGCCACCTGCCCTACACCTGTCCCCTCTCCAAAGCTGCCTGCCCCCTTCTGTCCCCTCTCCCATGCCGTGCTCCACGCTCAACAGCCACTTACATACCTTATAAGTGAGAGTTGAATGTAGAGCTAGAGTGAGGGTTGCTATGGCTGTGGGCACCCTGCCCCCCTGAAGATTTGTTTGGCAAGGGGGCTCGGCGTGAGCTATTTACCACTGACAGAACGCAAGGCGCAAAGTTAAAAATTAGGTACATAATAAAACCCAAAAGCTAATGTTTAATGGGCGAGGAATAATGGTTTGGGACTTGGTTAGTACGGGTTGGGCATGTTCTATTGACTGCAAACCTGAAAGCTGAGCTTGACAATTCCATGCTTCCTATTTTATGGTACCAGCTAGGCAAAGGCCTTTCCTTTTAAGTATGATAATGTCACAAAGTGAGGTGTGTACAGCCTGTTTGGTGAGGTGGAAGTGCAAGAACCTTACTGCACTGCACAAAGCACTGACCATAACACTTGTAGGATGAATTGGAAGCCAAGTCTAACTGACCAATGTTAGTGCCCAAACTTATCAATGCTCTTGGGGCTGAGCTTTATTTTTTATTATTTGTGGTTTTGAATGATTTAGCTTTTTGTTCAGCAGGTCTCCAGTTTGGAATTTCAACAGTTATCTGGACAGTCTGTGGCCCTGGCGAGGAGTTAGGGAATTGGAGCATTGAGGAGCAGGTTCAAGGGAACCTACTAGCTGTAGTGAGACAACCCAAGAGAAGCTTGTGCATTTTCTACTGGACATGATAGGCAGGGTAAAAGTTTATTAGAAGAGGAGGCGGGGCATTTTGGCAGCCTACCTGATTCCACCTAGAGGATTTTTTTTGCATCAGGGGGCCTGCATCACTAGTTCAAAGAGAGCAACAGAAGAGAGAAAAAAGAACATCTGATTTTTTGGCTCTTGGTGTTACCAGGAGCAGCTTGTAACTGCCTCTGGTAACAAAAGTGGCCCTTCTCAATGGCTAACAGTACTCTGCTAGTGCATTTCAGTTATAAGCAAGAACTCTTTCTATTAGCCTCTAGAAATGGCACGATTGAGAATCTCTTGGGAAATGTATTAATACTTTAATAGGAAACACATGATTCTGTTCTTAAAGGCTAATACAGTTACAACTTTTTGATAAATAGTGTACCAAAGGATACACGTGTCTAAAGTAGCACTAACAAGGGTGATTTATCAACCTTCAAAATTTTTATTTTTGCTGTGTTTTTTTCGTGCTAAATCTCGTTTTTTCAGAATGTGTATTAAAGGAACAGTAACACCAAGAAATTAAAGCGTATAAAAGTAATTAAAATATAATATACTGTTGCCCTGCACTGGTAAAAGTTCTGTGTTTGCTTCAGAAACCTTACTTAGTTTATATAAAAATAATTTTAAGGCATAGGTTACATTGCAGATATCAGATAAGCCCTCTAAAATACAATGGTGTTTTATGTGTTATCTGCTGTGTATTCTGTGTCTTTTATCCTTTTTTCCATCTTGAATGGCTGCCCCCATGGCTACACAGCAGCTTGTTTATATAAACTATAGTAGTGTTGCTGAATAGTGATGGGTGAATTTGGGGCGTTACGCTTCTCCGGAAAATTCACAAAATGGCGAAAAATTCACAAAACGGCACCAGCGTCTCATTTTTGAGACGCCGACTTTCGTTTTTTCTGGATGCCGGTTTCATGAATTTATTCGCCGACGGCGAATCGCGGGTATTCGCCTGTTGAATAAATTCGCCCATCACTATTACTGAAGCAAACGCATAACTGTTACCAGTGCAGGGCAACAGTACATTTTATTTTAGTTACTTTGATGCACTTTCATTTCTTGGTGTTACTGTTCCTTTAAACACAAAAAAAAATTAGAAACATTTCAATGTTAAACTTTGGGCTTTGGCATCGAAAAGTTGCCTAGTTCATGTAAAAGTCGATGGGAACTGTCTAAGGCAAATTTAAAGTGTTTTTTTTTTTCAATGCAAGCTTTTTAAATTTTTCGACCTATTGAAAATAATGGAATACAAATTTAAGGTATTTGGGATTGTAGCAAACTGAACTCAAAAGTTAATAAACTAGCTGTAAAGGGCCCCAAAATTTGAAATACTAATTTAAATTGAACTATTCTTATCCTATGTAAATATAAAAATCTGCAAACATACACATATGTCTTGGTTTTTGTTCCACACAACATGTTTTATCTCACAAAACCCACCACCCTGCCCATTGCATTTAACAGAAATAGATGTCATCAAAGTACCTCATTTCTCTGCAAGGCCAAGTTTGATACCGTGACCAAGTTTATTGGTGACATAGGTGACTAATCTGGTAGAGTAGTTGACTTATTAATAGACAAACTCCAAAGCTATAATATTATATCTTTCTTGTTATAATATAGCTTTGGAGTTTCTTGTCTTTTTTTTATGTGACTCTTTGTGTGAAACAAGGAGACTCAGTTTCAGCAGTAACATAAATAAATAAGTAATTTGGCTAGTATCAGGTGCCTACAGAATTCAGCTTTATCCATAAAGTCTTCCTGACACTCTGCAAAATAACTGCTTGTAATACCTTAGTAAAGACTCTACCTTATAGAGTTTTGCTCTTGGGGCCATGATTGTATAATTATTCTTAAAATGTCTGCCTTTCCTTGTCGTGGAACTTTGGAAGCCTAAGGTTGGTAAATAGTTATGGGCCCAGAAAGACGTTTAAAGGGATGACCAATGTTTGTAAGGAAGACTTACCTGGCATCCCAAGATGGCGGATTCCAAGATGGCGGCGTCTCCCATGCGGCAGCTCTGTGACATCACACAAGGGTCAGGCGCGTCGCCGGCGTCGGATTGGTCGCCATAGCTGAAGCATCAGCGTTGGATTGGACGCCAGCGTCATGACGTCACTGCGTCCGTTTTTGGCACCAAAGGTGGCCTTTAAAAGATGCTGGAGCACTGTTGACTTTGCCCTAAAATAGGTTGAACATTGTGAGTTCCTGGGTGCGCTATAGTCTTCTGATATTGATCTTGACCTTGCCTGTTAAACCATGTATTGAATCTTTGCCGCCTGTACCGACCTTATTGCCTGGACCTGAATTTGCCTTCTCTTAACCCCTTGGATACCTTATCTGGTTGGACTGTGCTTCCTCCTTGTTCCGCTATGTCTGGCTGAGCCTTCGGGCCCCTTACAGTGTTAAACAGGAAATTCCAGACAATTTTTATTTCATATACCATCTATGGGTGATACAGAGTACATAATACTGTCTTTGCTGTACATAACCTGTAGCTTGGAATGCTTTCACACCCAGATATGCTTAAGAGTTTACATTCCTCCGTGTGTTTACATTCCATTGTCCCATTCAGGTAATCATTTCTTCTAAAGCTCTTCTTATAAAGGACTAAGATAACAGGCACACTGTACTGTAGTGATATAGATACTGCACTGCAGTACACGTTGTAAAAAATAGATGACACAAAATACAGTACAGTGGGTATTCACCTTTATTTTCCCCATTTTTACATTACAAAAGCATTGTCGCTGAAAAAACTTTCATTATCTGTGTTCAAAATCTTTATTCTTTATTCCCAACTCTCATCCGCCATGTTGTATCAGTAAAACTGCGATTGTAAAAAAATAGCAGAGCCAATACCTGTATGATGCAGAAACGGGGTAATCTCAACTTGGGGCTCAAGACACTTCACACACAATCGAGTCATATCAGTTAAACTGTGGCCATTTTTTAAAGGGGTTGTTCACCTTCAAATACCTAGTTGTTTTCAGATAGATCATCAGAAATACCGACTTTTTCCAATTACTTTCTGTTTTCTATGTGTGACCGTTTTTCTAATACTCAAGTGTAAAGTGTCATGTTTCACTTCTAAAGCAGCTCTGGGAGGAGGGGGTCGCCGACACTGTAAATTGTTCTAAATTGATACATTTAGTTGATACATTTCTTATCTTTGTCCCTGCTGAGCAGAATTCCTGAGTTTGAATTTTAAAGACAAAAAACATTTTGTAATAGCACAAAATATTACATTGTTAATACCAATGAAAGAGTTTTTTAATAGATATGTGTACCAGATGATATGACAAACAGTGGGACCTCAATTTTACATCCCCTGATTTTAGATTTTCTCTCATTTTACATTGTTGTTTTGAGGTCCGACCTACAATATATATATATTGTGCATAATACATTTCCCAGATTTTACATTTTCCTGGATTTTACACCATTTTTTTCTGGTCCCCTAAAAAACATAAAATGAGGGTTCTACTGTATTTTATTTCTGGGATTGATTATTAGATAAAAGATATTGTGTTGCCTGCAATGCCTCCATTCCAAAGGTTTCCTGCATCTGTCAGTAAAACTATGTCTCTCTAAGCTTTATTGTCATCGGCGTGGACGCCCGCCACGCTGCTCCTCTTCAGCCGCCATCTTGGGTTCTTAGGGCGTGCGCGCCCGCGTCTCGTTGTTTATATCGCACAAATGCGTGCAATGGTGCGAAAATGGAACACTATAAAAGACTCATTTGGGCTTTCAGACCTTGCCTGTTATAGGTTTATCCTGGTGGTGTTTTGAGCTTTGAGCTATCTGTTATTCTGATCCTGATTCCTGTTTTTGACCCTTGCCTGGCTTTTGACGATTCTACCTTCTGAAACCTGACCCTTACCTGATTACCAACTTCGATTCTGCTTAACCCTTCTGATTGACTTCCTGGTTTGACCCTTGCCTGCCTGACTATGTTTATTCTCTGCCTACCCCGACCCGGCCTGATCTGACTTCTCTATTGCCTAACGCCTTGTACCACGACCTTCTGCCCAAAGACTTTGCATTACAGTTGTGCCCCTCTGCCTGTCTAGAACCCCTCGCCTTGCACCTCTCGTTATAAGACCTGGCGGCATCTGAGTAGCTGAGGGCTCCTCCCGAGGCCAAAGGAGGCTGCTACAGGCAGAAGCACAAGCCGAGGCCAGTGTGCTTGGCATCGGTTCTAGATTTAGGGTGCCAACCGTTACATTTATGTTGTATTATATTCATGCTTACCATTTTCACTTTTAATTTTGATCAAATTATCTATTTGCCTCCAAGATCAAAGGAACATATGTTTCTGCTCTTTCATTCTCTTTTCCATTCTCTATTATCAAATCTTTTAATTCCACTCAATTTCCTTTAACTTGCCTTTTTTAAATAACCACTATAATTCAGTTCCACGTACTACTACCAGGTTTGGGTCTTCTGTAACTATCGGCAAATATGTGCCATGGATGTGCCCCAATAAAAACCCTTCAGTGGCTGCTATGCGCTTATCCTCAAATTTGTGCTTTTAATTGAACCACTCTCCATCTACTTCTGGCTAAACTATAACTTCTCAAACACAATTTTAAAACAACTCTTCATTGTTAGTGGTTCTTAGACATTTGGTTATTAAACCACAGGTGACTGAGGAGCTTTCAGTGTTACCTCAAATATACTTTGCAATACTCTGGGTCCTGACCAAGTGAATCCAAGCAGTCTGAGGAAAGTAAGTCAGTCTTGGTGGAGCACTGAACTGCTCTTATTATCTCACACTGTCCATCTCACATTACTAAAGTTTTGTATAACAGCAGGCCATCCAACCATAAATTGTAAACCCTTATTTACAATGTTCCTTTGCCTGACTTCTACAAATGTGTCTCGTTTTTACCAGGTTCCAACTTTACTGAGGCCTTCTGCCTCAAGTCCTCCATCTTTATTTTTTATTATAAAGTTACATTACATTTTTTATACAATATTGCACAGTATTCCACTTCCATTCATTGATTTCATCTAGGTCATTTAGTTCCCTCTGCTGGCAATCCTGTTATGTACAAGAAGTTAACATTGCTCTTTGAAACAGCTTTCCAGTGTGTCTCAGTGTTTCATTTACTGTAAGTCATGGCATGCATCCTATCCCACAAATCAGTTCCTTTTATATATGTGAGTATATGGTATTTTCACATGAGGTATCCCCTTGCACAATATCTTAGTCTCTTGCAAAACTTAGCACATGACACTATCACATTATACTAAGTGTCTTTAATAGGACCCAGTACATACTGTATTCATATGACCCAGTTATCTTCAGTGCCACTTTCCCTCAGTCTTTCAGAAAATAATAGTATTAACCCACCCTGGGGTTAGTGGAGTACAATCAGTTGGACAATCCAATCATTATTATAATTGTTTCTGCTGTTGTTATTATTATGGTTATTAATATTATTCACATTATTGTTATTATTGTTTTCAAGAAACAATAACATACTTTAACATAATAAAGAGCTCTATGCAGAATCAGGGTGCATACAAAAAACATACAACAGACAATAATAATGATTGGATTTTCCAACTGTTTGCTCTCCACTAGGCTATGGGACTTATACCTCCCAGTACCAACAAGGTACTTAACGGGTATGCCTCCCCCCGAACCATGCCATCAATATGCCCATCCATGTACCTAGCCTATGTAGACCATACCCATCCTGTTTCCTGCTTTGGTTGCATAAGGAAGATTTCAGGTGTTTTTTCTTTTTTAAAGGAGAACTAAACCTTTAAAATGAATGTAGCTAAAAATGCCATATTTTATAGACTGAACTTATGGCACCAACCTAAGGTTTCATCTAATCAATAGCAGCAATGTTCCAGGAGTTCAAACTTATCTTGGAAAGGGTCTGGGACAATCAAATACTTAGTATGCTCTGAACTGAGTTTAGGGGTTGTCGCAAATGATCAAGCAGAAAATGAGATTGGTCTGTAATATGAGCTGATACTGCAGAGCTGATGATTAAATGCTGATGCTAATTGCACTGGTTTCTGTGCTGCCATATAATATCTGTTTTAATTATTTAATATGGGTACTGTATATATTTTGAGTCGATCCCTAATCTCAGCAAGTGACAGCAGCACAGAGCATGTGCAGTGAATCAGCAGAAGAAAATATGGGGAGCTACTGGGGAATCTATGGAACCACAGATCTGCTAAAGGGCTATGGTTGCCTTGGGCTGGTACAGAAGCCCAAAACATAATGTACAATATTTCTAGTCTACTTCTTTAGTTAAAGTTCTCCTTCAAGGTAAGGAATGGTAAGTAGTGATGGGCGAATCTGTGGCATTTTGCTTCGCCGAATATTTTACAAATTTCCCAAGAAATTCGCCAAACGTTGAAAAATTCACAAAACGGCGCTGGTGTCTCATTTTTGATGCTGGCGTTCATTTTTTTTGGGACCCAGCAAATTTTTACGCCGGTTTCGCGAGTTTATTCAGCGGCAAATCGTGGGAATTCGCTGCAAATTTTCGACTGGCGAATAAATTCACCGATCACTAATGGTCAGGGTGCAAACAGTACTGACATGAGATGATTGGGCTGTTATTATTGGTCATTGAGTAAGAATGTATTAAATCCATGTGACTCCCAAAACTTCAGGTGAGTTGACACATCTGTCCATTAGTGAAGTTTATAGTCCAGGCCAACACACAGTCCACGACCAACATATACAGAGTTTTATAAATGTAGCCCAGGATTTAACAAACATATTCAGTAATACACAAATCCATAGTGGGTAAAAAAGAAAGCAAGCAAGCAAGCTCTAGACATTGAAGCACCAAGATGTTCTTTACTTAGCACCCAGTAGGTGGCATACACTGATTGTATATCATCCTACATAATTGATTCCTAAACCAATTTGGAATTCTCTAGAAAATTGCTCTAGAATACTGGAAAATTGTAAAATAAAGTACAGCTTAAACCTCAAGATTTTTTCTTCTGGACTAATTTGTTAGAGAGTTATTTTGTCAGTGTTTAGCTTAAAATACACACATCTTTTTTTCTTTTAATTTTTCCCTGCCAAACTAAAATGGGGACAGTTAACAGGAATATTCACCTCTAACTTTAATTGTAGTGGGGTTTCTCTACTTTCCTGCTCTTGGTCCTTACAGGAGAGCCAGGCCAGCCTCACAGTTTCAGAACCAGTGATGAAGACACTTTAATTCAAACTCTCAGGAGACATTCAACATCAGAAGACATTTCTCTACTCAGTAACGTAATGTTCCAAACAAAACAGCAGAGGGAGCTGCTGTTACAAATTCACTAAATAAGCAGTGAAAAAACTTAATATAAATTGCAAAGGTGCTCAAAAATAACTTTTACATTAATATGTCCATTTCAACGTGAGGGAACGCCTAAAAAATGTTTTTCTTTTATTATGGTAAAATTGACTGCTTAACATCACAATTTGTAGCATCAGGTTTGTTCCATTTTCAACCCCCTTTCTCATCCCTCACCAAATTCATTGCTCACATTTGTACTTACCCCCATGACCATGTGCACTTTTTCAAAGGTAAAGTAGATGCTTTCCACAAACAATTTGCTGACCCTGCAGAAATTCTTGATCTCAACCTTCTTAAGTATCCTCCATCCTTTTATTAACTCTTTCAATCTGGTCTGAAGTCTCTCAACTTCTCCATTCCTCTCCACCTAAAACTTGCATTCCCTTACTCAAGCTCTTACTCATATATATACTCATATATTTAATGCACCACTGGCTTTCCCCTCTGTATATTAGCAAGTCTGTTTTAAGGCTAAAGGCTACACTGGTCCCATCCAGAGCTGGGCCAAACCTAGGCCACCCTAGGCAACCCGGCTGGCCACCTCGCCCACCTCCCTTTTGCATGCTTCTTCGCACTCATAGTATGCAGAAGAGGGCCTAGACTAAGGGTTAATGGATGGTATGTCCCTTCACTGTTGCGCCCTAGGCATGTGTCTCTTCTGCCTACGCCTAATTCTGGCCCTGGTGTCATCCTATCTGCCTAACTATTGCCTTGTCTCTCTCTTACTCTTAACCCATTATACTCCTCTAAACTCCCATTTACTACTACAGTCTCCTACTAACTAGTCTCCCAGACTCCCACCTCCCTTGCAATCAGTCTTAAACTCTACAGCTAGAATCCTCCTGCTCTCTCCTAAGAGGGAACCTGTTCATCTCCTGGTAAAATTCCTATAACGGCTGTCTATTAAGCATTTTAGTGCTTTGCATTTGATCTTGGGTTTGCAAATAAGATCTTGTGTGCAATGATATTTCTATTTTTCACAGCTTTACATAGCTTTGAATATTCTGCCATCTAGTGGTCTATTATTTCCAAACAGAAAAATTATGCTGTTGACACACTGATATAAAGCCACATATCTGGCAATGCACTTTTATACTCCTTATGTCCTTAACACTTTGTATCTTTGTCAAAATCGACATTAAAAATGAAACCATTAATATCTATGATAAAAACAAAAACAAATATAGAGTAATACACTTCTCCCTCTTTATAATGTGGTGATTTCACATACAAGTCATAAGGGTTGAGGAGACTGCCTCATACAGATTTAAATAAACAAAAGGAATCCTGGGAATGAATTCCAAACAAGCTCCTAGAAAATCCCCTTTACATGGGTTTATCCTATAAGCTCACCCACTGGGTTTTTAAAGCAGAAGCCAGGATAATAGCTGATCAGATTCCCAACTACAGACTGGTTTGGCCTTTCTTGAGGCTCATCAGTGGTGATTATAATTCAGTATAGTTCATTAGTACTTTTGTGGCAATAGGAGGGAGCCATATTACTGCTGTGGAAACTGTTCTCTACTGGCATTAAAAAGTACCACTGTATGGGGTCAAAGTCAAGGCCTGATCCTAAGAATTACTTGTTTATTATTTTCTAGAAGTTTTACAGTTTTCATAACAGATGTTTTAGTCGTAGGAGGGGTTTAACACCATTTTGATAGATACTCATATTGACGGCATCACAGCCATCATCATCATTATGCTGGTGTACATTAAACCAGCTTACTGTCTGCTAATTGTTTTACAGTTAGCTTGAGATAAAACTTAAGCTCTAGATATTAATGCATTTGTTTTACTGCACATTTGCAACTGGTGCAAAGGAAAGGGGGCTTGAACCCAGAAAGTCTGAAAAACTCTGGAACAGAAAGGTCACTTTTATAATGCTACAAATTGCATCAATTTAATCAATGACTGGATAGAGGTGCCACACGAGGATATTCGGGGAGATTTAGTCGCCCGGCGACTAATCGCCTCTTCGTCTGGGCGACAATCTCCCCGAACTGCCTCCGCGTGTCTTCCCATCCGCTATAATGAAAAGTTGCCTGCGCTAAAGCACACGCGGAGCTTCGTTTTCTGAAGTCGCCTGAAGTTGCCTCGCGAGGAAACTTCGGGCGACTTCGGAAATCAAAGTGCCGCGAGTGCATTAGCGCAGGCGATTCTTCATTCAAGCAGGCAGATGGAAGGCAGTTCAATGAGTTCAATGAGTCGCCCTGCAGAAGAGGCGATTAGTCGCCAGGCGACTAAATCTCCCCGAATCTGCCCATCTGCCCCAACCCTTATAAGTGGGATGATGAGCGTATAATAAATTTCATCCCTATACTTGAAAAAAAATATGTTCTTACCATGTAAATTTACTTATGTGATTAACTGCAAATAAAAAGATAGAGCTGTTGAGCCACATGGGCTGTATATGTCTACAAAAAGCAACATTTTTATTTTGGATAGCAGTTTGCTGGAGTTAATTCCTTTTGTGAATTTGTCAAAGGCAGCAAAGGATGGTGTAGCTCCCATTTTTTATTGATTTTCTCAGGTTGGGGTCACCCCCTCCGTCTCTGTTATTTAGAGTATGTGGACATTTCACAAAATGATGGCACTTTTTTCTTTACTGAGTAGTAATCTGTAGCCTAAGAATCACTTGATGATTGAAGTGGCAGGCAGTGGGGAGACACATAGCTTTAACCCTTCCTGCAGGACAAATTGGGCCCCTGTACTATCCACCTTGTGCCTGTTGACACTGTGGAATCTTGTAGATACAGTACCGCAACCCTGAATGTAATTCTTTGGATTCCACAGTGGGTTTCATTAATAGGCGCAGCAGACATGTGGCAAATGTTTCACATGTAACACGTTTGTGTTCGTTTTGACTCAACAGACAAACTCATCAACAATTCTGGCAGACACAGTTCCCTGTGAGGCTGTAATTAAATAGAATTATGGTAAAAAAAAAAAACATAGTGATTTGCAACCAAAATTTCAGTTTACACGTTTGTAATGAGCCTCAGATCTTTGTGTTTGGGATATTGTACGGATCACATTACTCCCAAGCATTCTGACTTGTGTTAGGTAATTTAAGACACAGTCTAGATTTCCTTTTCACTTTTATGATGACAGCTGTAAATCTGATTCACCAGGTTAATGTAATAAAACACAGGGCTCCTGGCAGGCCTTGCCTCAAAAGATAATGTGAAGATGCTGAACTAGCAATGTAAATGCAGATAACAGATTGCAGAACTACACACACAATGGCAGTTCAGCATGTCCATCAGAAGGCTTATATCTGCTGTGTGGCTGCTCCATGTACTTGTCTTCACCAACTCCAACTGAAATAACATTTTTGGCACACAAATTATAAGGCCATAGTTATGGAGACATGGAAACACAGACAGCTAAGGATACAGTTTGCATAATAAGACAATTCCCACACTGACTGACTCCCACGCGTTTTCTTGGTCTCGTAGAAGTTAGTTAAGAAACTCTGCAAGAAAGAAAATGATTGACATAGAGAAAGAGAGGTTTCTTTAGCCTCACGTACAACAGAATATGTACACACATTCAAACTGTCATCCTACAAGGACCATGCTTTTTTTTCCTTCAGTCTTTCCAACTTCTTTCCTGATAACGACAAACATGCAACTTGTTTTTCACTTTTTCTCTGTACTCTCATTCTGTTGCATTGGCCACTTTGTATTCCTATTACAATCTCTGTCTCCTGTTGCTTCTCCTCAGCCTTTCTTTTTCCTTTTTCACCTTCCAGCCTTTTTCTTACTGTACTTACGGAGTACTGTGCTATTGCCTGTCTGCTACAGTGGCCTCTACTCAGCAGCTTGCAGTTGCTGCCGCCCCTCCCCCATACGCTTACCTTTTTGGGCTGGAGGGGGTCCACGAGGGTGGCAGAGAGGGCCAGGACACTAGCGCAGAGAGCATAATTGAGATCTCTGCGCTAGAGGAGGCACATTTCTGGTTTCAAAACCGGAAATTTGGTTCTTAAAGTACCAGAAGCAGCATTTTTGCCGCCCCTGGTACCTAGTGGGGCGCTGCCGCCTGAGGCGAAAGGCTCAAGTCGCCTCATTGGCGAATCGACCCTGCCTCTAATATAACGGGCAAACGTTCTTCTTATTTCATGCCATCAGAGTGTCGATGCTTACATTGTATCTCAGTCCTCAGTTGAGTTCTTACTTTTTCTCAGTCTGTAAGCTCTGTGGCTGCCACATCTTCTTCTACAACATTCCAGTAATTAGAGCCAAAAGATTGGAAACCAACAGGTGCAAAGCTGCTGCACAGGTGCCTTTATTCACCGTGTGTGAGGGTGAATAAAGGCACCTGTGCATCAGCTTTGCGTCTGTTGGTATTCTTTCCCCAAACTCGTTTGCATTACTGGATTTTGCTTTGGATGGAAGCAGGGTTTCAAGATACCTTTAAGAATACAGCCTAAAGGGTAATTATACCAGTGCTCTATATTCATTAGAGCCAAAAGGTCAAGGTGACCTGGAGCTCATGACGGGTTCTTCTGCCACAGCTGTAATTTGCTATGTATGTTACTGGACCATCCATTTCTATTAACAGCCACTTTTCATCTATTGTACCAGATCTACTATCCTCAAGTAATTGAGTTACCAATTAATAGGTTATGACATGTGTTAGCGTTGCTCTTTGAGCCCAGAGTTAGCGAAGTCTGATATGTTGGCTGCTAGTGTTTTCTCCATAGCTTATGTCATTGTTGCTATTGCACATTAGAGCACAAGCTTTTTCAGCAGAGGCACTGGCCTGGGAGTTGAAATGTATAATAAGCCCAGTGAATGGTAACCTTCTGAGCTTCAAATGACCCCTTCCATTATTTGTAAGTAGTATTCACAAGAAGTGTATTTCTTTGCTTAGCATAAGCCTAATATCTCTCTTAATATTTAAAGCTTCTGTGCACATATATATATATACCAATCATTCAGAGACCAGCACTCCCCAGTTTTTTCAGAGCCCAGATCAATATGAGGCTGTCTGCAGCTGTTTGGTTTGTTCTGGCGCTGGTTTAAGCAAATGAGCGCCAGAACAACCAAACAGCTGCAGACAGCCTCATATTGATCTGGGCTCTGAAAAAACTGGGGAGTGCTGGTCTCTGAATGATTGGCGTATACATAATTACCGTGCACCCCTCCCTTCGCTGAAATTATTTGCATGTGAAATTATATGTATGTAGGGATGTGAAAATCTTTGACACCCTTACACATTACAGGCACATCCCTAGTAATATGGACACCTCAGTGGGTCCTTATGGGGACCTTGTGCTTATGTAACCCCTGCAGTTCACACAGTGTACACCAGATGGCACTGTGCCAGAGTATAAAAGGTTTAGGAACCATGTGCTCTGGATCTATTGCTTTAGCCCAACCAAGCAGGCTGGAAGGGAATGGGTAGTGCTGACCAGGTACGGACTGAGAATTAAATTAGGCCCTGGCATTTCAGGTACACAGAGGCCCACTCAGCCCACATAGAGGCCCACCAGCCCACTAAATACTGACTTTCAATGGGACCTTATAGCAGCCCCTCTGGCATTTGTCAGAACCCACAGATTGCCAGTCCAGGCCTGGTGCTGACCCTAGGCGCCTTGGCCCTAGTAATTAGACAGCTATACTCGTTTTATAGATGGCTCTAGGAGTGACAGAGAGGTTAATTAGTTGAGCAGCTCAAGGCTCCGCCGAGGAGATTAGAGGGATTAAGATCCCAGGGTATAACTGACCCAGAGTAAGGAACCAAGTGTTGACATAGGGATGTCAGGATTTCCCCTAGTCTGCCACTGGAAGATATCCTGAAAACTGGGCAATACCCATCACATGCTGTCAACTTACCCTAGCCTGTGGGGATTCAGCCTATACGTGCTGTGAGTATATGCTTCCTTTATGCTGCTGTGTATGTTCTGTACTCCATTGTGGATCAATGTGCTAAATGATCTCTGTGCTATTGTTCAATAATTACTGTTCTTTGTTCAACTGTTAAAGAACTACTGGCACCCATCATAGTGCTATAGCATCAGGTTACAGTTACACTACACCCTTGCCTCCACCTCGCTGCGAGGGCTTACCCCTGAGAAAGAGAGCTCATCGGTGGTCTTAGCCCACCAAGGAAAGTAGCTAAACTGTCCTAGCACAAGTCAGTTTACTATAACGCTACATATATATATATATATATATATATATATATATATATATATATATATATAAGAAGAGGTCATCATGGTATATAAGGTGCATGCCAGTTACTCCCGGCCAGACTTAAAGCACAAAGTTCATGTAGACAGCACCATACAGGAAAAATTTAAAATCCTTTATTGTAGATAGGGCTTTCTTAGACAAAAACTTTCAGGCTTACAGGAAAGGCTGTTGTAAGCCTGAAATGTCACTGTATTTTTATCTAAGAAAGCCCTATCTACAGTAAAGGCTTTTTAATATTTCCTTTATGGTGCTGTCTACATGAACTTTAAGCTTCTGTGCACACCCAAACTTGTATTACAGATGACGTAGCCACTTTCTGAGTAAAGTTAAGATACAATTAAAGTTTTTCAGCTGGTGGAGGAACTTCCAGTACTGTACTAAATATGCCTAGCTGGCTAATGGCTAATACTAAAAAGAAGAATAACCCAAAATAATACAAAATGAAAATCAGTTGAAAATTGTCTTAGACTATCAGTATCTACATTATACTAATGTTAATTTTAAAGGTGAGCAAACTTTGTATCTGGGTCCAGCACTGCCTTAGAGGCATGGGCAGCAATGCCGGGCAATGCCCCAGGAAACCCGGCCAGCCACATTGCAACCCCCCCTCCGTGAGCGTCTGTACTTAAACGAGGAAATGCCTGCTAGTTCTCCACGCTGCCTGTTATTCACATGAAGATAAAATACCTGTCACTGCTCGTAAATACGATTTTCAGTCAAATCTTCTAGTAACCTGCACCATTAATTGTGCAAATTAATTTGGACACTGGGCTGTTTGTCTAAACAATTGGGGTTGTTCAGCTTTAAGTAAACTTATGTGATAGAATGGCTAATGCTAAGCATATTTTCAATGGGCCTTCATTTTTTCTTTTTTTTAATAGTTTTTTAATTATTTGCCTTCTTCTTCTTTTGACTCTTTCCAGCTTTCAAACGAGGGTCACTGACCCTATCTAAAAACATATGCTCTGCAAGGCAACACATTTATTTTATTGCTCCTCTTTCTATTCATATCCCAGTCTCTTATTCATATCAGTGCATGGTTACTAGGGTAACTTGGACTAAAACTGCAAACAGGAGAGCTGCTGAATAAAAAAACAAAATAACCCAAAGTAATACAAAATGAAAACCAGTTGAGGATTGTCTTAGACTATCAGTATTTACATTATACTAATGTTAATTTTAAATGTGAGCAACCCTTTAAGTCTACTTCTTCATCACCTCTCTTTTTTGTTTAGATCTGTGCAATTTAGCAAAACTGAAATTGTAGACATGTTTCATACCTTCCAACTGTCCCCTTTCCTGTGGGACAGTCCCAATTTTGAATAGCTTAGCCCGCAGTCCTGGGTTTCTTACCAAAATGTCCTGAGTTTCTCTTTCATCTCCTGCACTGATGCCAGAAAAAGTTTCTGAAACTTAAAGGAACAGTAAAATCAAAAAATGGAAGTGTCCTAAAATATAATATACTGTTTTTCTGCACTGGTAAAACTGGTGTGTTTGCTTACATAAACAAGCTGCTTTGTAGCCACAGGGGCAATCATGTTAAGCTGAAAAAAGAGAAAAGGCACAGGATACACAGCAGATGACAGAGAAGTTCTATAGTATACAATGTAGATTTTTCAGAATGTATCGCTTATCTACTAAGTGTCCTGTGCTGCTGTGTAGCCCCATGGTTACACAGCAGCTTGTTTATAGAAACTATAGTTTTGCCATTGCAGAGCACCACAATATTATATTGTCTTTCCTGTAAAACACGTTAATTTTTTGGTATTACTGTTCCTTTAATTAAAATAAAAGGCTTTTTGGCAGAGAGCCTAAAAACAACCAGTGCGTGCACTTTGATACATTTGTAACAACGTAAGATAAGTAAAGATACGATTGTTACAATTTAAGATAAGCAGGTCTCCTGGGAGAACTGAGACTAGCAGCTTAAAGGGCAATTTCACCTTCATTAGCAAAACTGTTATAACACAAAATATGGCCCTAAAACTCCCAGAAATGTGTTTAATATCCTTCCAAATGTTGTAAAATGGACATGGTAATTAGAGGGCGTGCCCATAAAATGACCGCAGTCAAGTTTTTTGCCACGTTACACGCGCCATGTCTTTTTAACCCTTTTTCAGATGTTGGGAGGTATGATGTTTCCTACCAAGCTTTGGTTCCTACAGCAATTACTTTTACTGCTAGTTATTGTCTACAAAGGCAAGCAAATAGCATGTGCAGGCAGTTTGGCAAAAGAGGGACCTTCAGTCTCCTAAACTTATCTAAATTATTTACCTGAAGATCAGCATGTCCTCAGCATAGGCCTTGATTATAGAGGGTGGTAGAAAGGCCCCACTCTCTGCAGCCCCCTGATATGACAGCTTTGCATGTCTATATGATTGATACAAGTAGGAGAACAGTGACTTGCTAATGCTTTTCACGTCTCTCTGATACTTGAAATCTGCAAGTTGCTTTACTGGTCAATGGATTGAAGGCCCATACACGATCTGCACAGGAGACATCTGCCCCTGATCCTCAATATGATTATGGGGAATTGCTTAGCATTTAGCAGAAGAATCATTGCCTAGAGCAGAAAACATTTTTATTGACCTATACAAGCATTTTATAATTTCTCATATAAATCACCCGAGGCTCAGTATCCACTTTTCAACCTCTTCTGGCTGATATACCCATTCATATCCTTTTGTGCCTAGCGGCTTGCTCACTGCCAATGGCATTTAGATCTAACACTAAAGGCTCTAGGTTAAGAAACTCATTTTATGGAATTAAAAAGCAATTTTCCAATTGACAGAGGTAGCCAATTAAGCAGCAGCAGATTTAAAATAATTAGCCACAATGTCATTGTAATGCTGCGGGGTGACATTACATTCTTTTTTGTGCATACATTTACTGCATGCTTTTCACAGTGAGCCAATGTTAAGGACATCTAGAATTCCCCAAAGAAAGGATTTCAAAAATATTGTTTGTGTATTTTAATTTCCCCCTTTTTCCCCCGTGTTTTTCATTGTCTATTCTAATCTAATAGTCGACTCTAATTTCCTTACTTCAAAACTGGAAGATGACGCTGTATACAGAGAATGTCTGGCTCTTACCTATAACAAACCATATTCTGGTTGCATCAGGGGATAAGGCATTGCTGTAATGCTAATGTCACATTAAGGGGAAATAATTCCAAATTCCATTTTGTGAAAACTGATATCAAGGCAAGCTTTGTATCATTCTAAAACCCTTTGTATGTGCCAGAAAGGGGGACTTTGTGCAAATGTCCATGCACAGGCTGCACACTTATAAACGGGAAGAAGGGAGGGGGAATGTGAGGAGGACAGTGACATCAATGTGCATAAATAACTGTGTGCATAACTTAAGTGCAGAAATAAAAGTGCAAGGGTTTGATGCACCTGAAGCATAGAGGTGAGGAAGGAAAAAGAGGATTGACAGCTGAAAATCTTAAATTAGTTTATAATGTATATGGATGTTTTAATAAAAAAAATAATTTCGGTTTCATGTTGAATTTGTAAATGACTTTTATTATGCAACTCTCTATGTCTTGGTGACAGATTGCCTTTAAAAGAAAAATATACCCCCTTTGTGAGAGGAGGTTATTCCGTTGGGCTCATGTAAAAACTTTCCGAACAGTATGTCGTTACAAACATTTGATTCCACAGGTTGAAATGAAACCATGTTAAGGTGGCCATACACAGAAAGATCAATATGTATTAATCAGAGTGGATCTGGGTCCAATTTGGCCATTCACATTTAGCTTGTATGGTTCTTGAGTGGGCTCCATACATTGGGCTAATAACCTGCCAATTGGGTCTGGAAGGACAGAGTAGGCAGCTTATATTGATCTGTGCATGGCCACCATTACTTGAACAAACCAGTTATCACCAACCTTAGGCTCACAGTGTGATGCAACCTTAACCTTGCTTGTTTCATGTTGTAAAGTGATGGATTTACATGCATGTTTCAGTCCATCTGCTTTCCATAGTGAGTGGTGCACAGAGAAAGAGTGACTTCAAATTCCAGAATCCATCAGCTTTTGTTATAATATTTCAAGTTAATGTCAAGGTGAACCACCCATTTAATACAAATTATGTCCAATGGTACTGCCATTGTAGTTATTTAATGTATATGCCACAAGGTGACATTGTCTCACCGGTCTTTGATTTTTAAACTCCGCTGACTTGTCATGATTTTACTTTAGAATAATGTATATAGTAGGAATAAACAGCATCAAAACTGCAAGTGTTTCATTTATTAGCAGTGTCAACACTGGGGGGCAGATTTACTTAGGGTCGAATATCGAGGGTTAATTAACCCTCGATATTCGACTGTCGAAGTTAAATCCTTCGACTTCGAATGTCGAAGTTGAAGGATTTACCTCAATTCGTTCGCTCGAACGATCGAAGGAAAAATCGTTCGATCGTACAATTAAATCCATCGATCGAACAATTTTTCTTCGACCAAAAAAAGCTTAGAAAGCCTATGGGGACCTTCCCCATAGGCTAACATTGAGGTTCGGTAGGTTTTAGGTGGCGAAGTAGGGGGTCGAAGTTTTTTTTAAAGAGACAGTACTTTGACTATCGAATGGTCGAATAGTCGAACGCTTTTTAGTTCGAATCGTTCGATTCAAAGTCGTAGTCGAAGGTCGAAGTAGTCAATTCGATGGTCGAAGTAGCCAAAAAAACATTCGAAATTCAACGTTTTTTTTATTCTATTCCTTCACTCGAGCTTAGTAAATGTGCCCCACATGTTTCGGGTATAACCCTTTTTTCAAGTGTCTTGAAAAAGGGTTATACCCGAAACATGTAGGGGCAGATTTACATAGGGTCGAATATCGAGGGTTAATTAACCCTCGATATTCGACTGCCGAATGTAAATCGAATGTAAATTCGAATATCGAAGGATTTACCGCTTTAAACACGCATCCTCTGGATCAGTATTCCTTGTTTGTCAAATTGAATTATGTCCATGGTATTAACCTGCCGTAGATAGTAGGAGGAGAGAAATGATAGTATTTCTCTCCTCCACATGGCCCAGGAGGAGAGAAATACTGTCATTTGAGCACATTTAACAATCTGGAAAGCAGATACGTGGAACGAGGAGTGACTGGGACCTTTGGCTCTTCAGATCGGCTCTGGAAGTGCAAGCCAGGATAACTCTGCGAGCAACGTAACCGCCACAGAGACTACACCGACAAGGTGGTAATGTATGCTTGGCGTGTAGCCGACTGACGGTCAACCCTATACTTACTACCTGAGATTTATGTGAGCCGGTCATACTACTTATCTGTCTGGATTTTCAGCGCAGTATTTCAAAAGGCACAGCTCTTCGTATCTACGGCTGCAAGTTTTTTGAATACATTCCCACACTCTGCTATATTGTTTCTTATTATCAGCAACAAAGTGAATATGTCCTGCATACAATGTTTAAAACCTCTAACAAGCGCTTCATTGTGACTTTTACTTAAGCAGGTTAATACCATGGACATAATTCAATTAGACAAACAAGGAATGCTGATCCAGATGATGCGTGTTTAAATGTCTCCTCCAAGCCTCATTATCTGCATAATCAATGATTAGCAGCTAAATAAATTATTTTAAAAATATGGTGCAAACCATATATGGTGCTATATATACATGAATTGTGGTATAATTAATTGTATTTATTAAATTGACATTTGTATAACATTTTTCACTGTTTTTGTACTTGGAATTAAAAAACCTCAAAAAATTAAATCAAAAATGTTTGGGCTCTCTGAGGATTTATTAATTTTGATTAATATATTACATGAAGTAATCTACAGTGTGCGGAAAATAAGATCTTTAAAAACTTTTTGCTGTTGCAACTAATTATATCTATCTTACGCACCGCCGTACATGGCTTTGTAAGCTTCTAAAATTTTAAATAGTAGTGTGCGCTGCCGACATATATACAACCTGGATTCATGTTGCTCATGTTGCCTGCTGCTGAGCATTCTGCCTTGTTCCTGTATTCCTGTGGTCAGGGGCAAATTACTGCACAGGCTACAGCCTAGGGACCCATTGTGTTCAAGGAACCATCTAGTTTTTTAAAAAAAAAAAAAAAACTATTATTTCTCTTTTATATTTTGTAATTTGTGCTGCTGGGTCTGGTAGGGTACACCTGCTGGGAGGAGAAGGCAGAAAAGGCGTGTGCAGTCTGAATGTGTGCAGATCCGGTGATGTCACTGGCACACGCTTAAAGGGATACTGTCATGGGGAAAATTTTTTATATCAAAATGAATCAGTTAATAGTGCTGCTCCAGCAGAATTCTGCACTGAAATCCATTTCTCAAAAGAGCAAACAGATTTTTTTATATTCAATTTTGAAATCTGACATGGGGCTAGACATTTTGGCAATTTCCCAGCTGCCCCAAGTCATGTGACTTGTGCTCTGATAAACTTCAATCACTTTTTACTGCTGTACTGCAAGTTGGAGTGATATCACCATCCTCCCTCCCCCCCCCAGAAGCCAAACAAAAGAACAATGGGAAGGTAACCAGATAGCAGCTCCCTAACACAAGATAACAGCTGCCTGGTACATCTAAGAACAACACTCAATAGTAAAAGCCCATGTCTCACTGAGACACATTCAGTTGCATTGAGAAGGAAATACAGCAGCCTGCCAGAAAGCATTTCTCTCCTAAAGTGCAGGCACAAGTCACATGACCAGGGGCAGCTGGGAAATTGACAAAATGTCTAGCCTCATGTCAGATTTCAAAATTGAATATAAAAAAATCTGTTTGCTCTTTTGAGAAATTAATTTCAGTGCAGAATTCTGCTGGAGCAGCACTAGTAACTGATTCATTTTGAAAAATTTTTTTTTCCCATGACAGCATCCCTTTAACACAAACCGGCATAGAGAGGTTGGGGCATGAGGATCTGCATGCATCCAGACCCAGCAGTAGCCTAGAAGGGAGGGCCTGTGTTGATGTAGCCTATGGGCCCCACATGTCATTAATCCACCACTGCCTGTGGTGAGACACTTGAACAATATTCTAAACCTTGCCTTCGTCTGAACTTGATCTTGAACCCTATTAACCAGTGCCAGACCGACTGGGCACCCTAGGCAACCCAGCTGGTCATGTCAACTCCTACCTACTGACTCACACGTATGCGTGAATGAGCATTGAGGCAGATCCTGCTCTCACACAGAGTGAATGGCACAGAGTTAAGGGAATAATCTTGAGTCTACCCTCATACATATGTAATATTACATACAAACAGTTACTACAGTTACTATACAGACACACTTACCTCCAAACATTTGGGAAAGAGAAATAAAAAGATCTGCCATGTGTAGTGTGGTAAAAATGTTTGACCACTTCTACTTTTGTCACTATGCACCTATATACCACGCCCATTTTATGCACCCTAGATATGGCAATATAATTGCTAAATTGAATGGAAAGACATACCAGTATAATCACTAAATTTAATGGATAATCATAACAACCCCAGACATGTCAGTATAATCACCACAGTAAATTTATGTGGGTATATTAACCGCAGACAAGTCAGTATAACCAAATTAAATGGATATTAACTCCAGATGTCCCTGTATAATTACTACTGGAAAATGGATAATCAGTATTTTAACTGCAGACGTGACCACATTATCACTAAATACAATAGCTAAAGGGCGTTTTAAACTATAGCCGTCAACTATTCCTTTTTGATTAAGAGATAGCATCTATTAGGACCCTTCCCCTATCTCACATCACCATACCATATTGTACAGGTTCTCCAGTGATTTCCTGTGCACAAATGCAGTTTGCATATGCATATTCAGTGATGTCAGCAATTGCTCCTGCAATTACATCACTTTGAGCCCATTTGATGACATCACTTCCAAGTAGTGGTGCAAGCAGATCCTCCCCACCCCCTATACTAATGTTGACAGCTCTGATTAACCCCAGGCATGGCAAAATAATCACTAAATAAAATGGATATTAACAGGCCCGGATTTGTGGAAAGGCCACCTAGGCCCGGGCCTAGGGCGGCAGGATTTTAGGGGGGCGGCATGCTGCCCAACCACACCCACATTGGTTCAAAAACACTGGGGATGCGCTGGAGATACAATAATTTTTTTAATTTCCCATGCGCCAATCCCCATTGCTCCAGTCCCCCTGGAGGGGACAGGGGCGACGAACGGTAGTGGGCCTAGGGGCGCCCACTATGTAAATCCGGCCCTGGATATTAACCCCAGACTTGCAGTATAATTTCTAGATAAATTAGATCATCTGCATGATACCCCCAGACATGCCCTTATAATCACTGTAGAAATGGCCAATGAACACTCCACTAACCCCAGAGAAGCCAGTAAGATCAATGCAACAACTAAAGCATTACCCGCATTTGCACAAGCAGAGTACTGACACCAAAGTTCTTGTTTCCCAATTCCCAGGCTGCTTGGCTCTCTCTCTACTTCCTGCAGCTGAAAAAATAATTCAAGTTGGCAATTCATTCTACAGCTGACTGGGGTAAGCTAAGCATTATGGGACATTCACATACGATTCTGGACAACGGGATGCATGCTCAAAATCTGGACTGTCCCATACAAAGCAGTACAGTCCAGAGCTGTCAGTAGTTAGCCCAGTTCTCATTTCAGTACTGGATAAATAACAGTACTGATCTCTGCCCTTCATATACTGTATCATGCATTTAAAAAAAAAAAAAAATCAAACATCCCCTTTACAAGTGACCAGAGAGAAGGCGTCCTTTTAAATAGAATTCACAGAGATACTTTATCTCATTTGTCTCATGCAGGGATCTACCGATAATATCACCTTGTCACAATGTTCCTTCTAAAGTAGACCCTTACTGATTTGTTTTCCTTATTTTTAATAATAGCAGCATCAGATTATGGGCTCAGCACTGACCAAAAGAGGCTCCGTGGGTGCTGTTGGTAATCACCACTAGCATGACTATAGGAAACATGGGGGCCCAGAGCATGGGTCTTCCTCTTTAGTTAAGAATATCCCCCAGCTGCTGGCTTACCTTTTCCAATGAGAGCAGCCAGGGAAGTGGGGACATGACTCAGTGGGCAAGTGAATGGAGTGCTCCTGCTCTATTTATGACAACTAAAGGGCCTTCATGCCCCCCAAAAGAGAGCATACTTTTGATCTGGTCCATCTGGAGGGAAAGGAGAGGAGAAAGTCCAGGGGGCTGGTCTGGGCCAGTGGGGTCCATGAAGACCAGGGTCTACCGTTTTATTCCTGGTGTCCCGCCGTCCCAGTCTGACACTGGTTATGCTCCTGTTAATGCTATATCTGTCTGGTTGTTTCTCTACCATGCTGAGTCCGACTCCTGAAACAACTTTGCAGAAGCCAACTGAATAACCTACCTAAGATATGGTTATATTATTTAAGGTGCATTTTCTTGAAGTGAAAATATAGAATAGCATAAAGTGCTACTGAAAGCATCCTCTGTGTGTCCTTTGCAATCCCCTGCTCTGTGTTTCCTGACTACTGTTTCTATCACAACCTTGTCTCAGTAGTCAGCTCTCCTCCAGCCAAGACTGTAATTCCTACAATTCCTTGCTTGTTCCATATGGCACAGACCTGCAAAATCCCAGACATTTTTAAGCAAAATAATTTGGAAAGTTACTTTCAATGACATTTTTTGTCGATAATGCAAATGCAGATTTTTTTCACAGCGTACTGTACTAGAGCCCGTCATATTTGTTTGTTTGTTTCTTTTTCTTTTCTGCTGCCGTTATTTATGGGTTATACAGTATGGTGCAATGCCTCTTCCTTTTAAGCCATGACTATTATTTTCACTCACACTATTTGTACTCTATGGTAAATACTCCATAGTACACCCTCGTCTACCGGAGACTTGTTTCCCCACTAACAATTAGTCCCGTCTAACTGACGGCCCTCAGCTGGATGCGGATCCGCCCCTTGTGTGGCCCTTCTCTGTGAAAGTCTGTTTGCCTGTGACTGTTTACCTTCTGTAAAATCTAAAAGTTATCAGTACTGAAATTAACAGGCCTCTGCATTGTTTACACCTTAAATTCAGATTGTAAAATCCTGTCTTGTTCACACCTGTAATCCACCCTGCATTGTTCACACCTGTGACACCTCTATTGTTCACAAACCTAAAGCCCTGTACTATACACACCTCAGACCCAGACTGAATGTGCCCACATTGCTCACCTGTTAACATCTCATACAAAGGGGCACCAGCATTGTGTCATTATATGTTGCACAGTATGAACTGTTCATCTTAGAGTGGTCCTGATAGGCTTCCCTGTCTCCTGCTGTATTCTGCCTTCCCTATGCTCCCTCTGTGTGCCATACTCTGCCTTCCCTATGCTCCCTATTTTTGCCCTATTCTGCCTACACTATGCTCCCTGTGTGTGCCATACTCTGCCTGCCATACACTCCCTGTGTGTGCCATACTCTGCCTGCCCTATACTCCCTGTGTGTACCATACTCTGCCTGCCCTATGCTCCCTGTGTGTGCCATATTCTGCCCATCTTATGTTCCCTTGTGTGCCATACTCAGCTTCCCCTTTGCTCTGTGTGTATGTGTCATACTTTGCCTGCCCTATGCTCCTTGTTTGTGCCATACTCTACCTGCCCTATGCTCCCTGTGTGTGCCATACCCTGACTGTTCAGTAACGTGTTCATGATCTGTTTTATGTGTGTGTAAGCAGGAACAGTCCTTATAGTACTCAAAGCTGTACAAAGAGATACCACAAAACTACAGCAGCAAATATATCCCTCTATACTAAGCACAATCTACAATATACACATCACCCAGTATGTTAGATTGTGCGTTTCCTCAGTTGAGTTAATGACATGACCTAGTCTTTGGCAGGGAGGTAATTCTGCAAATTTTTTCACAAACTTAAGCAGAGATTAGAGAACTTGAGCCAGTCATGTTTTGGAGGAGAGGAAGCGACACCCTGCATGGGAGAAGTAAATCTCTACCCCCTTGAGAGTAGGTGAGAGTGTGGGCAATAAAGATACATTATCCTTTATAATATATGAGTGACACCCAGAGAACACTGCAGCCTTGTGCCTTTATATGGTCACAGAGCTCCTCTGCGACTTCTAATATCCTTATAATTTGCAGTAGGGCGTACATTATTCCTTATAATAAATGATTGAAACTCAGAGTTCACTGTATAACTCATCTAACAACATTCTGCCTTTATATGGTCACAGAACCCCTCGGTGACTTCTAATATCCTTATAATTTGCAGTAGGGTGTACATTATTCCTTATAATAGATGACTGGTACCAGTGTTGGACTGGACACCAGAGGCCCACTCAAAAACCTTTGCCAGGGGCCCACCAATTAATCTTAGACCAGGGGCCCATTATTTTTCTTCCTCTCCTCACTCAACTTCTATTCTCCTAGTCTCTTTTCCTTACATACTATACTCTATTTTTCTATATTTAGCCTATTTGTTCTCATTAGAATAGGGAATGGCCATGAAATAGGCCAAATGTTTAGCAGCATGAGGGCCCACTGACAACTGGGCCCACCGGGAGTTTTCCTGGTATCCCGGTGGACCAGTCCGACGCTGATTGATACTCAGAGTTCACTGTATAACTCATCTTACAGCCTTCTGCCTTTATATGGTCGCAGAACTCCTCTGTGACTTCTAATATCCTTATAATTTCCAGTAGGGCGTACATTAAAATACATGATTGATACTCAAAGTTCACTGTATAACTCATCTTGCAGCAGTAGGGCATACATTATCCCTTATAATACATGATTGATACTCAGAGTTCACTGTATAACTCATCCTGCAGCCTTCTGCCTTTATATGGTCACAGAACTCCTCTGTGACTTCTAATATCCTTATAATTTGCAGTAGGGCATACATTATTCCTTATAATACATGATTGATACTCAGAGTTCAATGTATAACTCCTCTCACAGCCTTCTGCCTTTATATTGTCACAGAACTCCTCAGTGACTTCTAATATCCTTATAATTTGCAGAAGGGCATTCATTATCCCTTATAATACATGAGTGATACTCAGAGTTCCCTGTATAACTCAGCTTGCAGCCGTGTGCCTTTATATGGTCACAGAGCTCCTCTGTGACTTCTAATATCCTTATAATTTGCAGTAGGGCGTACAATATTCCTTATAATAAATGATTGATACTCAGAGTTCACTGTATAAGTCATCTAACAACATTCTGCCTTTATATGGTCACAGAACCCCTCGGTGACTTCTGATATCCTTATCATTTAAAGTAGGGGGTACATTAGCCTTTTTTGCCCCTGTTTTGATTACTGATAATATTCAGGATACATTTGCAGCTACTAACATACTGCTCTACTCCCCCTTATTTACCTAATTACTTGTTAAACTATTCTTTCCATACTACTCAGCACTGCCTAATAATATGGACACCTTCAAGTCTTCACCAAAGCGGAACCGCTGCTATGAAATTCTATTGGTCCTTCTATATATATTGCTTGAATCTGAATATTAAACTAAAACTAATATTCTAATAAGATAATACTAATAACTAATAAGCTAATACTAGTCCATATTTGTGTGCCTTCCTTCTGGTGGCTTCCTTTGTCCTCATCCATTTGGCTTAACTTGATTTCACTGGGCCCCCAGCAAAAAAAAGTAGAATCTGTGCCATGTTTGTAATTGATTTAATTATTTTAGCAGAAATAACCAGTAACTCAATGGGATCTGATCAAATAAATGGCTTGAATTCTAAGGGGAGCTAACACTCCCTGCCCCTTCTTCAACTTAACTGTGCCCCCTTAGCACCCCCCTGTAGCGTTATATAATGGTGTGGGCCTTAATAGGGGAGGAATCATGGTTTATGTGTCCAAATAAATTATATGGGCTAACATGAAATAACGAATGAGGTCCAATGTTGTTTTGCCCCACACAAAGTACCGTTTGACCTGTTCCTTGATTAAAGGGGGCCCTGAGAAGTTTCTTTGCACTTGGTTATAGCATAGTATGTAAGGACAACAAAACCACAAAAAAATAGTTTTTCATGTTTATTTAAAAGATAAATGAAATATATTATTCCAATATTAACAAAGATTTGTGGTTTAACTTTGTGCAGGGTCAGGAATCTTAGGAACTCGTGAACTCCAGTTCAGCACACTTAGAAACTCCACTAGTAGATTCAATCAGGAGACTCAGGAACTAAGGATCAGGATAAGAGGACTCAGGACTTAGACTTAGGATCTCATGATAAGCAGTGACAGGAACTGGCATCAGGAAGAAAGGACTGAGGAACAGATGGCACAGGGACGAGGGACAGCAGTAAGGACCACCATATCCAGTGGATGCAGAATTGAAAACAAAAACAGTTAGATCACAGCCTAGAAGCTAAAGGAACCTTAAAGGAGCTATATTACCAAAAAAAGGAAAATATAATGTAATATTGCCCTGCACTTATTCAACTGGTGTGTTTGCTTCAGAAACACAACTGTCATTTATATAAACAAGCTGCTGTGTAGCCATGGGGGTAGCCATTCAAAGCTGAAAAAGTAAAAAAGGCACAGGATAGAGAGCAGATAACAGATAAGTTCTGTAGTATACAATAGAATTCTTCAGAACTTATCTGTTATCTACTGTGTATCCTGCGCTTGAATGGCTACACCCTTGGCCACACAGCAGTTTGTTTATGTAAACTATAGTTGTGTTTTTAAAGCAAACACACCCTTTTACTAGTGCAGGGTAGCAGGACATTCTATTGTCATTCCTTTAAAAGTACTTTCATTTTTTGGTGTTCCTTTAAAGTTTGATGATTAAACATATTATGGACCTCAGCTATAAAGACCACATACAGATAGGCAGTAGCAGCAAATTTTTAAAAGACAACTACAGCCTACAAATTTGTAAGTTAAAGGAGAACTAAACCCTAAAGTTAAAAAAACCCTACCCTACATTGATCCCCTCCCTCCTCCATCCCCACAGTGTTACACCGGGCATATGCCCCTAAGTCTTTACTTACCCCTCGGTGCAGATTCTGTCCAGTGGAGTTCACAGACGGCATCTTCAGCCGCTTTGGTTATCTACTAATATAACCGACGCAATGGCAATTTTCGTGAATTTCGCCGCATGCGCTGTTGTAGCAGAACAGATAATTGCTGCAACTGCACATGCACCAATACAGCACTTAGTTTCCAAAGATTACAGAAGAGAAGAAGATGGAGCCCGTGAACTCCGCTGGACAGAATCTGCCATGAGGGGTAAGTAAAGACATAGGGGTATTTGGTTTGCCAATTTGCACATTGCTGCATCAGGGACATCTCTTTCCCAGTTGGCCAACTGGAAAGTTGCTGCCCCCCAGGGACATTGCTTCCTGGCAGTCCAAATGGCACTTTGCTGCCCCGGGGAATAGGTTATCCAGGCAGTTCAACTGGCATGTTGCTGCCTCAGGGAAATGCTTCCCAGCAGACCAACTGGATCATTGCTACCTCTGGGACATTGCTTCCCGGCAGTCCAAATGGCATGTTGTTGCCTTGGGGAAATAATTCCCGGCAGTCCAACTGGCACATTGCTGCCTCAGGGACATTGCATCCCGACAGTCCAACTGGCATGTTGCTGCCTGGGAAAATGCTTCCCGGCAGTCCAACTGACATGTTGCTGCCTCTGGGAACTGCGTCCCGCTAGTCCAACTGGCACGTTGCTGCCTCGGGGAAATGCTTCCCGGCAGACCAACTGGATCCTTGCTAGCTCTGGGACATATGTTGCCGACAGTCCAACTGGCACGTTGCTGCCTCTGGGCAATAATTCCCGGCAGTCCAACTTGAACCTCGCTGCCTCGTGGACATTGCATCCCGGCAGTCCAACTGGCATGTTGATGCCTCAGGGAAATGCTTTCCAGCAGACCAACTGGATCATTGCTACCTCTGGGACATTGCTTGCCGGCAGTCCAACTGGCACGTTGCTGCCTTGGGGAAATGATTCCCGGCAGTCTAACTGGCATGTTGCTGCCTCTGGGAATTGTGTCCTGCTAGTCCAACTGACACGTTGCTGCCTTGGGGAAATACTTCCCGGCAGTCCAACTGGCACTTTTCTGCCTCTGGGAAATAGTTCCCGGCAGTCCAACTGGCACATTGCTGCCTCTGGGAAATTATTCCCTTCAGTCTAGCTGGATCATTGCTGCCTGGGGGACATTGCATCCCGGCAGTCCAACAGGCATGTTGCTGCCTTGGGAAATGCTTCCCGGCAGTCCAACTGGCATGTTGCTGCCTCAGGGAAATGCTTCCCGGCAGACCAACTGGATCATTGTTAGCTCTGGGACATTGCTTACCGGCAGTCCAACTGGCATGTTGCTGCCTTGGGGAAATAATTCCCGGCAGTCCAACTGTCACGTTGCTGCCCCGGGGAAATACTTTCCGACAGTACAACTGGCATGTTGCTGCCTCAAGGAAATGCTTCCCGACAGTACAACTGGCATATTGCTGCCTCGAGGAAATGCTTCCCGGCAGTCCAACTAGCATATTGCTGCATCGAGGAAATGTTTCCCGGCAGTCCAACTCGCATGTTGCTGCATTGGGGAAATGCTTCCCGGCAGACCAACTGGATCATTGCTGCCTCGGGGACATTGCATCCCGGCAGTCCAACTGGAATGTTGCTGCCTTGGGGAAATGCTTCCCGGCAGTCCAACTGGCACGTTGCTGCATCAGGGAAATACTTCCCGGCAGTCCAACTGGATCATTGCTGGCTCGGGGACATGGCATCCCGGCAGTTGAACTGGCATGTTGCTGCCTTGTGAAATGCTTCCCAGCAGTCCAACTGCCATGTTGCTGCCTCGGGGAAATACTTCCCGGCAGTCCAACTGACATGTTGCTGCCTTTGGGAATTGTGTCCTGCTAGTCCAACTGGCATGTTGCTGCCTCGTGGAAATGCTTCCCGGCAGACCAACTGGATCCTTGCTAGCTCTGGGACAAATGTTCCCGACAGTACAACTGGCACGTTGCTGCCTTGGGGCAATAATTCCCGGCAGTCCAACTTGCACCTCGCTGCCTCGGGGACATTGCATCCCGGCAGTCCAACTGGCATGTTGCTGCCTCAGGGAAATGATTCCCGGCAGTCTAACTGACATGTTGCTACCTCTGGGAATTGCGTCCCGCTAGTCCAACTGACAAGTTGCTGCCTTGGGGAAATACTTCCCGGCAGTCCAACTGGCACTTTCCTGCCTCTGGGAAATAGTTCCCGGCAGTCCAACTGGCACGTTGCTGCCTCGGGGAAATTCTTCCCTTCAGTCTATCTGGATCATTGCTGCCTGGAGGACATTGCATCCCGGCAGTCCAACAGTCGTGTTGCTGCCTCAGGGCAATGCTTCCCGGCAGACCAACTGGATCATTGCTAGCTCTGGGACATTGATTACCGGCAGTCCAACTGGCACGTTGCTGCCTTGGGGAAATACTTCCCAGCAGTCCAACTGGCACGTTGCTGCCTCAGGGCAATGCTTCCCGGCAGACCAACTGGATCAATGCTAGCTCTGGGACATTGATTACTGGCAGTCCAACTGGCACGTTGCTGCATCAGGGAAATACTTCCTGGCAGTCCAACTGGATCATTGCTGCCTCGGGGAAATTGCATCCCGGCAGTCGAACTGGCATGTTGCTGCCTTGTGAAATGCTTCCCGGCAGTCCAACTGCCGTGTTGCTGCCTCGGGGAAATACTTCCCGGCAGTCCAACTGACATGATGCTGCCTCTGGGAAATGCGTCCCGCTAGTGCAACTGACACGTTGCTGCCTTGGGGAAATACTTCCCGACAGTACAACTGGCATGTTGCTGGCTTAAAGGAAAACTATACCTCCAAAATGAATACTTAAGCAACAGATAGTTTATATCAAATTGAATGACATATTAAAGAATCTTACCAAACTGGAATATGTATTTAAATAAATATTGCCCTTTTACATCTCTTGCCTTGAACCACCATTTCATGACTCTATCTGTGCTGCCTCAGAGATCACCTGACCAGAAATACTACAAGACTAACTGTAACAGGAAGAAGTGAGGAAGCAAAAGGCAGAACTCTCTGTTAATTGGCTCATGTGACCTTACATGTGGTTTGTATGTGTACACAGTGAATCTTACGATCTCAGGGGGCGGCCCTTATTTTTTAAAATGGCAATTTTCTATTTATGATTACCCAATGGCACATACTAGTAAAAAAGTATATTATTATGATAATGGTTCATTTACATGAAGCAGGGTTTTACACATGAGCTGTTTTACTTTTAATAGAGACCTACATTGTTTGGGGGGGTATAGTTTTCCTTTAAGGAAATGCTTCCCGACAGTACAACTAGCATGTTGCTGCCTCGAGGAAATGCTTCCTGGCAGTGCAACTAGCATATTGCTGCCTCCGGTAAGTTTCCCGGCAGTCCAACTGGCACGTTGCTGCATTGGGGAATGCTTCCCGGCAGTCCAACTGGATCATTGCTGCCTCGGGGACATTGCATCCCGGCAGTCCAACTGGAATGTTGCTGCCTTGGGGAAATGCTTCCCTGCAGTCCAACTGGCACATTGCTGCCTCAGGGACATTGCATCCTGACTGTCCAACTGGCATGTTGCTGCCTGGGGAAATGCTTCCCAGCAGTCCAACTGACATGTTGCTGCCTCTGGGAATTGCGTCCCGCTAGTCCAACTGGCACGTTGCTGCCTCTGGGAAATGCTTCCCGGCAGACCAACTGAATTCTTGCTAGCTTTGGGACATATGTTCCCGGCAGTCCAACTTGCACCTCGCTGCCTCGGGGACATTGCATCCCGGCAGTCCAACTGGCATGTTGATGCCTCAGGGAAATGCTTTCCAGCAGACCAACTGGATCATTGCTACCTCTGGGACATTGCTTCCCGGCAGTCCAACTGGCACGTTGCTGCCTTGGGGAAATGATTCCCGGCAGTCTAACTGGCATGTTGTTGCCTCTGGGAATTGCGTCCTGCTAGTCCAACTGACACGTTGCTGCCTTGGGGAAATACTTCCCGGCAGTCCAACTGGCACTTTCCTGCCTCTGGGCAATAGTTCCCGGCACGTCCATCTGGCATGTTGCTGCCTCAGGGAAATGCTTCCCGGCAGACCAACTGGATCATTGCTAGCTCAGGGACATTGCTTACCGGCAGTCCAACTGGCACGTTGCTGCCTTGGGGAAATAATTCCTGGCAGTCCAACTGTCACGTTGCTGCCCCGGGGAAATACTTCCCGACAGTACAACTGGCATGTTGCTGCCTCAAGGAAATGCTTCTCGACAGTACAACTGGCATATTGCAGCCTCGAAGAAATGCTTCCCGGCAGTCCAACTGTCATGTAGCTGCCTCTGGTAAATGTTTCCCGGCAGTCCAACTCGCACGTTGCTGCATTGGGGAAATGCTTCCCGGCAGACCAACTGGATCATTGCTGCCTCGGGGACATTGCATCCCGGCAGTCCAACTGGAATGGTGCTGCCTTGGGGAAATGCTTCCCGGCAGTCCAACTGGCACGTTGCTGCATCAGGGAAATACTTCCCGTCAGTCCAACTGGATCATTGCTGGCTTGGGGACATGGCATCCCGGCAGTTGAACTGGCACGTTGCTGCCTTGTGAAATGCTTCCCAGCAGTCCAACTGCCATGTTGCTGCCTCGGGAAAATACTTCCCGGCAGTCCAACTGACATGTTGCTGCCTCTGGGAATTGTGTCCTGCTAGTCCAACTGGCATGTTGCTGCCTCGGGGAAATGCTTCCCGGCAGACCAACTGGATCCTTGCTAGCTCTGGGACAAATGTTCCCGACAGTTCAACTGGCACGTTGCTGCCTTGGGGCAATAATTCCCGGCAGTCCAACTTGCACCTCGCTGCCTCGGGGACATTGCATCCCGGCAGTCCAACTGGCATGTTGCTGCCTCAGGGAAATGATTCCCGGCAGTCAAACTGGCATGTTGCTGCCTCTGGGAATTGCGTCCCGCTAGTCCAACTGACAAGTTGCTGCCTTGGGGAAATACTTCCCAGCAGTCCAACTGGCACTTTCCTGCCTCTGGGAAATAGTTCCCGGCAGTCCAACTGGCATGTTGCTGCCTTGGGAAATGCTTCCCGGCAGTCCAACTTTCATGTTGCTGCCTCAGGGCAATGCTTCCCGGCAGACCAACTGGATCATTGCTAGCTCTGGGACATTGATTACCGGCAGTCCAACTGGCACGTTGCTGCCTTGGGGAAATGCTTCCCGACAGTACAACTAGCATGTTGCTGCCTCGAGGAAATGCTTCCCGGCAGTCCAACTAGCATATTGCTGCCTCCGGTAAATGTTTTCCGGCAGTCCAACTGGCACGTTGCTGCATTGGGGAAATGCTTCCTGGCTTCCTGCCTCGGGGAAATGATTCCCGGCAGTCTAACTGGCATGTTGCTGCCTCTGGGAATTGCGTCCCACTAGTCCAACTGACAAGTTGCTGCCTTGGGGAAATACTTCCCGGCAGTCCAACTGGCACTTTCCTGCCTCTGGGAAATAGTTCCCGGCAGTCCAACTGGCACGTTGCTGCCTCGGGGAAATTCTTCCCTTCAGTCTATCTGGATCATTGCTGCCTGGGGGACATTGCATCCCGGCAGTCCAACAGTTGTGTTGCTGCCTCAGGGCAATGCTTCCCAGTAGACCAACTGGATCATTGCTAGCTCTGGGACATTGATTACCGGCAGTCCAACTGGCACGTTGCTGCCTTGGGGAAAAACTTCCCGGCAGTCCAACTGGCACGTTGCTGCTTCAGGGCAATGCTTCCCGGCAGACCAACTGGATCATTGCTAGCTCTGGGACATTGATTACCGGCAGTCCAACTGGCACGTTGCTGCCTTGGGGAAATGCTTCCCGACAGTACAACTAGCATGTTGCTGCCTCGAGGAAATGCTTCCCGGCAGTCCAACTAGCATATTGCTGCCTCTGGTAAATGTTTCCCGGGCAGTCCAACTGGCACGTTGCTGCATTGGGGAAATGCTTCCCAGCAGTCCAACTGGAGCATTGCTGCCTCGGGGACATTGCATCCTGGCAGTCCAACTGGAATGTTGCTGCCTTGGGGAAATGCTTCCCTGCAGTCCAACTGGCACGTTGCTGCATCAGGGAAATGCATCAGGGAAATGTTTCCCGGCAGTCCAACTGGCACGTTGCTGCCTCGGGGACATTGCATCCCGGCAGTCAACTGGCATGTTGCTGCCTTGTGAAATGCTTCCCGGCAGTCCAACTGCCATGTTGCTGCCTCGGGGAAATACTTACCGGCAGTCCATCTGACATGTTGCTGCCTCTGGGAATTGCGTCCCGCTAGTGCAACTGACACGTTGCTGCCTTGGGGAAATACTTCCCGACAGTACAACTAGCATGTTGCTGCCTCGAGGAAATGCTTCCCGGCAGTCCAACTAGCATATTGCTGCCTCCGGTAAATGTTTCCCGGCAGTCCAACTGGCACGTTGCTGCATTGGGGAAATGCTTCCCGGCAGTCCAACTGGATCATTGCTGCCTCGGGGACATTGCATCCTGGCAGTCCAACTGGAATGTTGCTGCCTTGGGGAAATGCTTCCCTGCAGTCCAACTGGCACGTTGCTGCATCAGGGAAATACTTCCCGGCAGTCCAACTGGATCATTGCTGCCTCGGGGACATTGCATCCCGGCAGTCAACTGGCATGTGACATTAAAGAATCTTACCAAACTGGAATATGTATTTAGATAAATATTGCCCTTTTACATCTCTTGCCTTGAACCACCATTTCATGACTCTATCTGTGCTGCCTCAGAGATCACCTGACCAGAAATACTACAACACTAACTGTAACAGGAAGAAGTGAGGAAGCAAAAGGCAGAACTCTCTGTTAATTGGCTCATGTGACCTTACATGTGGTTTGTATGTGTACACAGTTAATCTTACGATCTCAGGGGGCAGCGCTTATTTTTTAAAATGGCAATTTTCTATTTATGATTACCCAATGGCACATACTAGTAAAAATGTATAGTATTATGATAATGGTTCATTTACATGAAGCAGGGTTTTACACATGAGCTGTTTTACTCAGTATCTTTTAATAGAGACCTACATTGTTTGGGGGGTATAGTTTTCCTTTAAGGAAATGCTTCCCGACAGTACAACTGGCATGTTGCTGCCTCGAGGAAATGCTTCCCGGCAGTACAACTAGCATGTTGCTGCCTCGAGGAAATGCTTCCCGGCAGTCCAACTAGCATATTGCTGCCTCCGGTAAATGTTTCCCGGCAGTCCAACTGGCACGTTGCTGCATTGGGGAAATGCTTCCCGGCTGTCCAACTGGATCATTGCTGCCTCGGGGACATTGCATCCCGGTAGTCATACTGGAATGTTGCTGCCTTGGCAAATGCTTCCTGGCAGTCCAACTGGATCATTGCCGCCTCTGGGACATTGCATTCCAGCAGTCCAACTGGCACGTTGCTGCCTCTGGGAAATGCTTCCCTTCAGTCCAACTGGCACATTGCTGCCTCAGGGAAATAATTCCCGGCAGTCCAACTGGCATGTTGCTGCCTCTGGGAAATGCTTCCCGGCAGTCCAACTGGCATGTTCTTGCCTCTGAGAATTGCATGCCGGCAGTCCAACTGGCCTTTTGCTACATTGGGAAAATGCGTCCCCACCGTCCAACTGGCACGTAGCTGCGTCAGGAAAATGCTTCCAGGCTGTCCAACTAGCATATTGCTGCCTCCGGTAAATGTTTCCCGGCAGTCCAACTGGCTGCATTGGGGATATGCTTCCCGGCAGTCCAACTGGATCATTGCTGCCTCGGGGACATTGCATCCTGGCAGTCCAACTGGAATGTTGCTGCCTTGGGGAAATGCTTCCCTGCAGTCCAACTGGCACGTTGCTGCATCAGGGAAATACTTCCCGGCAGTCCAACTGGATCATTGCTGCCTCAGGGACATTGCATCCCAGCAGTCAACTGGCATGTTGCTGCCTTGTGAAATGCTTCCCGGCAGTCCAACTGCCATGTTGCTGCCTCGGGGAAATACTTACCGGCAGTCCATCTGACATGTTGCTGCCTCTGGGAATTGCGTCCCGCTAGTGCAACTGACACGTTGCTGCCTTGGGGAAATACTTCCCGACAGTACAACTGGCATGTTGCTGGCTTAAAGGAAAACTATACCTCCAAAATGAATACTTAAGCAAAAGATAGTTTATATCAAATTGAATGACATATTAAAGAATCTTACCAAACTGGAATATGTATTTAGATAAATATTGCCCTTTTGCATCTCTTGCCTTGAACCACCATTTCATGACTCTATCTGTGCTGCCTCAGAGATCACCTGACTAGAAATACTACAACACTAACTGTAACAGGAAGAAGTGAGGAAGCAAAAGACAGAACTCTCTGTTAATTGGCTCATGTGACCTTACATGTGGTTTGTATGTGTACACAGTGAATCTTACGATCTCAGGGGGCAGCCCTTATTTTTTAAAATGGCAATTTTCTATTTATGATTACCCAATGGCACATACTAGTAAAAAAGTATAGTATTATGATAATGGTTCATTTACATGAAGCAGGGTTTTACACATGAGCTGTTTTACTCAGTATCTTTTAATAGAGACCTACATTGTTTGGGGGGTATAGTTTTCCTTTAAGGAAATGCTTCCCGACAGTACAACTGGCATGTTGCTGCCTCGAGCAAATGCTTCCCGGCAGTCCAACTAGAATATTGCTGCCTCCGGTAAATGTTTCCCGGCAGTCCAACTGGCACGTTGCTGCATTGGGGAAATGCTTCCCGGCTGTCCAACTGGATCATTGCTGCCTCGGGGACATTGCATCCCGGCAGTCATACTGGAATGTTGCTGCCTTGGCAAATGCTTCCTGGCAGTCCAACTGGATCATTGCTGCCTCTGGGACATTGCATTCCAGCAGTCCAACTGGCATGTTGCTGCCTCTGGGAAATGCTTCCCTTCAGTCCAACTGGCACATTGCTGCCTCAGGGAAATAATTCCCGGCATTCCAACTGGCACGTTGCTGCCTCTGGGAAATGCTTCCCGGCAGTCCAACTGGCATGTTCTTGCCTCTGAGAATTGCGTGCCGGCAGTCCAACTGGCCTTTTGCTACATTGGGAAAATGCGTCCCCACCGTCCAACTGGCACGTAGCTGCGTCAGGAAAATGCTTCCAGGCCGTCCAACTGGCACGTTGCTGCCTCAGGGAAATAATTCCTGGCAGTCCAACTGGCACGTTGCTGCCTCGGGAAATGCTTAATGGCAGACCAATTGGCATGTGGCTGCCTCGGGGAAATGATTCACGGTAGTCCAACTGGATCATTGCTGCCTCGGGGACATTGCATCCTGGCAATCCAACTGGCATGTTGCTACCTTGGGGATATGCTTCCCAGCAGTCCAGCTGCCATGTTGCTGCCTCTGGGAAATGCGTCCCCCTAGTGCATCCCGACAGTCCAACTGGCATGTTGCTACCTTGGGGAAACACTTCCAGGCAGTCCAACTGGCACGTTGCTGCCTCGGGGAAATGCTTCCCGGCAGACCAACTGGATCCTTGCTAGCTCTGGGACATTGGTTCATGGCAGTCCAACTGGCATGTTGCTGCCTCGGGGCAATAATTCCCGGCAGTCCAACTGGCATGGTGCTGCCTCTGGGAATTGCGTGCCGGCAGTCCAACTGGCATGTTGCTACATTGGCGAAATGCTTCCTGACCGTTCAACTGGCATGTTGCTGCCTTAGGGCAATGCTTACTGACAGACCAAGTTTCATGTTGCTGCCTCAAGTAAATGCTTCACGGCAGTCCAACTGGCACATTGCTGCCTCGTGGAAAATCTTCCCGGCAGTCCAACTGGCTTGTTGCTGCCTCGGAGAAATGCTTCCTGACAGACCAACTGGCACGTTGCTGCCTCAGGGAAATGCTTCCCTGCAGTCCAACTGGCACATTGCTGCCTCGGGGAAATGCTTCCCGGGAATTCAAACTAGCACGTTGCTGCATCAGGGAAATACTTCCCGGCAGTCCAACTGGATCATTACTGCCTTGGGGACATTGCATCCCCACAGTCCAACTGGCATGTTGCTGCCTCGGGGGAAATGCTTCCCGGCAGTCCAACTGGCATTTTGCTGCCTCAGGGAAATGCTTCCCGGCAGTCCAACTGCCATGTTGCTTCCTCGGGGAAATGCTTCCCGGCAGTCAAACTGACACATTGCTGCCTCGAGAAAATTCTTCCCGGCAGACCAAATGACACAATGCTGCCTTGGGGAAATACTTTCCGGCACGTCCAACTGGCATGTTGCTGCCTTGGGAAATGCTTCCCGGCAGTTCAACTGGCATGCTGCTGCCTTGGGCAAATAATTCCCAGCAGTCCAACTGGCACGTTGCTGCCTCGGGGAAATACTTCCCGGCAGACCAACTGGCACTTTCCTGCCTCTGGGAAATAGCTCCCGGCAGTCCAACTGGCACGTTGCTGCCTCGGGGCAATGCTTCCCTTCAAGGAGAAGGAAAGCCCCTGGGCGCAAACCCCCCTCCCCCCCTCTCCTGTGTTGCCCCCCTCCCTCCTCCCCCCTGGCCTACCTGTCCCCCTGGGAAAATGCCCCTAACTTGTTACTCACCCCTCTGCGCAGGTCCTGTCCACGGAGTTCACAGTCGCCATCTTCTCCTACGCGCGTCTTCTTCCTGCTCTGACCGGCGTTTTCTGGCGCATGCGCAGTAGGAACAGTTACCGGTACGGCTCTACTGCGCATGCGCCGAATGTCACGAAGTTTTCTGATTTCACTTCGTTACATTCGGCGCATGCGCAGTAGAGCCATACCGGTAACTGTTCCTACTGCGCATGCGCCAGAAAACGCCGGTCAGAGCAGGAAGAAGACGCGCGTAGGAGAAGATGGCAACTGTGAACTCCGTGGACAGGACCTGCGCAGAGGGGTGAGTAACAAGTTAGGGGCATTTGCCCAGGGGGACAGGTAGGCCAGGGGGGAGGAGGGAGGGGGGGCAACACAGGGGAGGGGGGAGGGGTTTTGCGCCCTGGGGGTTTCCTTCTCCTTTAAGTCTATCTGGATAATTGTTGCCTCGGGTACATTGCATCCAGGCAGTCCAACTGGCATGTTGCTGCCTTGGGAAATGCTTCCCAGCAGTCCAACTGGCATGTTGCTGCCTCGGTGAAATGCTTCCCGTCAGAACAACTGGATCATTGCTACCTCTGGGACATTGTTTCCCGGCAGTCCAACTGGCACGTTGCTGCCTTGAGGAAATGGATCATTGATGCCTCGGGGAAATTGCTTCCCGGCAGTCCAACTGACACATTGCTGCCTCGGGGAAATGCTTCCCGGCAGTCCAACTGGCACTTTCCTGCCTTTGGGAAATACTTCCACTCAGTCCACCTGGCACGTTGCTGCCTCGAGGAAATGCTTCCCGGCAGTCCAACACGATCATTACTGCCAACTGACCTTTTGCTGCCTCAGGGACATTACTTTCCGGGCAGTCCAACTGGAACGTTGCTGCCTCTGTGAAATGCTTCCTGGCAGTTCAACTGGCATATTGCTGCCTCGGGGAATATTTTCCCGGCAGAACAACTAGCACTTTTCTGCATTGAGAAAATGCTTCCTGTCAGTCCACCTGGCACATTGCTGCCTTGGGGGAAATGCTTCCCGGAAGTCCAACTGGCATGTTGCTGCCTCAGGGAAATGCTTCTCGGCAGTCCAACTGGCATGTTGCTGCTTTGGGGAAATTCTTGCCGGCTGTCCAACCGGCCCATATCTGCCTCTGGGTAATGCTTCCCGGCAGTTCAGCCGGCACATTGCTGCCCCGGGGATTGCTTGCCGATAGTTTAACTGGATTATTACTGCCTCAGGGACCATGTTTTGCAATTTGCATGTTGCTTTCTCAGGTACATCTCTTTCCTGGGAGTCCAACAGGCTCGTTGCTGCCTCTGGGACATTGCTCCTCATAGACAATGCTTTCCCAGCATTCCAACTGGCACCTTGCTGCCTTGGGGACAATTCTTACAGGGCAATCCTACTGGCAAGTTTGCATTGGAATGAAATTAAAGTGATACTGACAGGTTATCATTATCTTACTTGCTTAGTTTAGGCAGTTTTATATATTGGCCCCTTTTTTTGTTATTATAATCACTGTTTAATAATGTTTGCGATGCCTACATTTTTCATTTTTATTTCAGTCCAATACCAAGATCTGCATAAAGCTAACAATGACGTAGATTCTACTCTCCTCTGGGGAGCCGTTGCTTGACACGCATGCAGACAGCCTGTCCTTACACTGCATGCTGCTTGTTTGTAGTCATGTGATCTTCTAATCAGCGTCACTCATTGCAATATCTTAGTCTTCATCTGTGTGAAGAAAGAAATTCATGGCACAGCCTTAAATCAAACTTACTACAAAGGCAAGTAAGTTTATCTTCATGGTGGAGGAGAAAAGATGGGTTAGGTGGGGTGATATAAGGAGCTTCATTTGCCAGGGCTTCTCTGTAGCTCTGTGCGTTTCCTATTGGCTGCCTATGTCACATGATGCGGCGCAATGTGCGATGACGTCACGCGTGCATGAGGCATTAAGGCCAGAAGCGCTTCGAGTCAACAGACGCTTTGGATTGCCCGTTCTTTTCTTTTTTTTTTATCCAGGAGGCATTGACAGCAGGAATTGAACATCAAAATGGCTACCTCAAAGGCAAAACTCTTAGAAACAACTATTCCAATAATTTCCTTTTACCTTAAATATCACCCTAATGTGAACTTAGGTTAGGTTTCAAGGAATACTCTTTAGGTCAATAGCACACAGGCATTTCAGAGGGTACTGGGAAATGAACATACTTGTCTGGGTCTTTAGGCTGAGCCCACAACCCTGTGGTCTTGTACCTTTAGGGGGCCTAATCCACAGTTTGGGAACCACTGTCTTATATGCATCTTGTGAAGTTTTTTTTTCCTTTTTTGCGGAAACTTTGTGGCTTTTTTTTCAAGAGTGAAGTTAGAGATTGAAATTCCACCACTCTCCATTCATTTAGGCACTTTCACTTTCTCCCATCAATAAATAATCTTTTAAAAATCCCAAAATATTTTGAAATGCTCTTAACTCATGCATTTTCCCGTCATGTATATTTTTAAGGAGCTATTAAATGTTAGATTTTATTGGGTAATTTATTGACTAGTGGATTGCGAACTATCTATCTGACAATCAAGAATTAAGCATTGTCAGTACTTTATATATATGAATTTATCAATTTAGTTTTTCAAATTTTTCTTTCTCACAAAAATTGGAAAAATTACACAGAATTTTGGTTTTCACAAAATGAAATTATTTATTTATTGAAACCACCATGAATCAATTACACTAATTGGTGATTTTCAAGTTCACACTTTAATTCAGTAAGAGTCATTTCACATTTAGTTTGTTATAGATCGCTTTTAACTCTCTTCAGTAGTTCCTTATTTCTCGGTACTAGTCCATTTTTCTATATAAGAGTTGTTGGCACATCTGTATTGGCCCTATTTTGGACTCTGATCTAGTGGTGGCATTATGTTAGAAGGTGCGGAATACCAACCTTTCCATAAAACATCATTTGGACCCTAAAAACCAGTTTGCTGAAATTGCAAAATGAAAAGCTACTAAATACAAAGCTAAATAACGTGAAAACCACAAATAATAAGAAATGAAAATAGAATTCAAATTGTCTCAGAATATCATTCTGTACACCATGCTAAAAGTTAACTCAAAGGGGAACAACCCCTTTAAAGAACTTAAGCCTAAACCTAAAAGGTTAAATCTAAACTGTTGCTTGGACGCCCTCCTCTTGAACCGCTATAGTTTGATGACCCAATTCGGTTTCCAGAACTTGTGTCACGCCATTTAAGTTTTTTCCTGTTCCGGACTTTGCGGCTGCCATGTTGGTAATGTAAGCGTCACATCCTGCGTCACCTTGACAAAAATGCACATGCGCAAAATTTATTCCTCCCCCACAACCTCCCCGATGATGTTGCCTGGTACCACCTGACCAGATTACCATTGCTTGCCTGGGTGAAGTACAGCGATCATGTGTGCATGCACAGGGTTTGCAAAATTTCTTCTGCACATGTGATAGAGCTGATTTTGTTTGTGAGAGGAATGTCTTCTGTACTCCATGCACTTAGAACATTTTTTAACGTCAATCTTTGAATGCAGCTGAAGGTAAAGACGTGTAGAGGCACGATTATTGTAAGTATCTCTTCACTTTGTGGCCAATATATAGAACTTCATTTGTTTTTTTACCTTTCCTTCTCTTTTAAAACCTAATCAAAGTATTCCATATGGTTTCAGAATCCCCTAAAATATGCACCTTCTATAAGCTGCCCAAAATTCACAAATCACAAGGCAACCCAGGATGCCCTATTGTATCTGCCATCAAAACACAGAAAATATATTAGTTTGGCTCAAATAAATTCTGAAACCTGTGGTAATAAAAACTGCAAGCTACAACCCAATGCAGGCGATGCTGAACTATACCAATCCACTTGTTATAGCGTCGGGTGCAAGCTGCTGGTCCCCCTGCAAGGGACCTACATATAGCTCCAAATAACACACGCTGCAGCATTCTGAATCTCAAGTTATATCAAATGTGAACAACCCCTTTAAGCCAGACTGAATTTAAATTAAAGGAGAATGAATACCATTTTACATTTGGGGGTGCCAAAAGTTAGACACCCACAAGAGACTACTTTTACTTACCTGACACCAGAGCCATCAGCAGAAAACTGCACCGGCTGTGAGTCTTCTAGAGAGCACCACGGTGTGATCCTCTTGCTGCTTTGGGTCTTCTCACAGCTGCGCATGTGCAGTAAAGCAAAAAGCCGAACTTTGACAAAAAAGCTGGCTATTTCTCTCTACTACGCATGCGTTTAAATTTAAAATTTGAAGAAGCAGGAAGAAGAATGGATAGAAGCACCAGTCTGGGGTGTCAGGTATGTAAAAGTCGTCACTTGGGGTTGCCTAACTTTTGGCACCCCAGGTGTAAAATGGTATTCATTCTCCTTTAAAAGATAACTATTTCTCATTTGGCCAGGAATTGTACCTACAGCAGATGGGGACTAGTATGGGAACACAGTTTGCACCCTAGTATGCTACCCTTTTTATGGCTTAACTAGAACAGGATATCCTATTCTTCTGTACCACCAACCCCCTAGCATACCTCTAAATTTATGATATTCTCATCATTTGGGCAGCTCATCCAGTTCAATTAACAATTCAATTCAGCCAACCATCAACATTTAATGAGCCAACTCTGCAACCCACATTCACTTTCTGGACACAATGATTTATATCGAACACAATACCCAACATAGAACCATATATCGGAAACCTATAGACAAACCGTCCTAATTGATGTATGACAACTTCCACCTGGACCACAATAAACACGCCATCATCTATAGCCAGGCTACACTACAACCAAATCTTTTCTGACAGCTCAGAACCCTAAGAAATGATTTTATCAGCAGAGGCTACCTACCACCCAAGGATTATAGATCACAACATACACAGGACAACCAAGGTCACCAGGAACCAACTGGTTTTCTACCAAATATTCTTCTGTGACTTATCCAAGTGATAATCAAAATGAAGGCTCACCAAACGTACTAAATTTGGACATTATCAGTGCCCTGACTATGTCACATGTTAGCTGGCCTTGCCTTTCTCCATCCACACATAGATAAACTCTTTAAAATTTTCCATAGACTATCATGTACTTTTTTCCATGTAATATATATCATTGTGTTCCCTTGTGGTCTTTATTATGTGGGCAAGACAATAACCATGCTAAAAGACAATATTCAGAACCACTGATCAGTAAGGCTCTCTGGGAAGGAAAAGCAGAGCAACCTGTGGCTGGACACTTTTTATCTATCACCCATTCATGCCTACTTTTATATGTATGGCAATTGACTTTCAACAATCCCTAGTTCTGCACGCAGAAATGGTAAGTGTCTTTTCTTTACATTTACACTAAGTGCTGGCAAGAAAATGCTCTGACTGCCAAGCACGTAGTACCAACATGCTGCACTCTAAGGATTTTCCATGCTGCACTGGCAGCGTTTGCCACCGTGCAGCGAGTCAGATAGCCCCCAAACCCAGGCAATGAGCAAAGGGGCTGCAGCCTTGAAATCGCAGGACCACGAAGAACGTTGCAGGACACAACTGTCAATGCCTCCAGCGCCACCTACGTATTTCCTGCTTTGCTGCCCTGGGACCCTGAATGCTGCCAAGGACCCTACTGCATGCAGAAGCAGTATGCCCTTCCTTTACACATTTACATAAACATACTTAAACACACACACTATACATTTTACTAAAGTTAGTTTTTTTCTTTTGCACACACTTGCACTCTTTTGCACATATTTACAAATTCACACTTTTTTTTATAGCTGTACACACACATGCATACACAAACAGACATTTATACTTTTTTTTTCTTTTTAGTTCTTCATTTTATAACTTTGCCTCTTGTTTTTCCCCTAAAAACTGTTGCTTTCACAGTGTGACTTTTGGATCAAGTATTCTGACCACTAACTACGCTATTGGATCAGTTGTTTTGTTATGTCATCGATTTGCATAATTGTATTTGATTTTTAATGATTTTATTGTGGTTTTATGCTTGCATTTTTGTTTCTTATGTTGTTTTTAGCATCATTTTGCAGTTTGATCATCTGGAGTAGAAACACATTTTTAGCTATTTTGTATTAGTTAGAATGTGTACTTAACAGAAATATATGGTTTAGGAGGATCTTTGGACTGTTGCGGCACATAATACGCAGTGGCGCAACTACTTGCCGGCGGGCCCTGGTATAGGATGGGCATCCGGGTCCTCCCCCTATGAATCATGTGCTGTAGTGCTGCTGGTGTGGAACTGGAAAGGGGAACTGGGATATGTATAGAGCAAGACAGAGAAAGGGTGGCTAAGGTTTCTGCAAGAGAGAGAGTACCTGGAAGGCAAGGAAAGAAAGAAACTGAAGAGAGTGGAGCATACAAGAAGGCAAAAAACATGAATAGTTAGAGACAGACAGGCCCGTGTTAGTTGAGAGGCCACAAATGCCCGGGCCTAGGGCGGCAATATATTAGGCGTGGCATGCTGCGTGCATGCACATGTCAGTGTTTCTGATTGGCCACAATTCCTATGAAAGATGTGTCAGGGAAGTGTCCTTTAGCCTATGAGTTATGAGTAAGTGCCCCAATAGGCACGAAACACATTAGGCCAGGACCTTTTTTTCCCTAATAAATGGGTTTACATTTTTAATACACTTTTTGTCTTTCATTCTCTTGGAAAAACCCATTAAATACCTTTATTTTTCAATTGTTACATACAACCATGGACTGGGTGAATAGAGGAATTCTCTTGGACCATTATTGTAAAAAGAAATGGTCTAAAATACAAGGTTAGGTGCCTTGGACTTTATTTTGAAAGTTATCATGGGCTCAATATACACCGTTCATTAGTATTTTTCTGACATGGAATTCAGTCGACTCCATGCAGTGGCTTTAGGAAAGCTTTGCGGCTTGGTACTTTGGTGTTAACAGACATGTACCGATTTTGGATTTAGGGGAATGTGTACTTTTCAAAAATATATGGCTGTCTGGGGTGAGGACTTTTTGTTTGCTTTACCATTCATTTAAATGGAGTAAATGTGTTGATTTTGCAGTGCCTACAATGACAGATCATATGGGGTGTCATCATGTTGGGGCCCTATATGCCACATACTTAGGTAAACCTATGCAAATTGGGCATTGAGCTGTTTATTGGATGCCAGGCATTCATATTTAGAGTCTTTTATCTTGGTACTTAATGATATGTGGGAGATAAGATTCTGCAAAGTTGAAGCTTTGAAGTCATTTTTGGAAAAATTGCCAATTGTAGGAAAGCCTTGCGACTTGGTACTTTGGAGTAGAAAGACATGCATACCCAATTTGAATTCGAGGGAATGTGTACATTTGCCCCTCAAAAAATGCTGTAAATGTGTTGATTTTGCAGTATCTGGAATAACAGAACTGATAGGTCGTATGGGGTGTCTTCATTTTGGGGCCCATATATGCCACTTACTTAAGTAAACCTATGTGCATTGCACAGCAAACTGTTCAGTGGATTCCTGGCATTTATATTTAGGGTGTTTCACCTTGGTACCTAATGATTTGTAGGAGATAAGATGCTTCAAAATGGAAGCCTACACCACAATTAAAGCATATTTTGAAAGCTTAGGTTGTCCTGAGAAAAACAATATATTGTTTTCCTGGTTAAACTAAAGGACCCCCACAGGAAAGACCCCTAAAGTGGAAGAGTGCAAAATGTTCAAAAATGTTGCAGGCAGTGAAAGGGTTAAATCCTAGGAGAGCTATTCTTTGTCCAGTGTAATTTATTTTGTGCTAGCACCCAGGTTTTGTTACTACACCTGGTGAGCACCCGTTGGACTATTTTATATGTAGATATATGTCACAGCCAACAAAGCATCTTTGTAACCAGTTTAGAAAAAGGAACTGAAATGTTCTGAAAAACTTTTGTTATGCTTCATATTAACATTGTTATCCAATAACCCCATATACAGTATAATAAAATACATAAAGTTTGCCAAGGTGCAGTAACCCATAGTATCCAATAAGATAGTTGCTTCTGAACAGGTGACCAATAAATGCTATTGCTGATTGGCTGTCTTAGGTGACTAGACTTATTGTATTTTTTTTTTTTTTATGCAAACGTAGCACCTTTTTTTTTTTTTTTTTTTTTACAAACGTAGCATTTTTTTTACATTGCTTCTCTTGCTACTTATGAATAATAATAAGTCCAATCTAGGGTGAGATTTGGATTGAACGCTTGTTTGCAGTACTTGTTATATTACATAAGCAAATCATTTACAGAAAAACATGGTTAGTAAATGATACAAGCTGGAGTGGATTAGTGGGGAAGAATTAACTGATTGGGTAATCTGCCATGGATATATTACTGAGGCTGAACTTATAGCACAGATGGCAATATCACAAGTGCTGTTGCGCACAGCAATCAATTTGATCTTTGCTTTGATTTTCTGACTTATAGATGACTGTTAAACCTACTTGCTGACTGGCTGCCTGATATGGGATTTTGGTGATTTTTATTACCTATGTCAGTTAACCAACCTCAAAGTCCCAAATATAGTAGAGCAGTAAATGTCAAATTACATCCTAATATCCCTTTATATGGGTTTCCAGCTGTAACTAGGAGAGCAAATGGGCATTCTCCATAGACCCCCCACAACTTTAAGTTGAGCCAACTGACAAACTGCCAAATAGGGTGAGATTTGGATTGAACACTTTTAATGTATTTGTTATTTTACATAAGCAAATCAACTACAGAAAAAGATGGTTCATTAGGCTATGGGCACACGTGCTGTTGTCAGTGTCTGTGACCGCACACAGGCTGATTGAATGCAAAGCAATGGAGCAGGGGCACTGAGCAGATCTGATTCTCCCAGCCAGAATATGAAAATATGATGTCTGAGAACAGCCACTGACAACAGCCTGTACAAGCTGGAGTGGATCAGTGAGAAAGCATTAACTCAGGGCATTAACAGGGTAAATCTGCCATGGATATATTACTGAGGCTGCACTTATAGCATAGATAGCAAAATCACAAGTGTGGTTACCCACAGCAATCAGTCAGATCTTTGCTTTGATTTTCTGACTTATAGGTGACTGTTAAGCCTACTTGCTGACTGGCTGGCTGCTATGGGATTTTGGTGATTTGTATAATATATGTTTGTTAACCAACCAGTCCCAAAAATAGTAGAGCAGTAAATGTCAATGCCATCCTAATATCTCTTTAGATAGGATTCCAACTGTTACTAAGAGAGCAAATGGGCATTCTACATAGATCCCCCCCCCAACTTTAAGTTGAGCCCAACTGATAAACTAGCAGGGGTCAGAGAAACATTCTACAAAGCATGAGTTACAGAATACATTTTTCAAAGGAGTATGTTTAGTCTGGTCCTTCTTACCTTCTGCTGATTCCCTCTCTCTCTTTTTCTCCTCTTGCTCTACTTGGCACAAGCTTTTCTCCTCCATGTTGTTGCCCATAATCTTGATCTTTTTAGGTGCCCTTTCTTTCTTCTCCTTGATGTTTCTATTCCTCATGAGCCCACCGGATTCTGGAGAATTTGCAGATCTATCCATAGCTGGTGGATAGATCCTCTAAACTACTAAAATATAAAAAAAATCGCTTCTCACTGGGGAGACACTGTGAACATTACCAAGCGCTGAGACAGCTCTATGGCCAACTGACATTCAGTAACTGCCAAATAGCCATGTGCACACTGCTGTGAATGACAGTTATACAGGGAAACATTACATAGCTTCCCATGTTTAAAGTGTATAGCCTCATTATTCATTTTAAGCAGGTAGTCATTTACTTGGATTTGTTTATAAAAACAAAGGGAAATATTTTTTTAATCTTTTTATACAAATTGTTTCCTAAACGAACGTTGGTGGGAATACGATTACTATCGAGTAGTTCGGCTGGTTCCTATAGGCATAGCTTAACAAGTTGGCGGGCCGTATATACTGAGCCATAAGGGGAAGCAGGCAGAACTTGTTGTAAGCGGGCAGCACTTAGAGCATGGCTTTGTGTTATAGGCGGCAATAGAACAGAGCAGGTAATGGTCGGAGGTGTGACCCTTGGTTGTCAGGAAGTTACAGAGCGCAGGATTTTTCAATCAGACAGATGAACATTTACGGAGAAGATGGAGACAATTCCAAAGTTTAACAAGGGTATTATAAGGTTTGTTTCAAAAGACTCAAATGACAGAAAGGAAAATACATATGGAATGTCTATATGTTTTGGTTTTCAGAAGAAACATATTTTGGGTACCCTCTGATTGAATGGTATTGCTAATCCCACCACATGATAGGATGCAGGCCTGCAGCATATCAGCTTCCTTCTGATATATACAGTTCTCCACGTGTGCTCTCATTGTATAATTTGTGGTTATTGTTATTGAGCTTCCACCACAATATCATTGGTAGAAACGTTAACATTTGACATCATGTGATGGTGAGGATGGTACAAGCACAATTTTATGACTGAAAAACATCCCTCCAGGGATATGAGAGGAGCCATGTTCCTTTACATTCAGTATTCCTCTGCCCTGTGCTAGCGCAATGAAGTTTCAGCGTACATGACAGCTAATATGGTGGCGCCCTAGGAGGAATTGGTGGGAGGTGGTTGCTGGGAGTAGTGTGTTGCTCCTTTCAAAAACAAAGGTCAGGAAGGGGCAGCTGAGTATCACATGTGGTTTAGCTGTACCGAAGAGAATGAAGCTACTAATGCATAACATGCCAAGAGCCACTTTACCTGGGTCATCTGGGGATTTTGTCTGCTCATCTAGTATTTGTTACGTTTTGTTGCATGTCATTTACTAATTACATTGATTAGTATGCCACAACTCCCAGCATCCCCTGACAGCAGGGGCAGTAGTGTCACTGTTACTGCAGTTACTTTATAATTAATGTTAAACCAATTTACAAAGTTCAAAAAGCAGTCACCCATATTTCATCTGAGTTCCTAAGGAAAGGGTAACAACATCTGGGTAGATTCCTAGCGTTTTGCTGCCTTTGTGATTTCTGGCTCAGTGGATGCAAGCAAGTGGGGATCGCTCCTACATTGATTTTAATATTAATTGCCTAGACCCTGCCAGTGTACTCATGAGTTGGGTAATTTTCATTTGGGAACACAGCAATGATCTGCCCTCCCAAGCACAGTATGATGGAAGGAGGCAGCATCCCAATAACACAGGGAAACAGCACAGTGAGATTCCCAGCATGCTTGTGACAATTCCAGCTCAGCAGCAGGTAGTAAAATGCTTCCGGAATCTGTGTGCCATTGTCTTATCTTTGTCACAGCCAAGGCACCACTTCTTTCCATTATGCTGTACTTAGGGGCATGGGTGACATGATGCTCCATTAGTTTCAGGGTCAGACTGGAGAGGAGGGACACCGGAAAAAAACAACCCAGACCAGCTACCCACCAGAATGCCACTCTGCTGATCTCCCCAATCTTAGTTGCAAGGGAACAGGTACAGACTGATGTTCTACTATTTTACATGTGTTAATGGCAGTTCCATTTCATTGTATTGAAGATATTTTATCATATGATTGCAAAATATATCTGGTTACAGCTCGGTTTAGAGCAGCCATTGTGACAATCTATTTTTTTTATAAACACCAAGTGCTCCTACTGGATTGTGCTTGTCAATAATAGTGAATCATAAGTATGCAGATAAGAAATATCTACACACTTGTGATACATGATATTTAAAAGTAATTTAAAAGTACTTAAAGGTACATTTTCTTTGATCACTTTGCCTGTTATAGGAATTTGTTCCTGGTGCTTCCTGAGCTTTTGCTATTCCTGTTTTGAACCTGTTTGATTCCTGTTGTGACCCCTGCCTGGCTTTTGACTATTCTGACCTCTGGATCCTGACTCTTGCCTGGATACCGACTACCTTTTCTGCTTAACCCTCTGATTGACTTCCTGGTTTGACCCTTGCCTGCCTGACTACATTTATTCTTTGCCTGCCTCGACCCGGCCTGTTCTGACAACTCTATTGCCTAACGGCTAGTACTACGACCTTCTGCCCAAAGACTTTGCTTTACAGTTGTGCCCCTCTGCCTATCCACATACCTCCCAACTGTCCCTTTTTGGGAGGGACAGTCCCTGTTTTGACAGCTCAACCCGCAGTCCCTCATTTGTACTGGAAAGTCCCTCCTTTCTATGCACTGAACGGCCAGAAAAAGAAACAAAGTTTCTCACTCAATTGGCTTTTAGCAGAGAGCCCAGAACAACTAACACAGTGTTTTTCAACCTTTTTTGAGCCAAGGCACATTTCTTTCATTGAAAAAATCCTGCGGCACACCACCAGCTGAAAATGTGAAAAAAAGCTTATATTAACAATATAAGTGCTATTGTTAATGTAAGCTTTTTTTTAAACATTGATGCATGAGGCAGAAAGTTGTCAGTAAGAAAGTAGAAGGAAACATATATGAAAAGGCCAATTGAACTTTATTATATCATCTGCAGTCTTTTTACCTGATAAGATTTTCCAAAGCAGGGTAGCGCTGCCCTCTATTTAAGCTGGTTGGGGCAATAGTTCTCTCACGAACACAGAGATTAAATTATTTTGTTATTGTGTTTTTTTGTAATAACACTCCCCCAAATATTTTATAATTGCTGCCAAGACCGTTGGGGTTTTATAAATAAACAATACTCAAATCTAACTAACTAGATCTGGTGCTTCAGCTAGCAACTGTGCAAAGGGAGAAGCAGGTCACTTATTATTATTTTGTTATTACAAAAAAACACAATAACAAAATAATTTAATCTCTGTGTTCGTGAGAGAATTCTCACTTTCATCATTCAAGGCCAGGGTAAGCTTGCTATGCCGGGTACCCACGCTATTGCCCCTACCAGCTTAAATAGAGGGCAGCGCTACCCTGCTTTGGAAAATCTTATCAGGTAAAAGTTCAATTGGCCTTTTCATATATGTTTCCTTCTACTTTCTTACTGACAACCTTCTGCCTCATGCATTGCAGCCAGACAGCTAGAAATATGGTTCTCCTTATTACAGCATGGCTAAGCCGCAGGGTCTGCTTCCTTAATATTTTGATAACAGCACTAGCCGTTCACCTGTCAGTCCGTGCACTTCTGCCTTCTGCCTTCACATCGAAGCTGCGCGCAGTGCAGCCAGCGACCTCCCTGATCAGCCAACCCAGGCACGGCTCTTCTGCCCGCTCAGGTCACGTGACGTCACGTGAAAGGTCCGCGCACTTCGGCCTTCAAATTGATAGCGGCACACCTAACATTAGTTTGCGGCACACCAGTGTGCCGCGGCACACAGGTTGAAAAACACTGAACTAACAGGTGCAAATAAGATACTTTGTAACAATTTTGAGACACAAAAACATAGTGTAGATAAGGAGAAATATTTTCAAACTTTCATAACCTGCCAAATTTTGTAAAACAAACATGGTAATTAGGGGGTGTGGTCACAGAAAGGGGTGTGGTCAAAAAATTGCTGCGCTACATGCTGGAAAAAAAATTTTTGTCCCTCTTTTTACTTCCAAAATGTTGGGAGATGATGAAGTGACATAATGGTCACGAAACGCGTCAAGCGCACATCCCCTGCCCGCTGATGATTTTTATCTATATCTAATAAAGTATTTACGGTTTTAACGTTGGTTCCCTGAGTTTACTGTTCCGGTGGAGTCCGTCCCTGATTTTTTGCAAGTTGGGAGATATGTATCCAGAACCTATAGCCTTGCACCTCTCGTTTAAGTCCTGGTGGCATCCAAGTAGCTGAGGGCTCCTCCCGAGGCCAAAGGCGGTCACACTACAGGTGAAGCCCGAGAAGAGGCGATTAGTTGACGGGCAATTAAATCTCATTGAATCTTAGTGTGTGCCTTTACCCGAACTGAACCCAGAGTCTCTTGGTGACATTGCAGCAGCTTTGTGCTTTCATTGTACAACTTGCAGCTGGCAGAAAAGGCCAGTCATTTTTTGGTTGTCTATGGGTTGCTGCCCATGGACATATTTGCCAGTGTTTATAAATAAGTACTGTAGCCTTCTGTCTGCATGAAAAGTAAAGCTGCTCCTCCAGTCAACCATGTTTGGATTGTATTGGAAGTAGAGAACCTAGTCTGGTTAGGGTAAGATGAGCTAAAAGGGGCCAAAAAGCTCTTCATGTGCAAGACATGCAACATAAAGCCTTCTAAAAAACAGAAAGTATTTAATTGCATCCAGTACTGCTGGTTTAATAGCAGAATTACAGCTTAATAGTTCAGAGAGCATATAATGAGCCAAAAAACCCTTCACATGCAGACATGCAACCTGAAGCCTTCTGAAAACAAAAGGTATGTACTTGCTGTGACAATCTTACCTCCTAGTGGTCTAGTGGGGGGACGGCAGGGACGGCTGTCGCCCCCTCGGCAGGTATGCCCACCACGCCTTGCTGCTTCCTCCTGTAGGACGCAAGAGCCGAACTCCTAGGGCGAGTGCGCCGCGCAGCTGTGTAATTTAAAGGCGCAGTTGCGCTGGCGACGCATTGGCACGAATTTCAAACACTATTTAAGGTTAGGTTTGGCTGTGGACCTTGCCTGTGATAGGACCTTGTTCCTGGTGCTTTGAGATCTTTGCTATTCTGTATTCTGATTCTGATTGCCGTTTTTTGTCCCCTGCCTGTTCCTGACTATCCTACATTCTGACCCTTTGCCTGATATCTGACTGAACCCTCTGCTTTGACTTCCTGGTTTGACCCTTGCCTGCCTGACTACTTTAACTCTCTGCCTGCCTCGACCCAGCCTGATCTGATTACATTTTTTGTCTCATGCCTTGTACTGTGACCTTCAGCCCAAAAACTCTTGCTTTACAGTTGTGCCCCTCTGCTTGTCTAGAACCCTTCGCCTTGCACCTCTCGTTTTAAGACCTGGCGGCATCTGAGTAGCTGAAGGTTCCTCCCGAGGCCAAAGGCGACTTCTGCAGGCGGAAGCACGAGCCGAGACCAGGGTGCTTGGCATCGGTTCTAGATTTAGGGTGCCAACCGTCACACTTGTTTTGTGTCATATACATAGCACTGCCACAAACAAGAGATTAACTTTAACATGTGGCAATATGAGCAGAGACATGCAAATGACTCCTTTATGTCCATTCTGGGTCACTACATAATTTGCTTCTGGCTGTGAAAAATGTCCATGTTTATGACTCACATAGAGGTAGGAAGGAATGTGTCAGAGGATGCTTGTCGGGATGCAAGTGCTACATGTATGACATGTATGACATTTATATGCATTTTCATTAGTGCCCATCTTTGCACCTAGTGCTGTATACAACATTGTTATAATACAGAACAGTGATTAATGAGCCTTACAGACTGTTGCTAAGGACAGAATATTTCATGTAAGGAAAGCACTTTGACACTTTGTACTGAATAAATACAAGCATTTTTTGGTGAAAGTACAGTAAAGTAAATATACACTAGACATTACTGAAAAGTTATTTAAATCATAGGGTCCAGATGGTCCTCTACAAGTAATTATAATTGTGCAGAGAGAGAACATACAGTATTTCAAACATTTTCAGTAACCCTTGTAAGTGATTCCCCTAGAATTCTTTGTATTTAGTAATCATACTGTCTGTAGAATGCAAATATTCCTCTTAGAAATTAACATATAGATTACACTGGGAAACTGAAACAGGAACAAGTTGCTTGCCCATATATAACTTGCCTCTGCAACACAAGAGATGGATTAACTCTGTAATCACCTTCTTTGTTGTCATCTTGACTTCTTGCTTTCCATTATTTCTAAGCTGTTATGCTTCAACTGTAAAGGGTCAAATGCAGATCAGAACACGGGGCAGCATTTCAGCCTTTATAGTTCTATATTGTTAGAAGGCTACGGTCACCTTAAATCACTTTTTTAAGTGGGGGATGTTCAATCAATTAACAGCTGAAGAAATGGTCAATCCTAGCACCTTCTATGGCCGTTGAACTTGAAGCTAAGCCCTCTTTGTGCCGTAAGTGTATATGACATGAGATCTGCTGTAAATCTGCCAGTAAGTTGACTTATGCTATAGAACACTTTACAAGGTGGCTGAGCAGGTATAGCAGAGGTATAATTTGCAACTTGTAATTTTTGACCGTGTATATACTTTTTCTTGTTTTGTCAAAATATGAAAATTAAATTATTAAAATGAATAAAACGATGCTTACATTCATATAAACTTAGACGAGATCAATAACAGGTAGATGACAATGCACAATATATGTCATTGAGGACTTCCTCATATGGGATGTTTTCCATCCACTCTTGCTACAGGCCCATCTGCATGTACCCTCCATTAGAAATTCAGGGCAACTGTGCTTCAATGATGCAGTTACCTATAACAGGGGCCTCAGACAAGGCTGGAAAACAAAGGCAGCATTCGACAGCACCACAAGTACCTAAAAGGCAATGAAGGGCCATTCAATCCCCAGCTAGGCTGTGTATCCTGCCATGCAGCCTGGTTGGTGATGCTATCTCTCCTGAGCAGCCAGCAGTTGTTCTTCGTCTGCATGCATTACTACCTACTTTTTTCAGTGATATTGTATATACAGAAGGGGCGAGAGAAGGGTGCCACATGGATGTCTTCTGGAATGACTCTGAACTGTGTGTAAAGTGTACAGGTCTTTCTTGTGCATTATAGTGCATCATACAACCAGTTTTAAATCTGACACAGGATGTAGAGCACCGAAAAAATTGCCAAACGTACACAAAGCCTGTGTCTACTCCTGTGCTAGGACCTCTGTAAATGGCCCCTTATGTCCTCTCTTAGGAACATAGGGTTCCCCTTTGGCTTACTGGAACTTTATGTTATGTGGCATAGATGCATGATACAATATACAATATATATGGAGCCACACACCCAAATATATACAGTTGGGGCGCTAACCCCATTTATGATTCCATATAAGATACATTGATACTTTGGTATGAATAATAAAGGGGTAAACTCCCCATCTGCATATATCTGAGTGTGTGTGGCTCCATATATATTGCGCACTCGCCAGGCCAACGGGCAGCTTGGACCACCAGTGCAGTGAATGTGAATAAGCAGGTGTGCGGTGGATCAGCTGTATTTAATAGATGCATGATATCCATTCTTACAGAGTAGTGACAAACATGACTAAAAATTCTGATATGATAATTTGCTCCACTAAATAATATAATTATTAAACTGCTGCTGTTCAATGATGGGCAAATTTGTCCCGTTTCGCTTTCCCCAAAACAGCGAAAAATTTACGAAATGTCTCGTTTTGGACACCGAAATGCTGCGAAAATGCGCCAGTGTCCAAAATGTATTCAGCAGCGAAATGCGGGAATTCGCCACAAATTTGCCCCTGGCAAATAAATTCACCCATCACTACTGCTGTTCACAGTCCTGGATGCCACATGTTTTATTTAGCAATTGCATATATTTTGAATCTTTAGGGTCAGGGCACACAGGCAGATTTGGGGAGATTAGTCGCCCGGCGACAAATCTCCTTTTCTTTGGGTCAACTAATCTCCCTGAACTGCCTCCCCTGCCTTCCCGACGGCTAAAATGAAAATCGATGGCGGGATGGCACTTGGAGCGATTCATTTTCCGAAGTTGCCCAAAGTTGCCTCACGAGTAGGGATGTAGCGAACGTCGGAAAAAAAGTTCGCGAACATATTCGCGAACTTGCGCAAAATTGCGAGCGGTTCGCGAACGGTTCGCGAACCCCATAGACTTCAATGGGAAGGCGAACTTTAACATCTACAAAAGACATTTCTGGCCAGAAAAATGATTTTAAAGTTGTTTAAAGGGTGCAACGACCTGGACAGTGGCATGCCAGAGGGGGATCAAGGGCAAAAATGTATCTGAAAAATCTGCCTGTGTGTGCTTGGAAGAGATAGTGTAGGGCGAGAGCTGTTAGTGATTTCAGGGACAGATGATAGTAAGTTTGCTGGCTAGTAATCTGCGTGATACTGCTCTGTATTGGAGGGACAGAAGTCTGCAGGGATTTGAGGGACATTTTAGCTTAGGTAGCTTTGCTGGCTAGTAATCTACTGTTCTCTTTAAACAACTGCCATACGTTGACCTTGTAGGCATTGTTTGCCCAGTTTTTTTGGACGCAGCCACTGAAGCACAGTTGCCAGAAAAAATATGCCATATAAATGCTGAAAATATAAATTTTTTTGGTTGCAGCCACTGAAGCACAGAGGCCAGAAAAATTATGCCATATAAATGCTGAAAATAGTCATTTTTCGCCATACGTTGACCTTGTAGACATTGTTTGCCCAGTTTTTTTGGACGCAGCCACTGAAGCACAGTTGCCAGAAAAAATATGCCATATAAATGCTGAAAATATAAATTTTTTTGGTTGCAGCCACTGAAGCACAGAGGCCAGAAAAATTATGCCATATAAATGCTGAAAATATAAATTTTTTTGGTTGCAGCCACTGAAGCACAGAGGCCAGAAAAAATATGCCATATAAATGCTGAAAATAGTCATTTTTTGCCATACGTTGACCTTGTAGGCATTGTTTGCCCAGTTTTCTTGGTCGCAGCCACTGAAGCACAGTTGCCAGAAAAAATATGCCATATAAATGCTGAAAATAGTCATTTTTTGCCATATACGTTGAGTCAAGGTATGGCAAAAAATGACTATTTTCAGCATTTCTATGGCATATTTTTTCTGGCCTCTGTGCTTGAGTGGCTGCGGCCAAAAAAACTGGGCAAACAATGCCTACAAGGTCAACGACGTTGACCTTGTAGGCATTGTTTGCCCAGTTTTTTTGGCCGCAGCCACTCAAGCACAGAGGCCAGAAAAAATATGCCATAGAAATGCTGAAAATAGTCATTTTTTTGGTCGCAGCCACTGAAGCACAGTTGCCAGAAAAATTATGCCATATAAATGCTGAAAATATAAATTTTTTTGGTTGCAGCCACTGAAGCACAGAGGCCAGAAAAATTATGCCATATAAATGCAGAAAATATGCATTTTTTTGGTTGCAGCCACTGAAGCACAGAGGCCAGAAAAATTATGCCATATAAATGCAGAAAATATGCATTTTTTTGGTTGCAGCCACTGAAGCACAGAGGCCAGAAAAATTATGCCATATAAATGCAGAAAATATGCATTTTTTTGGACGCAGCCACTGAAGCACAGTTGCCAGAAAAAATATGCCATATAAATGCTGAAAATAGTCATTTTTCGCCATACGTTGACCTTGTAGACATTGTTTGCCCAGTTTTTTTGGTTGCAGCCACTGAAGCACAGAGGCCAGAAAAAATTAAACCAGTAGGGTTTGCACCCTAGTTTGTAACGGTGGCGGAGGGAGGAGGACGCTAAAGGACAGCTGTGTGTGGAGTCATGAGGCTTGAAGAGAAGGACAGCTGCATAGAAGTCAGAACAAGTCTTCCGGCGTGCAGTAACCCTCCGAGATCCACCCCTCATTCATTTTAATAAAGGTCAGGTAATCGACACTTTTGTGACCTAGGCGAGTTCTCTTCTCAGTTACAATCCCTCCTGCTGCACTGAAGGTCCTTTCTGAGAGCACACTTGAGGCTGGGCAAGACAAGAGGTTCATGGCAAATTGTGACAGCTCTGGCCACAGATCAAGCCTGCGCACCCAGTAGTCCAGGGGTTCATCGCTCCTCAGAGTGTCGATATCTGCAGTTAATGCCAGGTAGTCCGCTACCTGCCGGTCGAGGCGTTCTTTGAGGGTGGATCCCGAAGGGTTGTGGCGCTGCCTTGGACAGAAAAACATTTGCATGTCTGACGTTACAGACCGGCCAAAGGGCTTTGTCCTTGCAGGTGTGCTCGTGGCAGGATTACTGGCACCTCTGCCCCTGGAATGTTGATGAGTTCCTGAAGTGACATCACCCTTAAAAGCATTGTACAACATGTTTTGCAGGCTGGTTTGTAAATGCCGCATCTTTTCGGACTTGTGGTATGTTGGTAACATTTCTGACACTTTATGCTTGTACCGAGGGTCTAGTAGCGTTGCGACCCAGTACAGGTCCTTCTCCTTAAGCCTCTTGATACGGGGGTCCTTCAACAGGCATGCCAGCATGAAAGACCCCATTCTCACAAGGTTGGATGCAGAGCTATCCATCTCCGCTTCCTCATTATCAAGGACTGCATCATCCACGGTCTCCTCCCCCCAGCCACGTACAAGACCAGGGGTCCCCAAAAGGTCACCACTAGCCCCCTGGGAAGCCTGCTCCTGTTGGTCCTCCTCCTCCTCCTCCACAAAGCCACCTTCCTCCTCTGACTCCACTTCTGGCACCTCTCCCTGCGTTGCAGCAGGTGCCTGGGTTCGTTCTGGTGATTGCGACCATAAATCGTGCGCTTCCAGCTCCTCGTCACGCTGGTCTACAGCCTCATCTGTCACTCGTCGCACGGCACGCTCCAGGAAGAAAGCGAAGGGTATTAGGTCGCTGATGGTGCCTTCGGTGCGACTGACCATATTTGTCACCTCTTCAAAAGGTCGCATGAGCCTGCAGGCATCGCGCATAAGCACCCAGTAACGGGGGAAAAAAATCCCCAGCTCTGCAGATCCAGTCCTACCACCCAGTTCAAAAAGGTACTCGTTGACGGCCCTTTGTTGTTGCAGCAGACGTTCCAACATAAGGAGCGTTGAATTCCAGCGAGTCTGGCTGTCAGAAATCAAACGCCTGACTGGCATGTTGTAGCGCTGCTGAATGTCAGCAAGGCGTGCCATGGCTGTGTAGGAACGTCTGAAATGGGCCGACACCTTTCTGGACTGGGTGAGAACGTCCTGGAATCCTGGGTACTTGGAGACAAAACGTTGGACTATTAAATTTAACACATGTGCCATGCAGGGCACATGTGTTAAATTTCCCAGTCTCAACGCTGCCAACAGATTGCTTCCATTGTCACACACCACTTTTCCGATCTGCAGTTGGTGTGGGGTCAGCCACCGATCGGCCTGTGACTGCAGAGATGACAGGAGTACAGATCCGGTATGGTTTTTGCTTTCCAGGCACGTCATCCCCAAGACAGCGTGACAACGGCGTACCTGGCACGTCGAATAGCCTAGGGGGAGCTGGGGGTGCACAGGTGTGGAGGAGGAGAAGGAGGACCCAGCAGCAGAGTAAGAAGAAGAAGAGGAAGAAGACGAGGTAGAGAGCGATGGAGGAGTAGAGGTGGTGGCAGAACCGCGTGCAATCCGTGGCGGTGACACCAACTCCACTGTTGTTGTTGTTGTTGAGCTACCCATTCCCTGCTTCCCATTCCCAGCCATTACCAAGTTCACCCAGTGGGCAGTGTAGGTGACATACCTGCCCTGACCATGCTTGGAGGACCATGCGTCAGTAGTCATATGGACCTTTGGCCCAACACTAAGTGACAGAGATGCGGTAACTTGGCTCTGCACATGTTGGTACAGGTGTGGTATTCCCTTTTTAGAAAAAAAATTGCGGCTGGGTACCTTCCACTGCGGTGTCCCAATTGCTACAAATTTGCGGAAGGCCTCAGAGTCCACCAGCTGGTATGGTAAAAGCTGGCGGGCTAAGAGTGCAGACAAGCCAGCTGTCAGACGCCGGGCAAGGGGGTGACAGTCAGACATTGGCTTCTTACGCTCAAACATGGCCTTCACAGAAACTTGGCTGGTGGCAGATGACTGGGAATGGGAACAGGTGGTCAAGGTGGAAGGCGGAGTGGAGGGTGGTTCAGATGGGTCAAGGAGAGCAGAGGTAGAGCAGTAAGATGCTGGACCAGAAGGAGTGTGACTTTTAGTTTGCCTGTTGCCTTTGAGGTGTTGCTCCCAAAGTGCTTTGTGCTTGCCGCTCATGTGCCTTCGCATAGAAGTTGTACCTATGTGGCTGTTGGGCTTACCAAGGCTCAGTTTCTGACTGCACTCATTGCAAATTACAATGCTTTTGTCAGAGGCACACACATTAAAAAAATCCCACACTGCTGACTTTTTGGAAGTGTGCGATCTGGCGGTAACAGTAGAAGTTGGCGGCATTGGCGGCAATGGCGGGTGCGTTGGCCGGCTGAACACAGGTGCCGATACATGTTGTTGCCCTACTGATCCCTGCGGGCTGGCCTCCCTGCTTCTTCTAAGTCTTATTCTCCTACTGCCTCTCTGACTCTCCGTCTCTCCATCTGAACTACCCTCCTCTTGCTCTCTTCTACTAGGCACCCACAAAACATCAATCTCCTCATCATCATTCTCCTCAGATGCATCAATTTCTTCTGACACATCACAGAAGGAAGCAGCAGCGGGGACCTCCTCCTCCTCCTCATCACTCATCATTATGTCCATCTCTGTCGTGTTCTCTGCCAGAATTAAATCTGGTGTAACGTCCTCATCTCCTTCATCTTCTTCTGCCAATAATGGTTGCGCATTACTCAGTTCAAGAAACTCATGGGAAAATAACTCCTCTGACTCCAGTGAAGATGGGGCACCGGTGGTGGAGGAAGTGTTACGTGGGGTGGCCATAGCAGTGGAGGATGAGGAGGATGTTGTGGTAAAGTTAGAAACGGTAGAGGATGGGGTGTGCTGTGTAAGCCAGTCAACTACCTCTTCAGCATTTTGGGAGTTCAGGGTCATTGGCTTTTTAAAACTGGGCAATTTGCTAGGGCCACAGGATTGCATAGCAGCACGGCCCCTAGCACGGCCTCTGCGTGGCGGCCTGCCTTTGCCTGGCATTATTTTTAAAAAAACAACAACAACAAAAACTCAGTTGGTTTTTCTGGAAACGATAATACACACAGCTAGATGGCAGTTTGAAGAAAACAGTGTGCAAATAATGCCTACAAGATCAACGTATACACTACTACAGCGGTGGATACGGATTACGTAAAATATATGAATGCTGCTTGAAAAAAAGTAACTCAAGTGGTTTTTCTAGAGACGATAATATTATCAATATTTAGACAAAATGTGAACAAGCTCACACAGCTAGATGGCGGTTTGAAGAAAACACTGTGCAAATAATGCCTACAAGGTCAACGTATACACAGCGGTGGATACGGATTACGTAAAATATAAGAATGCTGCTTGAAAAAAAGTCACTCCGGTGTTTTTTCTGGAGACGGTAATATTATGGATATTTAGACAGAATGTGAACACGGTCACACAGCTAGATAGCAGTTGGTTGAATAACACACTGGGCAAAAAATGCCTACAGGGCAAATAATGCCTACAAGGTCAACGTATACACAGCGGTGGATACGGATTACGTAAAATATAAGAATGCTGCTTGAAAAAAAGTCACTCCGGTGTTTTTTCTGGAGACGGTAATATTATGGATATTTAGACAGAATGTGAACACGGGCACACAGCTAGATAGCAGTTGGTTGAATAACACACTGGGCAAAAAATGCCTACAGGGCAAATAATGCCTACAAGGTCAACGTATACACAGCGGTGGATACGGATTACGTAAAATATAAGAATGCTGCTTGAAAAAAAGTCACTCCGGTGTTTTTTCTGGAGACGGTAATATTATGGATATTTAGACAGAATGTGAACACGGGCACACAGCTAGATAGCAGTTGGTTGAATAACACACTGGGCAAAAAATGCCTACAGGGCAAATAATGCCTACAAGGTCAACTTATACACTACTACAGCGAGGGATACGGATTACGTAAAATTTATTATGGCTGCTTGAAAAAAGTCACTCCGGTGTTTTTTCTGGAGACGGTAATATTATGGATATTTAGACAGAATGTGAACACGGGCACACAGCTAGATAGCAGTTGGTTGAATAACACACTGGGCAAAAAATGCCTACAGGGCAAATAATGCCTAAAAGGTCAACTTATACACTACTACAGCGATGGATACGGATTACGTAAAATTTATTATGGCTGCTTGAAAAAAGTCACTCCGGTGTTTTTTCTGGAGACGGTAATATTATGGATATTTAGACAGAATGTGAACACGGGCACACAGCTAGATAGCAGTTGGTTGAATAACACACTGGGCAAAAAATGCCTACAGGGCAAATAATGCCTAAAAGGTCAACTTATACACTACTACAGCGATGGATACGGATTACGTAAAATTTATTATGGCTGCTTGAAAAAAGTCACTCCGGTGTTTTTTCTGGAGACGGTAATATTATGGATATTTAGACAGAATGTGAACACGGGCACACAGCTAGATAGCAGTTGGTTGAATAACACACTGGGCAAAAAATGCCTACAGGGCAAATAATGCCTAAAAGGTCAACTTATACACTACTACAGCGATGGATACGGATTACGTAAAATTTATTATGGCTGCTTGAAAAAAGTCACTCCGGTGTTTTTTCTGGAGACGGTAATATTATGGATATTTAGACAGAATGTGAACACGGGCACACAGCTAGATAGCAGTTGGTTGAATAACACACTGGGCAAAAAATGCCTACAGGGCAAATAATGCCTAAAAGGTCAACTTATACACTACTACAGCGGTAGTAAAATAAAAAAAAAGTTAAATAAAAAAAGAATGAATATTAAAAAAAAAAAATTAAAGTTGGTGCTGCTGAACTACTAGGAGCAGCAGATTAGCACACCAGTCCCACTCCCCAACACTGCTAGACTAATAGCACTGGGCTCTTATAGTAGTAGTAGTAGTAGTAGTAGTAGTAGTAGTAGTAGTAGTAGTAAAACAACAAAAAAATAAATAAAAGCAGTCCTTACAAGGACTATTGCTATTGCAGCAGTCAGCAGATGAGATCAGAAGCAGGACAGCTGCCCACTGCAGCTACATACAGAGCACTGCAGTAGAAGGTAGATTACTAGCCAGCAAAGCTACCTAAGCTTAAATGTCCCTCAAACCCCTGCAGACTTCTGTCCCTCCAATAACAGAGCAGTATCAAAACGATTACTAGCCAGCAAACTTTCAACTGTCCCTGAAATCACTAACAGGCAGCAGCTCTCTCCCTACACTATCTCTTCAGCACACACAGGCAGAGTGAAAAAAAGCTGCAGGGCTTCGGTTTTTATAGGGAAGGGGAGTGGTCCAAGGGAGAGCTTCCTGATTGGCTGCCATGTACCTGCTGGTCTGGGGTGAGAGGGCAAAAAAAAGCGCCAACAATGGCGAACCCAAAATGGCGAACGTCGCGCGACGTTCGCGAACTTCCGGCGAGCGCGAACACCCGATGTTCGCGCGAACAAGTTCGCCGGCGAACAGTTCGCGACATCTCTACTCACGAGGAAACTTCGGCGACTTCGGAAAACAAATCGATCCAAGTGCCATCCCGCCTTAGGGTCAGATTCGGGAAGATTAGTCGCCCACAACAAATCTCCTCTTCTTCAGGGTGACTAATCTCCCCGAATTGCCTCCCCTGCCTTCCCGCTGGCTAAAATAAAAATCACCGGCGGGATGGCACTCTGAGCGATCCGTTTTCCGAAGTCTCCCAAAGTTTCCTCGTGTGGCAATTTTGGGCGACTTCAGAAAATGAATCCCGCCGGTGATTTTCATTGTAGCCAGCGGGAAGGCAGGGGAGGCAGTTCGGGGAGATTTCTTGTCTGGTGACTAATCTCCCCAAATCTGCCTGTGTGCCCTGACCCTAAGAACTAAATAAAGATAAGGTGTTTTTAATTATATGCCAGGGCCGAGAGCTGTTTACACATACTGTCTCATAATCATTGCAAAAAAAAAAAAAAAAACGTCAGAAAAGCTATTATTCCCAATCACACCATGGGAAACCATCTTTGAGATGTGTCCATGAGGGCAGGAACTAGAAAACATAGCACTTAAATTGGCTTGTGGCTGGATAATGTACAATCTGTTTTATTATTCTGCTTGTAACAGGCTACATCTATTTAATGTATAAATAATAATGAATTTGATAGATTTATCTAACAGAGTCCCTTGGCGCATTCATTATTAATGTATTTCTCATTTGCAGGATTTGGAAGCTGCTCGTTACCACATGCTGCTGAAGAACACATTCCTGCCTTGCTGGTTTTTAAAGCATTTTTTATATCAGAAAATAAATAAATAAATAAATAAAAAAATAAAGCCATTTCCAGCACCTTTTCATTAGGAGGTACTGTATGCACATTTAGTTATTAGGAATGCTTGATGGTTTTTGTGTATGATTTAGCCTGAAATAGTATTATTTTATTTTTCTGTATTTTGCCAAGTGTATATCATTAACTTTATTAATTATTTAAGCAATTGTTTTACAGTGCACATTTTGGATCATCAGAAATAGAAGGCACAGAGGGAATTACCCATAAGAAAGGAATAAGCGATACCTAGAACAGCAGATTTTTGGAGAGGCTTAGCATGCATGAAGGGAATGTCCCAACTGAAGCCATGTAAGGGGCAGCATTAGAGTAACTGAATGTTAATAAATTATCTCCTACTTCTGCTTCTGTGCCTATAGACTTTTACCTCCCCCCAACCTCTTTCTCTTTCCCCTGGGCAGACTCTAGATGAGTAGTAATTACAGAATATAATTATATAATAAAGTAATTTATTATTATAATTTTATTATAACTCCTTTATTATAAGGAGGCACTTTCTAGTTACGAGTAGATATTAAATACATATTGTATAAAAACAAGAATCTGCTAGTGCATTATACCATTCTAAATAAAGAAGGAATGTGCTTAAAAAGTAGTGTTCCAGTCTGATTTATTGTGAAATTCCCTCAAACCCTAGCCCTGCCCATCATTTCCAATTCCTGCTGCCTCCTTTCTAATGCTGTGCAGAGGAGCCAACGGCACTCCTCACACTGCACTGTAGGATAGGGACCAATCAGCAGCTAGGCTGACCTGATAGGGAACTGAAGCTTGTCTTTGCCTTTGTGACTTCAGCGCTGTGATTGGCTATCCCCCTCCTAATAGGCTTCTGCCAGGGACTGTTAGGACATGTCCATCCCTCATATGAAACTTGGACAGCCATGGTAACAGATCTATAAGGAGCTCCCATAAAGGGGGCATTTTTAAAGATTACGTTATTTTTTAGCAAGAAAACATACCACTCATGCAAATGCATGAGAAAAAACAGCTTTGACTCCAATGCATTGAAGCATGAAAAAACTAAAAAAATGAATGCTGATTGACTACAATGCATTTGATGAAAGAAAAAAATGCCCATTGATACAAACTCATTCGAAGCAAGAAATTACGCAGTTGCATTTATCATTATACTAAAATTGTATTTGGACACGTAGGGGCAGATTTATCAAGGGTCGAATTTCGAGGGTTAAAAAACCCTCAAAGTAAAATCCTTCGAATTCGAATATGGAATTCGAAGGATTCTAGCGCAAAAGGTTCGAACGATCGAATAAAAACTATACAATTCGAACGATTTTAAGCGATCGATCAAATGATTTTTATTTGATCATAAAAAGTGCCCAAAACCTATCTACAATGTCCCCATAGGCTAACATTCAATTCAGTAGCTTTTATTTGGCGAAGTACTGAGTCAATGGATTTTTTTAAAGAGACAGTACTTCAATTATCGAATGGTTGAACGTTTTTTACTTAGAATCGTTCAAATCATTCCAATCGATCGAATTTGACCAATTCCAAGAACCCAAAAAATTACTTCAAAATTCGTATATTTTTGGATTTGAACTATTCACTCGAGCTTAGTAAATCTGCCCCTTACAGTGGAAGTTATTTTCGTCTGTAATTTACCCACCCACTTAGATTGTTGACTCTCTTTCCATTTGTTTCTTTAATACTTGGCAATTAATCTTTAATGTAACTGTATTTTCTATTAATTTATTGTTCTGCTGTTCAGTGATGTGTGCATACAGTTATAAACTAAAAATATACATACATCATGCCTCCCAATTGTCCCGTTTTCTGCGGGACAGTCCCGATTTGACAGCTCCTGGGTTTCTTACTGAAATGTCCTGACTTGCTCTTTGATCTCCTGCACTCGAGAAAAATATACAGTTTCTGAAACTTAATTAAAATATGAGGCTTTTTGGCAGAGAGCCCAGAACAACCAGCAGATGCACCTTTGTAACAATTTATGATAAGCAAATTAACTATTTAAGATAAGCTAGTCTCTTGGGAGAACTGAGATTAGACGTTTAAAGGGCAATTCACTTTCATTAGCAAAACAGTTATAACACATGCAACATTGCACTAAAACTCCCTGAAATGTGTTTCAACTTTCATAACCTGACAAATTTTGTAAAATGGACATGGTAATTAGGGGACGGCACAGGTTTTTTTCCCCTCTTTTCATTTTTTCAAATGTTGGGAGGCATACATACATACATACAAGTTAAGTAAGAGTGACTACAGATCCAGCAGCTGATTTTTATTGTAAGAATCATTCCAGGCTGTGTGTAAGGTGGAAAACTCTGGACAATATGTCGGTATCAAGTAGACTTTGAAAGGATGTGAATTATGCCAGTGATCTGGCCAGCTCTGACAGTAGTGTGGGTGTGCTGGAGACCTTGCAAGACCTAATACGATACAATGAAGACACCACCTGACACGTGTTTCTCACTAAGTAGGACCTTTTATGTAGGAATTAGTAATTGGAAGAGAGCAAATGTAATACAACTGCTATAGATGGAGGTAAGCATACTAAGAGATGTAATCTTCATGGATAGTATCTTTAAACAATATAGCTTAGTAAAATTTACACCAGATTTTCAGAGTCACGGGCACACGTAACCTGCCGGCTAATTGTCTCCTTGCTCTTTATTCATTAGATCATCAATGGAAGCATTAACTGCATTTTTTTCAAGCACCAACAGGGTAAAATAACCCCCTCCTGATGAGTATTACATAGTAATATCAATGAATCAAATTGGTTATTTATTGATGCAGGAAGCATCTTTTGACCACCCCAATCTAGTTCAGGAGATGCTTTCTGCAGCAGTAAATTAGCCTTTTGCCATTCTGGCAGACCCTCATCTAGACAGTAGAGGACATTTCTGTTATACAATAATGAAAAAAATATTGAAATACAGCTAATATCATAAAATTTAATAAAACACGAATGAATAATAATTGTAAATTGCGAAAATTCTTAGAACAAAATTATTTTCATTTTTTAGAATGAAAATAAATATCTGAGACGGAAATACAGTAAGATCTTCTGTTGCCTCTGGCTTAAAGCATTTCCCAAGAGTCTAATCCCTCACCTTATTTAACAGACCGTTATTGTCATTTTGTTGTGGGAAGTTGAAGTTATTAAGTATACCTAAGCTCACGAGGCATGAGATGTTAATGTCAGACCGATCATTTTACCATTGATTGAGGCCTCTTCCTAACAAACTCATGTGCTCAATGTCTCTAGAGTTATCCCTGATGAGTGACACCATGTCAATGCCATAACTTTTCTTAGAAACTCATGTGAAAAAGAAGCAATTGCAGGTATGAGACCTGTTATCCAGAATGCTCGGGACCTGGGGTTTTCCGGATAACAACTGGGTTTGCTTCCAAAAAGGATTAATTATATCTTAGTTTGGAGTACAAGTACAAGCTACTGTTTTATTATTACAGAGAAAAAGGGAATTGGTTTTGGATTATTTTGATAAAATGGAGTCTATGGGAGATGGCCATTCCGTAATTCCGAGCTTTCTGGATAACGGTTTCCAGATAACGAATCCTATACCTGTATTGACTCCTCCTCATGATCTGAACCTGATTCAAAATGAAAGAATTAATGCAGTTTGAGTGAAATATGGAATCAACTATAATGAAGCACTGGCCCATGCTGTTTCCTAATGAATGAGCCCCTGATGCATCAAAAATCAAAGATTGCTTATAGTTTAAATGTGTTCTGTCGGGAAAAAAATATTTCATGCAAGGTGTTCTGCTTCTCCAGTTTTCTACATTCTGTAGGCTTTCCATAACATTACCACATTCCAATAATGTTTGGCCTACTTCATTTGTATCCACAGAACAGTTATTTCCATAACCTTTTTTTATTTTCAAACATCAGTGTGTTTAATATTTTAACCTTACATCATCCTGAAGTACCTGGTAAGGTGATATCAGGGGTTTTGAAACCGGTTTTAGCTTTGAGTAGATAAGCCTTGTATAAAGAAAAATAAAGGTTGTTAGGATAACTTTGAGGCCGGGTTGCTTGCTTTAATTCACAGCATGAAATCAGCTTTCCAAGAACAGCAGATGGGAGTTTGAAAAGCTGGCAGGATAATAAGTATCTTGACATGAAGCTATCATATTAGCCCTGGCTGTCAGGCATACCCAGATGAAAATACAGCTGGAGGCCCACGTAATCATTCTTTAATCTGCCTCTGTCACGAGATAATGAAGTATTAATTCAGAATATAATTGAATTATATGACCTTTTTTGTTATTTAAAAGCAGGTGGAGGTCAAATATGACCAGTGAATTCATTCCTACATAATAATGTTGTGTCTCAAACCACTGTATGATCCTGAGACAGAAGGGATTTCATATTAGTAAGTGGGAGAACACACTAGGCAAGTGTAGACTAGACTGACTGTGACATAGACACATTTTTGGCACTAAGGCAGCAACATGACACAGGGATTTAGGGATAAATTAGGTTGAATGATTCAAAATCATCCTTGTATACACTTGTTTGAATGTTTTGAGGAACTATAATGTATTCTACTCTTGAAATCCCTACAAGAATGGATACAAGTGTTTACCAAGTGCGGCATATGCAAGGGGCTGTTACTGACATACTATGATGTCCAAACTTTTGCACGTTACAATTACTTATGACTTAAAGGGATACTGTCATGGGAAATTTTTTTTTTTTTTCAAAATGAATCAGTTAATAGTGCTGCTCCAGCAGAATTCTGCACTGAAATCCATTTCTCAAAAGAGCAAACAGATTTTTTTATATTCAATTTTGAAATCTGACATTGGGCTAGACATTTGTCAATTTCCCAGCTGCCCCAAGTCATGTGACTTGTGCTCTGATAAACTTCAATCATTCTTTACTGCTGTACTGCAAGTCGGAGTGATATCACCCCCTCCCTTTTTCCCCCCAGCAGCCAAACAAAAGAACAATGGGAAGGTAACCAGATAGCAGCTCCCTAACACAAGATAACAGCTGCCTGGTAGATCTAAGAACAACACTCAATAGTAAAACCCCATGTCCCACTGAGACACATTCAGTTACATTGAGAAGGAAAAATAGCAGCCTGCCAGAAAGATAAAGGGTTTCTGGATACTTATTTAGTAGTATGTGCCATTATTTCCCTTTAATTTGCTTTTAAAATCAGCATTGCTAGTAATTTCCCAGTCTTGCATGCCGTATGTAACATGCAGTAGAACAGAGAGAGCAAGAAAACAGTAAGTATTATCTGTCAGTGATGGGAATGTACATCTCTGGAAGCTGTTTTGCTGCTGATCAGATCATAGCCCTCTATGCAATTCATTAATGCACAGGACAAAATCATTTCCAGCAAGCTCCAAGTGTGTCAGCCTTGTAATCAACGGAGGAAGGGGTCGGTCCCCGAAAGCTTGTGCATCAACTTCTGCAATAAAATGTGATAAAGTATTTTGGCATAAGTTGGTGTGCTTCTTCCCTATATATAGCCTGGATTGTAATCAACTGATTCTAGTATTTTCTGCCTCTTTCAAATTTGCAATTTAAAATATTATATCTATGTGTGCAGCAGGGAGCATTGGCCCTGGCCAAAAAACTGGTTTTATTGTAGGTAAGTAGGTAGAAAATAAAACCTAGTAACCAAATAACTATTTAAATGTCAAAGCAGAGAACCACAGACCACAGTGGTATACACAGTAGTTCACAAACAACCACAATAAAAAAAAATCTGATTTCAGATTGTCTTACAATACTAAGGGGCAGATTTACTAAAGAGCGAAGTGGCCAACGCTCGTGACTTTTGCCTAGTGTTGCCACACGCAGGGACATCGCCAATTCGCTATCGAACGGGACTGTTGCTAGTGGTCAATTGCTCTCTATCAGCAGGGGACTTTTTGCTCTGGCGAACGGACGTTACTCCGCAAATTTTATTAAAATGCGGATTTTACTGAACATTAGCTCTTTTGCCAGAGTTGCCTTCTCCACCTCAGACCAGACGGAGTGCTATAAAGCATCTCGATCTTCCTCAATCTTCTGTCACTTACATCATATCCTCAGAGCTCGGTATTGGGTCCACTTTTATTTAACTTGTTCATTAATAACTTAGGGGAGGGTATTGTAATTAATGTATCAGTGTTTGCAGATGACATAAAACTATCCAGCCCAATAAATTCCATCCAGGATGTGGCATCCTTGCAACAGGATCTTGACAAACTGGCAGTCTGGGCAGCTAAATGACAAATGAGATTCAATGTTGATAAATGTAAAGTCATGCACCTGGGTTGTAAGAATATCCAAGCCACTTATACCCTTAATGGGGTTGCACTAGGCAAATCCATTATGGAAAAGGACCTTGGAGTCCTTGTAGATGATAAACTTGGCTGTAGCAAACAATGCCAGTCAGCAGCATCAAGGGCAAATAAAGTCTTGAGCTGTATTAAAAGGGGCATAGATTCTCAAACATGACATTGAATTAGAGACGGTGTAGCGAAGGGCAACTAAGCTGGTAATAATCTCTCCAATACTTTATTTACCATTTGGCCTTTCCAGCTGAGGTGAGGTCACCCATTCTGATTAGAAGAAAGGATGTTTCCTTCCTCGGAACAACAAGCACTTAGGCAGGTTAAAATAGAGTTAAAAGTTTGAACTTGATGGACGGATGTCTTTTTTCAACCTAACTTACTATGTTACTATTTTACTATGTTACCAATTTAACAGGTACAGACTCCATTCTGTTCTTGGCACAAGTTATACTGGAAGGGTCCATGAAAGTACCTGCAAAAACCCCACGCTTCTTTTTTCATATATAAAACTATTATCTTTTTTAGAGAGTTATATATGAATATACAGTATAACAAACTTCCACAAAACGTCATTATTCTCTGCATATGATAATAGATATAATATCTGTATATTAGAGTCCCCAATTCATGTTGTTGGGTAAAGCCATTGATAATACTGGAACTTTGGATTTTTTAATTTTACTACTTTTAAAAGTTCAAAAAAATCTGTCACCTTGTTATGAGTTTAAGGGAGACCTCAAGGGAGGTGGGAGGACTTAAAAGAAGTAAGAAAATGACTTCTCTAATCCCATTGACTACACTACTAACTCTGCCTTAATCATTCAAATGAAATCAAGACCCTTTCACATTGGTCACCCACATAAAGATAACATTGGATAAGGACCAATAGAAAAAAATTGATTCAAAATATGTGTGTTATCATATCTGGACACAAAATAAACAAAAATATTTGGAAATCGTGCTTTATTTTTCTTTGTTTTCCCATAATACCACAGACATTTCTTCTTTGACATTTGTTTTTATGGAAAATGTATATTAAAGAAAATGAGTGCAAACTGGTTTAAAGCAGCTGTGTGTAGAAATGAAAAATTCTAAAACAAAGCTTCAAAGTCCTGGAAGGAGGGTAAAGAAAAAAAGTCCAAATACTCTGAAGGTCAAATACACATGTTTGATACTCCAAGGGTTAAATGCAAGTTATGAACTACTCCCACAAATGTTCCACTTGGGTGCTGCCTCCTTAAAGGGCATGTAAAGTCTAAAATATAATAAGGCTAGAAATGCTGTATTTTGTATACTAAATATAAACATGAACTTACTGCACCACAAGCCTAATCAAACAAATCATTTATGCTTTCAAAGTTGGCTACAGGGGGGTCAGCATCTTGTAACTTTGTTAAACATATTTCCTGACCCTGACCCTGCACATGCTCATTGTGGTCTGGGCTGCTTAGGGATCATCATAAACAAAGCTGCTTGAGTTCTGCATGGCTGGGAAGTAAGGCGGGGGCTCCCCCTGCTGTTCATAAGTATGATTGTTTCCCTGCTCAGCAGTTAGGGACCATCTGACAATTCCTATCCACAGCAGTAAATGAAGGGAGAATTTCACTGCATACAGTCAGGTTTCTTATAAAAACTGTACACATTTTTTAATTAAAGTATATTGGAGATAGGTTTCTTTTTCATTAAAGAAAGTAAAAATGGGATAATATTATTTTGCCTTTACATGCCCTTTAATCTGCTGGTCCCAAGCAGGCAAAGTCTACAAATAAACATAAAAGAAGGGACATGCTCCCATCGCGTAAAATTGTATCAGAACCTTTATTCAAATAAAGATATTACATATTCTCTAACAATTTAGCAGAGAATGATTGTTCTTCAAAAAAGTCTGTTAAATCTGTTCCCAATGCATTTTGTTGTGTCCTGACTTTCTCAAGGGCAATGGAGTGTGATAGAGATGTACATGATCAAAATCAAGTCCTAAACTTCCCAGTCAGAACCCTTGCAGTCAAACAAATGTATTCTGTGATTGTGGCTTTACATGGTGCCTTTTATAAACTGCTCGAGCCATACTTTTTCCATCATAGAAACATTTTTACAAATAGAATTGAGACTTGTAGGATTATTTCTCTTTTGTTTTCATTTGCATAAAATACAAAAGTTGTTTGTCTTTTGAAAAATATGCAGATTAACTTGGGAAAATGCACCAGGAAAATGAATCCGAAGGTTGTTGTGCGTCGTCTCTGAAAAACTTTCCATCTAGGAATGGCAGGTAGCAATATATAACTAGTAATAAGTTGTGCCACATAAAATCATTTCAGGTTATAGATAGCACAAACAGGTTCTGTTTTTGTTATGTACCTGCAAACAATGATTTTTTTGTCAGAGCTGTCAAATTTTGCTTTTAAATCTACACTTTTCAGAGGAACTCTACAAGAGAACACCTTGGACAAACTCAGTCATAGATTGCAACAGTGCCGGATAAAATTGGGAAGCCAAAAGCACATATTTTTAAACAAAATTCACTTACTGTGGGAATGCTGTGATTATAGGGGAGAGCAGTGGCAAATTTCAAATAGGTGATTGTTGGTGTTGAGTGTGATAAACATACACTTGATTGTGCTACTTGTCCTAATTTTTGTTTGTGTATCCCCAAAATACCTCACACAGCCAGTTACATGTACAGAATCATAAAAGGCAAGTACATTTTTATACAACTAAGCTGAATTTGAGTTAAATCTATACCGTGTGATATATTCAGAGGTCCACCACACTTTACAACTATTGTATGTATCTCATTCAAATACAACTCCAGAAATTTTGCCTCTCCCTAATGATTTTTCAGGTTTTGCAGAGGAAACCGCAATGTCAAAGTGATACTTTTATTTAATGTAAACCAAGTAAAGCTGACTATAGAATATTTTACTACTATTATCTGAAAGAAGCAACAACTCCAAGAGGGACTGTCCAAGATAGTTTAATAGTTATATAGTTAAGCTGGGTTGAAAAAAGACAAAGTCCGTCAAGTTCAACCCCTCCAAATAAAATCCAGCATCCATACACACACACTGACCCTCCATATACTCACATAAACTGCACATACCAATTTCCTCTAGTCTGAAGGAGTTGCCTCTGGTGCGATGATGCTATTTGTCTATAATGTCCTCTAATGTACTTGTAAAGTGTAATCATGTCCCCTCAAGCGTCTTTTTTCCAGAGAAAACAACCCCAACCTTAACATTCTACCCTCATAATTTAAGTCTTCCGTCCCTCTATCCAATTTAGTTGCACTCTCTCCAGCTCATTTATATTCCTCTTAAGGACTGGAGTCCAAAACTGCACTGCATACTCCAGATGAGGCCTTACCAGGGACCTATAAAGAGGCATAATTATGTTTTCATCCCTTGAGTTTATGTCCTTTTATACGCAAGACAGAACTTTATTTGCTTTAGTGGCCACAGAATGACACTGCCCAGAATTAGGCAACTTGTTATCCACAAAATCCCCAAGACCCTTCTCAATTAAGGAAACTCCCAACACACTGCCATTTAGTGTATAACTTGCATTTATTTTATTTTTGCCAAAGTGCATAACCTGCATTTGTCAACATTGAAGCTCATTTTCCAGTTTGCTGCCCAGTTTTCCATTTTAGTCAAATCACTCTGCAAAGTGGCAGCATCCTGCATGGAACCTATAGTTCTACACAATTTTATATCATCAGCAAAAATAGCAACAGTACTTTCAATGCCCACCTCCAGGTCATTAATAAACAAGTTGAAAAGCAAAGGACCAAGTACAGAGCCCTGCGGTACTCCACTAACAACACTGGTCCAATTAGAAAATGTTCCATTTACCACCACTCTTTGCAATTTATCTTTCAGCCAGTTCTCTATCCAGGTACAAATACTATGTTAAATAAGTCTAGACCTTGCACATAAAACCATGCTGGCATGAACTCGTAGTATTATGATTTGCAATGAAGTCCAGTAAAGTAAGTCAAGTAAAGTTTAACCAACATTATAGCAGTGTCACCGCAATGGAGTTCTTGGTAAAAAGGAAATAATAAGATGAATAATGTAGTTCATAGTTTCATTGTTTAAGCTTGCGTTACTTTCGAGAATATTGTTCAAACCGGACAATCTGTACCTACTTGTGTGCAGTGTTCTTGCTTTTCATAGTAACATCAGCGCATACATTACCGATCCTTGGGATGCCATACGTAGCGTAAGGGTCTCAACTGTCTCGCCAATTGGAGTTTTCCAGTTTCCCCTTGCCATTTGTATATTCTGGCTCTGGAACCTTCCCCTCTCCTTTCAAACAGGCCTGTGTAAAGTCTATTCTTAAAAACAGACCCGTCCTGTCTGTCAAATTACTTATACCGCTTGCCTCTAAACTCCTAGAACTTATTGTGTTTTTCTGTATTACTAACCCACCCATAATCTGATGGAACTTTTGCAATCATGTTTTCTGGACTGCACATTCTACTGAGACTGCGTTGTGCAGAGTTACAAATTATCTTCAGGTTGCCAAAGCCAAAGGTTACTTCTCTATCTTTATTCTCCTTGACTTACAGTATCATCTGCATTTGATACAGTAGATCACTCTCTTCTGATGCAAATTCTGTATTTGCTTGGTAATGGTATCCATAACCAGGCTACATCTTGGCTTTCTTATAACCGTTCATTCACTCAACCAAGCACCATCCTCCTAGACAATGTACCATGTAAAAATATTTGATAACCCATGAACACAACAAAATGTCCTTTTTCCATTATTAAGTTAGAGTTAAAATTTCAAAGGTGTTAAACAGTCACTAATAGTATATTAGTTACTTATAGTATAATAGTATTTATAGGGGCCTACACTTACATCTATGATCATACATATGGTACATGAACATTTAGGGGATTATTTATTAAAGTCTGAATGCCAAAAACTGGAAAGATTATTTTTTTACTATAAAATCCGAATTATTGGTGGAAAATAAAAACTCAAATTGTTCGAGATTTATTATACCCTGAGGATGGAAAAAGTTAGAATCTGAAAATCCGGCATCTCAGACCTACTGAGGTTGTATATAAGTCAATGGGAGAGGTGCCATCCTATTTGAAATTTTCTGCAGGCTACTCTGGAATTAGCCTAAAAATCTGTCTTTTGAAAAATAAGACCCTTTATAATATAGTTTTATGCTTTAGGCAAAAAAATATTTTATAAAGACCTTTCTAAAGACTCCATAGAGGAAAATATATATATATCAGCGCTAAATATAACTATCCATTTTTTTCAGATGCTTCTGTCCTGGGTAAGTTCTATTCAGGTTCTATAGAGTCTGCAGTCTGTTTAGGAGACTCATAAAACATTTACAGGGGAAAGTAATATAGGTAGCTGAAGGAAAAAGAATTGTTCAAATATTTGCATCGCAAATGATTTTGCCTTTGCAAACATTTTGCAAACCCATTGCCCCTCACAAGACAATTAAATAAGTTATGTTTGCTTCAAAAGTTTATGCCAACTTCAAGCACGTCTTAAAAGTTTGCAATTAAGGTTCACTTAGCAACCGATTCTACCTGTAGCTGACTATAAAAAGCCAATCAATGATGTTCTAAGGTTTACTGACCCTGAATTTGTTCAGTGTTGGTAAATGACTCTCAGTTTTAGAGAGAGAGAGTAGTTGAACGACATGGACATTATAAAATGATAATAAAAGAATTGAGCTTTTAAAAGGGAGTGCTGGTCACAAAATTTTTTGATACATAAACGATCACCGTGCACCCCGCCATTGATAATTGCTTTGGAGTGTGGATACTCATTGAAAAAGTATATATATATATATATATATATATATATATATATATATATATATATATATATATATATATATAGAATAAAGTACCCTCTACTGTAAAATATAATGATACTATAAGTCACAGAGGAGTTCCATGACCATATAAAAGCACAAAGCGAAGGCCGAGCGCTTTTATACAGGTCATGGAACTCCGAGGTGACTTCTAATATCCTCAAATTTTCCAACAAGGGCTACTTTATTTATTATAATACAAAAGTTTTAGTGAGTTGTGTGACAAAAATGACATCACTACTCACCGTTTATACCTGATGACATCACTATTCACAGTTTATAAGAATTTATTGATATTCATGGCTTTTGTGTATTAAAGATATATATATATATATATATATATATATATATATATATATATATATATATATATATATCAATAAATACCTAAGTAAAAATTTAGGTAAAAAAGTGCAAAAACATAGAGTAATGGTTGATGCCCTCTAACATAGCTCTAGCATAGTCTAGTGACTCGAAATACTGAACTGGCTGATTTGGTTACACTCCATGCTGACAGCTGGTGTAATATGTAAACAAAGGCAACAAATCCCAAAAGTAGCAACTGGACACTTTCTTTATACTCCCTACTGACAGCTGTCACTGAAAAGATTAAAGATGCCCGCTGCCCATGACTCCACCCAAATAGAGGCAGCCTCTCATGGCAGAATAATGTTACTGCAGCCAAAATATATGATGATTGGCCAAAATAAACATAACTAAAGAAATCTAAATAAAACAATATAAAATACCCCATACAGGTGTAAGTAATATAATTCACATTGGCTTTTTACAATTTTCAAATGGTGTCACCATTACTTTTCTCACTTCATGCATATTGTATAGCATATAGTAATTAAGGTGGCGACATCTAACCTTTACGTACAGGACACCTGCACTACTCTGCATTATGCATTACTCACAGGCATCCATTAGCTAAGGTGCGGGATGGCAATCCCAGGATCAGCTGAGGGATTGTTTTAAGTGCGGCTAAAAACAAAAAGCTTGTTTCATTTGCTCACTCTGTCACTGGGACCTGCTGCACTTTGTTTGTCTAAACGCAGAACTGATCCTGTCAGCAGGGAATGTACTACCAACCAATTATGCAATTATTCATATCAGCCCTCTATGGAGCAGCACGTTCTAGAAAACAGAAAAAACTTATGACTGGTATGATGCATTTATGATTCAACTATACGACAAAAAATAGGAACCTATAATACAAGCACTATACTCAAAATACTGTATATGTATATAGTTTTGTTCAATATGTGATATAAGCCACACCCCTATACACCCAACTAGTTTTAATTGCAACATGGGGAAGAGCTGCATTCTTTGATTTTGTGTATATATATATATATATATATATATATATATATATATATATATATATATATATATATATATATATATATATAAATATCTGGTGCTTTTACCGTCACTCATCCTCCAAATCTGCAGTCATACCTCCGTCCTCTACCCTCTCTTCTCAGCCATCAGCTATACGAATTCTCCCTTAATTTACTGCTGTGGATAGGAATTGTCAGATGGTCCCTAACTGCTGAGCACGGAAACAACCATACTTATGAACAGCAGGGGGAGCCCCCACCTTACTTACCAGCCATGCAGAATTCAAGCAGCTTTGTTTATGACAATCTCTAAGCAGTCCAGACCACACTGAGCATGTGCAGGGTCAGGAAATATGTTTAACAAAGTTACAAGATGACAGCCCCCTTGTGGCCAATTTTGAAAGCATAAATCATTTGTTTGATTGGGCTTTGTGGTGCAGTAAGTTCATGCTTATGTTTAGTATACAAAATACAGCATTTCTAGCCTTATTCTATGTTAGACTTTCCTTGTCCTTTAAAGGAGAATTCGACCCTTTAGCAAAAAAAAACCCTCATCAACCATCAAAGGTCCAGGAACTTGCACCACCTTGCGGTCCTAGCAGCCTGGCATACACTCTACGTCCCCCTGCCCTGCTCAAGATAGGAAATTTCCAATGTGCCACCTTCTGTTCCTAGCAGTCCAAAATACGCTCTTTACCCCTTTGCCCTACTCCAGATAAGAATTTTCTTGTCCCTGCTTCAAGATGGTTTCTCTGGCCTAAACTCTAACGTACCTCCTTTCTTTGGCTTAGCCATGGCCTATAGGCCACTACCTCCTCGTTGGGGTCTGGGCCACCCATGCTAGCAATTACCCTAACTAACTGAAGTACCTAATACTTCTTACTAAGAGACCCTCAATCTACCTGATCCTGTCCAGAAGAAAAAGAACCCCACCTTGGGTGTGTCCTCTCCTTATATACCTATTGTACTCTATCCCGCTCTAGTGGACATTACAACTAAACCTGCATTGCTTTAACACTGTTCAACATTACAATTATTTCCGTTACTTTTGTTTTAAACACAAATGTATAACATTAACACATTTACAGTAACAGTAACACTCACACCAATTACTCTGTGTACCCTCTTACAAATGTGTGTTGTCTATGGGCCAAGGAGATCCAATAAAGTGTCCTGATTGGGCTGGTGCAAACAAGTTGAATAGCCAAATTACATTGCTTTCTTAAATCTGATTCGTGGAATTGTGGGTAGTGAGTGCCCATGAAATTCCAGATCAATGACTATAGAGATTCTAAAATGGATCATTGATTGGTTTGGTTCAGGGGTTAACAGGCCAAACAGATTATTTTTTGGGGCCCCCTGACTTAGCCCCCTACCATACAGGGTGGTCAAAAAATGGCTGAATTTTAAGAAAAGTCAATCCATGTTTATTTATTGATATCGCACCACTTCAGACAAACATTCTAATTGCACCTTAGTTAGTGTCCATAGGGTACCACAGTAATTTTCAGTGCTTGTTGCCTCCCCTGTTATTTCTTTGAATGCTGTTTGCCACACAAATACCCTTTCAAACAAAAATACAGACACACCCATGCATACATGTATAAAAACAAAATATCATGTATAGCACATGTCTCCATATACAGATATATAACAGCAGACAAGGACAACACCATAAAGGCAGCATACAGTACAGCCTCACCCACTGATATATCTGAGCATGCTGGGAGCTGGAGTTCAGCAACAGCAATAAAAAGAACTTTCTTGTCTATCAAGTACAGAACTGTATTTATATAATGAAGATTACAGATGTATTAGTGGTTTGAAATTGTGATTCTGATTTCCAGACTGCAGTTTGTCTTCATTAATCTGTACCCTATGAACAAATACTTTACACCAAGCATCTGGCTTTGTTAGAGTTAAGAAATGAATTATCTTAACAGATCACCAAATGTTTTATCCTGCAACAGAAGATGTTTTTCCATCCTGAGAAAACTGGCAGGCTTTGCAAAGTGTGACATTATCAAAAGCAGAACTCAGCGCCAGCTGCTTTCCTTAAAAACCTTCAGATGAGCTGTGCAGTTTTTTTTCTGAGTTATTATGATTGTTTTTTTATTCCATAATCCGAGATGCAATCTGTGTCACTGTGTTGATGACCTGTAGAAAGTAATTCTGCATGCGTGGCTTTATTTATGGATGCCGGGATGCTGCACATTAGTGTGGGTATTCGGCAGCATAATCTAAGCGCAGCATCTGTTGTTGGAGAGCATTGCTATCTGTTAGCTGGAAGACGAAAGTAGAGGAGGCAGTCAGGACATACAAATGGGACTCTACTGATTATACATGAAGGCAAATGGAACAGAGGAGCTTTACTTATATCCTCTGTTGTATTACCAATACCAAGCAGGCAAACCTCAGCTCCCTGCTATACTTGTCATCTATACATTGAATCAGGAAGGGAAGGGTTCAGAGAAAGAAAATAAAAGCAATAGAAAAAAACCTATTTAAATTAAAGAAATAAAATATTACCCTGTACTAGTAACTTCATGGTGAGTTAAACAATGATTGGAAAGACGATCAAAGAAAAGTGCAATAGATAGCAGTAACTTCAAACAAACAACCTTTCAACTGAACTACAATTCCCAAACACTGCCCATGGCCACTGAACATATGATCATATAACACACAAACAAACAAAAAATAAACCTTCAGAAGAAAAGTCATTAGTGATGGGCGAATTTCTCGCGTTTCGATTTGTCATAAAATTTCCCACGAAATGGCGAAAAATTCTCAAAACTTGAATTTTGATGACCGCAACAATTCGCAGCAATGTTGACACCAGAATTAGTCAATTGGGCGTCCATATAGTGTTGTGAACTTTTCTGACGTACGTTCAAATTTTTTTTGACGCCAGCAAAAAATTTAATTCACAGCTGCAAAACATGGAAATTCACCACAAATTCGCGTCAGCCGAATTTATTTGCCCCTCACTAATAGTCATGATTATGTTGACCTTTTGCTTGCATTTTGCGTCTGTTTTGATGCCTTTTATACGCTTTGTGCAGTAAAGAAACTATTAAAAATGTTTAATAAAATTCGTTTTCAAATTTTACACACTGCATATTTGTGCAAAAAAAAAAAACTGGGTAATATGTATTTTTATCGGGGTCATGTCAAACTATTTTTTTTGTTCGAAAAGTCACATTTTCCAATTAAATGTCTTTGTTGCACATTTTTATGACCTGCTTGAAGGTGGCAATTTTATTATATATATATATATACATATATACAATTTCAAAGTGTTTTTATTCGTGCATGGTGCATCAACGCGTTTCGGCTCTCAAAACGCGTTGATGCACCATGCACGAATAAATACACTTTGAAATTCATCTGATGATCAATGCCATGAGTGCTTTCTTTGAACTTTTATTGATTTATTGGTCAGCACCCGGCGAGAATATTTTTGAATGGTGAGTGCCGCTCCATCCTGCCTATATATACAGTATATAAGCAGAAGAAAATAATGTGCATTCTTTTTCTTTTGGTGGATGATTTGCTGCTTTTCTTGTTGCCAGATTTGATTAAAATGACAACAAATAGGCACAAAAAGATATTCCCCAGTAGAAATCAAAACATTCTTCTTACATAGAATCCCGCTGCTTAGCTGCTTTCATTGGGCTCTGAACCACAGGGGTGGGATAATGTACAATATCAAAGAAAAGTGACAGAAGAACAATATATAAGGAAAGCAGTGAAACTACCCAGGCACAAAAACATTGTCTTGGCATGGGCTTTCAGCAGGGATTTTGTAACCATCCCACAGAAGGAAAGGGAAGAGAAGAACAAATAGGTACCGGAGGGTGGATGATATGAAAGGGGAGGTCAGAAAGTGAGTGAGAACACATGCAGAATCAGAGGGAGGAGATACAAAGGGAGATGTGAGGTGTAGAAACTGCCTTTATTTTGCTTTGAGCAGCCAGTGGACACAGTTTGTGAGTGTTTGAGGAGATGGACATGGATGGTTTGTGTTACTGGATGAAGAGGATACGGCAGGATCCTGTCCCACGATTATGGTGAGTAAACTTTGCAATGCATGAGCTTCTCCTTCCCTTTATTTCCACATTGTTTTGTGTATTGTATACAGCTGCACACCAGTAAAGCAATTGAATTGTGTGCTCTGGAGTGAGTAACAAGGCATGTTGAAGACATACAGCACTTTATCTGACTGAATATAATATCTCCAGCTTTACTAATGCAGGCAAGTTGTGCATGTATCTAGAAAAAGCATCTTAAAATAGAGAATCTCTTCTCTGAACAGCCCATGGTTACAGGCACTGATACAGCATGTATTATCCCTCATCTATTGTGCCAAGTTACAAATGTAAGCATGCCTTTGTCTATTAACCCAACAGCAACCACGAAACCTATTGCAGGACAAATCACACACTCTTACAAATAAAGAGCATGCCAAGCAGTAAAAGGGGATTTAGATTCCTAAGGGGCCACCTTAATTAATAGAAAAAATAAATAAATGGCACATATTTTTGTACTTAAAAGATTACTTTACAGAGGGGAATTGCTGAAAAGTAACTCAAGGAATGGTAAAGTTGTAAATAACTTACATTATGTTGATTCGGTTTGACGTTTGGAATTCATATGGACTTTGTTGTGGCTTAATGAACATTTCTAAATGCTTTTTTTTTAATAACAGATCCAGCTTCTCAAGTGACATACATTGGTCAGCGATGCCTATAATATCTGGAAACAGTGAACAAGACTATAATAACCTAAGCTACTCCTCCAGCAGTACCTTGAACCATTTCTTTCCAGTCGCTGTTGAATCCCAGACACTTAAAGGAGTAAAGTATCAAAGGGCTCAAAGGATCTATAACACAGATGAAGTCTATACAGCCAATCTGAAACGAGAAATTATTATTAATGTAGGAGGAATTAAATACCTCATGCCTTGGAGTACTCTGGATACATTTCCTATGACAAGACTTGGGAAATTAAGGTTTTGCAGCAGCTATGAGGAGATCATCCAGATTTGTGATGACTTTGATGAAGACACCAATGAATTCTTTTTTGACAGGAACCCTTGTGCTTTCAGCATGATTGTCAGCTTCTTGGCAGCAGGGAAGCTGAGGCTCTTGAGGGAAATGTGTGCCTTGTCTTTTCAGGATGAGTTAACTTACTGGGGTATTGAAGAGTCCAATCTGGAGAGATGTTGTCTTAGGAAGCTTTTCCAGAAACTTGAGGAACTTGCTGAGATCAGGAAAGAAGAGGAAGCCCAGAGGAACAGGGAGACCATATGTGTTCTTGAGGACAACTCCAAAGTTGGCCATTGTATGGGCAAACTAAGGGATATGGTAGAAAATCCACAGTCAGGGATCCCTGGAAAGGTGTTTGCCTGCCTCTCTATTTTATTTGTGGCCACCACCGCTGTAAACCTATGTATTAGCACCATGCCAGACCTCCGAGCTGAGGAGGACAGGGTAAGTCTGAGAGCTGCGCCTTGTAATCAGCCTAGTCACACCACAGTTTACACCAACATAAATAATCTTGCTGAAACCTGAATATTAGATGACATTTTTTCAGTGTTACGATAATTTTAGATTCTTTGGCCAGATGCAACTCAATGAGTAAAACGTAATGAGTAAAACGTAAATCAAATTGGTTTATCAAATTAAATCTGTCTATAGGTTAATTCATTATTGACTTAGAAGAAAAATTTTTACTCATCAAAGTGAATCTGGCTCTTAATTTGAATTTAGTCTCTCTTTTATATTCAGATTGAACAAAAATTGCTTATTTGGTTAGCAACTTTCTCAATTCTGTCCTTGGATGTTAAGAGGGAATTTACTAAAATTGTTAGGTAGTTGGCCTTGTGACGTTATCCACAGGGTTGAGTCTACACAATGTGTTGCCCTGAGGATCATTTTTTGATGTTGTCTTGCAATACCCCCAGGGGCAATTCTTTACCTTGCTCCATCCCGAGGCACTTATTGCAATGCTGCCCCCCTTTGCAATGCCATGCTTACCACCAGAGAGGGTCCACGAAGGGACAAATGTCTAGTATAATAACTTGGACTTCAGCTCTTAAAGGATTTGTTCAGTATACAATTTAAAACTGGATAAATATACAGTCTGTGCAAAATAAAAAATGTTTTCAATATAGTTAGTTAGCCAAAAATGTAATGTCCCCTACAATGCCCCTACATTGTTACTGAACAAACAGAGAAAGAAAACACTTGGCTTATTCTCTGATCACTACTCTGCATATGTCTAGTCCATATTTCTTATGCAATGGCAAAGATAAAAGATTTGATGCCTACCAGGGTGTTGAGATCAGCATGCTTGGTGCCTCTGGTATGCACCCTGATACCATAGTCAGTTGGGAATCCACACCAGTATTAATGAAACTAATGCGTTTCACAGGGTTGTACAACCACCAAGGATTAGGTAGAGACGTCATTCACCATCCCTGTCCCAGGTGTTTGTCAGTTGTTGTACACACTTGGACATAATTACAGAAACCAAAGATGGATTCATATTGTCCATATCAGTAACAAAAGAGGCTTTTCAGTATAACCCATCCAATGTATGTATACATTACCAAGCTATAGAACATTACATATTATTCTTGAGATGACAAATGAGGCAGAAAGTGATTTGTTTTTGTGAATAAAATAAAACATGATGACAGTATTAGGTGCCACCTCTGGGGTTTGCCAGGTGCCCTGTGATGACAGAGACAAAAAACTTTGCAACTAGTCATACTGAGACACACTGTAAAATGACAAGAACAATTCAAATTTAAAATATAGGTTGCAAAGGTAATTATCTGCATGGGGAAAACATTAATCATAGATCGTTTTAGACTTCAGAAGGTTCAACTTTTGGGGCCATGATAAGGAGCCTGCCCTTAAGTACTGTATCTGTGTCCTTCTTGCTTTCTGATTTCTAGAAGGAGAAAACAATCCAGTTTAGTTTAGTATGACAGGTACTTGCGCTAAAAGTGGTGGTTTAATGATAACCAGTTTTCCCAGCAGTTTTACCAAAATCTAGGTATCTTATGACACTTACTAAAACTAGCTATTCTAAATCAGGTCAGCACAACTGGATGCTGGGGGCTGCATGAAGCCCACAAGCCTTACTTTAAAGCTCCAGGCCTGCATCTGAGTTATAAGAACTCATTTTGTATGACATCTCCTATCAATATTTCAACAGAAGATGTCATAATGGGTCTGAAAGGTAGTCCTCCACATCAACACAGTTAGATAGCATGGAGTGAAATGCTACATGGCTTATTTACTAATATAGTGCAATGTGTATGTAAACTCATATGTTATACATGCATTTGATTGAATGGGGGCAAATTGTCATATCCTGTAGACAAGTGGTTCTTTGTTTTTCCCTATAATAATCACTATATTTAACTGTATAAAAAAGTTCGTTTGTTTAGATGTTTAGAGGGATCATGGAGCCCCAACCTAAACAGCATGAAGACCCAGTTTTGGGTTCTTATCTATAAAGATGTGTATGCCACCTTAACTCCACACCTCAATTTCCAGTCTACAACTACTGTATATTCCTGTACTTACTTCTTCTCACAATGCCTACTACTTAGGTTTCTTCTTTTGTCATTGCTTACACTTGTCTTCCACATTACAAATCTCAGGGATACAGCAAGTTGGGAGTAATTTTAATTAAAAGTTAGCTTTAAAGGAGCATTATTTTTGTTTTATAGGTATATAGAGCAATGAGAGATCCTTGTTCTTGACCCTATACATCCACTTTAAACATCATGTACTACCACTAGTAATGATTTGCAAGGTCATTAGAACAACTACTGTATACCCTTGGCTTGCACTTCAGTCCCCTAAGACTACTGCTACTTTTATTACCTAAAATATACAACTAAGACCAAGAACTGATGCAGAACCTTTAAGATCATTAATCACAAGGAACATAGCAGTGATACAAAACCCCTGGGATTTTCAGAATCTATTCAGACTTTGCATATTTAGAGTGTGCCCTGCAAGTAACGTGTTGGAGAGATTACAAAGCAATACACTTGCATGGAGACTGACTACTTATTTAACTTACAATAAGCTGTTTGATATGCACACAGGTGTCCACAAGTTGGCAAGCAGAGCAAGGGACCCTTCAATTAGGTCAAAGACCCCACAGGCCCAATAATAGTTTATCAACATATACATGAGAACTTATTTAAGAATTTGTGGGGCATAAGGTATAGTACAATGAAATTAGATATGGTGCATTGGCATATAATATTTTGAAAAAGTTCCACTCCCTGAACAGACCAATCTCCATAGGATATTGGTTTGGATCTTGCTCTGAAAATCATACTTTGGTTCATATATTTTTATTAAAGGATGTGGAAAGTAAAATTCCTTGGGAGGTGTGTAAGATTGTTAGGCACCATCCTGTGAATCTAATCGATAATCTGGGTCCCATTCTTTGTAAAAGAAAACAAAACAACACATACATTAAAGGGCACCTATCATTGATGTCCCCACTGGAGCTGTGGGATCATCTGCTTTCCTATTTGTGGTAGGATTGCCACCTGTCTGGTTTTGATCTGGAAAGCCCAGATTTTGGAGGGGCTGTTTAACTAAAAACTGCCTGCCCAGTTTTCAAAATTAAAAAACTGGGCAGGATTCCCTGAGATTAATGAGGCAATCAGCCAATCGCTAATGGCCACACCATAACTCTGCCTCGATACATCACCCGCCCATCAATATAACCGCCCCCTGTCCACAGTTGAGCGAAGCAAAAGGTTCAACCCCAGTTGGGGGAAACAATATTATTTTGTGAACTCCCCTGCACATTTACATAATCAGTGAGCTTAGGCACTTTCTCATTTCATGCATGCTTGGGCCCCAACATGGCTGCTTCCTGGTGCAAGCGGTGTAATGCTTCCGAAGATAATTTTCTTTACAAAAACTATTGTATAGTATGAGCTCTATTAGAAATTCTGGTGCGGGAAACAGTTTTTGCATGAAAGCTACAAGTTATTTGTCAGTGGTAAATGAGAAAATTTGTCTCTTGAAAATACATTGCCATCAGGCCCAGGTAGGGCAGGGCCTGGCCGAACAGGCATGCAAGGCAACACGGCTGACCACTTGCTTGAGCATGTGCACAAGCTTGAAAAAAGGAGAGAGCGACAGAGGGGAGGAAAAAATGACAGAGGGGTGGGGAGGGAAGCTCCTACCCCTAGCTAGTGAGCCCGGCTAGGGGTAGGCAGGACAATTTTAGAGTTAGCTGTCCAGCACCCCTCTATTATTGCGTCCTAGGCCGCTGCTTCTTCTGTTTATCCATAGTTTCGGCCCTGCCCAGATTAGTGGGAAGACCACAAAGGCCCTGGCTTAGGGCGGCATGTTGCCCAGCCGCATATTCTGCCTAATTTCTACATGCACTAAGGACTTGGCATATGACATACAGTATTTCACAGGTTACTTACATTTCTCTGCAGCAAGCAGGGCTGCTATGAGGGTTACACAGGATACAGTGATACTGTAGTCAGGGGCCCATGGCTAAGGGAGGTTTGATTGGTGAGTCACAGTATAGGAAGGGCTTGCATAGCAATGGCTTAGGTGAAGCATGGGTGGGGTTTTGTAATTACTAGGGATTGACCATGCCAAATCAAGGCTGTGGCTATATATGCAAGATTCATTTTTTCCATTTTACTTGCCAGGGTCCACCACCCAATGGGCCCAGGTGAGAAGTGAGCTTATAATTAGGACCTTCTAGGGGGAGGGCCCTGCTAACTTAGTAATATGGGGCCCCATGATTACTGATGGTAGCCCTGGTAGTAAGCAATATCAGTCATTAGCAAGAAGGGCCAACATTTTATTGTTCTGTATTAAAAAGGGATGTCATACTCCCTCTGCACATGAAGTTTTTTCACTTTCTTCTGAATCAGCTAGCAGATTAGGCAGGTTTCCCTTAGGTCGAAACGTTGCACTTCATGGAAGTGTGTCTTTTTTTTTTTTTATACTTCATTTACTATATATGGAACTATTAGTATCATTGGAAAGCAAGATGTGATCAGCTGCATGTGAAATTACTTGCATTTAATATATACTGTCGTTCATTTGGCAAACAGTTACTCTCTCCATCCGCAGGGCGAATTAGCCCCATCTGCATAGAGTATTTCAGATGATGATTGTGCAAGTGACAATACCATGACAAGCCCCACTGGGCCTTTTAAATCTCAAAAGGAATGATTTGCTTTCAGTCATTACTAGCCTAGACACGCACTTGTACATAAATAAGGCAGTGGTAGGAGAGAAAGGTCCATGACAACATCAGTCAGTATTCCAGTCCAATGATATTTCAATATTACAGTCATTTTTGAAACAGGCTATGGACCCAAACACAGGCCTAATGCAAGTGATTGAGAAATACTGTATGATCATAAACAATTCCAGATTTCTACATTTCAGTCTAGAATATCTCTTCCTTTTTGTATTTATTTGAACTGTTTATGAATCACTGATAAAAAGATATCATTATGACTTGTCTGTGACCCAGGGAACGTACCCATTGTGCTAGGCTAATGGAGTGTTTCATCTACTTTGTTTTTCCATGGTAAAAAAAATAATACCAATTAAAATTGCCTTCAATTTGTCCCTCCTATGGGAATCATATGAAAATAGCAGTTTGGGTGATTCATATAGGAAGCATTAGTAGGGGGGTAGTGGGAAACAATTTCAGGCTTGCACCTGTTTTTGAGCAAGAAGTGAAAGGAAATCATCTGCACAGATATTTCCATGCAATGACACTAGACTGCAAAGTGGGCAGTTGGAGGTGATTTCAAACATCTTGACATTGCAGTTGTACTAAGGACAAAAAACATGACGTGTCCTCTCAGTGTGCCATTAACCTTAGTATTTCTGCACAGGGGCTAATATAAGAGTACATCCTATCTTCATGTTTTATATTGTATGGTTTTTGATTGATTAACCTTCATATTCTACTTCTTTCCAGCCTGCAGTGAACAATGCCACCTGGTTCTCAGGGTCACAGATCCCAGCAATAAACAGATACAGATTGTCAGGCTGAAATTTTAGTCTTACATTTATTTTTTATTTTTCTATAGAGCCACTTCAACTTCCATTCCAACTTCCACATTCCTGTAGCAACCAGATAGCGGCCTAAGTTCCAAGGCTGGTATCTGAATAAAGTACCCCTTATTGTAAAATAAAAGAATATTATAAGTCACTGAGGAGGTCCATGACCATATAAAAGCACAAGGCCGAAGGCAGGTCTTGGAACTCTGAAGTTACTTCTAATGTCCTCATATTTTCCAACAAGGGGTACTTTATTATAATACACAAGTTTTAGTGAGTCATGTGACAAAAATGACATCACTACTCACCGTTTATAACTGATTACATCACTAATTATCGTTTATCGACACCCTCGCAAAATGGCAATCATTGAACATGCTCTGCAGCTCTCAGTGTAGGATGTGAAGGGAACAAGCTGTGGAACAAATATCCATCGCAGCCAAGTTCCCTTCTAAAAATAGAAAGACGATTTCTGTCACCTTAAAACAGATCTGTCTTTGATGTAATTATTCATTTATGAAGCCGAGATGCCGTTGCCTCCAGATATTGCTCATATAGCACATTTCAACGCTACCTTTTTATTCTATATAATAGAGACAAAAACAAGCAAAACTGTGCTGCAGAAATGCTCTTCCATCCAGATTATTTTTCATGGAATCAGTTTTAATGTGAGCCTGTGAGGTTCAGATTTGTATAATTTGCAGATTTAAATCTGGGGGTCCGGCTGTTATATTAGGAGCTTGTGATGAACATTATTCAAAATAAATAAGACTGTGTTCTGCTTAGTGTACAAATCCAAATCCCCAAGAGTAAATACAGCAGTGCATCAATATATGGTTCATTAAGCACGTTAGTAATGTTAGTAGGATTAGATCAACAGTCAGATATCTGATAGGGGTTTGCGTCTAGGTAAATAATAGAGCTCATTTATCAAAGACCCAGTTCCATTATAAAGCTGCATTTACCTCCATTATATGTGGGGATACAGCTCAAGTGGTTAATTCATTGTTGAATGGTGTGATTCAGAGGAAGAGCATATATACTGTATATATTGTATATTTGTTTGCAGGGGCTAATTCTCAATGCTTTCACAAGGAGAGTTTTTAATCATTCACTCTTATATTGGAGTACTTTTTTGAGGTGGGGGGTAATAAAGTACCATTAAACCTTAATTATTCTCTACCTGTTGTGACAAAAACCTCATGTGTGTGCAGTTATATACAGGCCACCTGAAGATATATCCACTTGGCAATTGCTGTGTCCTATTTCTGCCCATATAAGTATTATCACATCAGAGGAACACCAAGAGCTTGAGGTGATGTGATGTGTTGAATGGCAAAAAAGTTGACTGGCACAAACCCACTCCAAACCTGCTCGAACACTACCGGCACGTCTGTTTATAGACCCATGACTGTCCTGCCCATCTCTGGCTTCATGAAAGGGGCAAGTGTCTATAAGTAGCAGCTGCCGGTAGCACAATACAGCACAGTGAGGGCTCAGTCACACAAAACATATGTATTTACCTTTCTGAAGAACTTACATAAGGGTCTGCCATCTTTTAAAACAATAGTATTGGAATCTACTCAGCAACATTCTCTCACAATTAAATAAATGAACATTTACATAGAAAAGCTTTCATATTGATCAGTACCATATTCACATAAATGCTCAGGCATTGCTGCAGATACCACTATACTGTCATCCTGCAGAGTTGTTCTGGATGGGCTGTTGGACCAGTTTCATTTTATCTTCTTTGTCGTGCCCTTTTTTTATTTTTAATATCTTCTTGTTTATTACCTATACTGAAAGTTCGTCTTGCACAGTGTCACTGTAACTGGGAAGTGTGCCAGTTGGGTAAAAAGAGGATGTTTTGGATCGCTGCCCATATACATTGCTTTGTAGTCTCTGAATCTGTACTGCTAGGACACTGTGAGCTCTGAATCTGTACTACTGTGGCCTATGTATATGTAACAGTCTCTGCATCTATATTGAATGTACGATGTGGGTTTTGCATTAGTATTAGGCTTGAACTACATGGGCGACTTCAATGTGTTTTCGGCAGATCCGACACACTGCACCAAAAAGCAGATGTCAAATCGGATGCAGCGGTCATCCGTGTAGTTCTACCCTTACTGAGACAACGGTCAAGTCTACTGCCTAAGCATTATTTTGATTTGAGTCCATGCAGGAATTGCAGTGATAAAGGATTCTACAGGCAGAAGCACTAGTACTTCATCATAACAAGGCACAAAGTTGCACTCTTTCTAGGAGAAGTACAGTGACGGAAAATTCTTCAATTCTAGCAGCAGTTCATGCTAGCAGGCCATTTGACACCAGTGGCACACAACCTCCGCTTTGCCTTTTTATATTACTATTGACAGAAAGGAACCTTTTTTTTCAATGACACACTACAGCTGAAGGATGGAAAATTGTGTTTTCCTTCTAGGAATCCCTATTCAAGTCCTGTTTATCAAACATGTCTCCATAAAGTGAGTGAGACAAAAAGGAGAGGAATAGGAGCCAAGGGTGGGGCAATAGTTATTTGGGAACGAGAGTATGGCTGAAGTCAGAGGAAAACAGGGCAAAGAATCTGGAAGAGGGAGGCGAATTTAGCGTGGAGGTGGCCAGATGAAAGAGAGAGAATGAAAGGGAGAGGGTAGATTTGATATTACTTAAAGAGAAAAGTGTTGTGAAAAGGGTCCAGGTTTCTCAATATGATCTATCACATATCGATTGTTTAAATATTTTAATAACACTAATTAATCATATTTTAATATACACAAAGTCTCAGTTTAATATTTCTGAGAATGAAAACAAAAAAGAATAAATAATAAATAATATTTTTTTTTTTTTTTTGCTGGGGTCACTGGGAAGAGAAGAATAGAAATGATAATAAATTAAACACCACCCACACAACATATGATCTATAACATGCTAAAAGTTCATTTCAAGGTGAACTTTAAATGCTGCCTAGTTTCAAGACAATGTTGTATTATTTGGGTTTCGATGAACTGATTAGTCAGTCAAATTAACCCCCATGGGAAACAATTGCCAGGAATGAAGAAGACATCTTTGTATTTCCAGCTAATTGCATTGCTCCTGGCAGGCTCATTATATCAAACCTTCTATTCTTTCATACCAAACCTTGGCTGACATTGCAGAGTTGTGCAGTTTTGTGAGTGGAGCAGGGGCAAATCAGTATCACCCACCTGATTAATTCTACCTCTGTGCTTCACTGAGGATCTCAAATAACTATGCATAATTGTAGGGAACAATAGGTGGGATTATTGTGATCCCAGAATCCTACATTATAGGCTTTGCACAGTCAGTTTAACATAATTGAATGTAATATACATATATTATATCCAGTATGCACTGTAAATACAAAAAAATATAAATTATGCAATATTGTGAATAAAATCAGTAACAAAGCTGAATACATTAATATAAATCATTATGAATATATTAATAAGAGTAGCGGACAGAGCCCCACCCCTTGCAGCATATGGAAATATTTCCAAGAAATTTGTTTTTTTTGTTTTAAATATTAGATTTTCAGTGATTCTATCCGAGTTTAAAGCAAGAACCCCTATACAGATGGCACATCTGAATACTTTCCTTTTTCTTTGTAATTATAAAACTATACCTTGTACTTGATCCAAACAGAGATCTAATTAATCCTTATTGGAAGCAAAATCAGCTTATTGGGTTTATCTCATGTTTACATGATTTTCTACTACATTTAGGAGCAGATTTATCAAGGGTCGAATTTCGAAGTAAAAAATACTTTGAAATTCGACCATCGAATTAAAATACTTCGCATACGAATATCGAATTCAAACTTTTTTCATCGAAGTTGTGTATTCTGCGAAGTAAAATCGTTCGATTGACCGATTAAATACTTTGAATCGAACGATTTTAACGTACGATCGAATGATTTTACTTCGACTTCCAAAAACTTAGAAAAATGCTGTAGAAGGTCCCCATAGGCTAACAGAGCACTTCGGCAGGTTTAATTTGGCGAAGTATTGAAGTCGAATTTTTTTAAAGAGACAGTACTTCGATTATTGAATGGTCGAAGTCGTAGTATCCTATTCGATGGTCGAAGTATCCAAAAAATTACTTCGATTTTTTTTACATCGAAAATCCCCTTGAATTCACCCAATTTACAGAAAAATCCGTTATCCGGAAAACCCCTGGTCCCAAACATTCTGGATAACAGGTGCCATACCTGTATTAACAAAGTCATGATTACCATTTTGTCAATGTATTATCACATTTAATTATGTCCAAATAAAAACACTTTCATCAATTATTCTCATTTTATATTGCTTATAAATTAATTCACTAATAATTATAATATTTATTTATAAGACTCTATGTTCATAGATCATGTTAAAAGCAGGCATCACATATAACTTGCTATACAATTTTGTGACATTTCTTCACATGCTGACTTTTGGATTGCGATATAAATGAGCATAGTTTTTTTTGAAGTGGCTAGGTGATAATCCTTTATAATACTTATCCATTTGCTGGCTTAATACAATTTTGTATGTACGCTGCTTAAAGGGTTCCACTGCAATATTATTTCCCCCAATGGAGATGCAGGCTAACTAATGTTGCACTCTGATTGGGAGAAACAATAGTATTTTATGGAGAAAAAGTTTTGTGGGAAATACTATAGGTTCCCCCATCTGGAGTGCTGACTCTGTTAGCTCTCACCTCCAGTGGGGGGCATTATTCTGATGATAGATGCCCTTTAAAGGAAATTAACATAGCTGCTGTAGCATTGGATGAAAACATTACATTGCTATATTTAGTAGAGGTGCGCGAACACCCCAGAACAGCTATCAGTCAGAATTGAGTAACTGGAATATTGGGTGGGTTTCATGCTCCAATACCACCTATCATTAAAATTACCTGAAAATATTTCAACCAAATCTACATGTGCATTCATGTATAAGAATCTGCATATATTCGTGTTCTTATATTCCCATTCAGCAAACAAATAGTGTTTCTTATCAGACCAGTTAACTATCATTCATAAGCTGATAATTGTCTTTAATGCCAAAATTGCCATGTCAAGAGTTAGAATTTCTCTAATGGATTTGCTTTGAGTGCAGAACTACTGGGACCTGGGTGTATTATGTAAAATGTATCACTATAATGCCTTTGGAAACAAAGAATGCATGTTGTCTTGTTTTTTAAAGGGGGTCAGAGGTTTAACTGTACAAAGCCAAATTAAAAATTGTCATTTCTAGCATATAATAGCTGCAGGGGATAGAAACAGAATCACAGAGTTACCTTGATTTAAGCATTTTGCCAGAGCCAGCAATAGTGTAAAATGTATTCTATGAAGAAAATATTATAGTGGATATAACTCAACAATTGGTAAATCAGCATAAATTATTTATAAAAAATAATATTGTGCCTTTCAGTGTTTTTTAATAAAACCCACTTTAGTGTGAGTATAGTTGGAAGATAGGGAGGCTTGTGCTTCTTCTTTTATTTACTCCATCTTCTATAGAGTCCATTTCAATTAAATATCTGTACTGTTTTCTTTATGATTTCCTATTTCCTTCTGGAATAATAAAACATTACCTTGTACAAGATAGGAGCTAAGCTACATTATGCATAAATCTAAACTGAAAGCAAAACAATCCTATAGCTTAATCCAAATGAGAAAGACCCATCATCTGGGAAAACCCCCAAGTTCCAAGCATTCTGGATAACATATACCATACCTGTATGGTGGTTATAGCCAAATTGGTATTCATTCTTAGTATTTATTCAAATTCCATACACTAGGGGCTGGAATCTAGGTCTAAGAACGAATCCCCAAAATACAAATTAAATGTAAACTGAATTCAAATCTTATAGAAAAAGATAAGTACCAATTTGTATTTGATTTAAATCGCCCTGCCGATGATGTCACAAAAGGGGCGGGGTGAACAGGCGTGCTGCTATTAACCCGGAAGCCGACATTTGAAGCTGGCCACCAGTGAAGAGGAGTGCAAGGTCGGGCCAAACCCACGGGTCCCACAGGTATCAGGTCGGCCAGCACATCACTATTCAGGACTTTAATAAAACCCAATAGGATTGTTTTGCACCCAATAAGAATTCATTATATTTGATTGTGATCAAGTGCAAGGTACTGTTTTATTATTACAGAAAAAAGAAATTCATTTTTAAAAACGGAAGTTATTTGAGTTCTGAAAAACGGGTTTCCAGATAACAGCTCCCATCCTTGTGTATGGCAATCCTAGATTTTACCCCTGATATCCAAGGGGACAAGCCCCATTATATAATTTTTCCCCTTGAATATTAGGGGAAGAAGGTAGGATTTGAAATCTGTTATTTAAAGGGAATAACAAAAATTATTTTACCTTTTAAAAGGAAACATAATTCTAATTAACTTTGCAGTATACATTCACTGCAAATTTTCTATGGTTTTTAAGTAATTTGTATATGTATTGCAGTGTTTGTCTGTTTCTATTCTCTGCTCTAATAGCTCAGACTGTTGAAACAATGTAAGACAAGACAGCTGATTAGCAGACGCATCTTTACTGGGGATCTAAGACTTTTGCAACATTTTTTAAAAAGTATCAGCCAGGAGTTAAGCACATTTTTTAATAGCAATTGGTTTTACAAATAACTTTAGAAGCACAAGACATTTTGAGTTTGACTTGACCTTTAGGGGCCCATTTACTTAGCTCGAGTGAAGGAATAGAATAAAAAAAACTTCGAATTTCGAATGATTTTTTTGGCTACTTCAACCATCGAATGGGCTACTTCGACTACGACTTCGACTTCCAATTCGAACGATTTGAACTAAAAATCTTTCGACCGTTCGATAGTCGAAGTACTGTCTCTTTAAAAAAAAACTTCAACCCCTTAGTTCGCCACCTAAAACCTACCAAAGTCAATGTTAGCCTATGGGGAAGGTCTTTTGAACAATTTTTAGGTTGAAGAAAAATCTTTCGATCGATGGATTAAAATCCTTCGAATCGAAGGATTTTTGCGGTAAATGCGGTAAATCCTTTGCAGTCGAATATCGAGAGTTAATTAACCCTCGATATTCGACCATAAGTAAATCTGCCCCCTAATGTTAATTTTCTCCTGTGCTGGGTATTAGTGTTTATCTGGGACTAGGCTTTCGATGTCTTGTGTGTTGGACGTTCTGACAGATGTAGGGTTTGAAGAAATCAAACATTGTTATTATTAACAAAAACAGGCTTTTGTTGAATACCGTTTTTTGACATTTATAGGCTTAAAAACTCCAAGTTCATGTACACAAAGCATGTATATTTTTATTGGCAGTTTGAAAACTCCATTTATAAAAGGATCTTGAGAATAAAGTGATTCCTATAAGAAAGAATCAAGCCACTGACAGTAGCCACCTACTGTTTTCTTTCAGAATCTAGGCAGCTGCAATCACTACTCATGACCAGCACTTCCAGAATTTAGTGGCAGTTTAGAGAAAACTGCTGTAATAATCCTGGACATACAGTGTGTCTCTAGATCGATGACAACGCAATGCCTCTTCTGTGCTGGAAAGGCTAAACCAAATTGCTTTTATGTTGACATGCATCCAGTGATAGGGATTTTAGTATGATGGGGTTACCTCTAGCAAGCTAAATATATTCACATTCGGTGTAAACTGCGAATAATAATAATATAATAATATAGTAAAATTATTTGCAGTTGATCTGCGAGTGCCTGTCTCTACTTCCTTTACACTGATTGACCTGCCTTATCTGGACTAAGGCAGAGGCACATTAAGGCATATTAAGGCATAATTGGAACCAGTATACATATAAAAGATTATATTCACATTCCATTATTTGTTGCATAAAGGCATTTTTTCAATTACAGATTATGACAATATGACGACTTGCTAATTATTTTAAGAGACAATTAAAACTTGAAAGGTTTGAAGGGCTTGTATGGAAGCCAAAATCCAATGCATACTTAACAGCCTGGATGCTTTGCATTGCTCAGCTTTGGGGATTTTATTTTGTTACCCCTTTTCTGCACATGTCCCATATTGTACTGACCAAACCTAGCCAGCTCACCAAAACAGCAAAGAAAACTTTCCCCCACACAATTGCAATTAATATCCACCAACTATTAATGGGAGGGGGGTGAAACATCATCAGTTGGTTCTGGGTGTAAATCATAGATTGATGCAAATACACAGGATACACCCTAAGATAATGGTTATAATATATAATGGGTATTGCACATAAATCAGCAAAAAAAAAAAAAAATCACAAACTTCATTCATTAATTATATCAATATCAGGAAGGTATAGTCCCTTCTGCCATATCATAATAAACAATAGTGTCTCCACTTGTATAGTGTGCCAAAATATTATCAGCTTCCTTCCACTTGTAAATACTGACCTGTTGATCAGTGATAGGGGAACAGACAATGTTCACATAATAGCAATATCATCTCACACCACATCATTTTTTTTACATAAAATTGGCACAGTGAAACACAGCATTAATTGGAATATATATTTCTGTCTGGCAAGGAAAAGCAGCCTTGATTATCTTCCAAACAACAGGTCTCCTGTGACTACAAGCAATATGCTGTATGATGATATTCAGCCTTACATGGCACAGTGACTAAGTTCCAGCAATATCTGTCATAGTTCAACACACAGAATTAAATAGTACAACGACTGGCAGCACTAAATGCTGTATGATGCATATCTAGCAAAAGCCTCTGAACGTCTTGTCTGTGTACTGTATGTACTGGTCTCTTTGTGGTTCATTTGCTGTTCTTTATCTCACTGCACCTTGACTGGAGAAGCTAAAAGCTATAATCCTGGGAAAGAGATGCAATCCCAGTGTTTGGGTGTAAAGAGAAGAGTGGTAAATTGTACTTTTGTACAACCACATTGATCAACTATCTGATCAATGGGTCTGGAGCTGCAGCTCCATCCATTGTTAATCTGGCCCCAAAAAGGTGGAGTATTGGTATGTAGGGAACTAGACATGGTCATGCTGAATGGGAGCTCTAACAACAAAGAAGATTAAAAGATTCATGCAGCCACCATGTCCATATTTGATCATATTTGATCTGACTGGCAAAGCCTACTACATACGCTTATTCATAAAACACATAATGGATCAATGTCCCTTCTACAAGTGCTTGAGCACACAATGGGACCCCTTACTGCTGATTTACCGAGCACTTGCATCAGGGGATTTAAATGCAGCCTGCCCATTTTGCTAAATCTAGCACACAGTGCAGGGGAGATTAATGTGGGCACAACACATCCTTGTACTTAATGCCCTTTATGAGGCAAGTCATAAGTACAGGGCCCTCTAAATTCTGTGTCCAGTGGTGCACTGATATTAACATAGTAAGTTAGGTTGAAAAAGACACACGTCCAACAAGTTCAACCTTTTGACTCTATTTTAACTTACCTTACTGCCAGTTGATCCACTGGAAGGCAAAAAAAAAAAAGCTTCTCCAATTTGCCTCAGAGGGGAAAATTTCCTTCCTGACTCCACAATGGCAATCGGACCAGTCACCTTGAACTATGAGCTATCTCCCATAACCCTGTATTCCCTCACTTGCTAAAAAGCCATCCAACCCCTTCTTAAAGCTATCTAATGTACGACTTGTATCCTGCATGACTGATTCATATCTATTATGATAGATACATGCTATATAAAAAGAATAAGAAGTAACAAACAGAAAAAAAATTCAAATCATTGGCATACTGACCTGTAACATAACCAATTTCATGGTATTGTTATTTAGACAATTAAACACACCTTCTTCCAACATCCTTCCTATAAACATATGAGCTACGTCTGTTGGATTTGGTTGGTGCAGCAGCCACAGTTAATAATACACAATCATACAGTAATATAGACATGCAAGTAGACTCATACTCAGTTGCTCTCACTCCCAAACCCCTACAGGTTCAATCTTTCTCACCTTCATAGGCGCAAAACCAGTGTTAAACATAAGGTGCCTTTCACACATCATCATGTCAGGAGGCTGTGCCTCAGGCTGGCACTGGATGACAAGAAAGAAAGTAACAATAATCAGAATGCTTATTGCCTGACACGGAAATACTGAAATGTCAATATGAAAGAGGGCATGGGGTCCTTATCCATCTCTGTGGGTAAACAGTGAGGGAAATGCCTTCCTGACCCCCAACTGTGGATGTCTGTAGCAGGCCCAGACTGGCAATCTGTGGGTTCTGGCAAATGCCAGAGGGGCTGCTATAAGATCCATAGAAAGTCCGTATTTAGGGCTGGTAGGGGCTGTGTTTGGCCTCTGTGTGGGCTGATTGGGCCTCTGTGTACCTGAAATGCCAGGGCCTATTTTAATTCTCAATCCGGACCTGGTCTGTAGCCATAGGCTCAGTGACATACAGTAACTAAGCAACAAAAGTGAATAAAGTCATTCTGTAAGTGTGAAATATATATATATATGTATATATATATATATATATATATATATATATATATATATATATATATATATATATATATATATATATACTGTATATGAAATATATAATTGTGGCCACCTTGTTCCTTCCAAATCCTTTTGCCAATCTGCAGCTAAAAGTTGTTTAAGACATACGTATGGAAAAAGAGTGGATATATGATTTTACCCTAAAAGAAAGTGATGAACTTTGCTGGTTCATCACTACTCTGGAGTGCTCCCTACCAACATTAGTGCTTTGGCATAGCATACTGGAATATTGCTAGGTTACTGTAAGGACCCTGAGGCGTAAGTTCCCCATTTCATTTGGAGCCTCATGGTGGATACAGGACTTCCGGATTGGAGGATTCCTACTATCACTTTTGTGTAGGAGGTGAACAGAACTCATGCAAAGATGTAAGGGGCTAAAAGGGAGTTTGATGCAGGGTACTCCAAAAGCCTGGAAAGCTCAACCATGCCGGTTTGGAGTTTTGCTAGACATCTTTTGTGCTCGCACTATGGATAGTGCTGGGAGCTGTCGTTCTGCAGAGGAAGATATCTTTTGTGTTTGGGCTATAGACAGTGCTGGAAGCTATGAATGGAGGATCAAGCGAGCTGCATGTGCTTCATGGAATGGATTCATCGCTGTGGATGGCTGCTCCAGCTCTGAATGAGCCTACCCATCTGTGTGAATTCCCAGGGTAAGGTGTGCTATGGGGAGGGTAGAAAAAAAGAGGATCCAGGATGGTTTGTGTTTATAAACAGGCTGTTTCTAGATGCCTGCCATGAGGGAGCTAGTACCTAACCGGAGGGAAAGGTATCTTGGGCTGCTATTGCTACTGGGACCTATTGTGCTCTTTGGGGAAAAGGGACTGAGACTTTGTCTGCAAAATGAGTTGCAGGACTTTGCCGGGCATGGAGGGCCAGGAAATGGACTGCTATAGGTTCCCATGGGAGTGGGTTATATTTGATATGATGTAAATGTGTTTTACTTCCCCTTTAAATTACACTTTCCTTATCTAAAGTTGTTGTTTTTATATACTAAAGTGTGTGTTTCAATGTTATTCCTAATGGGGTCATCCGCAGGTGCATTCGTGGATCCCATTAGGTGGAGGCACTGCCAGACAGAAGAATTCCCAGTAACCTTTCACCTAGCAAATAGGACTCAGGACCTGTAAGTCAGTAAATATTGTGATGTACAACTTGGCACCAGGGGGGTTGGCCAAAAATGGGTTACATTACTACTACCATTTTTGATTATGAACATGATGGGAAACTATCACAAAAATAATTTGATAGTTATTGGAACTCCCAAACCTTTCAAGGTTAGTGTAGAATCAAAACAAGTACATTCAATTAGTGGCACAGACCTTGGCTTACAATGAAGCAATGCAGGTGAATTATCAAATTGCAGGGGTCAGCTAGGAAGCAGTATATTTGAAAAGAGCACAGCAATTATACCATGCAGAATAAAATGTGAACCTATAGGGTACAGATTTAAAAGAAAAAATCTGTATCTTAATAAGGAAGAATGAATACATAAATGAATATACAGCTTACCACATAGAGCATGCTGCTCACGTTGCCACTGATATTTGCTCAGACGAGACAGAACAATGTATATTTAATGGAGGTGCAGCATATATAAGCAAGGAAAGAAAAACCTTGCTGGGCTCATCAGCCATCAAAGGGGCCATCGATCTATGTTATAAATCCTCTACTTCCACCGGAATGAAGCTATTCTTTCAGTTTTTTTGTCAATAAATATGCCTAGGGTGCCTTATGAAACTTAAAAAGTATACTGCATATTAAAGAACCCTGTTCCTATAGTTGATGATTAGGTTTCCATAATATGACTCATTTGTTTATCAAATAAAATAAGATAAAATTAAATAAGCCAAATAAGATTGTTTTGCCACCAATAAGGATTAATTCTATTTTAGTTGGGATCAAGTACAATGTACTGGACACCAATGACCCATAGGGCATTGTAGGGAAGCAGAAACTTGACGGGGCAAGGAGGGGTACCCCCCCTTCTTGCGAGGGAGGGCTGCGATTGGTTGATGTTTCCTGGGCTTTGCAGGGAGAGGCAGAGCAATGCAGGGTAACGTGGGGGGCTTACCTTTCAGCCTGTGCAGGACATTGGAAGGAGCAGCAGCTCGCAGTGTCCCACCCTCCCTCCCTATAAGATAGCATGTGTTTGTTGTCACATTTTGGCAGAAAGTACCTTTACATGGTCCCAGGGGGAGTGAAAATGAGGTTTTTGACAAGGAGTGGAAGGAGCCTGGCAGGTCTGAGGTCTTGACAGGAAGGTAGGCAGCTGGTTTAGGGCTGGAGAGAAAAAAAGGCAGGAACCATGCTTTGTAGTTGGGAGTAGGGTCAGTCCTCTTGGGGCGAATAACACAAGGTTGTGGGTTGCTAATGTTATTCATGTTCATTTATGATTACTGGTTTGGTATATATATACCTGGGTGTTTGTGTTTCATTGGGGATAGTAGATACAGGGTTGGGTCAAATGGGAAGGGGTGCAGTCTTGACGCTGATTTATTATTATAGAAAAAAAGGAAATATGTTTTTTAAATTTTTTTATTATTTGATTAAGATGGAGTCTATGGGAAAAGACCTTCCTGTTATTCTTAGCTTTCTGGATAATGGGTTTCTGCATAATGGATCTCATATCTATCTGTCTGTCTGTCTGTCTATTTATCTATCTGTCTGTCTATCTGTATCTATAAAATAAATTACAAAAAGCAACCAATATAATGGTGACTGTGAGTGACTGTATAACTTACTCTTGGTTTTCAAAGTTTTTACTGGACGTGTTGAATGGTTGTATAATAAAAGGATCTTTAATTATGAAAATGTTTAAGGAAAAGCTTTTCCTGTTTCATACCTCCCAACTGTCCCATTTTCTGCGGGACAGTCCCGATTTTGACAGCTCAGCCCACAGTCCTGGGTTTTTTACTGAAATGTCCCAAGTTTCTATTTGATCTCCTGCACTGACACCAAAAAAAGTTTCTAAAACTTAATTAAAAATAAGAGGCTTTTTGGCAGAGAGCCCACAACACTAAACGCCAGCACTTCAATACATTTGTAACAATTTAAGATAAGCAAAGATAGAATTGTAACAATTTAAAATAAGCAGACTCTTGGGGAAACTCACTCATTGCTTAAAGGGCAGTTTCAGCTTCAATAGCAATGTGTTATAACACATAAAACATGGCACTCAAATTCCCAGAAATGTGTTAAAACTTTCATAACCTGCCAAATTTTGTAAAATTAATTATGGGGTGTAGCCATAAAGTGGGCATGGTCAAAAATGACACTGTGTGTAGCGCGGCCTTTTGTCCCTCTTTCTGTTTTTCAAATGTTGGGAGGTACATATGCTGTTCTCCCAATATAGGATTCTTTTTCTCTTGTTGTATCCAGTCAGACCTTTTGTAGAGTTGTTGCATTCATAATTTATTGGTAAGCAGACAAAGCTCTCATAATGCACATAATAAATCATCCTATTAATGTTATACTCAGTACATTGAACCCAAGTGCAAAAGGACAGATATTTTCTGACTTGCAAGGAAAACTAGTATTATCTGAATGTCCCGTATTATCTTTCAAACTCAAAATATATTTCCACTGAATAATGAGTACAATTCTGTAGGTTTTAAGTCAGAAGTAGTCTATTCTATATCTGTATTTTGTACATTTAGGGCCGGATTAACATAGTGGGTGCTCCTAGGCCCACTGTCATTCGTCAACCTGGTCCTCTTTTATTTGCTCAAATTTTCATCATTGGGACTGGAGCAATGGGGATTGGCACATGGGAAATTAAAAAACTATCGTATTGCCTGCACATCACCAACGTTTCTGAACCAATGTGGGTGTGCTTGGGCAGCATGCCGCCCCCTAAAATCCTGCTGCCCTAGGCCCAGGCCTTGGTGACCTTTCCACAAATCCGGTCCTGTGTACATGGAACAATTCCTATGACATACATTTGTCCATGCCCCTTTTGGGTATTGGAATAGTTAAAAGCTCTTTCTCCAGAAAAAACTTGTATATACTGATGCAATCAATCTCCCTGAAATGCCTTCCTACTGGCAAGAATGTGAATCGCCGGTTGGATGGTATTCACATCGCTTCAGTTTTCTGAAGTTGCCCAAAATTGCTTCACAAGGAACACAAAACTCCAAGAATCAAGAATAATTTTATAGCACACTTTATAGTCTAGTGTTATAAGGAGCAGTAGATATATTTTATGTATGCTTTTGAAGGGATCAAGGGCCCATTCGGAGACTATTATTTATAGTCACATGTGCGGAATGCCCAAGAGACCTGTCATGGATTATTGGATCACCTTTCTACACAAATAAATGCTTTAACCCGTATGTCCTTTGCCGAGAAAGAATGGTGCTTCTGAAGCCATGCTCTAACCTCAGGCATATTTTTTTTACCCTCAAAAAACTTTTTCTCGAAATGTTTTTATTAGTACATATGGGAGAGTGACCTTTACTGACACAGAAGTAGATCATCAAAGCAATTCTGAAAGTCACACTGTGACCATTGTAAGTTATAACCCAGTGCCTGCCATGAGCAATATCACAGCAGTTTTTATTACAACACCACCAAAAACAAGTTAATTAATAAGGCTGACTATTACTCAGCTTGAGTTTATGCTTAGGGAATCGTTAAATTGATTTTCCCTTTCCTCTGGCATAAATCTTGATCATTTTGCGTTCATCCTCTGTCTCAGCACATTTTCCTGAATTTTTAATATGGAGCTTAAACAAATCCGTAATAATAATAAGTAATTAGGATTCTTTATTTCAAAACATATCAGATTAGAAGTTTATCTTCTAAGGGCATTTAGCCTGCATTAAATAGGACAGTGCTTGCCTGTGCTAAATAAAGACGTCACACAATGAAACCTTATGAGCCTTTCAGCATGCTGGGAGCCAACACCTGAAGGGTAAAATTCAGCTTTCCTGATACAACATTTGAAGTGATATAATCATTACTCTCTAGTAAACGCAATAATTCCAGAATACAGCATTTTAGAGCTAATGACATATGTGATTCCCAAAGTAATAAATCCTCTACTGTAAGTCTTGTCTTACTTATATTGCATAGTAACATACTGTACATAGTAAGTTAGGTTGAAAAAAGACACATGTCCATCAAGCCTAACTGCCAGTTGATCCAGAGGAAGGCAAAAAAAATATCTGAAGCCTCTCCAATTTGAGGGGGAAAAAATTAGTTCCGGACTCCAAAATGGCAATCGGACTAGTCCCTGGATCAACTTGTACTATGAGCTATCTTCCATAACCCTGTATTCCCTCACTTGCTAAAAAGCCATCCAACCCCTTCTTAAAGCTATCTAATGTATCAGCCTGTACCACTGATTCAGGGAGAGAATTCCACATCTTCACAGCTCTCACTGTAAAAAACCCCTTCCGAATATTTAGGCGGAACCTCTTTTCTTCTAATCGGAATGGGTGATCTTGTGTCAGCTGGAAAGTCCTAATGGTAAATAAAGCATTAGAGAGATTATTATATGATCCCCTTATATATTTATACATAGTCATCATATCACCCTTTAAACGCCTCTTCTCCAGCATGAACCTCCCCAATTTGGCCAGTCTTTCCTCATAGCTAAGATTTTCCATACCTTTTACCAGCTTAGTTGCCCATCCCTGCACCCTCTCTAATACAATAATGTCCTATTTGAGCACCAAAACTGTACCACATATGGTATTAGATGGGGCCTTACCAGTGCTCTATAAAGTGGAAGAATGACCGCTTCCTGCCGTGAATCAATGCTCCTTTAATACAGCTCAAGACCTTGTCCAAATAGATCACAGCGACTGCCCCTCCCCCACTATCCAGCATCTTAAACTGGATTCTACTGGAATGTATTCAACTAAACCGAAACTGAATCAATAAAAGCAAAATACATCTTTAAAAATAAAGGGGTTCTAGTGTTGGATGTAGCCGAGAGCTCAGACGCATAGTAGATAACCCAAGATACAAAAGGATACTTATTGGCCAGTTCTGGAACCTTACAGTATAAAGGATTGGATGGATCACACCTTATTTATGCAGCCATTATGTATCATTCTAGTAAAAAGGCTGCACATTAAAAACATACATTTGAAAAATTATTAGGAGCCTATTTTAATCATCACATTTCCTAGCAGAGGAGGAATTATGATTAATTGCTGCACTAATTGTTATTAAATCTATGTTACTCCCCAGAGGAGCCTGTGTTTCTAGTCAGCTGAATAGCTTCTAAGGATATATGGCTGGAGGCAGTCTGATGTATCCACAGGAGCCCGCTGCTCAGCTCAACCTTTCCATTTCCTCTCTTGACAAACATGAACATATTGTTTTTCGTGAGAACTGCATGTAATGAGTGTGGTTGGCAGGGTGTGATAACACAAACACTATCATGCTCAGCAGGGTTAATAACATTCACAAACTCTACTGCGAGCTGCCATTGAAGTACACAGGTGCCGTTTGTAATATGGTCGTTGGAAATGTTTTTCCCTCACACTGGTAAGAAAACAGTGATTTAAGCTGGAGCAGGGATATTAATTATATTTGTTTCATTTGGAACTGCAAACATAAATGTGAAATTGACATAATATAAATGAGAGGTATAAAATTTCATGCCATAGCACCCAAACCCATATAGTAAACACTTTTTGTAAAACATTACATTTACTTATTTGGTTGTTGAATAATAAACTATATTCATGTCAAATTATTGGTATCACTAAGTGCCCAGATGCCCTTATTTGGGTTAGAACATGGGTTACACAGGGCTTCTTACTCCCAGTTACACAACTCCTTTATCAATGGTAAAAATACTCCAACAATGGAGAAGAATGCATTTCTTTGTGCAACTGGCAGGGGTGCTACGCCAATGTGCAGGGGTGGCAGCGCTCCCTCCGAAGGTGAACTGTAGTAGAATTACAGGCTACTGTGCTTAAAAATAAAGATGCCAAGAAGTTCTCACAACAAACAATGTTTATTGTCAAAGACAATGGCCCAAATTCACTAAGAATCGAAGTTGCGCCAGGCGCAACTTCGCCGCACTTCGCCACACTTCGCCAGGCGTATTTTTGCCAGCGATCCGCAAATTCACTAAAATCCGAAGTTGCGCACAGGGGTAGCGTAAGTTTTCGAAGTTGCGCTAGTGTTAATTCGCCTAGCGAAGTTTCGCTAGCGATGGTTCATTTGCATACGGCGCCAAATTCAAATTTCAATGGAGGAACACGTATTAGCACTACAAATGCCTAGAAAACCTTCAAATCAGCAAAAAAATTTTTTATTTTGCCCTACACATGTGCCCACTGTCTAGGTAAGTTGCCATGAGTCAGGAAATGTAGGGGGGAAGGAGGGGAGCCCCAAAAATATTTTCGATCTTTTTCAGCCTATCACCCATCATGTAGAAAACACGCCAGTGTTTTTTGGGACTTAGAAAAAAATGTGACTTTTTTTGAAACAATCCCTATCTACTCTATTGCGCTTCGCCAGGTCTGAGGTGGCGAAGGAAGTCTAGCGTAAAAGGTAGCGTTCAGTACACTGCACAAGTTAGTGAATTTGCGTAGTTACGTCGCTAGCGAAAATTTGCCTGGCGTAAGGGTGCAAAGTAACACTAATGAATTTACGCCAGCGTTCGTTAGTGAATTTGCGAAGTACCGAAAATGCCAAACGCTAGCGTTCGGCGCTTAGTGAATTTGCGCCAATGTCTACAAGGTTAATCCTCACAAATCCACAGAGGCAGTACACAATGTCATCCTTGGTGTTTCAATGCCCCATGCAGTGCAGTTCCCATACAGCAGAAATGTATGAGGGAGAAGACTATTATGGCTGAATCCCTCTTCAATAGTGCAGTCCCTTCACTTGGGCAAAACAGAGAACTACTTCCTGCTATCAACCCTTATTTGAGCACAGGCTACTCTAAATCTGACTCTCTAAATTTCCTAAAAACTGGTATTACATGGAATAACCTGTCACTGATTAAAACCTTGTTCTTTGGTCCCTGCTTCCTGACTTTCCCTACAACGGATTTCCATCTAGGGCAGCACAGCTTTATAGGGACCTTGTTGATCCCTGAAACACATCCAGCTTGGTCAGAAACTCAAGGCCAATGAGGAAGGACCCCTAACCAGACCATATATTAAAGTGTGTCAGGAAATAGTCATAGACCTATGGGTCAATGATATAAATATATAAATGGATACATGAACTTTGCCCAATACCTATGAGAATAAGATAGGGATTTAAAGCGATAGGGAGAGTGCTAAACCTATGGGACCCTACAGCATGAGTCAAAACGTTTTCAAATCACTTCAGTACTTTTCTGTTGTATATCTTAAATCTGTATGTCTAAGTTTAGGTGTCTGAACACTAACCAGTTACATAGGAAAAGGTGCTTATTATGCATATTTGGTTTGGGAGAATATTTGAAGACAGAACTCTAGGTACATTTATTGATACCTTCCTGTTGTAAATTATGTTTATGTTCTCGTAGGATATTATTGACAATTCACATTTTGGTCTATATCAGACCCTAACTTACATACCAATTGTATTGTATATGGAAGGACAGCCTGTAAAACAGATTTACAGATTTCTCAAGGGTTCTATACACATATTTTGTATGATGCCATCTTTTTATATATAATCTGAATTAACTGGAGGGGGGGTGGAAGAACTCTAAAGGCTAAGTTATAGTATATTTAAGTATAATGGAAGTGCTAGTTTTAATGCACATTCCCTGGTCCCCTGTTTCAACAGTAAGTTTACACAACAGGGGTTTTAAGTTACAAAGTTATGATCATAAAGTTGAAAAGCCACCATACCACATCAAGGTAAACCCCATATGGCGGTCTCTAACTTGTTTACCTCTGGCCATAGTATAAAAAGTCTTACTTCTCTGCATAGTAACATTATCTGTAATCAGTGTCTGTTGAACCTTGGTTTCAGTATCTATCTTTTAAAAATGGGCGCTGGTTTGGACAATTCCTCTCCCTTAAAGGAATAGTTCAGTGTGAAAATAAAAACTGGGTAAAGAGATAGGTTGTGCAAAATAAAAAATGTTTCTAATATAGTTAGTTAGCCAAAAATGTAATATACAAAGGCTGGAGTGAAGAGATGTCTAATAAAACAGCCAGAATCCAACTTCCTGCTTTTCAGCTATATAACTCTGAGCTAGTCAGCGACTTGAAGGGGGGCCACATGGTACATTTCTGTTCAGTGAGTTTGTAATTGATCCTCAGCATTCAGCTCAGATTCAAAAGCAACAGATATGACCCATGTGGCCCCCCCTCAAGTCTCTGATTGGTTACTGTCTGGTAGCCAGGTTAACCAGTCAGTGTAAACCAAGAGAGCTGAAAAGCAGGAAGTAGAGTTCTGACTGACATGTTATACATCAAATCACTCATTTAGACATTGCATTTTTGGCTAACTAACTATATTAGAAACATTATTTATTTTGCACAACCTATCTATTTACCCAGTTTTTATTTTTACACTGAACAATTCCTTTAAAAGCCGCATACTGGCGGGGGAGGATAGATCCTTCATACTGAAACAAAGGTTCAACAGACACTGATTACAGATAATGCTACTATGCAGAGAAGTAAGACTAGTGATGGACGAATTTGGGGCATTTCGCTTTGCTGAAAAATTGTGCCGGCGTCCATTTTTTTTACGCTGGTGAATTTTTACTGGCGAATTTTCTCTGCAGTTTCACAAATTTATTTGACAGCAGCGAATCGCAGGAATTCGCCGCTAATTTGCGCCTGGCGAATAAATTCGCCTATCACTAAGTAAGACTTTTTATACTATGGCCAGAGGCAAACAAGTTAGAGACCGCCATATGGGGTTTACCTTGATGTGGTATGGTGGCTTTTCAACTTTATGATCATAACTTTGTAACTAAAAACCCCTGTTTTGTAAGCTTACTTTTGAGACAGCGGACCAGGGAATGTGCATTAAAACTAGCACTTCGATTATACTTAAATACAGTATACTATAACTTGGCCTTTAGAGTGCTTCCACACACCCCATTTTTGTACATTATAATCTGAATCACAAACATGCTTTACCAAGCAATTAGGCTTCTATTTGTAATTGTACTAATACTGTCATAGGGTTATCACACAAGGCATAGCTGATAGGGAAAAAATTTAAATAATGGCTTTGGCAGGCAAGACAGAATCTACTCAAGTATCTAGAAAAATCTCAACAGAAACAAGTGAAACCCCCACTACATGGATATCATTAGAATATTCCTGTAAGACAAATACTAAGAGACAACAGTTTACATAGTGGATATGTGTACTTATTAGTAAACTTTTGTAAGGCTCTCTCTGGATTTGGAAAAAACATGATCATGATTACATATTATAGACTACCTTATATACTCGAGTATAAGCAGAGTTTTTCAGCCCCCAAAATATGCTGAAAAACTCTACCTCGGATTATGCTCCGGGCAAGCGCAAAAACGGTCGACGGCGTCTAAGAATAGTCACCGGCATCCAAGAATAGTCTCCAAGAATGGTCACTGGCATCCAAAAACGAGACTCCGGCACCTCCAATGGGAGCAGAAACTCTCAATTTTTTGATTGAAACTTACCAGAAGCTGCTGCATTTTTTACCCTAGGCTTATACTCGAGTCAATAAGCTTTCCCAGTTTTTGGAGGTAAAATTAGGTACCTCGGCTTATATTCGGGATGGCTTATACTCGAGTATATAACGGTAGGTGCTATTTTCATATTTTTAGGCTTTTCTTCTTTTTAATGTCTTTTCTTCTTGAGTTATCCCATGGAGTTTATTTTAAGTTTAGTGTTATAAAATAAAATAATCATATGATGCAATTATTTGGAGGGCTTACCTTATAGTCACACACCCAAAGATATCTCAATGAATAAGGGATCCTTTAGTAATTTGGATCTCCATACCTTCAGTGTACTAAAAAATCATTTGAACATTAATTAAACCCAATAGGATTGTATTGTCTCCAATAATTATTCATTATATCTCAGTCTGGATCAAGTACAAGGTACTGTTTTATTATTACATAGAAAATTAAAACTATTTTTTACTCAATTAAAATGGAGTCTGTGGGAGATGGCCTTCTGTAACTCAGAGCTTTCTGGATAATGGGTTTCCTGATAACAGATCCCATACCTGTAACTGCATATGATAGAAATATTTTGGAAGAGACATCGTCTTTAAACATACGGGTCTCATAAATTGGGCAGTTAAGCAAATTGGGTGTCTTCTATTCGTTCTTACCTCAAACATAAAAAGTACTGCAAGGTACAAATGATTAATATATTAAGATGTATAAAATGAGTATTATGCTCCTTACAATGCTCCCTTTAGTTGCCAGAGTCTCCCCTAGTCATATATCAGTGTAACAACTGTTTCTGAGTCTGACTAATGTTTTAGTTTGACTAATGTAAATAATAAATATATAATATATATACTTAGCTGGTCTCTATTTATTGCGACTTTGCCAATATTTTATAAAGTAGCAGATAAACATTAACATTGATGAAAATGTGTTTCACCTTTAAGTTAACTTGTAGTATTTTTAGTATGTTACAAAATAGCTAATTCTAGGCAACTTTTCAATTAGCCTTCATTTTTTCTTTTTTATAGTTTTAAATTATTTGCATTCTCTTCTTCTTCTGACTCTTTCTATCTTTCACATAGGGGTCACTAGGCCCATCTAAAAAACAAATGCTCTGTAAGGCTACAGATTTATTGTTATTGCTACTTTTCATTGCTCATCTTTTCTATTCAGGCCTCTCCAATTCATATTCCAGTCTCTTATTCCAATCAATGCATGACTGCTTGGGTAATTTGGACCCTAGCAACCAGATTGCTGAAATTGAAAACTGGAGAGCTGCTGAATAAGAATCTAAATAACTCAAAAAACAATTATTAAAAATTGAAAGCCAACTGCAAATTGTCTCAGAATATCACTCTCTACATCATACATCATGTAACTTGATTGACAAGGAGTGTCCCTTACAGGTGATCATTTAGAACTGTCAGTTAAGATTCCTTATACCACATATCTGTTTTAGAACAAATACATTTAAATGTAGATAGAGTTTAAAAAACATCAGAAATAGCCTGAAGATAGGAAAAATGGGGTAAACACTGTTCATTACAAAATATTTGATTGGTGAATGAAGGTCTATTGTGCATTTAATGTGACAGTAAACTTAGATACAAAACAGGAAAGCCTTGAGGTATTCTCCTATCATTTCTATGTAATAGTGTGTAAGACATGTATCTCCTAGCGCCTCTGGCAAAACAAAAATGCAATTATAAGCTCTGTGGGCAGGGATTAGCTGTGTCTGAATAATTCTCTGTACAACACAGCATAAAATCTGTAGACCTATATATCACAAGAAACCATGTTTATATAATAAAAGTTTACTGCTCTGTAACAGCAATACTGAAAGTGCTTTGATTTTTATCTTCTTATATGATATACAGCAATATCTATTCACAAAGTTGTAGTCATTTTATTACAGACTGTATGTAAAAAAAACGGAATATCTTTGCTAACAGACGGTTTAAATGTGATGCTGACATTTCCAGATCAATAAACTCTCTGGTTCAGCAGCCTGATGGGCTACAGTACTTAAAGGGATACTGCCATGGGAAAACGTGTTTTTTCCAAAACGCATCAGTTAATAGTGCTGCTCCAGCAGAATTCTGCACTGAAATCCATTTCTCAAAAGAGCAAACAGATTTTTGTCCCTCCTCCACTTCCTCCTGAACTTCCTCCTGCATTTCCTCCTGCATTTCCTCCTGAGCATTGGGCACTTGCTGTTGTGACTCCCGAGACTGAAATAGCTCGTTCCACCATGGGACAAGCCCTGAGGATATTGTGCCAGGCCTCAGGGCATTTGCGGTGTGAGTGCCCCAAAGCCATGCACAGGTTAAAGCGGATTCGTTTACACTCTTTACTCGCATGGCCCTGGGCTCCACACAATGCAGACACTTTAACTTTACAGTCATTTGCCAAATGTTCCCTTGAGCCGCACCTGAAGCACTGGCAGGGCTGCCCTGGGTAAAAACAGGAGCCTCTCTCTTTCCCTATGAAGAAGGAAGTTGGGAGATGCCTGTGATGTTATTCTGTACCTGCAGCTTCACCTGCACCTGCCACCCAAAAGTCTTCCTCATCATACACCTTTCTCAGGGGGGGGGGGGTCAGCACAGTACATTGTTTCCTAAGCCAGACCAGAACATCCTGGGGTGGAACGGACTCATGTTTCAACATTACAGTGACCAGCTTAGTGTCAAGCTCAGGGTCAGGCCTGGAGACAGGAACAGCAGATAAAAACTGAAATCAAATTCTAAGTCAGACTGGGCAATAAAGGCAAATACATCCTGAGGGGTAAAGCCCATGGATTGTTTAATGAGGTTCCTCTCTACAAACTTCCTCCCTGGTACCTTGGCCCTTTCCCCTTCCCACTGGATCCTGACCACATTCCTCCTTTTAAATACAGGGCCACCCTGTGCCCCTCTGTCCTGCCTCTCACTTGCAAAAAACCTTCTCCTTTCCCAGAAGCTTTGGCCTCTTTGCACATTCTCCCCAGACACCTTGTGCTCACCCACCACCTCACTTTCACTCTGTGCCAGCCCACCCCCCACACCCTTCCCATCAGTCACCACAGACCTTTCTTCCTCCATACTTGCCCCCCACCACCACTCTCAACCGTCTCATTCATTCCACTCACAGCATTATCACATGGCATTTTATCAGGGGCAGTAACTAGAACATCATCATAAGAGGCATTTTGACTCAAGTTCTTAATCATGTGATTAACCACTTGGCAGTTCTTTATTGCCCCCCCATCTCCTTAAACCTGTCCTTATGGACATAGAATTCCTCCCAGGGCTTTATATGTCTCCAGCTCATGTCCTCCAGCTCTTTATTTAAAGCCGCAGCCTTCTTAATGCCCTGGGCCCTTATAGAGCCACTTGCAAAAGTCACATTCTTTATCTCCCTCATGATCTCCTGACTCAGTGTCACTCTCCTGCTTTGCAGCAACTCCATACTCCTAAGGGTAAGGCCACTCGTTTAGATTTGGGGAGATTTTGTCGCCTGGCGACTAATCGCCTTGTCTTTTGAGCGACTATCTCCCCGAACTGCCTCGGCATTTTTCCCCATATGTTGTAATGAAAAGTCGCCTGCGCTAATGCACACACAGCGATGCGTTTTCTATAGTCGCCCGAAGTTGCCTCACTGAGTCTCTTATGTGATCAATGGTTAGTGGCAGGTCTGGAGATGGGGATGTCCGATTGTACGATGATTCGTACAATCGGATCTTTGCGTCTGTGGCCAGCTTAAGTATGAGGGTATGTTGTCTTGTGTTAAGGAGCTGCTATATGGTTTCCTTCCCATTGGTCTGTTGTTAGGCTGCTGGGGGGGGATAAAACTCCAACTTGCAATGCAGCAGTAAATAGTGACTGAAGTTCATCAGAGCACAAGTCACATGCCTGGGGGCAGCTGGGAAACTGACAATATGTCTAGCCCATGCCAGATTTCAAAATTAAATATAACAAAATCTGTTTGCTCTTTTAAAAAATAGATTTCAGTACAGAATTCTGCTGGAGCAGCAACATTAACGGAGGTGTTGTGAAAAAAAACATATTTAACCATGACATTAAAATTGAAGCAGTATGCAGAATTTTTAGCTGTAGATAAATTAAAAGCAAAAATCTGTTTCTGTGCAATGTGTTACAATATTTACACTGTAGACCCACAATACTTAGACCTACAACATGTATCAACCTGTCTCAAGGATTGACTCGAACTTATTAGAAAAATTGTTGCAAAACCTGGCACAATAATTAGAATTTTGATTTAGAAAACTGATATTGGTCTGTGCTCTTGTGCAGATGTTCTTAGTGTAATGATGAGTTAGATGGCAATAGCCACCCATTCTATTGAAAAAGATGTTTGCAGCCCCACTGTAAGCCTCTTCTTAAAGGACAAGGAAAGTCTAAAATAGAATGAGGCTAGAAATGCTGTATTTTCTATACTAAACACAAGCATGAACTTACTGCACCACAAAGCCTAATCAAACATATGATTTATGCTTTCAAAGTTGGCTACAAGGGGCTGTCATCTTGTAACTTTGCTAAACATCTTTGCCTGACCCTGACCCTGCACATGCTCAGTGTGGTCTAGGCTGCTTAGGGATCATCATAAACAAAGCTGCTTGAATTCTGCATGGCTGGTAAGTAAGGCGGGGGCTCCCCCTGCTGTTCATAAGTATGATTGTTTCCCTGCTCAGCAGTTAGGGACCATCTGACAATTCCTATCCACAGCAGTAAATGAAGGGAGAATTTCACTGCATACAGTCAGGTTTCTTATAAAACCGTTACACATTTTTTAATTTAAGTATATTGGAGATAGGTTTCTTTTTCATCAAAGAAAGTAAAAATTGGATTTTATTTTTTTGCCTTTCCTTGTCCTTTAAGTCTGTATTCCTGCCGCTGTGAAATACAGCTGTATAACCTATAGAATTAAGATGCGTTACATAAGACTTGCTGTGCTTACAAGAGACGATTAAAATGTAACCTAATACAGTATCATTGCAAAACTAAAGGGCAATATGATCCAAATTGTTGGGTTTAAAGGGGTGGTTTACCTTTACGTTTGCTTTTGGCATTTTATAGAATGGCCAGTTTTGAGCAACTTTTCAAATAGCCTTCATTTTATTTATTGAATTTTTGCATGATTCTTTTTTCCAGCTTTCAAATGGACGTCATTGAGCCTATTTAAAAATGCTCTGTAAGGCTGCAAATTTAGGAGATTATTTATTATTAAGTCTGAATGCTAAAAACTCGAAAAATTTCAGCTTGAAATCGAATTCTTTGAATCTTTCGATATTATACCCCGAGGCTGCAAAAAGTCAGAATCCGAAAATCCGCCATCTCAGACTTGCTGAGGATGTATATAAGTCAGTAGTAGAGATCCCTATCCTATTTGGACGTTTATGAGGTCTGCGCTGGAAATAGCCTGAAAATCCGACTATTTCGGGCTTTTCATGCAAAAAAATACGGAAAATTCGTCCTTTGAGAAAGATTCATGAAAAAATCCAAAACAATCGTACAATTCGGGTTTTTGCTCAATTTTTAGAGAGTTTTTCCCCAATCTGGCTAATTGGAGCTTTTAAAATAATAAATAATGTCAACTCGTGGATTCTAATTTGGTCTAACTTTTTTTTATCAAATGATCCCAAAAATGTGTATTTTGATAAATAACCCATGTGTTATTGACTGTCATGTGATTGTTATGTGACTTTGGTTACAGGCCCTAGTGCATGCTGTCTATATTAAAGCAGCTAGCTTGCTATTTGGCACACATAGCGGTTGCTGCAATTTCAGTACCGACAGCAACAAAAAGAGGCAACAAGGTATTGTGCAATACTTTAAGCCTCTGTAGTTGTGCTCATTTAAAGACAGTTTTCCTCAGCTCCTCTAGAATTTCATTAAACTGAGAGAAAAATACTTTTAATAAAGCAGAATGAGAACGTTTCCATAAAAACTCCTAGCAGCAATGTTAGTAAGTGACCTTAAACAATTTCAGATCCGATCTGTTTGTGTTTGTGTTTGTGGTTCTCTTCTTACATCACCAATCGTTCCTTCAGTGTCTCCTACAATGGAGCATCATCTTCTCCCCTACCTCTTTCTGTTGGAGTTCCTCAAGGCTCTGTCCTAGGACCATTACTATTCTCCCTCTACACTTCCTCCCTTGGCAAATTAATAAATTCGTACGGTTTCCACTACCACCTCTATGCTGACGATACTCAGATCTATCTCTCATCTCCTGATCTCAACCCAGAACTCCTAACTCGCGTCTCCTCCTGCCTGTCCGCTATCTCTACCTGGATGTCGCAACGCTACCTTAAATTAAACCTCTCCAAAACTGAAATGGTTCTCTTTCCTCCAAACAACACCAGTAGCATCCCCGAAGTATCCATCATAGTTAACAATTCCACTATCACCCCCTCTCCCCAGGCCCGGTGCCTTGGGGTTATCCTAGATTCTGCCCTGTCATTCACTCCTCATATCCAGTCACTTATCAAATCATGTCACTTCCACCTAAAGAACATATCCAAAATACGATCATTTATCACCCAAGACGCTGCCAAAATTCTTATTCACTCTCTCATCATATCGCGTCTAGACTACTGTAACTCGCTTTTAATTGGCCTCCCCCTCCAGAGACTGTCACCTCTCCAGTCCATAATGAACACTGCTGCGAGGCTCATACACCTCAGCAACCGCTCCTCCTCTGCCTCGCCATTCTGTCAATCCCTGCACTGGCTTCCGTTACCTTTCAGAATCAAATTCAAATTAATGACACTGACTTTCAAAGCACTTCACAACTCTGCTCCACCCTACATCTCTGAACTCATCTCTATATACTCACCCACTCGCTTACTACGCTCCTCTACTGACCTCCTACTCAACTCTTCTCTCATAACCTCCTCACATGCTCGCATTCAAGACTTTGCAAGGGCTGCACCCCTCCTCTGGAACGCTCTCCCACGGTCTGTCCGACTTTCTCCCACCCTTTCTACTTTCAAAAAATCTCTGAAAACGCACTTCTTTCGAGAAGCCTACCCTCACTCCGCTTAACTACCAAACGCAACACCACATACAATACCACATTTCTCACCCACTTACTTCGATCTTGCCCACTCCCACACCTTGTGTATTACTCCCTCCCCTTTAGACTGTATGCATATGCATAGGGCCTTCCTCACCTTTTTGTACCTGTATTGATTGTGATGTCTGTTACTCCATATATTCTATATATGTAATTTGTGTGATGTAGTTGTATAATCACATTTACTTTACAGTGCTGCGCAATATGTTGGCGCTATATAAATCCATGTTAATAAATAATATTACAGGCTTTAGGTCTGCCTATGATTAAAGCTGGAAAAAAGAAGCCTCCTGTGTAGTATAGGCATGTTCTACAATTAATTGGAGACCGAGCCCCAGGTAATAGCCCTGCTGTTGGCTCAAACAGCTAAGCAGAGAGATATTTAGAAATGATATAAAATAACAGAAAAGAACACAGCAATAAAACAAAGAAAAAACAGGTTTTATAGAAAAGAGAATAAAAGATAATTAAAGAAAAAATGGCACTGTACAAAAACACATTATTTTCTTTCCTTACAATAGTCTAATGTCAATGCTTTGTAAATTAAATATATGAAAAACTATACATTAAAATAAATGCCTGCTAGCTTGCCTTGAAATGTCCCAGCACACATTACAGTATACAGGCATAGGACTTATTAACCAGAATGCTCAGAACCTGGGGTTTTCCAGATAAGGGATTGTTCTGTAATTTAGGTCTCCTAAAAATAATTTTAACATAATTATACCGGCTCAGATATGTTGGCCTATAATAAGGATTAATTGCGTCTTTTTCCGAATAAAGGATCTTTTCGTAATTAGGATCTCCATACCATAAGTGCACAAAAAGACCATTTAAACATTGAATACACCCAATAAGGATGATTTGCTTCCAATAAAGATTAATCCTACCTTATTTGGCATCAAGTACAAGGTACGGTCTTATTATTACTGAGAAAAGGTAAATAATATTTTTTTTAAAATGTGGAGTCCACTGAAGATCCTTCCAGTAATTCAGAGCTTTCTGGATAATGAGTTTCTGGATTAAAGATCCTTACAAGCTACTGTTATTTATTATGTAGAAAAGAGAAATCATTAACAAAAATTTGAATGGATTAAAATATGGTCTTTCCATAACTTGGAGTTTACTGGATAAGGGGTTGAGTCTGTACCTTAATATGTTAGTGCATTCTGGATGAATGTACTTTTATTGTGCAGTAACATTTGTATAATTTTTCTATGTCTAAGAGATACACGCATTATGGCATTATGATAGTATGGTAAAGGGTTGATATCAAATGCATTGTAAGTACTTAAGTATAGCACTATAGTAAAACACAACAATCTAACATTGCATTGTATCTATACAGCAAGACTTTATATTACAAAAGAAAAAAAAGGCTTATTTGCTGATTTTGTGGGGACTGGCGCATTCTGGATAAGTGAGTTCAGAAACAACAATTTCAATTAACTTTTTAATACCTGTTAGCAAGTACAGGTATGGGACCTGTTATCCAGAATGCTCAGGACCTGGGGTTTTCCGGATAATGGATCTTTCAATAATTTGGGTCTTCATGCCTTAAGTCTACTAGAAATTCATTTAAACATTAAATAAACCCAATAGACTGGGTTTGCCTCCAATAAGGGTTAATTATATCTTAGTTGGGATCAAGTACACGCTACTGTTTTATTATTATTACAGAGAAAAAGGAAATTGTTTTTAAAAATTTGGATTATTTAAATAAAATGGAGTCTATGGGAGCTTTCTGGATATCGGGTTTCTGGATAAGGGATCCTATAGCTGTAGTTTTAACATACCCACATTAGTAGAAATACTTGGGAATGTTATGGTAATAATTGAAATAGGCTACAGTGGAAGGCATTCAGCATAGTCTAGTAATTCACCGAATGACAGTATCTAAGCTATTAGATAGTAATAATATCATTAGATAGAATAAGCTAAGCTTATGTCTGGCACTCTTAGAAGCCTCAGAATCTTGCAGCAGTTTCTCCTTAATTAGAAGTTACAGGGCCTTACAGCTAAATCAATTTAGGGCCCCCTAAACTTAGTATTGGACATTTCACATAAAAATATATTAAAACCACTAAAACAGTTAGTACCCCCCATTCCTTTCCAAACTCCTCAGTAGTTGCAGAATCAAATTCCTCTATCATTACACTACTGGGGATCTTCTGTGGCCCTGATTTAGGGCCGGGCCAAGGTAGTTTGGCACCCTAGGCAAGAGCTTCAGCCCCCTGTCCTGTATTACCGGTTTCCACCTTACCATGACGGTTTTTAAATAAAGAAAGCAAGAACGCATACACCACATCCCCTCCCCCCAGTACATGTGCCAGCAAGCCCAGCAGCCATCAAATTGCCCCCAATCTTTACCTGTGCCAGCAGGACCAGCCAAAAATAAATCAGATCATATTGCCCCCAAGTATTTATGCACCTTTGCCAGAAGCAACAGCAATAATATGGCCCCAAAATCTGTACCTGTGCCAGCAGGAAGCATCACATTACAAGCCCAGGTGGGGTTTTTTCGCTTCTGTTGGAATTTATAAAGAATGTCTTCAGTGCGAGGCTGTGAGCAAATAGCCACACCAAGGTGAGGTGAGGGAGGTGGATTCCGCCTGACTCCAAGTGCCACGATTATTAAAACAAATTATTAAACAAGCACTCAAAAAAATTAGAAAAAAAATGTCCTCTTAAAAGTTCACCCCTCAATGATGGCAGCTGTATACAAGAACTCTCTGGAATTTGTGTTAAAATAGTTACAAATACTGCAATACAGTATTTTGCCAGGAATCCCTAATGGCATTTATTAGAAGTACCTTCACTCTACCTTCACTTATACATGTCTAGCCACTCTCATTATTTTTGGAGAGAGGATAAGAATATTGCATTTTCTATGTTAAACTTATTCTCATTGTTCTACAGGGCATTGTTCCACATAAGCATTTGTGCAGACGAGACTTATTCAGCATTTGCTTGTTGTGGCATTTTCCATTCAGAACAAATTTTCTGATTGCTCTTACTGGTTGCACTTGACTCTTCATTGTAGAGTACTGGCCTTGCCAACAGCTTCAGCAATGAAAGACTCATTTTTTGTGGTAATGAAGGCATCTCATTTATAAAACTGACATTGGTATGATGAAGTATCTTCCATTTTTTATACCTCTTATTCAGCACTTCTTAAAATAACCTTAGAACTTCAGCAGCATCATTATTTTTCTTGTCTCTGGCTTCGAGACAAGTGACATGTCACCTCATCTGTACCAGGCAGGCCCCATTTATATTTCACTTTAGCATCTCAGACACTCTTCCATTCTCCATGCTTACTCGATCAGAAAAAAAAGTGGGATATGTCATTTATGTTTTTCATTGAAAGTCATGCTGCATCATAATGAATATTCCTTTTATATGAAGAGAAAGGGAATCAATGGCATAGTGGAGGAGCACAATATGCAATATTTAGACCCCTCCTCCACTCCCAATAGTGTGCTCTGCTATAAGAAAAATACTAGATCAAACATTTTCTGAGTTGTTGGGTTCAGTCCCTCCCTTTGTTGTCCATACTTTGGTCAGACACACAATTAGCTCACAATGGGATCTATAAAAACTCATAACAGTCATTGTCTTATTTTTGCAGGAGTATCCAGATCAGTAAAAAGTAATATAGGTATGGAACCTGCTATCCAGAATGCTGTGAACCTGGGCCTTGCTGCATAAGGGGTCTTTCTGTAATAGTATTGTTTTGCCTCAAATAAGGATTTATTATATTTTAGTTGGGATAAAGAACAAGGTACTTTTTTATTATTACAGGGAAAAAGGAAATGTGCTTTAAAATTTTGAATTATTGGATTAACATGAAGCCTATAGGAGATGGCCTTCCAGTAATTGTGAGCCTTCTGGATAATGGGCTTCCAGATAATGGATCCCATACCTGTATTCCCCTAAATCTCATCTTAAACAACACCAGGTTCGGCACCCTATCCACAGTTTGGGACTCTCTAGAGGACCATTCCCATAGTTCTGAAGCCTCAGCATTACGTGTTGGACTTAGTTCTAAAACCTGAAAAACATTTGAATGTCATTTTTATACATTTCTGTTTGTTTGTTTTGTAGTTTTGGCATTGACCACTTAAATGATTTGTCAAATTTAAAGGGTAGTAGTGTTGCTGAAATATGACTTTATAACCACATTATTTCCATTATTTATTGGAGCCACAGTCTCAACCCGTTTCTTTCTACTTTCTACTATATAATATACTTAAACTTTTTGTGGTTAGTCTAAGCCTCTGCTGCAATCCGCTCCTCATTTTCTATCTTTGCCTTCCGGGTTGCTTTGCAAAATTGTTATATTATTTATATTTTTATGAATTAACTTCTTTAATTCTCTAATTGAACAGTAATGATTTTAATATCATTTTAAATGACAACCATTTGTGGTCTGTGTTTTTAGCAGAAAACATAATGTCCCAAACTATGCTCTGAAAAAAAACCTGTGATGATCTAGTAGAAGAAGGATATAGTGATATTCAGCATTCCTAGTATGCTGCAGGTTGAAGAAATTGTTAAAACTGTAAACCAAAGCAATTTAGAATATTCGCTTTGTATTGATTATAGATTTCACTGGGTTTAGCAGTTTATAGGGGTCCAAGCAAAAGTAGTATTATTGAGAGTATGGGATATTGCTCTCACTTTGAAAACAAACTAATAGCATATAGTAGGAAGTATGAGAAAACTGCAGAATTCTACTAAGCAGCCCCCAATAAGATGAGCTGTGTACCCCAGCATGCCTTGTGTTAACATGCAATGTGGTGGCTTGCAATTGGCATTTATAGAACTAAGGTATTGATATTTCTTTAAAAAGGTAACTGACACTAAAGGTTAAAAATACTTAACTACAGTATAATGCAATGCAATTAATTAATAACCAAATTTTATCTGTTTGATTTATTATTGAAATTTGAATGAAATCCAGGAATGAATTTTTACTGCTGTAACTGTGAATGTAGAACTTAGAATTTAACATGTTTACTATATTTTGCTTGATATTTCAATACTGGTGCTAGATTTTCATAGAACATATTACATTGTAAAATGCAGTCTTTTAATTGTATGTATATCTGTATGTTTTTCAATAGGGTGAATGCTCCCTGAAGTGTTATAACATCTTCATCATTGAGACCATTTGTGTAGCCTGGTTTTCACTGGAGTTCTTTTTGCGTTTTATTCAAGCGAAGAGCAAATGCCAGTTTTTCAAGGAACCTCTAAATATTATTGATGTATTGGCCATTTTGCCGTATTATGTTTCACTAATAGTGGAGGATGAGCAAAAAACTGTGGATAAACCTGGCAGCAATTCCTACCTGGAGAAGATAGGGCTGGTTCTGCGTGTTTTACGTGCCTTGAGAATATTATATGTAATGCGACTTGCAAGGCACTCACTCGGCCTGCAGACTCTGGGACTTACAATTCGAAGATGCACAAGAGAATTTGGACTTCTCTTACTCTTCCTCTGTGTGGCTGTAACATTATTTGCTCCTTTGGTTCACTTAGCTGAAAATGAAATGGGCATATGCCAAGAATTCACAAGTGTACCTGCTTCATATTGGTGGGCTATTATCTCCATGACCACAGTTGGATATGGAGATATGGTACCCAGAAGCATTCCAGGTCAAGTGGTAGCTCTGAGCAGCATTCTTAGTGGAATTTTAATCATGGCCTTTCCTGCAACATCAATATTCCATACCTTCTCCCGCTGCTATTCCGAACTCAAGAGAGAACAGGAAAGACTGCAGAGTCGTTTGATGAGGTCAAAAGATGCCAATCAGTCTTGTGAAAGTGATACATTTAATGATACAGACAGTTTGGTTTCGGAGGACAATTACGAATATTTTTACAATGGCAAATAAACTCTAGTTAAAGGACGATGGAAGCATTATGTGGACAACATCTGCATCGTTATGGGTATTTTTAGAGAAAGAGTGACAATGACATATTGTTTTTTGAATGGGACTTTTTTCCGAAGATAAACCAATAATGCGTGCTTACAAAAACTGGATAAAATAAATATATTGTGGCTGATATATATATTTTATATTGTGTTACCCAAAAAAATGTATGAAGGAGAACCATGGAATTTAGAAACAATGTTTACTATTTTTTTCAAACAGAAACTTTGAAATAAACAGTATATTAGTTATATTTTCTTTATTTTACTTTAACCAGGATTTTTTTTACCCAACAAGCTCAAGTGAGACAAATTAAAATAGCAATCTAGCACATGAAACCTTTATGATTAGTTTTAATACAGATGAATGCATTATTAGGCAAAGCTAGAGAAATATATACAATTAATATGTCAGAGAATGTCAGTATGGCTGGTAAATGGGCTGCTGACATGGGCTGAATATAGTGCCTGCACCAGATGGAGCAATAGAGGCAAAATGTTGCTCCATCTCACAAAGGTACATTGCTCACTTGTCATCTACAACTTATTACCTCTCCATCCTCCATGACACTTCCTGTGAACAAATAAAGCTACAGTGCCCAATGGGGGATGTCACAAATCATGTAAGATGTATACTATTTGTGTATTCTAGGTTCAGTTACTCATATATTGGGGCTTCGCATTAGCACCACATGGAAACTATTCATATATATCATTATTATGAACATTGTTGAGTGAGCATCTGCTTTATTATACATTGCTAGTGATGGGCAATTTAATTTGTCAGACATGAATTCGCGGTGAATTTCCACATTTTGCCACAAGCAAATTAATTTGTGAAACTGCGGCGACAATACGCAGGCAAAAAATCTGTTGCGTCATAAAAAATTGACACGCATTAAAATTGTCATTGACTTTAAAGCATTTGGACCAAATAGTCGTGCGTATAAAAATTGTCACTTCTGTCAAAAATTGATTTGACGCCCATTGACTTCAATGCATTCCGTGAATTTTCTGCCATTTCGTGTAATTCGCAAATTTTTTGTCAAAGCAAAACTGCACAGATTCGCCCATCACTATACGTTGCACTTCTCTCTGAGCACAGGGGAGAAACCAAATTATTATGGAACTTTTTCTCCCATCATCTTATTGTTTCAGCATTGACTATTTGCCTTTTTTGTGAGTTATTCAACGTGATCTTTTTGCTTTGCCTTTTTAGCTACTGTATATTAATTTGCATATGAATATATTTTGTATTAAATTCTACAATAAGATTGTTACATACTTTTGTTAATGCATTTTCCTTCTGTTTCTTTTTTTTTTTGTATTATTGCTGGATTTATTATTTACTTAGGATTCAGTCAAGTTTATTCTTTTACTATAGTCACAAAAGGGATTATTTACAAACAACCCAGACAGAAGTGCAAGAACAAAATGAATTCTGGTCCTCAGTACTTGCTGATTATAAGGAAATTACAGGGAGACAAGTACTTACCTAGATTCAATGAAAAAGGTACCCTCATATAATTAATAATGGCCATGAAATTAATCGGAGATACCAAAAAAATCCATTGAGAGGGGAATTATATAAAATAGAGCTTTGATTGATGGAAGAGATAACACACACATTTAATAAACATGAAGCATACGCACCTACATCTTTTTCTGGTCATAATTTGTGGACAATAAACAATAACATTCTTAACACTACAGATGAGATGCTCACTCTATTCACATATAATGCAGACTTGAAATAAAAGCAATCCTTGCAGCAATGCAGAATCCATCCTATGTTCCGTCTTAAATGTGCTATTTGAAATACATTGCTGTGTGAAACAACAAATTCTTATTGGATAATCTTTCTGGATAATATGTAACTTCTTACATTACTTATACAACACATTTATTGTAATGTTTATAATTAAAGCAAAATAACAGGAGAGTCATTTTTTAGATAAACATTCGCTATACATATTGTCAATCTTTTCTGTGATATATTTTTGTAATATATTGGTGCCTGTCAATCCTTTATCAAGGGTCGAATTTCAAAGTAAAAAATACTTCGAAATTCGACCATCGAATTGAAATACTTCGACTTCGAATATCGAAGATTTAAGCGTACAATCGAACGATTTTACTTCGATGTGTGAAGACTTAGAAAATGGTTGTAGAAGGTCCCCATAGGCTAACATAGCACTTTGGCAGGTTTAATTTGGCAAAGTATTGACTTTTTCTAAAGAGACAGTACTTCGATTATCGAATGGTCGAATATTCAAACTATTTTTACTTCGAATCGAAGTCGAAGTAAATTCGAAGTCATAGTATCCTATTCGATGGTCGACGTATCCTAAAAATTACTTTGAATTTCACATTTTTTACTTTGAAAATCCCCACAAATTCACTTCGACCCTTGATAAATCTGCCCCTAAGTCAGTGTTAAAGGAACAGTAACATCAAAAATGAAAGTGTTTTTAAGTAATGAATAAATAATATACCATTGCCCTGCACTGAGTATATCTGTTATCTGCTGTGTATCCTGTGCCTTTTCTCCTTTTTCAGCTTTGAATGGCTGCCCCCATGGCTACAAAGAAGCTTGTTTATATAAACTAAAGTATAGTTTCTGAAGCAAACACAGAAGTTTTTATAAGTGCAGGACAATAGTACATTATATTTTAATTACTCTAAAACACAAATTTTCTAGTGTTACTGTTCCTTTAATAAGAAAGCAGCTGCAATGTAAAAATATGTACTTAAGCCATGTAAGAAGAGAGGCATATAGTCTTTCTAAAAAGAGAGAAAGTGAAAAGGAGCAGCCACGCAATTATAAAAAAAACAAAAACTTTCTGAGGCCATTTGCCTTGTCTTTGTTAGTCCTATTTGACTGCTCACAAGCATGGTTTTCTCCCACTCAATTGAAATCAGACTACTATTTAGATTCTATCTTTCCAAGAGACCGTTCCTTATCTAAAGCTGGCCATAGATGTTGAGATTTTTAAAAGATCCGATCCTCATCGTGAGACCACGATTTTCTCTGAATGATCGAACGAATTGACCATCAACTAAAAAGACCAATTTGCCAGGAAAACAAAGGGAATCTGCCTGCTTGGCCCTGCAAACATAGATAGATTGCACTGAGACCGACAAAGATTTTTTGACCTGGCCGATCAATTTCCTGACAGATGTCGGCCGAAAAATCGTAAGATGTACGATCATTCGAATCCCACTAACTGCACGATAATTTCGAAGGATTGGTCGGACGTCTCTAAAAATCGGTCGTTCGAGTTTTTTGCACCAAAACCCCGAAATCATCAGATATCGGTATGGACATCAGCGCAGACACTGGGACCTTCCCCATTGATTTATACAGGACCTCGAGAGCTTTTAAATGCTGGGGTTTTGGATTCTGAGTTTTTAGACCATCAGACTTTAAAAAATCTCGAAAAATGCTTGGTTTTTTTGCTCCGAAAACTATGAATTATTCAAGGTTCGTATATTCGGAGCTTGATAAATAACCCACTTCATGTTTGATCCTTCAAGGTAGATAATTAGGTCACCTGTCTACATCTCCCTCACTTCACACTTGTTGCAACAATTTTGTTAGGAAGAGGGTACTGTGCACTGGTAAAATCCAACCAGGAAGTAGATCAATTTCTTTTTTTCCTGTTTAATTCAAGAAATAATTAAATGATTAAAAGAGAACCCCACTGGATAACTTAGCAAATACAGATTCAACCCTAAATTTGGCCCCAACTAGGCTTTGTGCTAGACACTTTCACAGATACATTGAAAAACCCTAGGGGGCAAATCCACTAACCAGCGAAAATTCACCAGCGCTGGCTTCGCCCACATCAAAACACTTTGCCAGGCGTAAAGACAACACTAATTCACGAAGATTCGAAGTTGCGCACAGGGTACCGAAACGCTGGCAAAGTTGCGCTAGCAAAATACGCTCAGCAGTTCGAAGTTACACTACCGTTGGCTAATTTGCATACGGCGTGCAGTTAAAGTACAATGCCCGTATATGCCGCAGCAAATACATTACACTACACAAGGCCAGGGAACCTTAATAAAATTATATAGAGTTGTTTTTTGCCCTACACATGTGCCCACAGTTTAGTTTAGGTGCCATATGTTATCAAATGTAGGGGGGAAGGAGGGTACCCCAAAAAAATTTTGCTCAGTAAAATATAAAAACTTACTGAAAATTCGCCTGGCGTTAGAGTGCGAAGTTGCGCCAGAGTCTATCTATTAGAAAAACAGCGAAGTGCCGAAATGACGCCCTTTGGTAAATTTCCCCCCAGGTGTTCATTTTGGTGACATTAGTCGTATCTTATTATCTAGCTATTACTCTATATTTAAATAAGGATCCACCCCAAACCAAGGTTTTATTTGTATATCAGTCTACATCTATCTATTAATCTATATATCTATCATCATCATCATCTATCATCTGCTATTTTTATTTATAGACTATCCTTTGGAACAACTGTAATTTTATTTTCTTCTTTTATCTATAAATTGTCTTCTGCTATGCCCTTATCTACTGTTACGTTTATTGTCTAAACTTCTGTATTCTGCTTTTTTCATTATTTATCACCATTTATTTTTTTTTATTGTCTCACCTTATTTATTTTGTTTTAACTATTTCCTTGCTCATGTACCGTATATACTCGCGTATAAGCCGAGTTTTTCAGCACCCAAAATGTGCTGAAAAAGTCTACCTCGGCTTATACGCGAGAGATACTAAAAAGTATACCGGTATGTTAAAGTTGCTGCTTACCGACGCATGCAGTGACTCCTCCGTGCTGTGTGGGCGTATTAAGGTACTACAGAAAAGCGACGCTTGCACTGTCCGTGCTGATACGGGGGACAGACTGCTGATTACCGCATCATAGAGCACTGGGCGGGACAAGGTGTGCGTATTGTTCCCTGCTGTGGATATTGTAAGGTGAGTGACGTGTCATACTCGTGGCCCTTGAGGTGCGCTGCCGAGCCGGGCCCCTGGATGGAGCGACACTGCCACTGCTAGGAGAGGGCTGTGGACGTTGCAGACGTCGCACTCTTCTGCAAACAGCTAGCGTCTAAGGAAGGCAGGTAATGTGCTGCTGCTGCTCAAACTGGTCAGACCGGTACAGGAGCGCAGCACACTTGTTGACACTGTTATATCTGCAGTACGCATACTCGCTCCAGTTCCTGCTGTATTTATTCTCTTCCACTTTCTTCTTGGCATTTTGTGAGTACAGAGAGTGGGCCCCGTACCCCAAGGGATGAGTTAGGACGCCCCAGAGGATAATTTTGCTGTCCGGCATTTAATGCTCATTCACTTGGGTGAGGGCAGGGGGGGTGGCAGTGAGTGGGAAAATTCAGGAGGCACCCGCAAGGTGAAAGTAGTCTAGTCCGTGGTGGGCTCAGCACCCTGTCACCAGTCACCATGCCTAGAGCCTTCCTAGTAAATTGAAGGAGTCCCCCACCCGTGACTCAGCTCTGTTATTACATGACTCTGTGGAAACAAATGCACTTACAACCCCCCCCACAGCTGCTTTCTATTATAGAGCACTGGGACGCATATGCTTATAGCTAAATATAGCAGAGGGAACTCTGTATTCAAGCAGGTATTCACATTTATTCAACAGGCTGCAAACTGGCCATGTCCTAAAATGCATTTCTCACCCCTAGGCTTATACGCGAGTCAATTAATTTTTCCAGTTCTCTTAGGTAAATTTAGGTACCTCGGCTTATACACGGGTCGGCTTATACACGAGTATATACGGTATCTATCTTCTTATTTTATTCATCATCATAAAGAATATGGAGACATGGTATGGTATTACAGCAGATGATGTGGCATCATGCCGATGCTAAGATCAGCATATAGGACAAAAATAGTGGAATTCTGAAATCCCTATGGGAAGAGGTGGTACGTATATTGCAAGGATTTTTTAAAAGCCAAAGAGATTTTACAATCTGTTATAAACCAAAGTGTTCAATGCAGGATCAGACAAGTGGCAACACGTCAAAAGGAGAGATCTAGTAGTCAAGTATAAAATATTTAAACCCTACTGAACCCAAGGAGAAAGGTAACATACTGTACATAAACCAGGCACAGAGCTCTACAGATAATTGGTTCACTATAAAAAATAGTGTCCAAACTCTTATATCATTCAGTTCTGTGTGGCACAATTTTTCTTTGAGTCGTCCCTTACTTATAACAGTGAACAGCTGGGGTTATTAGCACTAAACTAACACTAATATCACTAATCATAACACAGGTAAGGATAATTTGTTGAAAGTGCACCGTTTGCATGTTCCCAAGTATATAAAGGCAATAATGATGGGGGGGGGGGGGATTGAGGACAAGGAAAAGTGCATCCAGGGATGAGGAATATATTCAGGCACCATGAATATAGAAATACAGATTTGATGATAAAGGTTAGAAAAAAGGTTACAAATGGTAAAAGAAATCCTGTGTAAAGCCATAAAGAGAAAAAAACAAACTACATAAGGCAAATATATAAAAAGTAGGCAAGTGGAGGTAATAGTTAAAATAAGAAAGGACACTTGCTTTTTATAGTAAAAAAAACTAGAATTTTTCGAGTTTTGGCATTCGGACTTCTATAAATAACCCCCATAATGTCATACAATTAAATGTGTCTTGTTTTTTTTATTAAACTGTTGAATTAAAGTATAAAACAGTTTAATAAAATAATAATAAAATAATACAGCTGCCAGGTGCAGTAATACATTTGTGTACTGCTAGAGAACAATCCCCTACATAACTTTCTTACACAATAAAATACTGCTTTACTGCTACTACTGTAGACTTTTAAAGCTTATTATTCACAAAATGTAAACCATTCAACATTCGTATGGCCCTGTGCCCATTCCCTAGTTCTTGTGGTGAAAAGGATAGCATTTCCTGGTTCTCTGTTGCTAATACAGTCCATTTACTAAATTGATGATATTTATATTAGTTTCACCCAATTCATTTTTTTAGGAACCGATTCATGGAATAAACAGAGATAATGTACTTTCTTATTGTCTACGTGTTCAGTAGTTTAAGTTGAAGGATTGCATTTTTTATTCTCTATTTCTTTCTAAACTGTGGAGGGGTGGATAGGTAAGACAGGCAGACATCCAGATATATAGTAGATAAATAATAGATGATAAATAGTTAGATATTCAGCAGCAACAGAAAAACAGAAAACTGTATTTAAAACATTTCGATAATTTGGTTTGGGTTAAAGAGAGAGAGTATGACTATTGAAATAATCTGCATAATTGAGGCCAAGAGTAGGGCACATTTTGTTTGAACACAGGCACAAATTGCGTGAGGCTAACATTTTTTAATGAAAAATTATTTTTATGGAAGATGGGGAAAGCTGTAAGAAGAAGAACAAATAATTGCAGATGAATATACAAATAGCAAGGATATTATCTTGGGTAATAAGAAGACAGCAAACAGAGTGCAAGAAAATTGCAGGGGTTTGGGTGACATAGGGGCACATTTACTTAGCTCGAGTGAATGAATAGAAGAAAAAATACTTCAAATACTTCAAATTTCGAACGTTTTTTTTGGCTACTTCGACCTTCGAGTACGACTTCGAAACGAACGATTCGTACTAAAAATTTTTGACTATTCGACCATTCAATAGTCGAACTAGTGTCTCTTTAAAAAAAACTTCGACCCCCTACTTCGCCACCTAAAACCTACCGAGCATCAATGTTAGCCTATGGGGAAGGTCCCCATAGGCTGTCTAACAAATTTCTGATCGAAGGAAAATCGCTCGATCGATGGATTAAAATCCTTCGAATCGTTCGATTTAAAGGATTTAATCGTCCGATCGCACGATTTTCCTTAGATCGCAGGAAATTCGGTAAATCCTTCGACTTCAATATTCGAAGTCGAAGGATTTTACTTTGACGGTCGAATATCGAGGGTTAATTAATCCTCGATATTCAACCATTAGTTAATGTGCCCCATAATGTTAAAACTGATTATGTACCAGAGCCAGGATTTACAACAGCAGAGGAGCTAGGGAACAGCATGCAGAGCACAGCAGCACCTGCAGAGCACCGCAGCATATAGCAGTGACAGTGGGGAGGAGAGCTGCTGCAGAAGCCAGTATATGACAAAGAGGGATGCTTGGAACAGGATTATAAACTTCTGATTCTGATTACAAATAAGTAAAACAGAAGAAAGAATGCCACTCTGCAAAAAAAGTAAGGAAATGCTGACCATGTAAAAACTCCAGACCCGGGTGTAAATACCCAGGGTCACCCTGTGGGTAAATAAACTGCTGAATCATCCTCAAAGCAACTTGCAGGAGAAAAAAAAAACTCATCGGCTTTTACCTATGGCCTGGGTGCTTTGCCCCAAGCTTGCAGCCAAAGGTGAGTGAAACGCTAAGTAGTCACAAAGAAGTAAGCACTCCCAAAAGGGCCACAACTGAAGATAAACAAATGATTATTTCACATCATTAAAATCCAGAACCCTAGATACTTAATCAAAAGCTAAGTCTAATTACAGTCAGAATCAAAGGCTGGGGAAGCATTGTAACTGGGCTGAGCATTAGTAACAGCTTTTTTAAAGTGCAACAAAATGTGGATTTTCCCATTTGACTTGCGTATTTCTACACTACACTTTGAAGAACTCCCTTGGCTGTAATACAGCTGTTACTCTTTTGGGTTTAGTCCATACCACCTTTTTAATCTGAATCCTGCTATTTTCAACCATTCTTTGTGTGTAACCACTATCAGGTTGGATAGGAACCTGATATGTGCAGTGATTTTTAAGCCTTGTCACTAGGGTTCCACCTGTCCAGTTTTCACCCAGACAACCTGGTTTTTGTATCATATTGTGGTCTGGGTTTTGACTGGGCCATTCTAAGGTTCATTTTTTTTTTTTGCTATTCCTGAATTTTTTTTTGCTATGTCTTTCTTTACATGCTACTCAAATCAACTTTGGGAAACCAGGTTATAATTGTCTATCGGGTTCTCCCATGTGAGCTGTGGATCTTTCCAGCTCCATTAAATGACATCCTTACTCAGTCACTGAGTTTTTGTGGATGGCCTTTTCTAGGTGTGGCTATAATATATTCTTTACATATTTTAATAATGAGTTGAACTATGCTCTGAGGGATAATTAAAGTTTCTGATGCTTTTCTGTAACCCTTATTGGTGCTTCTCCTGAACTTTATCCTAGACTTATTTTAATAGGTCTTGCCTGAGGGGAGAGCTACCCCCTTGCTATCCCTACTAGTTGGAGCCAGGCTGCTCTTGCTCATTAGTTCTAGCTACACCTCATTCATAGGGTCCCTGTATCCCCAACTTCACTAAGGGCCTCACCATCCATGGGGATATCCCTTTACTGGCAGCCTAAGCTCCAGGCTCACAGTGCATCCACTCCCTCCTGGAGTGGCAGGGGAAAGAAGAAGCTCCACCCTCTGCCCAGCACTATAATGAAGTGTGGTAGGAACTTGAAATCAGCTTTTGGGCCAATGATACACTGTACACATTATGCTAATAAACAAAAGTAAATACATGGGCTTTTGCCGAGCAACCAGACAACAAGGAAGTGTAGGCATTTAAAACCATAGGGGAGCATTAACCCTATGGGTCCTCCTAAACTCAATAGGACTGTTTTGCCTCCAATAAGGATTGATTACATCTTATTTGGATCAATTATATAAAAAAAATTCTGCTGTGCAATTATGGATTATTTTAATTTCAGCTTGTAACAAATATGTCAAAATCCATGTTTATTTAATATTTATGCAAAACGTTATAAATGTTAAGATTTTTGCATGGGGACAAAAAAACATAAATATGGAATATATGTTTGTCCTTCTCTCCCTACTTACTTATTGAAAAACCTTATGGGAATTTGTAGCTGAGAAGGATTATGATGAGCAATTAATTGCTTGTTATTCAAAATGGGTTTAATGCCTTTGAAAGTGCAAATGTTGCTGTAGCGAGTAAATACAATTAGATCCAAACTTCATTTTACATCATTTCAATATAAAAAACTGTATAACAAACATGATTTCAATAAAAAAGGACATATTTAATATTTTCTAACAGATGCATTCTGACAGCATGACAAACAGACGTATGTTAAAGTTACATTTTACACCGAACATTTAAATGCTGCATTTAAAGAAATGCTCGGTTATTAAAAATGATGAGAAATATGCAGCAGAAAATATTTTTTAAAGCAGAAAAGAACATGGGGAGCTACTGGGGCATCTTTGGAGACACAGATCTTCCCTGCTAAATGGCTGTGGTTGCTTTGGGCTGGTACAGAAGCCCAAAACATAAAGACAACATTTCTAGCTACTTCTTTAGTTAAGCTTTGATGTAGCCAACATAATGTTTAAGATCTGATGTGCATCACATGCTGAAAGCAACATAAACAATTTAACATGTGCGAAGCTTTTTGATTCTTTTTGAATTCCCACTTCGGCAAATTCTGATGATAAACGTCCCGTTGGAGTAGACGCAATGCTGGATAGTGCAACATAAGCTTGCTGTATTTCCCCTGACATGTGCTGAGGGAAATGCAAGAAGATGGTGTGATTACACTTTTGAAATTCAAAGATTTGTCCCTGCTATCTCTGTGTCCATTAGAAGATGGAATCATCTAATGATTCAGTTTCTGGACACTTTTATATGGTGAAGAGGTATTTTCCAAATACTGGAATCAATCAAGACAGTTGCAATGAAGTACAGTAAAGTATGTCATTATATAACAGTTCTAGCAAAAAACAACAGATTCTCTTATATAAGAGATACCATTTCCTGCAGAGCTTCACTGTATAATACTATGTGTATATTTATCTTTGCAGAATTATTGCTTGCCTTTCTCTCAAGTTGTGTAGAGATAGGGAGACCCTGGCCCAGTCTGGCTATGCACACGAATAACCAAACTGGCAATTTCAGGCCCGGGTCCATTAAATGAATAGTCAAACAAATGAATGAATCTGAATGTGGGTGGGGGTGGTGGCAACATTTGGAGTAGCTGGAGCCAGCAACTTGGGTGGGGGACCCCCAGACAGCATCCCTGATGGGCCCTGGACACCCCCAGTCTGATTGCCTTAAACCCTCTTAATTCACTCCAGAAACTACTATTCATTGGTATTACAGTAGGTTCTCCTATACTTCTTATACCGGGAAACCCTTCCTCTGCTAATGATTTCATCTCTCTTTCTAGGGGAAATAATCCTGCGTCTATCAGTAAAAGATATGCTTGACCACAGCTATGATTCAGCGTGTAATTCTTAACAATACCTGTTTTTATTATTCTTAATTCACCATGTTTCCTAATTAGAATTGTCAGATATCAATCTTTCTGCTTGCTCTGGATGTTCTGATTAAGATGCAATTCTTAAGGTTCAGAAGTCCTTATTGTACATTTTAGCCACTGTATAGATTCTGTGTCAGCTTTTCCTTTTATTCTGATCCTCTGAACACTGAGATGGGAGATCTCTAAATGAGTGCAAGAGGACCACACATTGTATCTTTTGAATTTAACATAACAAGGGCTAACTGAGTAAATGAGTTTGACACACACACAAACAGAAAGAATAAAAATACTATTTTAAGGGTTTACTGCATGCTTAGTTCCATATTAAATGAACTAGGTACAGTATTAAGGAGCATTCCCTCCATTGTAAAATACATGGGTTTATCTAAAGAATATTTTCTATTCAGTAAATTATGTACAGGTTCAGATGTTACTATGTTACAAATTAAAAAAGAGAATTGAAGAATTTTCCTTTGACAGCTTGGGGTAGCTCTAGTGTCACTCTTTCATAACTATACCCCATAAAGCTTCAAAAACAAAGATGGAGACATGTTCAGTGTCATAAAATGCTTGTACATCAAGACCTATACAACAGAAATCTAATGCAAAGTACCAATTTTCTTTTTTCTAGCTTAACCCTTGTTGGACTTTAGTTCTATAAGATATCCCTTTCAATCAGCCAAGGACCCAATATGATGCACGTCAGCCAAGGACATGCCAGGGTGCATACTACTGGTAAAACTTAATAGCTTTAAACAATACTAGGCTCGCAGACTTTCTCCTGCCACTAGTAGAAAGTTTTCTTAGAACTTGTAGAGCAAAGACGTGATATATTGTAGCTGGAAGAGGTATTAGTAAATGTGCTACAGTACAGGTCCTTAATCTTCATGGACATTCAGGAACCTACAATAATCAAAAATAACCCTAAAACCCCCATTAGTATGGCATGAAAAATTACACAGGCTCAAAGAATCAGTTAACCTGGAATCATATTTACACAAGAATATCTACAGGAAAAGTTGTCATGTCCATTGCAAGGAACCACAGCTTTTGGGTACAGTTCAGCAGTGACAGAAATCCAATTTTTAGAGTACATTGCACTTGCAGGACTTACAAGTTAAGTAAGTAAATACATTTTTTTAATTTATTTATTAAGCATTCCTGTTTCTAAAGTTAACAAAGGCTGGTCAGACTTCTACTCTTCTATACATCACACATGGTGACTATTGGTCACTTCATTACTTGTTTATTTTGGAGGTAATTACTTTATTTCATTTGATGGTGTAGACTAGACAGTGCACAGGGATCATTTACTAAGTGCAGAGCAGGATGCAAAGTGCACAAATTGAACACAATTCACCATATAGTTTGTACTTTGTACCCTGCCCTGCATTTCTCTGAATTTCCAAATGTCTTTGCATTACAAAGTGTATTGAAAACATGCTGTATTGACGATTTGACGCCTCTTAGCGCTCTACCACTTGCATCCATGGCACTTTTGAATGGCAGTATAATATAGGATAGGAGAAATTTACCTTTATACATTCTTTAATTGTTATAATCTTTTATTGTTATAGGTGAACCTATTCAAACACATTTTGAATGATTAGCCTCCCTATTCTGCCTTTTTCTAGCCTGCAGCTGAAGATGATATCTGTTTGCCAGGACCAAAAAAAGATGGTATGACTGTATCATTCTAATGTTATAATTACTCTTATTATTTTTATTTCTTAATGTTCTGTTTAGATTCTCTTCAATTCATCTACCATTCTGCCTGTTTTTTAGGGTGATTAAAAAGCTATTAAAATTCCAAGCCTGATAGCTATACAGCAAAAAATTTAAATAATTAAAAAAAACACCAAAAAATAAAATATGAAGACCAATAGCATATTGTCCTAACAAAGCCTTATCTACATCATACAAATGTAGTTTTAAGGTTCACTACCCTTTAAGGAAGAATTGGTTGGGCTTGTGATACAATACAATGGAACTGCTGTATGGCACCTATTGTTATACTACAACTCACAAGTGTTTGTCATTTTGGCTTTCTGGATGTTATAGCTTATCAGTAGTTCTTGAACCACAGGTTGGACAGCACTAAACTGGGAATGATTTTGTTTTTTCTGCTTCCCTAATTTTGAAAGAGTTGAATTCTGTAGAATCTGCTTGCCTGTTGACCAGTGCCATAACTTGGGGACCATGGGCCAGGCTGCAACCCCTCAGTTTGCCCCCACTGAGACATGTGCTGTGTGTATGATCTTACCTTCAGGCCTTCCTGTAGCACTCTGTAGTGACTACGGCTGGGTTTCAGTCACTCTGGCTAGTTACCTGTGAGAACGCATGCTTGCGTCCTGTCCGGCGCAGGCGCGGACGCGCTAATGCGCGTCGGCATCTGACGTGGGACGCCGGCGACGGTCGCGGAGGCGCCGGCGACGGTCGCGGGCGCAAGGACGTAGGCGGAAACGCCTGTGACGGACGTACTGGCGTCAGCTCCGCGACGTCAGCGCAATGACGCCAGTTTGGCGCCAAAAGTCCTGTATTTAAACCCAGACCAGATTAACATGCATTGCCTGGTTATTAGGTTATTTGACTGAAACCCTAGCGACTCTGAACTTTGGATTCCTGATTATTGACCCTTGCCTGAACCCGGACTTTGATTACTGCCGCCTGTCTCGACCTTCTTGCCTGTTTACCGATTACGAATATTGCTGCCTGCCTTTTGACCTTGGATCTCCTGACTACGCCTTTGCCTAATCCCTTGTACTTCGCTGAACGTCTCACTGGCTACGCTCCACAACCCTGCTCCCTGTTCCACTCCAGGTGGGTAGCGGTTGTGTGAGGCGCTTGTGGGTTCATTATCTTCTGCTCCAATCTCTTCTACGTCTGGAATATACTGGTAAGTCCTGACAGTTACCCCACTGCTGCTCTCTAACAAGGGCTAACTCTTTAGTTGTTGGTGCCAGATGTACAGGAAAATGAAATGATTTGCCATGTCTCTGACGCAGTAATTAAATCTGGGCCCCCCCAAAAAATAACAGTACTGTGGCATGAACATGGAACATCTCTTTCATAATAACAATGTTTCATTGTGTTATGCATACCTTAAAACTATATATTATTTACATACTCTCCTTAACAGCACCCTAGTTATAAATTTATATAAAGTGGGGTCTGTCTGCTAGACTTTGCCAAGAAATGAATTTCCTACAAACCATCTCTCAGACCTGGCATTACCTTTTGATTTATACACTTTGTTACATGAAGTGCAGCTGTTTCATATAATGGGTACGTATGAGCAAAATTAATTTCTATAAATGTTCCTAGACAGGTGCAGGACTGGTTCTGGAAACCCCCAAACATAGTGATAAGTATACCTTATTGCAAAGAAATCTTTAAATTCTCTTAATTATAAATAATAGAGATGGAGCTAAATATTCCTGGCATATGAATGAAAAAGGAATAAAAATCAATGTCTCTGCTTCCAAAGGTGGTGCTGGTATTGGCCTGGAATATAATTGTTTACACACTAGAGAGATTAATTAAGTCCATAGATTTAAACAGCAGTACTAGGTCTATATATTCCGCATAAAGATAGCCATTACTGTATTAGAAAGTTAAATGGCTGCTGGTTAATGTTTCTACTTTAATTGGCCAATGGGTTTTCTAACCTAATAGGATGGATCGAATCTAGTCTCAGGTGGAATCTAACTGTGCAACATGTAAATCATTGATCAATTATTAAAGAGCTCTACATTAGTCTGACATTGCAATAAACTACCTGGGCTGCTCTCAAATTGAAATAATTACTAACCAATTAGAGGAATGTTCAATGTCTCTTTGTGAGGCAACTATCCAGCAAAACCATATTTATTAAGTCAAACTTTAGGCTCCACAGAAAGTTTTTTTACTGTTTCAGGAACCCACTCAGGAACACGACTATCCAGCACAAAATGTGAAACATTATAAAATACCTTTGTTTTACAGATCACAGGAATCACTGTGTCTAAAACCAGTCTTTAGATGTGTAAAAATGCAGCAGGCAGTGTCTGGACTGATTTGTACACAACTATTCCTATAATCTGCAAATCAAATTTATATTCAGATGTTTTCAAAGTGATTGCATGCTGCTGCCAATGTCTTTTACGACAGGATACTAAAACAAGCATTGACAATTAGGGGCAGATTTACTAAGGTTTGAATGGTAAATTAGAATTCGAATTAAAATTGTTTTTTTGGTCAAAATTTCAAGTTTAAAACCACCAACTCTAATTCTAATTCGAATGTGAGATTTATCACAACTCAACCCTGGAAACAGCTCTAATTCGATACTACTCCCCTAAAAAATGCAGAGATCATGTAGAAGTCAATGGCAGAGGTCCGTTGAAACATTTAAAGAATGCCTTCTGTTTTTTTCAGAGGAAAACTCAATTAGAATTTGATTTCAATTTTTGGGTCGTTCCTATTTGATTGAATTTTAGATGTTCGAGTTTTTCCAGTAACCTCCCATTCTAGTACATTTGAGTGCATTAGAGTTAAAAAAAATTCACATAACTGAAATTGGACATGATAAATAACCCCTTAGAGTTATTAGTTTTATTTATGGATGTATACATTATGCACAATGGAGCTAGAAAACTCAATTTAAAATGTCATGATGAACTATAAGAACAAACAAGCACTTTGCAGCCAATGATACACTATGCAAAGCTTTTATATGAGATTTTGGTGAGTAAACATACATGTTTCCACATTAACAATATATAAGCCATATGAAAGCAGAATTCTTTTTATGCTGTATTATTCGTAAATTAACTATGGTCAGTTTTGGCAAGGCTGCCTCCTACATATTTGATTAAATTCAATAAGCAGCTGTTTTACCAAGTCTGATTGAAATGAAATCTGTTTTAAGGTTTTTTTATTATTACTTTGTTTTCAGAGGTAAATTTTCCTTTCATTACTAGAATAAAATACAGTATACCCAGAAATATGCACCAGTTTCATGGCTTCCCACACTTTCTCTTTCAATGGAGCGTCAGCTTTTTGATATTGTTAATTTATTTCAAAGCCCACTTGTGATATAAAGATGTGTACAGCCATCTTTAAATTCTTAGCAATTCACTAACAAAACATGCTATTATTGTTAGCAGTGTGTAAGAACAATCATTTGCACGGTAGGGTTGGTGAGGACAGCTCAAAAATATAATTATTTCTTTGGTAAAGGCTATATTTTCGTGGAAACATGGGCTGCGATAACTTTAAAAAGCCAAAGACATCTACATCAGATTTAGAAGACAGGTTTATGGTGTGATATTTTTCATAAACGCCCCAGTGATCACACAGGCTCCAATGTAATGAGATGTTAAGGAGTACCTCCCTGTGGCACCATGGATTATTTCCCTTTCATTTCAGTCAGGGGCTTGTTTTCTTTTTAAAAGAAAAGTACAGTAGCTTTATCTGACAATAAAAAGGCATAGTTCCTGTGAATGACTAAGATTCTTTTTATACAAGTTTCCAAGCCTGGATTTCAGTTGGCAATATGAATTCTGGATATTTGTAGTAATAATACATAATGCATAAAGATATGAAAATATATGAAAACTTTTATTTGTACCTATGATTCCACGACAGACTGACAGGCTGTCTCATATTGCAGAAGAAGAAATTATCCCGAAAACAGCATTCAGGAAATTTAATACACTGATGAGAGTTATGCCCTTTATTCTTGTTTCATCTCTGAAAGAACATTTTACTTAATTTCAGGGGTGTGTAATTCCATTGTTTAATACATTTGTAATTCACCTTGTGTTCTTGAAGTTATAGAACCTTTACACTTAGAGGCCGATTCACAAAATTCGGGTGAAGAATTCGAATGAAAAAAATTCGAATTTCGAAGTATTTTTTGGGTACTTCGACCATCGAATTGGTTAAATTCGATCGAAATCGAACGAAATCGAACGATTCGAAGTAAAAATCGTTCGACTATTCGACCATTCGATAGTCGAAGTACTTGCCCTTTAAAAAAAACTTCGACCTCCTACTTCGGCAGATAAAACCTACCGAAGTCAATGTTAGCCTATGGGGAAGGTCCCCATAGGCTTGCTAAGCTTTTTTTGATCGAAGGATTTTCCTTCGATCGTTTGATTAAAATCGTTCGAATCGTTCGATTCGAACGATTTAATCGTTCGATCGAACGAAAAATCCTTCGATCGTTCGATCGAACGATTAGCGCTAAATCCTTCGACTTCGATATTCAAAGTCGAAGGATTTCAATTCGAGGGTCGAATGTCTAAGTAATTTTAACTTCGAAATTCGACCCTTAATGAATCTGCCCCATAGACACATATATGTTTTTCCATCCCATTGAAATTGAAAAAAACTTCGAAATTCGAATATCGAAATTTATCATGTACTCTCTCTTTAAAACATCAACTTTGACCATTTGCCATTTAAAAACTGCCAAAGTGCTGTTTTAGCTTATGGGGGACCTCCTAGAACCTGTATGGAGGCAATTGGGGGAGTTTGGGAGATCGAAAGTCAAAGTTAGAAGTAGGCCCACTTCGACCCCAAAAACTTCGACCACCATATATATATGTGTCTTTTTGAATTGGAAGTTCGAAGTTTTTTTAACTTCGAACTTCGACCTTTGATAAATATGCCCCCAAGTATCTCATTGGTGTTTTTGCCAGGTTTCTTGATATTTTCTAAAGATATGATTTTACCATCATGCACAAGGTCAGATAACGTGTTGAGTCGGTATCATTAACCTTTTCACAGGTTTATTTGTTGAAAAATAAATACCCCCAGCTAGATATTGTTGCTGTTTTGTCTCTATTAACTAGCTTAGAGCCAAAAATGAAAATTCTTATCTGGGTGAAAAAAATTATATTTTCCAGCACATGTAACAGTGGAAAGCTTTTTGCACCTTTGGTGCTTTCACTTAAACAATCCTTCAATTTTACTTGGAGAAATGGAGGCTTGGTATGCGGTTTTTGTGATAATAAACATTTTTACAAATCAGTAATACATACAGTAAATCAAAATATGTTCTAGGTGTAAATTGATGTAAAATTTGAATTTCCAGTGCAATTAATAAAGCTTGTGCTTAGTGCTGGCCTTTGTATGGGCACAAGTGATCTGACACCTCCTACTTAGCATGAGAAATATTAAGTAGTTAAATACCTAAACTACTACTTGTGAGACAAACCTTATAGTGAGCTTCAATGATATCCAGTGAACAGTAACTGCTAGAGGTGTAATAAAGCGGGTCAGTCACTCTCATGTTCTTCACTCAAAAAAACAGTCTAACTTAATACTAATTTCTGGTATAATATAATCAGTGATTTTTTTTTGACACAAGTAGCAGATTTTCATTTTTTCTTGTTGCCTTTTTTCTCTGAAAAAATCTCAAGTCGAGATATGTATTCTTACTAACACTCTCCTGTTTTTCAGGATGTCATGCTGAACATTGTCTGAATTTTAAAATGAATGCCTTTACGTAAAAATGTATATTAACCAAAACATTCAGACCAAAAGAGTATTTGAGTGTAGGAAAGTTGTTCAGTTGAGCTTTGTCTTCCATGAAAAAGGTTCTCATTTAATTCTGAAACATGGGGCACATTGCTTTGTAGAGAAGAGGAATGAGGGATTGAAATTATTCTTGCAGAGATGTTCAGAATGTATTTAAGAGTCATATTTTTTATGCTTAGAAAGCTTATGGGGAAGGTCCCCATAGGTTAACATTGATGCTCGGTAGGTTTTAGATGGCGAAGTAGGTAGTCGAAGTTTTTATTAGAGAGACAGTACTTCGACTATCGAACAGTCGAACGATTTTTAGTTCGAATTATTCGATTTGAAGTCGTAGTCGAAGGTCAAAGTAGCCAATTTGATGGTCGAAGTAGCCAAAAAAAACCTTCGAAATTCAACGTCTTTTTCATTCGAATCCTTCACTTGAGCTTAGTAAATGTGCCCCTAATTGTTCAGTGCTAGGACCATGCGGTGGGTCCATGGGAGGGGCGCTCGGGCCGCGCAGCCTCGGGGTGCCATGTTATCAAATTCCGGCCCTGTAGGCAGAAGCTCAGATAACAGAGGCAACACTGATGGACAGATTTATTATCATGTAAATTTCGAGTTGTGTGAAACTCGTTCAAATTCGGTTTTTTTTCATCGTATTTATGAATAAGGTCGAATTGGTTGAATATGATCGAAAAGGTTTTATTTGAATTGCTTTGAATCAAATTCGAATCAAGCACAGCTTGGAGAGTGTATTAGAGTTTCTGGTTGCCCTGCTTTCTGTTCTGCCTTTTTTTACACATGGGAAGTCTTAGTTCTTAGTTCATGCTCTCACTGTATAAACATACAGGCTGAATTGTTGGAATGGGACTTTGTGCCCAATATTAGTATAATTCTGTTATGGTGTAACTGCAAGAAAGTCATCAAAATTATTTGCTTCGTCCGGAACTATCACCAACTGGAAACACTAAGTTTAAAAGTATATTAAAAAAAACTATAGTACATTTTACACCAAGCTTGTCATTTTGGTTTAAATTAATTTAAAAGCTCTGGGAGTGCTATAAAAGTATGATCACAATAGTTCTGCTGGATGTACATTTTACTTGATAAAATTCTATATAAAAACTGGCACAGGGAGTTGTATTTCTATGCCACTTTTTTTTTAGCAGACTTAAATATGTGCACATAAACTGGATAAAGAAGTCCTCTACATGATTTGAGATGGAGATACTAGAGATATGTCATTGTGTTTAGTAGTATCAGGCAATCACAAAATCAAGTTCCATTCTTGTCCCAAATAGAGACTCTGTCCTCCGGCTGCTGGCAACAGCCTTGCTGTACAGTTTATTATCCTGCTATAAATTGTACCGAAACAGTGCAATAAACACAGCTCTCTTTATTGTTACCACCCTCATGCTGAAGTGATAAAAAAGTAGAAAATAATGTCACTTTACGACACTCACATTTATTCTGAGATATAGTTCTATTCCCTCTGTATCAGAGTGATCTCTTTCATTTCAGAAAATAAAGTAGTTACTACTGTAGAGGGAATGATAACAAAAAATTTCATTAAGCATTAAACTCGCTCACGGTTTCTTGTAATTATTTTCATGTGTAAGAGAGAGAAGGATTTACCATAGCTATACCTGGTTCAAAGTGCATCTAAGTGTTCTACAAATAGTTTTTTTTTTTTGACGTTTTAAATGAAAGCAAAGATCTGCCTGATTACTATGCAGCAGTGCAACTTAGCAGCTCATGTCTTCACTATGTAAGTCCAAGAGAGCATTGGGACCTGCATGGTCCCGTATACAAGGTATGAATGATTTAACAGTTTCTCAAAACGTATTTATTCATTAGATTTCATTTATGCAGCTCTGACATGTCTGTGCCGAGCTTTACAGAAATTGTTAATCATTTATATCAGTCCCTGTCCAAATGGAGCTTATAGTCTAAGTTCCCTATTACATTGGCACATTCAGAGGGTCAGTTTCATCAGGAGTCTGTTAACCTGTCTGTACGTTTTTAGAGAACAGGAGGAAACCCGAGTAGCAGGACATAGGCGGATATACAAAGAACTTGAGATGTGTGACCTAGACTCAAGATGATAAGTTATGAAATAAAGTACTTGGGGATGATTTAAGAACATTGATGGAAAATCACAGTTGTCAATAGCGACCTCTCAACATCTAAACAGTCTACAACCAGTTAGAATATGTAATTAATCGCCTGTTTGGTTGCATATGAACTATCAGAGCTAACGCCTATAGTAAGTGAGCCCTTTGGTCTTTTGAAAAGCACCAGTTATAAGTGAACTGATTAACTGACAGACAAATACTACAAGATTAATTTCTATTAAATAATGAAGTTAAACATAAGATCAGTGCAACAAGCAATATACTTTAATATTTAAACTCCCACATCTACGCCTTTGGATTTTCTGAATTTGGATTACAGAGACTGCAAATAAAACTAAGTACTGCCATACTTACTGGCTGTTTACCTCTCTGTTTTCTAGAGATCGCCAGAAGAGCACCTCAAGGCTGTACAATCTTTTAATGAGGTCCCAATTGGCTGTATCAGTCCACTTTTCATAGTAAGTTTGGAACTTGCTTTAGGTATGGTGTATATGTAATGTAAAGAACTAGCTGTAGGAAAAACAGCATTTATCTGTCACCAATACTCTGGGCTTTTTGAGTCAAGCAGGCAGGATTCATTTGGACAGCATATGTGTTTTCTGCCATTCTGTCCTAAAGCAATTGTATCAGTTTGAACCTTTCATTTTTTATGTGCTGCGTATTTACAGGTTTAACACCTTGCAGTCAAACAAAGAAAAAGAGACATTGGGCAGACTGATCTTCTAAGAAGAAATGTGGGGCAAGTTTATAATTGACTGAAAACATATGCATGCAAAGTAGTAGGACTCAGGACAAAAGCATGGAACATGGGGTAGAATTGTAAAAAAATTTGAATCATGCAATCCAGAAGAAATCTCATAAAATTATTTTTTTTCACTATTTAGCAATACTTTCCTGAGTTTGTTCCATGTTAAAGGAAAACGAAATACCCACAAACAATGTAGGTCTTTATAAAAATATTTCACATAAAATGGCTCATGTATAAAACCCTGCTTCATGTAAATAAACCATTTTCATAATAATATACTTTTTTAGTAGTATGTGCTATTGGGTAATACTAAACAGAAAATTGCCATCTTAAGAATTAAGGGCTGCACACAAAAAAAAACATACATGTGAGGTCACATGAGCCAATTAACGGACAAAAGTTCTGTCTTTTGCTTCCACACTTTTTCCTGTTACAGTTAGAGCTGCAGTATGGAAATCTCAAGAGGCAGCACAGGAAATATAATAAAATGGAGGCACAAGGGAAAAGATGTAAAGGGGCAATATTTACTTAAATATATAAGTCAGTTTGGTAAGATTCTTTAATATGCCACATAATATGATGTAAATTATCATCTTGGATCATCGTGAAAAGGACATCTGCAGAGAAGCAAATTTGTGAAACAGGCTTGAGGCTGCTGAGAGTTCCAATCCGGCTGTGCCCTTGAGAAATTCCGGAACTGTGTATCTGGTGAGATTATATCAACTTCCTTTTGGGGGGGCCTGTGCAGCTGGCAAGGAGGAGGGAGTGGGGGGCCCCTCAATATACCCCTTTTTATAATCTGCTCTCTAAATTTAGCCATTTACCGGCCGGCCTGTTTGCTATATCTAATTAAATACTGTGCACACTCCAATGCTTCAAAATCCCAGCTCCAACTTCTGGGAAATAACTTTTCTGTCTTGTTGTACTACAACTCACAACCATCCTTTTTTTAAATTAGAAGCATATACCAACACCGAGGAACAGTCAATTGATTTTTCTCTACAGGAAACGTGATTGCCCACCTGGATTGTATTTATTACTGATTTTAGAATTATTTATTCATAATTTATTCACTGTGTTTTCTGGCCGGCCAGTGTTTTCGTGACTGTATAATAAATTGTACTTTTAATATATTGGTTTTGCAGTCCACCTATTTATTTTTCGTTACAACATAAACAAATTTTTTTCCTGGGAAAATACAGAAGCAGTTTATATAGAGCCTTACTCATATTGTCAGTAAATTCCATGTTCCTACTGTTCGTATGAGAGCAACTTTTGTTTGTCCTTACAAATATGCAAGCTTGAAACAATTCTGAACAGTGGGATTTATAAGCTTGATTATAAAAACTGTCAAGATGATGGTGCAAAACTTATTATGCACTTTTAAAAAGCAGTGAAATATTTGAAATTACAGTAGAGATGTGGACTGCGTAAGACGCACTTTCAACCATTAAAGAGGAAAAATTCCTAGATAAGAGATTTCATTTTTAATTCACTGTTTTATTAAAATGTTTCATGTTGAATAGCTAAGCATGGCATGCAGAAATAGTAGCCTTTAGTAGCCAGTGTTAAAAAAAATGTTCTTCAACATTCTGCATTTTGAAACTGTTGTTGTAAGAACGGGGAAGATACGTGCACACACACATTCATTCAACATTAGCATGCAAGGCTTTTGGCTGCCTTGCACACAATGTTTACTGGTTCAGCTATAGCAGAGATAAATAAAATAAAAATGCTACAAGAAGGCTCTGTATTTCAAAAAGCTTAACAATGTTTTCTGGTTTCCAATTGAACTGTTGCACTGAAATGCAAAGAATCCCATTTGCACAGATTCCCTCGGCACAGAGTTGTGAAAAAAGGCCTAATGAAACAGTTATGTACACTTAATTAGACTGACAATCCGAAATACAATGTAATTACTGGAAACAGACAAAAAAAATCAGTTATTCGGGTGAGGTTGTTGCCATGTTGGTTTTTTTTCTTTAATATGAATCATACTTGGGGACAAGATGTTTTTCAATGTTCTAGACTTCCTATGGACAAACTGACAGCCTTTTCCTAATATAAGATCTAAAGTAGGATCAGTTTTTAATATAGTTAAAGTTATGCATTTCAACCAGATGAAATAAACCTCCACATTCCACCACATGCTCCTTCAACCACCAATGTCAGACTTAGGGTTGGACTGGGCCAACAGGACAATGGGAAAAAAACCTGGTCCTCCTTGTCCATCCGACCCAGACTTGTTACCTGCCTGAGATGAAACCTGCCAGTCTCCTGACCTTCCACCCCAAGCCCTAGGAGGCCCTGATTTGGAAGTACGATGGGCCCCAAACTCTCTCTGACACTGGTCATACTGTTGATGTAATACTGTACATTAAAAGTCATTCTGGCACCACTGCTGTAATTGCTTTGTTTGCACAGTCACATGTTTTTTGATGCATAATTACCATACAGTGTGTAGCACTTGGAAGCTCAGCCATGTGGCACTTCACAAAGAAAATGGACAGTGAGAGGGCATATAACTTCTAATACAGGTAATTGTTGCTGCTGATATTAAAGCTGAGATTCTGTCATACTGTACATTGGTCTTATGGTCCTACCAGAGGTATAACAATCGTAAGCCCTTTACCACCATAATTAGCATCCTTTTGTCATCTCTCATTTGTAATATACAGAAGATTAGTAACCAGCCATGTTTATGATGTACAATGGGTCTTTAAAATCTTTTAATGATTTCTGGCACTGTATGAAGGAGCTGGATCCATTTTTCTGAATAACTTTGTATGCACAGGGAGGTAGATAAACTATTAATGATACAATTGTTGGATGGTTCCAATAACAAGGACAACCTGGAGAAAACTACAAAGGGGCTTCATTCTTCAGTGTAGGCACCCAAACGTCAAAGTTCTCTAGAAAGAAAGATGCCTGCTAGTGCTATGTTAGTCAGCTTGTCCTTCTGCAGCATATAAAAATGACAATGTGCAATTTTTGCTTGAAAGTATTAGACAGATTGAAATGTAAACAGAGCAGGTAGGAGCCTCTTGCATCGATTAGGTTGATGAGTAGAAGGTGGCTGGACTACAGCTCACATCATAATATAATAATAATATGTTTGATAATGTTTCGGTGGTAGTAGTTTTGTAATATCTGTGTGAAGCAACAATTCACCCATGCTGATATTGTCAATACATTCCATGTTCCTGCTGTTTGTATGAGAGCAACTTTTATTTGTCCTTAGGTAAATATATACAAGCTTGAAACAATTCTGAACAATAAGATACAGTATATACACAAGTTGTGGTAAAAACCTGCTGTGGGATTTATATGGTTGATGAAAAAAAAACTGTCAAGATGGTGCAAAACTTAATAGGCAATTTTAGAAAGCTGTGAAATATTTTAAATCACAGTAGAGATATGGACTGCATATCAATTGTATTAATGAATTAATATCAATATTTTTCCCAGGCCGTTGCAATACGTCAGTCATTTAGGATTATGCTTTCACACGGCATAACCAACCTCTGCCACCACTTCATGGTCAGCCAGCCTGTCACAGACTAGGACTGACTCAGAATTGGTAGGTTAATTGAATATGGATGAGTTAAGTTGGCCGGTAGGTATTACAGAACGCAGATGCATACAGCAGTTTGACATATTTGTGTGCAGACATGGACATCTCTAAAAGCCTGACACAATGGGACCTGAGGCAAGGACTTGTTCACCACTGCCGTGGATGGAAATATAGCTGGGTAATTATTACACAAGTGTCTGGCAATAAATTCTGACATGTCTGCCATTCCAAGGCCATTTATGAAATGCTTCATTATTTACTTCACAGCTTATGCCCTAAGTGTATATATGCTGTATATAAAGCAACACATGCACAAATGGATATAGGGAGGTTAATGTATTTAATGCTATAATATCACACATTTGAATAAACTCAATGCACCTATTCTATTCTAGCTATTTTAAAGAATCAGTCCAGCTTGGCAGCACAGAAGCAGCTTACATTATGATATAATATCCCTCATGATGTTAACATTCCATTTACTGGGTCGTTAAGCTTATTCTGTATTTAAAAAGGACCTTAATGCATGTTTACAAATAAAAGCTATACATGACATATTCTACATTGGGCCAGGTTCAAGAATAGTGATGGGCGAATGAATTCGACAGATACAAATGTGCGGCAAAAAATCGGCAGCATCAAAAAAAATTGACGCCTGTCAAAATTGGCACACACATAAAAATTCTCGCCAGTCAAAATTATTCAGACGTCCATTGACTTTAATGCATTTTGACCAAATAGTTGCGCCCCCATTGACTTCAATGCTTTCGTGATTTTTTTGCCATTTCGCTGTAAATTCGAGCATTTTATGGCAAAGCAAAACTGCACAGATTCGCCCGCCACTATTTAAGAATTCTCCATAGAGCCAGATGCAATTCGGTGATGAAAAACGTCTCACTGTTTATCACCTAAAGGGCCAGATTCACTTTGATGAAAAAAGCTTACCTCCTAATTTAATTCTGAATTGTTCCATAGATGCAATTTAATAAAACTTATCTCACTGTTTATCACATGAAAACTCTATTGGGGTCTATAAAAAAACCAGGATCTGAATTAAGAGAAAAGGTTTTTCTCCTCATAAGTTTTCATATAAAAAATGAGTGTTTTCTCATGGAAATCTGGCCTATAATGTGCAAGAAGATGAACCTTCATCAAAGGCTGAGATAACATATTTTGTCAGACACATATCAAATTAACCTGCAATGCTGTGTATAATTATCTAAGAATATAGAATAAGAAATGTATTTTAAAATTTCTTGTGTTTGAAATACATGATATACTTGTTTGGGTCGACTATTTTCATTTCTTCTGGTTAAAAAATAGCAAACATTTGAAAATATGCTATAAAATGTATTTACTTCTGGGATCAAATAGTATTTACTTACCAGGACATAAATAATGTGTTGCGCATACTGTATGAAAATTAATTCAGAGCATGAGGGTAGGGTGAGAGAGAAGTAATTCCATTTGTTGCAGGTCGCTGAAAAACAATAGGAACCTGCTCTTAATCCTGCACATGGGATCTGGTGCATCAGGTAAATGTTCATAAACTACTTAACATTTATATCTAGTATAAGTAATTTAACTGGACTTGCTGAGCAATCATTGAAGACATTTCACTACTCATCCGAGCAGCTTCTTCAGTTCAACTGACTGGTGTGGGAAGTTCTCGGCATATAAACTCTTCCACTAATCCAACCATGGTCTTTTTAGTTGATGGACACATCGTACATTTAAATGATCATTTCGAGATAATCGTGGTCTCACAATAACGATTGGATCTTTTCAAAATCTTTACATCTATGGCCATCTTAACGGTGCTGAGCTAATTGCAATCTCAGACTGCCTATAAATTAGACAAATTTTGATTAAAGTGCTGGTGCTGAATAATTAATTAATAAAAAAGTGAATTCATTAATAAAATCACCAAAACCGTCAAAGTCGGAAAAGGAAAATAGTGAACAGGTAGAGAAGTCCCAAAAACTGCTAAATGATTTTTTCTAAGCCCTGGGACCCCCTGGGAGAAAGTAGTACACTGGGGACTGTGGTCACAGGGTTACCTTCCTATCTGTAGTTAAAAAACTAAGCTTCCCTATAAGACCACAAATCCTTCAGTGCCAAAGAATTTAAAGAGAATAAAGAGTTTTAATGCAGTTTTGGAAGGCTCACATAGATCGATTGTAGTATGATTCAAAAGGCTGTTTAAAATCAGGATTAATTATAAAAGCAATTATAAAAGGAAGGCTCTGCCGACGCGTTTCGCTTAAAAAGCTTTCTCAAGGCAAACGGAGTGCGCTGCTGTCAGCGTGGTATTTAAACACTTCCGTGTTCAGGAGTTTAACTTTTTTAGCATCCATTTTTTAATTGATATAACCTTGGGGATTTTTAGGCAGTCTGAGACTGCATTTAGGCTGGAACTAATAATTTAACCATTATTGGTTAAAACCTTATTGATGAACTGATTGATCTCCTTATGGTGCCTAATTCATTTAAATCATTTTACATAGTAGAACCTAATTATGGCCTACTAACGCACTGGCACTTTATTACCTCATTTTAGTAAATAATTGTTGAAATACAGTATTAAAAGACTAAATAATTGAGTGTTTTATTGTACAGTGTAATTATTGGTATACAACATTTGGGGAATCAGAGATTGTATAGAACATATATTGCTGGAGAGTGTGGGGGTTTTACTATCTTTTTTCTTTCTAACCAACTGACACCAGTATTTAATACCTCCCCCTCTCTGTGAAGTGAATTCTATATAAATAGATAAAGACTGCCTTTTTATATTTTTTCTAGGATTACCAAGGTTTCATGCAACTCCTTGAAACAGGTGTTACTTGTAAGAGTTGCATGAATGGATGTGTGAAGTGTTCTGAATTGTGAAATTTTGAACACATTTCTGGGAGTTTTAGGAACATGTTTTACGAGTTATAACAGTGTTGCTAATAAGGTGATATTGCCTTTTAAGCTGCAAGTCTGAGTTTACTCTGCAGTAGCAGAGCAGAAAGTATTCCTTGAAAATACAGTTGTACAGAAAACAATGTAAGTAAGTGCTGAACTTGCTATAACAAATTTTATTAGAGTGTGCATAATAACTTTATATTGTGTATAACTTGTGTGTGTGCATTATTTCAAATATGTTTGTAGTTTGGGAAGCAGATAAGAATATACACAATGCTGCCGGTACAGAGTTTTTAACTTCATTTGTCTTAAATTACATGGCAATGGCAATGGCAATTTTCCTTTTGGGGCATTTCCTGTGGGGGATTATTAGTTAATCTAGTTTTTTTCATAACGACTTAAGGCTCATGCCTCAACGTTTTGACGCCACAGAGAGATGTCTTCCTCAGGATAAATATCTGAAGAAAACATCCCTCTGTGGCATCAAAACATTGACTAATAACTGTGAAATACCATTTTGATATATAAAATCCACAGTGTATCAGTAGATTTTCTTGTTTTTGCAATTTTAGAATATAGAGAAACATATCTGAAACATATTTCACTACACATTGAAAAATCCAAGTGATTTGGAAGCTCTATATCTCCCAAGTACACAATACTAAATATATATAATTTTATATTTCTTAATATAGTTTTATATTGTTTTATAAGGGTTTATAATATATATATATATAGAGAGAGAGAGAGAGGGTTCAAAAGCCCTCAGCAGTACAAGGATTCTATCTCTTATCCAACTCTAAAAAGTTGTACAGAGCTTGTATAGAATGCTATAATATAATATGTTGCTGTATATGGTTGCTTACCTTGATTTGAGCTATTTCAGTAGGCAAAACAAAGGTAGGAAAGGCATTCCTATTTATAACAAATCTCTTTAAAAGTCCATTTTAGAGATTAGTAGTGTGTCCTTTTCTACCTAGAACACCTTCATAACATACCTTCAATGTTGATTGTTAGCTCTTGCAAACTGATTTCACGAGATCTCAATTTACTCATAAGTGATTTTCAGTTTAGAGTGGAATTATCCGAGCATTCAACATGGCAAGTGCTTAGGATCTTTTCTATTCACTTTCCATAGACATTACTAACTGCGCCTTCTTAGCATTTTGCCTGGACTGTTTTTTTTTTTTTAATTGTCATGTGTTTTCTTTCAACAGCTGCAACTAAACAGCAACAGCTTGTGCGGCACTATCACAACTTATCTACTCAAATATAAATTGTTTCCCCTTCTTTAATAGAAAAACAAAAACCCTAAAAATAGTATAGTAGTACAGGTATAGTGATCCACAAAGCTCCAAATTACGGAAAGGCCATCTTCCATAGACTCCATTTTATCCAAATAATCCAATTTTTTAAAAATGATTTCCTTTTCCTTTGTAGTAATAAAACAGTAGCTTGTACTTGATCCAAAACCAGCCTCTTGGGTTTATTTAATGTTTACATGATTTTATAGTAGATCGTGATGGGCGAATACATTTGCCAGGCATGGATTCACAGCGAATTTCAATGTATCAAAAATATTTGGATGCACAGTGACTTTAATGCATTTGGACAAAATAGTCGCAAGTATACAAACTGTCGCTAGCTTTAAAACTTGCTTGCGTCAAAATTATTTTGACGTCCATTGATTTCGCGAATTTTCACCATTTCACTAATTTTTTCGTTGGGACACCCTCGCCCATCACTAAGGGGGTTATTTATCAAGGTCCGGATTTATCTCAATATCGGCTGCTACAAACTACGATCTAACCCACTCGGTTTTTAACGCTTATTTATTATTACATTTTCCCGAAAATTACCTTTGCGGGAAAAGCTCAGATTTTTTCGTGAATTTTCCCTGAAAACTCAAAATTTTTCAGAGTTTTCACTCGAAAGCTCCAATACATAGTGAAATTGCCCGAAACCCCAGACACAATCAAAAATCAATGGGACTGTACCCACTGACTTTTATGCAACCTCGACAGGTTTGAGATGCCGTGTTTTTATATTCGGCCTTTTTAGCCCTCGGGTTTAATAAATTCCAAAAAATTTGTGTTTTTTTTTAAGACTATTATAACACAAAAAATCACAAATTTTTCGGATTTTGGGGAATTTCAGGTATTCGGAGCTTAGTAAATAACCCCCCTAATAGTAGACTTAAGGTATGATGATCCAAATTATGGAAACATCCATTATCCGGAAAACCCCAGGTCTGGAGCTTTCTGGATAAGAGGTCCCATACCTGTATTTTTATTTTACATTAAATCTTATCAATTAATTCAGAAGTTATACATTATATTTATACATTTTACAGTTATACATTTACAACAATAATGGTCTTGAAAAAGAGGCCCAGTAGACAATGTTGTCATGTTAGTTCAGGGTGGCAGTTTAAATTGTAAATATCTGTGCTTTACGGCAATCATTTTGGTACTAGACACTGTGAAAGAGTTAACATTACATAGCCACCCTTTTTATGCATGCTTCGTTTTTTGAAAAAAAGATATACACGGAGACATAGCATATTTCCTAAGCTTCTCACACTGCTTAAAAAAACTAGGCAACAATGTCTTGAATTAGTAATTTCTGTGGTAACACTTAATATGAAAAGTAACATTACGGCGACACGCTTATTAAACATAGAAATTGTTCCCAGCCCTCCCACTAAACCTACATAGAAACAATCAAAGGACATTATACACATTGGCATCACATATTGCAAGCACTGTTTCAAGTGCCAACACATATTAATATATCTGCAATAATTTCAAAACAACACCGTGCTGAGCAAGTTTTCTACACCCAGATAAAATGAAAATGTTCAAGAGCATACATATTAATATGCAATTTATTTATCGCTTTTTCAGGCCCAGATTTGTGAAAAGGCCCAGGCCTAGGGGGGCAGGATTTTAGGGGGCGTCATGCTGTCCAACCGCACTCACATTGGTTCAGAAACACTGGGGATGTGCAGGAGGTAAAATTGTTTTATCATTTTCCCATGCCCCAATCCCCATTGCTCCAGTCCGGATGATAAAAATTTGTGAGAATAAAAGGGAGGGGACAGGGGCGACTAACGTCAGCGGGCCTAGGGGTGTAAATCTGGCCCTGCACTAAATACTTTTGCCTGAGGAGCAAACACAACTTTTGCAAGTGTTCTGTGAACTGTTGACAACTGCTCCTTCCCCTGAGCCAGAAGGATTCTTGTGGATCACTTTGCAGCAACTGAAACTCAGGACCTGGACAACACAGAAGTGTATTGTGCTGTATAGTATAATAATTCATCTCTATGACTCATGGTCATAGACAATAGTTCCCAAGAGGCTGTAACCCATGATAATATACAATATACAGTATTGAAGAATGCTAAGAGTGGTAGTTCAACAACATATTGGGGCAGATTTACTACAGAGCAAAGTGGCTAATGCTAACGACTTTTCGCCAGAGTTGCCACCCGCAGGGACATCGGCAATTACTAACAGGTGCAGGCGCCAATTCACTACTGAACAGGGCCGTCGCTAGCAGTCATTTGCACTCTATTGCAAGGAGACTTTTCTCTCTGGTGAACAAACGTTACTTTGCAAATTCACTAAAATCTGGATTTTAGTGAACGTTACCTATTTCTCCAGAGTTGCCTTCACCATCTCAGACCAGACAAAGTGCTATAAATCAGCTAGATCTTCCTCAATATTCTGTCACTTACATCATATTCTGTGAGCCGAAAATGCACTAAAGTTCAAAAAAAAAACGCTGGTGACTTTTCCTTTTTTGAAGCGGAATTGCCTGCAAAAGTCCTGACTTAAACTTTTTTTCGCTGGCAAACTTTTTTTGGGTAACCGGTTTTCTCCAGACATTTCATGACCTATGGAACATTCATTTTACAGTGGGCTCATGTGTAGGGCAGAGTTTGAAACAAAAACTAGTTCAGTGTGAGAGTGACTGGATCTGGCTTTTGCAAACACAAGTCCCAAGGGGCCTAAATGAGGAGGTCAGTCTATCTTGTTATCTATAAAACATGTTACTTTTAACATGTAATATAATGTGGTTAACTTGTATCTGTAATCAGGACATATAGTTACATTGTTTCTTTTTACCTTACAGATAACCTTCTTGTATGAATACAGTCAAGGGAAAGGTAATTTATGCTCTTAGCAGGGAAAGTATATTCACATAAATGTTTTCTAGTAATTTTGCATTTTTTTTTCCAGATGGATTACTTTATGTGTGTTACATTGGACGGTCTCCAACTAAATGGATAAAATGATTTGAAAACATGGACATGGACTCACGTATATTGACATTTTCTTTTCTTTAAAAAAAAATGTTAAAATTTTTTTTTCTAAAACATTTTTTCTACTTGTGTATAAAATTGACAAAAAGTTTAATTCTATTAATTGTGTTTTTTTCACTGGTGGGAGGGTCTTTAGGCTATTTAAGGGCTGCAATTGTTAATTGGCACATCACCTAACGAAAGGGCCAGCCCCCGAAACATTGTGAACCTTTTGTTTAACATAATAAACACGTAGGGAATCACAGCTATTGTATGCCAGTACTTCTGTAAGAAACTTACCCTGGTGGTCTAGTGGGCAGCGGGGTCCATGCCGCGTCCTTGGCGTGGACGCCTGCTGCGCCGCTCCTATCCTGCCTTGCCGGCGCGATCTTTGTTACCTAGGGCACGCGCCTCTTAAAGGCGCAAGCGCGCTGACGTGATTGCTCCAGCGCGCAACGGCACAAAATTGCACACGTTTTGGCGCCAATTGGATCCCTATTTAAGACCCATTCAGACCTGTAGCCAGTGCCCGTTATAGGATCATATCCTGTGGTTTCCTGAGCTTTTGCTATCTGTTTCTGAATTTGCTATCCTGACTGATTATCCGTGTTTGACCCAGCCTGTTCCTGACTACTCTGCATTCTGTATCCTGACCCTTGCCTACGACAACTCTTCCTGCTTAACCCCTTGCTTGATCACCCGGTTTGACCCTTTGCCTGTTTGCCGATTCTGATATCCGCCTGCCTGGACCCAGCCTGTCTGACCATCCTTCTGCCTTATCCAGTCTGTTTGATTATCCGGTTTTGACCCCTTGCCTGCCTGACGATTCTGTTATCTGCCTGTCCTTATCCGGTCTGTTCTGTTTCCACCAGACGCCTTGTCCTTGACCTTCTGCCCAAAGACTCTTGCTATCCGGTCGTGCCCCTTTGCCAGCCAGAACTCCTCGCCTTGTACCCCTCGTTAAGTCCAGGTGGCACCCAAGTAAACTGAGGGCTCCTCCCGAAGCCCAAAGGTGGTCACACTACTGGTGAAGCCGAGCCGAGACCAGGGTCCTTGGCATTTGTTCTGGTATTGGGTGCCGGCCGTGACAACTTCGTTTGAAGGGCATTATATTAACTCTCTTGTCTTTATTAAGGTTCCCTGGAAATTTGTAAGAAAAAGTGGTATCTTTAAGCATTTGCACCAACATTTATAATAAAGACCTCCAGACATCTTTAAATTACCCGCCGTATGCAAATTGACCTTAGCGCAAGATCACTGGCAGATCATTTGTTCTCTTCCATGATCTATGGCAGATAAATGGTTAAAAGTAACAGAGGCATTGGAAATACATTATATATATATATATATATATATATATATATATATATATATATATAATATAGCCTGATACAAGAGGCGGATTAGCGATATCAACAGTATTAATAGGATAAATTTGCATATAACGGAAAGGATAATAAATGCAAATTAAGGATGCTAGTTGGACCAATAGTAGTTGGGAGATGTCACTATCCGACGGTGGGTCACAATTTCGCGCCGTTTACAATGTATATAGGGGTGTTTCACATTTGCATTTGTAACTTTGACAAAGGCTGAGTTGCAGCCGAAACTTTAGTTTTCTCCAATAAAATACTTTTTATTTTTGTAAGTCCTGTGAGTGCGGTCTCTACTTGGGATGTATATATATATATATATATATATATATATATATATATATATATACATATATATATATATATATTTATATATATATATATCTTGGAAAAAGGCGAGCAGTCACAGGTCTTAAGATGCAAAAAATCTGTGAAATTTATTGAAAATAATAAAAGTTAATTATTTTCAATAAATTTCACCGATTTTTTGCATCTTAACACCTGTGAGTGCTCGCCTTTTTCCAGGATATCTTACTCACTTTGCTGATAGCATCCAGGCACCAAACACTTTTCTTACGAGTAGTGGACGCTATATATATATATATATATATATATATATATATATATATATATATATATATATATATAATATTTTAGGAAACAATTTTATGGAAACCCGTTATCCTGAAAGCCCCGAATTACGGAATGGCTGTCTGCCATAGACTCCATTTTATCCAAATAATCCAAATTTTTAAAATGTATTTCCTTTTTCTCTAATAATAAAACAGTACATTGTACTTGATCCCAACTAAGATAAAATTAATCCTTTTTAGAAGCAAAACCAGCCTATTGGGTTTATTTAATGTTTAAAGTATTTTCTAGTAGACTTAAGGTATGAAGATTTTATTCGGAAGACCCCAGGTCCCGAGCATTCTGCATAACAGGTCCCATATCTGTATAAACATGACAAAGAAATACAAGACTGAATTATGTTTTTTACAAAGAAAAATCAAACTATGGAGGGGGCAGATTGTTTGTATACAAAAGCACAGGGCAGTTGTTTCAATGTATTCCTATTGAAACAAAATGCAACAAAAGAAAACAAATAGATTTATTCCTTCAGTTTATTTATTAGTCTATTCTGTGTTGTCCCAGGTCAGGTTTTTATTTAAATAACATTTTTATTTTTTAATACATTTTACTGCTATTTATTGCGCTGCTCTAGAATAAAATACAATCTCTGTATGTATTTGGGCAAAAGCCTCTAATTAACCATGAACTCTGCAACATATTTGAACTGATTGCTAATCACTTTGCCATTTTCTGCTATGACATTTGTTTCCTTAGATGTTTTCTTTGGTTTTTGGTGCAAATTGCTTCTATCCCACAAACTGCCATCTGGAAAAGAACTGGAAGGAGGGAGTGAAGCAGACTGAATCAGAGCACAAATCTAAAAACAGACCCCTCGAAGATCTAAAAAATCATGAAATAAAAAATAACAAAGTACTGTACACACCCAACATATTTTCTTTTCAATCAAATCGAATCAGTTTATGTGCTGTTGGCATGTGCTGTTTTCCTTCAGTACAGATATCGGAAAATCGTTATCCGGAAAGCTCTGAATTATGGAAAGACTTTGTCCCATAGACTCCATTCTATCCAAATAAGCCAAATTTTTAAAAATGATTTTATTTTTTCTGTAATAATAAAACAGTACATTGTACTTGATCCCAAATAAGATATAATTGATCCTTATTGGAAGCAAAACCAGCCTATTGGGTTTATTTAATGTTTCCATGATTTTCTAGTAGTATCCGTGCATTCTGGATAAGTCCCATACCTGTACCAACAATGTCTTGATTGTTGTTTCTTTAAAGGGGAAGTAAATTCTAAAATAGAATAAGGCTAGAAATGCTGTATTTTGTATAATAAACATAAACATAAACTTACTGCACCACAAGCCTAATGAAACAAATTATTTATGCTTTCAAAGTTGGCCACAGGGGGTCACCATCTTGTAACTTTGTTAAACATCTTTGCAAGACCACGACTGTGCACATGCTCAATGTGGTCTGGGCTGATCATCATAAATTATCAAAACAGCACAAGTCAAATAATATCTGCCAGAAGCTGGCAAGACTGATTAATAATCAAAATAGGCAGACTGCACTGGGTCCTATGTCCATATGTAATGTCCATATGTAATCTAATGTGAATTTTATAGTTTTTGTATTGTTTGATACAAACTTTCTCCAATTCTGCAGAACCAGTGACTGCAGCAAAATAATCCTCCAAATAGAATCCTGGTTTATCTGTTTAAATCTGGCTCCATGATCTTTGCCCTGCAGCTGGAGTTATTACAGGAAAAAAATAAAATCCAATACAAATCTCTACACAGTAGCTGACTGCTCTACAGGGAAAAAACAAAGCAGCTTGAGTTCTGCACGGCTGGAAAGTACGGCGGGGGCTCCCCCTGCTGTTCATGAGTATGATTGTTTCCTTGCAGAGCAGTTAGGGACCGTCTGACAATTCCTATCCACAGCAGTAAATGAAGGGAGAATTTCACTGCATACAATCGGGTTTCTTATAAAAACGGTGAACATTTTTTAATTGAGGTGGAGAAAGGTCTCTTTTTCATTAAAGAAAGTAAAAGTGGGATTTTATTTTTTGCCTTTACATGTCCTTTAATTGCAAAAGAATTGGTGAAAAAACAACCTGCACGCAGAAATTCCATAGTCATGACATAGGTTCTACTGTTAAAACTCCTACAAATGTCATTGGTTATTATACATGATAATTTGTGCATTATATTTCCTTAGTCAAATATGACAGCTTCCCCTTTAGCACTGTAATGTGGTGACTTGCACACAGTATATTTGTATAACAGGAACAAATATATTATGAGCTTTTTGTAATATATATATATATATATATATATATATATATATATATATATATATATATATCTATATATATATACACTGTATATATATATATATATATATATAGGACCAGCACTTCCCTTTGTGAAAATCTTCAGCTTATACATAGATACACATGTTAGTGTCCGTTTCGGCCCTTGTTAGGGTCTTTATCAAGGATCACCCTTGAACTATGTGTTTAAGCAATTGACTGTGCACCCGGAAGACTGTTTGAATAGAGTGCTGGCCGGTAGAATGGCAGGCCGATTCATGTGATAACACAAAAAATATTTATTCCACCATATTCGTATGAACGCGTTTCACCCCAGGGGATTGTCACACCATAACCATGGGATAATATTTATATAATTATGAGTTTATTATTTTTTGGTATCACAGAAATGCACTTTATATAATGAGGGGTTGTATATTTTTTTGATTATTAATGTTTCTGATTATAATGAGTTTATTTTGTATCACAGATAGTAGAGCACTTTATTTGATGATGGTCACTATATTACTTATCACTATTGAGGGGCAGATTTATCAAGGGTCGAAGTGAAAATTCAAATTTCCAAATTTTTGAAATTCGACTAGGGAATAGTTAAAATTCTGTTCAAGTTTTTAAAATAATTTGAATTCAATTATCATACACTGGCCCTTTAGGAACTCAAATTCGTGTATTCACCAGTGCAGGGCCACGCTGGGCAGGTGCCCTAGGCAGGCCCGGCAGTCATGGCGCCTGTTTCGCCTGTGCGAATTTGCACTCGCGTGTGCATGCGTGAATCTACGCTCGCACGTGCATGCGCAAATTTACGCTCGCGCGCGCATGCACGATTTTGCGCATCCAAGAAGCAAAAAGGAATGCAAAGTCGGGCAGAGAAGGGAACCGGACTTGGGGTAGGCGACAGAGGAGGTACGTGCCTGGCGCCCTCCCAGCTTTGCGCCCTAGGCACATGCCTACTCTGCCTACCCCTAGTTCCGGCCCTGGTATTCACCATCTTAAACCTTCCGAATTGCTGTTTAAGCATATGGTGGACGTCCTTGGAGTTGTTTGCTGCTTTCCTAAAAATCGAGTTTTTTTCAGAAAAAAAACTTGTTTCGAATTAGATTCGAGTTTGCGTGTCGATTCCATTCACCAGAGTTTTAAAAATTAAAATGAATACATTGCAGTTACTTGAATTTCAAGTTCATGGGAGTTTTAAATAACTCCCATGAACTCGAAATGCGACCCTTGATAAATCTGCCCCTGAGTGTATGGTCATATATATTTATTTACAAAGCCTGGCATGAGCCTGTAGCTTCAGTTCTATTATACAACTTGCAAAGTTGACAGGACACTCAGTACACCATGTAGCCTCCACATTCCCTTGAATTGCAAATCTACATGTTATTTGAAAGCATCAGAAGCATAAGCAATAAAATACCCCACATTGAACAGCTGATACTTTGCGTATCCAAAATGGTAATTCTGTAAGCACAGCGCCAGGCTTTTGTGAGTGTCAGCTTCATTATCCACACTTGGAATGCTCCTTATTATATTGAGAACCTGCAGAAGTATAGCAATGTCTATACATACTGTATCTGCATTGTTCTGCAAATCCAGAACTGAGTAGGAGTTTCTTTAATAATAAAATAAGCCATTTTGAAACAGTTCCCCGCTGTCCACAGCAAGACCATTGTCACACTATAGGCACAATGGATTGGTGTTCCTGTATGCACAGATGCTTTCTGGTATTCTGTGGCCACTACACTTATCAGGTAATATTTCTGTCCAGTTTCCATCGGTTTTCTGCTTCTTTAGCACCATACCACTGCCCCTAACCATTGTGTTTTAATTTGCTTTTGTGTCAACTAATCAGTTTTAAATGCTCAATGTCCCTAATAAAATTCTCTCTGTTTTGAATATAAATTAGCCTTTTGCTTCAGGATAATCAATCCTGCCTTTTGAGTCTAGTGAGTTAGTACTTAGTGAGTTAGTACTGTATATAGAAAACGCTGCAGGACTAGAACATACACAAAATGAGTAACTGTAAGGCGGGAGGTCTCGTCCAAGTCAAACAGAGGAAAAGGGTTAAATCAGAAGTTCTAAAAACTATAATTTATCTCTATAAATTAGGGTAGTGAGAATATTTTACATTACAGTAATACTATAATATCAACCTGTTAAGACACACACACTTTCAGCATGTTTTTGCTTGTGGAAGCAAATGCAAATTGTGCTCTAGCTTGAAACAGCCTCAATGCAACAGCATTACCCATGTTGCCTACAGTCAATTTTTCAATATCGAATCCGATGGTTAAATGGGTGCAACCATTTCCTAAATCTGAATCTTTTGAACCCCTAATTCTTCAGTGTAGGCATCCCAAAATTAGGATTATGCAAAGAAAACATTCCTGCTAAAGCTATATCAGAGAGCTAGTTCTTAGTAAACATTTGGAGATATAGGAATCAAATAAAAGCGACTCAAGCTTAGACAGAGCCTCAATATTCATTGGAGGATCCTCTTGCGTCAAATGAGCCCCTGACTCATCTTATGGTTGAGTGCTGAGAATCGAATTCTACGGTTGCTAGATAACAGCTCCTGTTATTTGGTACCCAGTGGACTAAATGATAAATGTAATAGAAACAAAACCAAGAAAAGTCACATAATCTACATAACACCTAATCACATAATATGCAGAGGCTCCCTGTTTAATACACTCTCAAAACATAATACATCATGTCATATTTAAAAAACAAAAAACACACTTCATTAAAAAATGATTTGGCTGCAGAAATAGACTTCTTCACAGCATGAATTAAATCAAAGTGTTTTTAATGGCTTTGTGTTTATTGTCTGTACTTTTGCCCTGAAGAAATCATTAATTTTTTTTTTATATGCACTGTACCCTTGAAATAATCATTTTCTCATGTTATATGCTGGGACTATTGCTTATGAGCCTGTAGAAAAGGGTTATCTTATTTGAAAGCAAAAGTGATAGTGCAGATAGGTTTCAATACTACTATTTTTTTCTACAGAAGACCCTTTCAAAATGCACCTTTTGAAGTAACATTATTAAAATGTACAGATTGATGACATATTAATAAGACATACTGCTAGCACTGATGGGTGTAGTAAATAATAGGTTGATTTTAATATAATGCTGCCTTCATTTCTTCAAAGAAGGAAAACATCATATGAAAAAGTGGCAGTGGTAAATTGTAGAGCACTGGATAGCAGTCCTTAATAAGCATGTAATAATGACTCTTGGGCACAATCTACCTATCTCAGATAACCCTCTTCCATGCCCAAGGGTGCTGCTGAACGTAAAGGCGAGTTGAGAAACTCGCCTCAGGCAGCAGCAGCCTTTGAGTTAACAGGTGCAGAAAAAAGGCACTCTTGGTAACCTTAATAGACAAAATTCCGATTTTTAAATCAGTAATTCCAGTAATTGCAATCTCAACACTAAAGAATCAGGTGCAGGCATCACTTGCATGCTGGACACTGCGGAAAACAGTGCAATTGGGTCAACAGAATCGCCACTTTGCTAACAGAGGAAGTCAAAAAAACGCCATCTAAAGCCTCTCCATTTTGTCCTGGAGTAGAGAGAATTTTTTTCCAAGAATGTATGCCTTTGTGTCCCCTGCGAGGACCTGCTAGGTTCTTTGTGTCCCCTTGAAGGACCTGCTGGGGAATAAAAAGTTTATTATATGGTGCCATAATATAGTCATACATATCTATCATATCTTCCCTTATTCTAGACGAGGATATATAAAGGTTTAGAATCACTCTCTCTACCAGTGAATTGATACCTTTTTAAATTCATCTACTTATTCATTTGTTTATTTATTTATTCCATTAATGTATCTATATTTCATCAATCTATCTATTCTGATAGTCAGGCTGTTTTATCAATGTATTCCATTAATGTATCTATATTTTATCAATGTATCTATTCTGATATTCAGGCTGTTGTATCGATGTATCACTATTTGTCAGTATATTTTTGCCATCTCAAAAAGAAACAGGATACTAACGGGGGAATGTAATAAAAATCGCTAATGGAAAAACTATTCGCAATGCGAAAAGTTATGCCTTTGCGCAAACAAATTTAGCTTTGTGCGAATTTAATATAGCTTTTGCGAGTCCGGAAATTGTTTAGCGACCACTTCCGACAGTGAAAGACCGTTTGCGATATCTATAGTTTGCGCCATTGCGCGGTCAATGTAATAAAACTTCTTACTGAAAAAGTCGTTATGTTTGCTCCAAAAGATTACGACACCTTCAAGCACTTCTTATGAGTGCGTTTGTTACTCACACGCGACTGGTCCGCATCTACCCTCGTGGTGGCCCTCAGTCAGCCGGACTCCGCTCCTGGCAAATTGGCAACCTCCAAGAAAGCAATAGATAGACTGGAGCCGATAACCACGGGATATTTAAGATAAAAAAAGTCTTTATTTCCAAGCATCTTTAAAAACACAGACAGGCATTCTCCTGGGACTGTTCAGCTAAACCATATCGTATATAGTCACCTGACGCGTTTCGTGCCTCTCTTTGGCACTTCATCAGAGGACTTCTTATGAGTGCGCAATTAAAATTCGCAATGCAATAACAGTTTAAGAAACAATATTACATTGCGAGATGTGGATTTTTATTCTTATTGGTGCAAATTGTTTTTCTCTTTGCGACTTTTATTACATTCCCCTGTAACAATCTGATATTTCAGTGCAAATGAAATGTATACAAAATGACAGACTGTGATTAAAATCATGCAAAATATAAAATTCTGTAAGTACAGCTCTGCTCTGATTCGTACCACATATAATTAAGGTATTATATATATTATACATGAACACATTGACCCTTTGTGGAGAGTGCCAATACTGTTGTAATTACACGCACTACTCAGTGCTAGAACGCTGAAGATTATGGCTGTAGAACATACTGTAATGTCCTTGTAGAGGAGGGTAGCACACCTTGTAGCACTGATCAAACAGCACTTCCTCTACATTTCAATTATTTTATTCTACAGATCCAGAGTCACTTTTTAAAGGGGATCTTCATCCACCAACTGTTTATTTATTTATTTATTTATTTATTTATTTATTTATTTATTTATTTATTTATTTATTTTTACATTTTTAATTTTTTTTTATTTCTATGCAAATTTTCAATATCCATTTGTGATTTTTTTTTTCTAAAAGCAATTGCTATCAAAAAGCAGCAGCTGTGATAGTTTATGCATTTTGATTCAAAGGTCTGAAACAATATAGCCAAAGACAGAGGATAAGTTTTGTGCATGTTTTGTTCTAAACTTGGGCCTATCAGATGCAGTTTTATTCAGAGTCCAACAATGTAATTCGACAGCTGAGTTGTGCGCAATGGTTTGGAGATATTTGGCTCACAATTTCATAGTATTAAGTACACAGGGGTCTGGCAGTGTGCTAGTTAATGGATGTTTTTAGAGCTGACAAACTGTCACAAGCCATCCTAACTCCGTACATCAGCTACAAGTATATAAAAATGCATTTATCCAAGTGAGTTGACAAGCCTGTTTTTTGCAAGAGGCAAATCATACAATCATCAATGCACGTCTCTGAGAGTTGAATGTGACAGATTTGAGAGTGACAGATTTGCTTCCCCAGTCCTGCCCTCTGTTCATATGCACTGAGATTATTACTATTCCTCCAGTATCCCATACAAAGTTTTCCATTTTTATTCGATTCCAGTGAATGCCTCTGCGTTATTAATTAAGTGTAAAAAAGCATGAAAAGAAGGGGCTTTTTTTTGGACATGAAAGCTTTGAATTTGATGCAAAAGGAAGCATCTTCAAAATGAATGCAGTAAAAATAAGATTGGAAGTAGCCTTTCATGTGATACATAAGCTTGTGATGTGTCAGGAATATTCTGCAAATGAAACCACAAAGATACTGAGATCCCAAACATCTTAAAACCATGCTTAAAAGAAATAATATGGAAAATGGGAGTTTTTTGTTTGCCAGTCACATCACAGTAATCAACTGCTTTAACTATTGCCGTTTCTTAATAATGCTGTTCAAAGGACAATGAGAGTTTGCCGGTTTAACCTTATTACCTTGTGCCTAATAATATATATTCAACAAATTAAAAATGCAAAATGATTTGGTTGCAGTGTGGAGTTTCAGATGAAGCATTCACGTCATGGATGTGCACTATGTTTTATGCATGTACATGCTACGCAGGTTGTGATTACTAGGTATGACGAGTATGCTAATGTATGGGGAGACATCATAGTTATGCACCATACTGTGCTTTGAAAAAGCAATCAGAACTAAACCCTTTTTTACACTTTCAAACAGCCTTTGTATGATTGCCTCTGGTATAAAAACAGAGAAAACATAGAACTTTACTTTTAGCTTTACTAACAAATGTAAAAGCTTTATTCTAAAAGTAGTTGCTATCTTTGCATCTGGGAACTAGTTCATAGGCCTATTTTTAATTTCCCTTTTAGACACGAAATGCGTAAGGTTATTCATTGTTTAGAGTTGTTATCCCATCAAGCGCCGCCCCCCCTCCCCCGCAATCTAACTACATGGTAGTCTTGAAAAATTCCCTGTCAATATCTTTTATGTTTAAGATCTTATCTAGCTTCAGCATATGATGTCAAAATAGAGAAATTGTACTGAATCTCTTTTCAAAGTGCTGAGAAGCATCAATTAGCAACAAGTATCAACAAATGGTTTTAGGTGATTTACACAGAAGACATTGAGAAGCATTTTACCCACTAAAATACACAGACAGCAAAACATCCAAAATACTGCAGCCCCTGATGCCATTGCCTGAAATCACCTTATAGACATAAAATGATTAAAACGGTATATGCACCTCCACTTCTTTGAGAGCAATTACATCTCGACCGGTTGCAGGTATTAAATCATGCAATGTATATCCATATATCACAATTCATTGTTCTTGATTAAGTGCCTTGAGTTTATTATGATGAATTTTCCTATATATAGGTTGTATGTATGTATGTATGTAGATGTATGGTTTACCTCCAACAAGCTAATGGTCAAAGTCTGGTGTACCTGGAGCCCAAGTTGTTTCCAATGTGTCTACACCAAAATATCACCACTGGTCATAGTAAATATAGACAGAAACTGTCCCCTTGCCTTGGACACACTTCTTGGTCTGTACCTGCTTGTGGCGCATCTCTAGTTTTTGCCACATTTTAAGGTAAGAGAGGGGCTGGACAGAGGGGAAAATTATACAGCAGACCCTGCAGTCCAGGCCCCCCTATTACCCCCCCCCGTGACCGTGGGGGCTGCTGTATATGCAGTTATCTAATCTCCCCAATCTGCTTTCCCCTGGCTAAAATTAAAAATTGACTGGGGGCAGGCACACGGAGCGATTCGTTTTCTGAAGTCGCCTGTAATTGCCTCACGAGGAAACTTTGGGCAACTTCAGAAAACAAAGTGCTCCGTGGGCCTGTCCCCAAGCGATTTACATTTTAGCCGATGGGCGGTAGGGGAAGGCAGATTGTGAAGATTAATCGCCTGGCGACTAATCTCCCCGAATCTGCCCATGTGGCCAGACCCTAAAAGTGCAGAGTGTGATGCAAATGAATGAGATATTTATTCATCTCCAGTTGCCGTTACATGTGAACAAACGCCATGTATTCATCCATTTTAAATATCTAGATTAGATATTATACAGATACCTATTTTTTATACCCCCTCATCCCAGGTGAAGTCAATAAGGCAAAAGCAGAGTAAAATGCAGCAGGCATCAACTGTTTTTCATACCTTTTATAAAGTTAACACCTAATTTAACAACAGACTATCTTCACTTGGCTACACAAACACATACAATTATTACATGGGGTTATTCATATGTGTGCACCATTGCATTACTGTGGCATTTTTTTTGTGAATTTCAATGCCATTTTTTAAAACACAGCTTGGTTAATATGCTCCTATAAATCCCTCCCAATTCAGTTCTCTGTAGAGTGATATACCAGAAATAAACCAGTAGGCACATTTGCTCTGTTTGATTCATTAGGCACTGAAGAGCTGTTATGGTGCTAACAATCAACAGGCCCTATTTCAGGCACCTGTAGAGGATTTTTGTTTACAGTTTGATTGCTTTGTCCGTAGCACAATCAATAACACTGTGGTTCACTAGAAAAATAATGGTTCTGATTTTGATTGCTCACTTCAATTACAGTGTAGTTCCAAGGCTTAGACATGTCCTCAGGCAAATAACCTTGACCTCCTGTTCATAAGAGTGTACGGGCTTACTGTAAGAACACAGCTACAGCCCAGATAAAGCACCCTATTAGTAATACATATATGTGATCTGTCTTTTTATGTTCCAAGTGCTCATAGCTTTGAACAGACACAATTACAACATTTATCCATCAGATTAAAATTGCCATCCCTCCTTGTAAACCAAATGAATGTGTAAATTTGGCATAGAGTAGAAGAGTTATGATGTGCCATGAATGCATCTAATGTCTCCACTTAGGTCCGGCTTAAATACAGCACTTGCTTGAAAGTAAGAGTGATGGCACACAGTAAGACTTGTTCCTCGCGGTTAAACCTGCACTTCTGGGGATGACAAATATTCCAAAGATGACTTGCCACAGTATAACATTAAGATAGCCACAAGAAAAAACTAGTACTTGGGGTGATCTGGCTTAATTGAGGGAAATTGTTTCCCTTCGCATATTCCCTTGATTAAGCTTGATTGGGCAAACGGGCAAATTTACTAAAGGGCGAAGTGACCTTCCCCCCCCTACATTTCCTAACATTTGGCACCTAAACTATACAGTGGCCATACGTGTAGGGCATTATAACACTTCTATTTTATTTTATTAAGGTTCCCTTGTGAAGTGTAATGTAGTTACTGCAACATATACGTCCATTGTACTTTAACTTCACGTCGTGTGCTAATTAGGCATCGGTAGCGTAACCTCGAACTGCTTATCGTATTATCGCTAGCGCAACTTCGCAAGCGTTCTGAACCCTGGACGCAACTTCAGATGTTCATGAATTAGCGTTGTCCTGACGAACATAAGCCCGGTGAAGTGTTGCAATGTCAGCGAAGCCGCCGCTGGCGCAATTTCGGAGGTAAGTAAATTTGCTCCATAGGTTTTACCTGCAGCGATCTTAATGTTATACTATGTGATTTGCTGCCTGTGGTAGCTCAGATTAGACCCAAGCAACAAATCTTACCATGTTATATCAACCTAAGCTATCCAGAACCAGCCACCCTCCTTAATTTCATATGATGTACAGTACAGATAAAGTGACCTGTAGTTAACCAATCACAAGGGCTTTCCTTGTGCGAAATGTTGGGGCAGGTCAAATTTCAATTTCCTGTATCCTTTGATCAGTTAGACTAATGGGATATTCTACGAGTTGCAGTTCTGCAACAAAACTGTAATCTAGAGGTATATTAGGTAAATTAACTTTACACTATATACAGTAAATTATTTAAATCTACATACAGCGAGGAGGGAGGGGGAATGTGAGGAGTACAGTGACATTTGGGAAGTTTGGAATGGAAAGTAATTTTGTGGCTTGGGCATAGAAATGGGGAAGACAATATTTAATTGACAGCAAAAGTTGGTAAATATGTTTTTAAAAGGTATGGCTGTTTTATTAAAAAAAGAATTTGGGTTTCATGTTTAATTTCAGAAGAACCTTTATTATACAGCTTTGTATGTCTTGGGGACAGGTTCTAATCAAAAAAAGCAGTATGCAAAAAAAGTGATCCTTTAATTTTTTACTCTGTATTGCTTCAACAGTTCAAGGACTAATATTTTATTATCTAATATTTATTGGACTCCTTCATATTCATGAATCCTAAGAAATCCTATATTTGTAGATAAAAATCCTGTAATACACCGACACCCTTTGTTCTATAGACCCAGAGCGACTGCACTGAAAGTCAGGATCCAGCACCAGACGCAGAAGGAAATCACATTTTTCAAGCTGTCACAAAGCTTCATTAAAACCATCTCGCACCAATACTGCCAACCATCGTGTCAAATCAACAGGAATTTAACTAATGGCTTACCTAGGTGTCAGACATATATTAGTAGCTTGTATGTGATTTTGCATGCTGCATTTTTCCTTTATTCATATTTATGTTGTAAAAAAAATGACATTTATGAGGCTAGTCTATGCCTTTATTTCACTTATAAAAGTGTCACTTCAGATATGCTCAAGTTTAGTTCAGTTTGTTTTGCTTTGACAATACAGATTAGTGCTGCCAGTGAGAATCAATTGGAATAATTTTACTCAGAGGGTTATTGTCCTATTGTTTCTGTCTACTATGCAACAGAAGTACTTGCTTATAATAACTGGGTTTTCCAATTATTTTTCACGATTTAGCAGGATACTCACTTGTAACATAAAAATAATGGAAAGCTACTAAAAAGAGTTTTATTTACAGGTTAAAGGGGTAGTTTATCCTCCTTTTTAACATGAGCCTAATGAACTGGGCTTATGCTGAATATACTCTTTGCCTATTGATTTATTTAAGAAAGATCTATTGTTTTAATTACTAATTGCACGAAAGTAGAACTTTTATTTACTTTTAAATTTAATTTTAAATGTGAACTAGAGATTTCTGAGGAGGTAGTAGTAGTCATAATGCCAGTCCACAGATAAGCATTTTGCTGCAGATTAGGGAAGGGCAGGGTTTTAATACAAGTTTTCCTGAATGTTTAAGGCCGTTAGAGCAGCAAAGTTGTGAGCAAATTTGTAGGATGACTATTAACTATACCATACTACTGCAATAGTAATGTTTCCTTTGTGCCCAATTAGCTACAATTCATTCTGACCAAGTAATGCTTGGCAAGTGCATTTTTTTACAGATTCTACCTGGCAAAAGCCTTATAAATAGAATTTATTCTGAGAATATTTCATTCTGAATTTCATATGATGTACATCAACGTGTTTTTCATTGTCTCTGCTTTTATTTAAAATATTTTCAGAATACATTCAAATTAAAGTGATTAAAGACATCAATAAAATCCCTTTAATTTGAATGTATTCTGAAAATATTTTAAATAAAAGCAGAGACAATGAAAAACACGTTTTTAATCAAACAGTGCATGAACTCTTTCACTGCTCGTCCTTACTGACCTGCCAGTGATGATCCTTGGGGCAGATTTACTAAATTCGAGTGAAGGGTTCGAATTAAAAAAACTTTGAATTTCGAAGTGTTTTTTGGGCTACTTCGACCATCGAATGGGCTACTTCGACCTTCGACTACGACTATCGAACGTTTCGAACTAAAAATCGTTCGACTATTCGACCATTCGATAGTCGAAGTACTGTCTCTTTAAAAAAAAAATTCGACCCCCTAGTTCGGCAGCTAAAAGCTACCGAACTCAATGTTAGCCTATGGGGATATTCCTTCGATCGTTGGATTAAAATCCTTCGAATTGTTCGATTCAAAGGATTTAATCGTTCAATCGAATGAATAATCCTTTGATCGATCGATCGAATTTCCTGCACTAAATTTCAATTCCTAGTCGAATATCGAGGGTTAATTAACCCTCGATATTCGACCCATAGTAAATCTGCCCCTATGTGTATGAGAGACAGAAAAAGCAATAAGCTTGTCCAACTCTTCCCTCAATGCTAGTAAAAATAGAAAATGTAAAATGAAAGTAGCAGTGACTTAGCTACAGTAATTCTCTCTTAGCCAGTCACCTCAGGCTCTTTTGTTTGCCCACCACAAACAAGCAAAATTAAAGTGGTAGAAAGTGCCGGTCAGAGGGACTACCGTACAACATAAACATTACCAGTACAGAAATAAAGGCAGTAGTCTCGGTTTTATCCCTACAGCTTTATTATATGTGATTAACCAGTGGCAAACTCAATATTTACATTCTACAAACCTTCATTTCCACTATATCAGTGCTATTATAAAAACCATCATTTACACTATACCTCATTCCACGTGTGGCTCTGTTCTTGTGGGGCATTCCCAGCAGGGCCTCAGTGAGCAGAGCCAGTAGCCCCATTCCTTCCACAAACATTGAGATATCCAGGAAAACAAAAGTCACCAGTGCAGCAGTGATTGTCAGGCACAGGCAGAATTGGAGATAATCTTCAAATCGACTCCACTTCCAAAAGTATCCTGTAAGTATACAGGTAAAACAAATATATTGTAGCCATTAGCATGTAGCAGCATACCAGTTTTATGAACATTAAGAACTACCCCTCAAGACCTGTATGGGACATACAGCGACTAGGGATGGGCGAATTTTTTCACCTTGTTTCGCCGAAAAAATTACGCCCATAGACGTATGGTGGCGTGCGTCAAAAAAAAAGATGCGCGTCAAAACAGTTTCGCCGCGTGACAAAATTTTTTTGACGCCCATAGACTTTAATGGGCGTCTGCGACATTTCGCCGGCGGCGAATTTTTGACGAAGCGAAACGGGTCAAATTCGCCAACAGCGACACGAGTAACGTTACTGGTTCACAGAACAGTGGTGCTGGGTTTGATTTTGACCATGGAACTATTTCTCTGGTGATTTTGGGCTCATTTACAGATAAAGGGACAGAAAGCAAAGTACAACAAAAGGACACAAGCCACCTTTTATTTGCACTTTGCACTCTGCTTTTAGTGTATGTGAGTGCAAGCCCTTGCACCCCAGAATGAATAAAAGCCTGCCTGTGTTTAACAGCACTGTATACAGGGGGGGCAGTTTGGGTGAGGCATGTAAGTCAGACTGATGCACAATCTAGTAAACACCAGTGGGTGCAGGGTACAATGGAGCTTACATTACCTCCTGATCTATGGCACATAACTAAAGGGTTGCCTTGTGCTCACCAGTGTTCCCAGCACCTTGCATGAGTAGTTAATCTAGCTTGTGGGACATTGCGCAGATGTAGCCAGGATCTAATTTGAATGATATTGTACATGGACCCAAAGCATCAGTAATTATGTTCTCTATGTTCTTGTCATATTGGGTTCTCTCACACAGTCAAAATCTACATTTCTGATACCAGAATATATATATCCTTGCCTCTTGTATGTCAATAAGGTGGCTAGATAATAAAAGTTGAATGGAAGCCCACAACAACCAATAAACAGCTTGTAGTTACTGGTCACCTGTTTGAAATCACTTGATTTGTTGTTAAGGGCTACTGGACTGGGTAAAAACTTTATTTATGTGATTTTTATTGCATTATTCCACTAGACGGCAAGCCTCCCTTGAGCAGTAATGAAACATACTCAACTTTAAAAACGTATTAACATAATATGTCACCTATTGAAGACCCAGGCAGCTATATTACTGGGTTTTGCTGCACAAGCAATAAAATGACATTGAAGTGCACATGAGGGTAAGCCAAGCTATGTGCAATGGTCTGACAAATGGAACATTACACATTTAATCCTTAAATCCAACTAGCCACCTGGCTGGTATCTCACTGACCTAGCCCATAAAATACCAGTGAGGGTTGGGGCCAATACAAATTTTCTCACCAGTGTTGCGCTGATTGGTTCAAGACAATGACATGTCCGTGTTCTGTTCCCTGGCTACTGAACTTCTTCTCAACTGGATATATACACACTTTATGGACTTGTGAGGATAAAGGGTTGGGGCCAGTATTACAATATACGTGCCTATAAATTTGTCATGCCTAGTTGTTCTGCCTCTGGCCTTTCAATCGCTCCCCCGCCCATTACCTCTTTTACCCATCTCCCCCCTATTTCTCCCTATACTTTGACTGTCAATGTTACAGCCCCACCTCCTGTACCTCATACTCATGCATCGGACTGACCCTTTGCATCAGAGATCCACCCCTTCTCAGTGCTACATCCATATCATTGGTTGGTAAGGGGCCAGCCAAAAGGTGGAAACCCTATTCAGTGCTTAGTACAAAGGGGCACAAGAGCATTCCATTATTGCTCATTTGGGAAGCACTTGCCCCTTAGAGTTCTTGCACTTGTGCCCCCTCATTGTCATAAATGACCGCTAAGGAGTTGTAGCTTGGCAACCGCTGAATGTCCACAAGTTGCTAACACTGATCCCCAAATATATCCATTGCCTCACTTAGTTATAGGCTCAAATTTGAACACCACTGTCCTAAAAGAATATGCTGTTTTCATTGCTGATATAAGAGGCCCAGAATAATACAGGTATTGTCTACCATCTGTAGAAAGTTTCTAAGGCGGATTCCTCAGTGACCACTGGAGGTATAAATCATATGTACAAGAGTACAAGAGCATGCTGTTTTGATGGTTGCTGTTTGGACAGATGAAAGTCTGATACATTCAATATCTCCTCTATCCAAAGGACCAGTGGTTCTTTGCAGTGCATACAACGATGGTAGAAAAGGGATTAAGTTAAAAGTCAAACAAGTAAAATGACAGCTTTTTGCCAATTAAAACTGTTTTTTGAGAAGAGCATGTTAGTAAGGGATAAACATGTGAAGTGAAAAACACACATCCTGCAATTACATAATTCCAGCATATTTCACTGCACAGATGGAGCAAGAATTTAGAAATAATACTTGCTGTTTCCTAGTTAAAAAGGACAGCGGAAACTACGTTTTTTTTATGCAGAGAGTTGGGATGCTAGCATATTAAAGATATATTTTAGCATTACTATTTAAAGAATTAAAATTAATTTAATTTCCATGTAAAATTCTAAATGTTACAAGGATATTGGGGCCTTTTTTTATGAATGAATGTACAAAGCACTGAAATGAAGCCAAATTACCCACAATGCAGTGTTTCTTCCCGGATAACAAATGTAATAGCTAGTGCCTGCTGAGTAGTGAATGCTACTGGCATTTTATGTCGGTTGTATATGTGCAACTCCTGAAGCCATACTGTATATGAATTCTGGTGTCCACACCCTCTGAACAGAGAAATTCATCATTAAGCAGATCCTTGTGCAAACTTCATTTACCACACTTTGCTAGCTATTTTGACCATATTAAATGAGAAAAAAATCCTTCTGACAACCCATGTACCCTCAACAGACCTCCCAAACTTAACCACCGGGTCCTCTTTGATGCAACTGTTCATGCTTCTGTGGAGAAGATCACAGTTAAGTGGAGCTGTTCAGAAGAGGTAGGGAGGTGTAACGGGCCCGAAGGCTCAGTAATAGTGTAGACCAAAGAGGAGACCAGACCAGGTTCGAGGTACAAGAGGGTTTATCCAAAGAATCGTCAAAATACAGGCAAATGGGTCAGACCAGGCAGAAGACAAGCGGAATCAAGAAACAGGCAGGAATCGGTACACAAGTAATCAAAGACAATATAACACCCAGGAACTCTGTAGCAGGAACCTATAGTTGGGCAAGGACTGGAAGGAAAAATGAGTTTAAATAGTCCCTGGGTTGGCGCCAAATTTCGACGCTGACGTCTCGACGCCGGCGCCCGATTCTGACGCCGGCGTCCGTTCCGTCGCCGACGACCAATCCTGGAGTGGGAAGAAGGTGAGGTCATAGACCTGTGCCCGGCAGGAGCCATGTGGTGAGACAGGCGGTCGCCATCTTGGACGCCATCTTGAAGACTTGAGGTAGATTCCATTACAGTACCCCCTTCCTTAGGGGGGGCCTCAGGACCACCGAGTCTAGGGGAGAGAGGAAATAATTTATGGAATCTACGAACCAAGATGGGCGCATGGACATCTGAGCTCCTGACCCAGGAGCACTCTTCGGGACCGAACCCCTTCCACTCGATGAGATATTGAAGAGTGCCCCTGGAAAGACGAGAGTCCAAAATATTCTTCACTTCGAATTCCTGGTGATCGTCAACCAGGACTGGAGCTGGGGGAGAAGAAGAAGAAGAAAAAGATACAGCAGGCTTAAGGAGAGAGACATGGAAGACATTCGGGATCCGCATTTCTGGAGGGAGTTGAAGACGAACCGCCACCGGATTGATGATTTCAATGACAGGATAGGGACCGATGAATCTGGGACCAAGCTTTGGGGTAGGAATCTTCAGGCGGATGTTACGGGTGGAAAGCCAGACTTTATCACCAGGAGCATAGGGTGGAGCGGGAATTCTCTTCTTGTCGGCAAACCTCTTTTGGACCAGGGAGCTCTTCAGTAGATTAGAGGCAACAGCAGCCCAGATCGCCATCATGTGGGCAGCCTGGTCGTTGGCGGCAGGAACATTGGTGAGGAGAAGATCCTGGGGGAACGCCAATGGATTCTGACCGTAGACACAGAAGAAAGGGGACTGATGTGAGGAAGAATGTAAAGCGTTGTTATGGGCGAACTCAGCCCAGGGAAGGAGATCCGACCAATCGTCTTGGCACAGGGAAACATGGCAGCGAAGAAATTGTTCCAATGCCTGGTTCACTCTCTCAGCAGCTCCATTGGATTGCGGGTGATAGGCAGAAGAAAATTGTAAAGAAATGCTGAGAGCTTTGCATAAGGATCTCCAAAATCTAGAGACGAATTGTGAGCCACGGTCAGAGACGATCTCGGCAGGAAACCCATGAAGACGAAAAATATGATGGATGAAAAGCTTGGAAAGTTCAGGAGCAGAGGGAAGTTTGTGGAGGGGAATGAAATGAGCCATCTTGCTAAACCTGTCCACGACAACCCAGATGACAGTGTGACCGGAGGAGACAGGCAGATCCACAATAAAATCCATGGCAAGATGAGTCCAAGGACGGGATGGAATAGGTAATGGAAGAAGGAGTCCTTTGGGGGGAGAATGTCCAGACTTAGAAATGGCACAAATGTTACAAGAAGAAACAAAGTCTTTGACGTCTTTCTTCATGGATGGCCACCAGACAAGGCGAGAAAGGAGTTCGGTGGTCTTCTCTACTCCGGGATGGCCGGCCTGTTTGGAACAGTGAGTCTGGGATAGAATAGACTGGCGACAATCAGGTGGAACGAAGGCAACCCCTAGAGGAATATTGTCGGGAGCAGAAGTTTGAGCAGAAAGAATTTGTGAAGCCAAGGAGGGAAATAGGGCAGCAACGATCTTGGAGGGAGGCACAATGGGTTCAGGATCTTCGGAGTAGGGAACTTCAGGAACAAAACTTCTTGACAAAGCATCAGCCTTTCGATTTCTAGAACCAGGACGAAAGGTAATGATGAAGTTAAAACGGGAAAAGAACAATGACCATCTGGCTTGTCGAGGATTCAAACGTTTGAGGGACTGGACAAATTCAAGGTTCTTATGGTCTGTGAAGATGGTCACGGGAATGGAGGATCCTTCCAGTAAATGTCTCCACTCCTCCAGGGCGAGTTTCACTGCCAATAACTCACGATTCCCCACATCGTAGTTCTGCTCGGAGGAGGAAAATTTTTTAGAGAAGAACGCACAGGGATGCAATTTTCCATCCAAAGAGGATCTCTGTGACAAGACAGCTCCAGCTCCCACATCTGAAGCGTCGACTTCGAGGAAGAAGGGAAGAAGAGGTTCGGGGTGTCTGAGAATAGGTGCAGAAGAAAAGGCGGCTTTCAAGGATTCAAAGGCTTCTACGGCTGGAGGGGGCCAGTGCTGTGGTTTAACCCCTTTGCGGATAAGGGCCAGGATAGGAGAAATCTTGGAGGAGAAACCTTTAATAAATTGTCTGTAATAGTTGGCAAAGCCAATAAATCTCTGGACAGCCTTGACACTTGTGGGGAGGGGCCAATCAAGAATTGCCGAAACCTTGGCTGGATCCATCTTGAAACCTTGCTGAGAGATTATGTACCCAAGAAAAGGGATGGAGGACACTTCAAATGAACACTTTTCCAATTTAGCGAAGAGATTATTCTTTCTTAGGCGAAGAAGAACTTCCTTCACTTGGGATCGATGCTCATGGAGATTTTTGGAAAAAACAAGAATGTCATCCAGATAGACGACAACACTCTGCCCCAACAAGTCTCTGAATATATCATTTACGAACTCCTGGAAGACCGCGGGGGCGTTACAGAGTCCAAATGGCATGACTAAATATTCATAATGCCCGTCTCGGGTATTGAAGGCGGTCTTCCATTCGTCCCCTTCACGAATTCTAATGAGGTTATAGGCACCCCGAAGATCCAGCTTAGTAAAAATCTTGGCCCCCTTAGCTGATCAAAGAGTTCGGAGATTAGGTGGAGAGGGTAACGGTTTTTAATGGTGATCTTGTTTAACCCCCTATAGTCGATGCATGGTCGCAGACCTCCGTCTTTTTTTTCGACAAAGAAAAATCCAGCACCAGCAGGAGAGGAAGAAGGGCGGATGAAGCCTCTTTGGAGATTCTCCCGAATGTAGGTCTTCATGGCAGCCGTCTCAGAGGGGGAAAGAGGATAGGTGCGACCCCGGGGAGGCATAGAACCTGGAAGGAGTTCGACCGGACAGTCATAGGGTCGATGAGGAGGAAGGATCTCTGCAGAGCCCTTATTGAAGACATCAGCAAAATCTTGATAGACGGATGGAAGAGACGACTTGGAAAAGACAGAAGAAACTTTGATGAGGGGTACGGCAGGCAAACAGTTCTTTTGGCAATAGGAGCTCCAGCGGGAGACTTGAGTGGAGGACCAGTCTATGACTGGGTTATGGGTGCACAACCAGGGGAGCCCCAAGACGAGTGGAGTTGACGGACAATCGATGAGAAGAAAGGCCAATCTCTCCAGATGCATGGTGCCCACTCTAAGAGAAAGTTCTGCGGTGGTTTGAGAGATAATAGCCGAAGACAGAGGGCGGTCATCAATAGCCAACACTCGCAGAGGAGAGGCCAAAGGTTGTAGGGGAACCGCATGACGAGCAGCAAAGACTCTGTCCATAAAATTCCCGACAGCACCAGAATCCAGGAAGGCTTGCACTGGGATCTTCTGGGAACCGAATTGGATCTGTGCTGGAAGAAGGAAGCGTTGAGTAGAGGGTTGGGGAGAATAACAGACACCACCCAGATAGGTCTCCCCAAACCTACCTAGGTGCTGGCGTTTCCCGGCTTCACAGGACACTCATGGGCGAAGTGCGATTTGCCCCCACAATATAGGCATAGGCCGGCAGCCCTTCTCCGTAGCTTCTCCTGTTCGGAAAGACGAGCCCGTCCGATCTGCATGGGTTCCTCAGTAGATGGAGTAGAGGAAGCAGAAGCCGCAGGAGTAGGAGAGGAGAAGGCAGTAGCCGGATTGAAGAGTAGGGGCCTCTGGAAGCGAGGAGCCAGGGTGGATTGGAACCGAGGATACTTCTTGGAACGCTCTCTGTCGAGCTCGAGTTGAAATTCCCTCTGTCGGGTGTCGACCTTTATAGCCAACGCCACCAGATCCTCCCACCGAGAAGGAATTTCCCGGGAGACCAAATCGTTTTTAATCCGCATGGCTAGGCCGTTGTAAAAGGCGGCATGGTACCCATCATTGTTCCAGGAGGTCTCCGCCACTAGGGTGCGGAACTCAATGGCGTACTCTGGAACAGAGCGAGTGCCTTGCTGGATCTGGAACAGGCGAGCCGAGGATGCCATCGCACGACCAGGAGCATCGAAAACGACCCGAAGCTCACGGATGAAGGCTCTGGCGTTGTCAATCAAAGGGTCTTCTTTCTCCCACAGAGGTGATGCCCACTCCAAAGCCTTCCCCTGCAGGCGAGTAATCATGTATCCCACTTTAGCTCGTTCGGATACAAACTGACCTGGCAACAGGGCGAACTGGATCTCGCACTGGTTGATGAAACCTCTGCAAGCATCAGGATCGCCGCTGTAGAGGGGAGGCGCAGGAATGCGAGGTTCCGATTGCTGAAGTGGGCTAGCAGGAACAGCCACGGGGACCGGAGCCACAGGTGACAACGCCGACAGCTTATCCAGAATAGCTTCAAGAGCCTGACCGAAGTGAGACTGCTGGGCCTCGTATGTCTGCATGCGGGAAGCCAAACCGCGGATAGCGCCACTGACATCAGGTGGAGCTGGAGTCTCCTCCGAAGGGTCCATGGCCCAACTATACTGTAACGGGCCCGAAGGCTCAGTAATAGTGTAGACCAAAGAGGAGACCAGACCAGGTTCGAGGTACAAGAGGGTTTATCCAAAGAATCGTCAAAATACAGGCAAATGGGTCAGACCAGGCAGAAGACAAGCGGAATCAAGAAACAGGCAGGAATCGGTACACAAGTAATCAAAGACAATATAACACCCAGGAACTCTGTAGCAGGAACCTATAGTTGGGCAAGGACTGGAAGGAAAAATGAGTTTAAATAGTCCCTGGGTTGGCGCCAAATTTCGACGCGCTTGCGTCAGACGCAGACGCCAGCGTCCTCACGCTGACGTCTCGACGCCGGCGCCCGATTCTGACGCCGGCGTCCGTTCCGTCGCCGACGACCAATCCTGGAGTGGGAAGAAGGTGAGGTCATAGACCTGTGCCCGGCAGGAGCCATGTGGTGAGACAGGCGGTCGCCATCTTGGACGCCATCTTGAAGACTTGAGGTAGATTCCATTACAGGAGGTCTGTTGAGGGGTACTTTCATTGTCTTTCAAGCAGGCTTATATCTAAGAATAAACAGTAAGATTTAAGGGCTCATTTATATATTTTTGGCTTGGATGCAAGAGCAAGCACTTGCTCCTTAGGAAATGCAGCAATCTGTACCGGATGAGTGCCGGATGAAAAATCCAGTACTCAGTAGTACAGAGAGCAGTGTCAGGGAGGACAGGGCCCTGTTGTGGCCGGCGCCATTTTCCACTTCTTAATTTGCAATTATGAATGATTGTGCTGCTAAAGCAGATTGGAGCAGATGGAGGGTGAATCCAAGTACCTTCTCCCCCTCACCAACATAGCACTAACTCACTGCTGTAATAGTGGGGCAAGCAACAATGTAAATAATTTTTTGCACTATGCCCGCTGCGTTCTGCAGAGTAAATGTACCATTTCATTGCATAAAGGGCCCAAAGTGTTGATAAGAGTGTTCAGTAAGAATCCAACCCTGGGCTACTTTGAATCAATTCCTGTATGACAGCAACACATGCATTTTACGTTCATTGTGTGTGATTAAATAGCTTCCACTCTGAGACAATTTATTATACAGTTGGTTAAATGGATTTAAAGAGTAATCTAGACAAAGCCTAGATGGATTTCAGCTTTCTAACAATGAAGGAAAGGGTAGAGCATGACATTGCTTTGGTTCATTTATCAGAAGAATAAAATATTACATTCTAAGAATGGAAGTGAGCCAAGAATAAATCCATGCCTAATTATAGCATTAAATGTTGGCAAGGAATCAAACCATGCATTAATGGTTACTGGTTAAATACACATAAAGCAATATATTACCGGGAATAAACAAAGATCATGCTGCTTTTGCACAAAACGTCACTGACCACATTATTAAAAATTGAATCTGTACAATTCCAAAGGTTTTTGGCAAATATTTTGTTTAGTGCATTCCTGTATTCAGAGTCACTGTCTGTGTAATGGTTATGACTTTATTTAATCTTCACTTCAATTTGTTACATTCTGCTTATTGCTTAAGGATAAAACACCTTACAAGATCCATGTGTATGTTTCTATGAATCAATTTAATATATCCATTATTCTTGATTTCTTTCTTTTTCTTGTTTTGTTACAGTACTAGACACCCAACTATAGTTACATAGTTAAATCAGGTTGAAAAAAGACAATGTCCATCAAGTTCAACCCCTCCAAACGAAAACCCAATATCCATACACACACCCCTCCACACTTTCACATAAATTATATATACCCATACCTATACTAACTATAGAGTTTAGTATCACAATAGCCTTTGATATTATGTCTGTCCAAGAAATCATCCAAGCCATTCTTAAAGGCATTAACTGAATCAGCCGTCACAACATCACCCGGCAGTGCATTCCACAACCTCACTGTCCTGACTGTAAAGAACCACCTACATTGCTTCAAATGAAAGTTATTTTGTTCTAGTCTGAAGGGGTGGCCTCTGGTACGGTGATCCTCTTTATGGGTAAAAATATGCCTTGCTATAATGTCCTCTAATGTACTTGTAAAGTGTAATCATGTCACCTAGCAAGCACCTTTTTTCCAGAGAAAACAACCCCAACCTTGACAGTTTACCCTCATAATTTAAAGGAACAGTTCAGTGTGAAAATAAAAACTGTGTAAATAGATAGGCTGTGCAAAATAAAAAATGTTTCTAATATAGTTAGTTAGCCAAAAATGTAATATATAAAGGCTGGAGTGAACAGATTTCTAATAAAACAGCCAGAATCCAACTTCCTGCTTTTCAGCTCTATAACTCTGAGTTAGTCAGCGACTTGAAGGGGGGCCACATGGTACATTTCTGTTCAGTGAGTTTGTAAATGATCCTCAGCATTCAGCTCAGATTCAAAAGCAACAGAAATTACCCATATGGCCCCCCCTCAAGTCTCTGATTGGTTACTGCCTGGTAGCCAGGGTAACCAGTCAGTGTAAACCAAGAGAGCTGAAAAGAAGGAAGTAGAGTTGTGACTGACGTTATACATCAAATCACTCCAGCCTTTACACATTACATTTTTGGCTAACTAACTATATTAGATACATTTTTTATTTTGCACAGCCTATGTATTTACCCAGTTTTTATTTTCACACTGAACAATTCCTTTAAGTCTTCCATCCCTCTAACAAGTTTAATTGCACTCTTTCCAGCTCATTTATATCTGTCTTAAGGACTGGAGTCCAAAACTGCACTGCATACTCCAGATGAGGCCTTACCAGGGACCTATAAAGAGGCATAATTATGTTTTCACCCCTTGAATTAATGCCCTTTTTTATGCAAGACAGAACTTTATTTGCTTTAGTAGCCACAGAATGACACTGTCCAGAATTAGACAACGTGTTATCTACAAAGACCCCTAGATCCTTCTCATTTAAGGAAACTCCCAACACACTGCCATTTAGTGTATAACTTGCATTTATATTATTTTTGCCAAAGTGCATAACCTTGCATTTATCAACATTGAACCTCATTTTCCAGTTTGCTGCCCAGTTTCCCAACAAATCACTCTGCAAAGTGGCAGCATCCTGCATGGAACCTATAGTTCTGCACAATTTATTATCATCTGCAAAAAGAAACAGTACTTTCAATGCCCACCTCCAGATCATTAATAAATAAATTGAAAAGCAAGGGACCTAGTACAGAGCCTTGTGGTACTCCACTAACAACACTGGTCCAATTAGAAAATGTTCCATTTACCACCACTCTTTGTAGTCTATCTTTTAGCCAGTTCTCTATCCAGGTACAAATACTATGTTCCAGGCCAACATTCCTTAATTTAACCAGTAACCTTCTGTGTGGCACTGTATCAAATGCTTTAGCAAAGTCTAAGTAAATCACATCCACTGCCATCCCATAATCAAGGTCCCTGCTTACCTTCTCATAAAAAGAAATTAAGTTAGTCTGGCAAGATCTATTACGCATAAAACCATGCTAGCACAAATTCATAGTATAATGATTTGCTATGAAGTCATTCTGAAATCATCCTTTATTAACCCTTCAAAAAGCTTTACTACCACTAAAGTCAGACTAACTAGCCTAAAGTTTTGAGGCTGAGAATGGGATCCCTTTTTGAATAGCGGCACCACAGTAGCAATTTGCCAGTCTCTTGGCACTATGCCAGACCTCAATGGATCCTGAAAAATTAAGGAAAGAGGTTTGGCAATCAAAGAGCTAAGCTAAGATCAATACCATCTGCCCCCGGACCTTTGTTTATCTTAACTATTTCGGAGAAGGTTTGGAAATGTGTTTGGATAGCATAGGTACATGAGTAGCAGGTAAAGAGAAATGAAGTGGACATAGAGAAGGCAGCTAAACACTAGGGTCATTCTGGTCAGCAGAGGAGCACACTCTTTTCACACTCTCCTACAAGGGTAAAGAGTCAGGATAAGAGTCAATCTGGCTAAGAAAAGAACATTTCCATTAAAGGAACTCTTGGAGCCAGGTAAAATATGGATCACAAATAATAAAACAACACTGGTCTACATAAGATAACTCATGTAAAAGCTAATCCTGGTGAATAAAAAAAGATCATGAACTATATTTATTTTCTAGCACATTTCTGATGAATGATGTGATTCAGTGGACTGTGCAGCACACTAATAATGCTGGACTCTTATTTACGGATCAGAAGAAACACTTTAAAGTGACCCCTCCTGACCCTTGTTTGTAAAGATTTTTTCTTTGTACTGTAGGTATAGGAAGGCATATTGATTAATTTCAGCAACATTAAAGTAAATAGTCTCATCTTAAAAGTCTTCCATTATGTTTTTGTTAGAGTCACACTCTTCTTGTATTGATTTGTTGTCTAATCAAGTGGAACAGCTACAGGTTCAATGCTATGAGAGCTGGATGACAAGTTACATTTTTAATTCTGATTGTTAGAGCAGTTTGAAAAAACCGGGGCCCTTAGGTAACATAAACTTCTGGGGTTCCTACTAATCCAGCCACATTGTTTGATAACGTACATCAATATGTTCTAATAACTGCTAAGCAATACAAGTCTCAGCAAGGTGACAAAGCAGTCATATGCTCTCTTTATATCCGATACATATAAAGAACATGTTTTGAGGCCTGTACAATAGTATAACTTGTGTGTGCTGGGACCAACTGCAAAACTCCTTTTAGCCCTTCTCACCCTTACCAGGCTAGGTTCTTTGCATAGATAATAACACGATGACTGAATGAGCACAAGTTGGGATGATTTTACATGGGAAGGTTAATAACCTAGGGATGTCACTATGTTAGGCACCCTTCCAGGGTAGGAAATTGCACCTAGCTAGACAAGTGCATGTGTAGTAACGTAACATAGTATAGTGTTTTCATGCGCAAATCTAGTTAAATTGGTGAGAGTACATGCCTGTGAAAAAAGTTAGAAATTTAACAGACTGGTGGAATGGTGGAATGGATGGTTTAAGAACCATCACAGTCTTGCAGGAATTAAACTGGAGGATGAACTCTGAACTTTCCTCCAGTTTACCCAATCCCTGCACTGCTTACATGTGTCTTAAACTCTGCCAGTAGATAGTATAAATAATACAACCAAAAAAGAGGTATCTGCAAACCTGATTGGTAAGAGAAGTGTTAGTGTCTCCAGTGTTAAAGTCACATGCAGCATATGGGCATTTCATTGACTCTTCCAATTCAAATTGTTCGATGGGCGCTGACTGTGCTGTAACCCACACAGGTGGAAGCCCTATGAGAAATTCCCCAGTTTCCCAACAGGTCAGTCCAACCTTGATAATTACAGAGCACTGTAGCAGTATTTGTGATTGCCAGGGGTCATTGACCTTAACAATCAGAAACTTTATAGATTTATGGTTAGAAAGAGGCTAAACAGACAGGAAAATAATTTGCAAACAATAAAAGAATAAAGACCAGTTGTAAGGTTGTTCAGACTACTTCAGTTAGTTTTAGATCTAATTTCTTTTTAAAATGGCTGAAAATTCAAAACGTAGAACATAGATAGTATCTCTGATGCCTGATGTCATTATAAACATACTCCTCAGCACTGTGAACTTGACATGAATTACTGATTGACAAAAAGTTGCAGTCAAATATCTATGGATGTATGAAATTTATCTGGAGAGTCGTGTAAGGAAACTGTATAACTTTTGCAATACTATCCCTATTCTGGTGGATACGAATGTAATTATTTAAGAAAAAAAAGCAAGTTGAATTTTACAGAAAGCAGAAAGGCTGTTGTAGACCATCATTCAATTGTATGTCACCACCTTTAGTTCCCTAGGTAAAGGTTAAATCATCTTATATTTGGTTTTAAGGTGGTGCTAGATATATAACAAGAAGCTTGTGGATACTATCTACAGTATTTCAAGAAGGCTTTCAGTGCATGTCTTGAATTTGAGAAGGGCTCTTTGAATTCTCTCGCCCCACCCAATATTTTTCTTTTGCTTTGCTGCTTTCTAAGTCCTACCCACTTTAAAATCCATGTTCCAAAATCTTGCACTGATGAGATCTAAGGGGATTGAAACAGGCTGTCTATCCAAGTGTCACGGTCGGCACCCAACACCAGAACAAATGGCAAGCACCCCTCGGCTCGTGCTTCACCTGAGGTTTGACCACCTTTGGCCTCGGGAGGAGCCCTCAGCTACTTGGATGCCACCAGGACTTAAATGAGAGGTGCAAGGCTAGAGGTTCTGGATAGGCAGAGGGGCACAACTGTAATACAGTCTTTTGGGCAGAAAGTCAAGGTACAAGGCATTAGGCAATAGACTAGTCAGATCAGGACGGGTCGGGGCAGGCAGAGAATAATCGTAGTCAGGCAGGCAATGGTCAAACCAGACAGTCAATCAGAGGGTTAAGCTGAATTGAACTCAGTAATCAGGCAAGGGGTCAGGATACAGAATGTAGAATCGTCAAAAGCCAGGCAGGGGTCAAAACAGGTAATCAGAATCAGGTTCAAACAGAATAGCAACAGCTAACAGCACCAGGAAACAAATCCTATAATGGGCAATGATGAATTAACTGAGCTAACTTAAATACTCATTTGAATTTCGCGCCAATGCGCCCGCGGCAATAAAGCCCACGAGACGCAGGCGCGCGCATCCTAAGTAGCAGCAATGGCGGCTGAAGAGGAGCGGCGGACGTCCCCGCTGCACCACTGGACCACCAGGTACAATTTTTATTACAACAAGACTGTCTATCTTTAGGGAGACTATATGATTGATGAAAGATATGCTTATATTTTTTTCATCTCTGACCCCATACAAACATGTTTATTTATATCATGTAGATCCTCTGAGGAGACAGAAATTCACTCCTGGGTGGAGATGTAACACCAGTAACCCTAGAAGAGATGCTGAAATCTCAATATACTCTTGTGCTCCAGAGATGTAATTCAGTAACTCAGTCCTACAGGGTCATCCTGGGAGTGATCCTCCATGCCCTCAAAAGGCTGTAATTAGTAAGGAGTGAGTGATGGAAGAAATTAATGAGCTGATAATATTAGAGAATTGACAGTCATGCTCTCTTCATCATAGAATTAGTGAGCACATCTTCTAGCCCAAGTCATATACAGGATATAAGGCAGAACAATGCATTTAGTGATAACAAAAGTTAAACACGTTACCAGAGAGGAACCAATTTGCTGATCTGAACTTTTTTTCAATAGTAATGTTTTACTTCACTTTTTACACAGCATGCTAAATAGACCCCTAAGTATAAACAAATAAAGAACAAGATATTGAACAGGCAAATATGCTTCTTCCCTTGGCAGCTGAATAATGGTCCCTGCAGTATGCTGCACAATCCCAGTTTACAGGATACTGTTGCATCTGTTCATTACATTTTCTATTACATAGAGACAGTGCCCATTACATACAGGGATGCAACAGAGGAACTCAGAAGGGACGGTAAATAGTTAATGTTCCGAGTGACTCTACTGTACAGTATACAGTAGTGATCCCAAACCAATAGCTCATGAGCAACATGTTTCTCCCCAACCCCTTGGATGTTGCTCTCAGTGGCCTCAAAGCAGGTGCTTATTTTTTAATTCTTGGCTTGGAGGCAAGATTTGATGCCATAAAAAACAGGTGTACTGCCAAACAGAACCTCCTGTAGACTGACAGTCCACATAGGGGCTACCAAATAGCCAATCACAGCCCTTATTTTAGCACCTCAATTGACTTTTTCATGCTTGTGCAAACTCTTTTTACATCTGAATGCTGCTCACGGCTGAAAACGGTTGGGAACCCCTGGTTTACAGCATAGGGATCCAGGCAGTGAGAAGCCTATTAATTACAATAAGGGGGTTATTTATTAAAATCTGATTTTTTTCTGGCCGTGGGTTTTAAAGGGGAAAACAGAATTGTTTGGTGAAAAAAAACCTCAATTTTTTCAAGATTTATTATACCCCGAGGCTGCTAAAAGTCAGAATCCGAAAGTACTCCATCTCAAACCTCTGGAGGTCATGTAGAAGTCAATGGAAGATGCCCCTTTTACAATTGGAAAATATCATGATCTGCTCCGGTTTTGGTACAATAATCTGTCGTTTTCAGGTGATAATCCGAAAAATGAATACTTTTCACATTTTTTCATGATTTTATGGAGTCTTTTCCCGGACTAATTTTTTGAGTTATTTTATGATAAGACAAAATTGTGGATCAGCATTTAGTCAAAGTTGTTTTACTAAAATAATGAGAAAATCTCAAGTTTTAGTAAATAACCCCCTAGGTGTTTGCTTCCTTCCTATATTATGTCAATATGAAACATAAATAAACTTAAAATCACTTGCAGAAAAATACAAAAAAAGGAATTACTGTATCAAGTATTTAAGTGGCAAGAATACTGTATATTGTAGTAGACATTTTACCTGTATGTTTTAGGGCAGCCTCGGGAATGCATCATTATACAGTAGTTTGGTGCTTTTTGTGTATCTGAATAAATAGGGGGTTAAATTAAAGCTTGTACTGAGAATCCTGACATTTTGTCAGCACATTTATTTTGGGATTTTGTTGACATTTTGCAAATTTCCCCATTTACCACACTGGTTTAAAATCTTGCACATCTCACAATAATTCAAAAAGTCTGGAAAAATCATTCACTCTGATTTTAACACAATGAAAATCTGTGCAAAGATGTAAATTGTTTCAGTTTTTTTGTTCCAACATCACCTTACTAGGCACTATAAATTCATTAAGTTGTAAGTATAATTATTAGAATGCACAGCATGTTTCCAGATTCTACCCTTCCTTCAAATTATGCAAATATGACTTACATCTCTCACTTATACATGAATTATTGATGTTTTATCCAGAATCATTTAATTGACAGAACAGATTAAGAGGTGGAGTATTTGCTAGAAATATATTGTTTTTTCTGTCACTGCAGATGGGAGATTAAAGGCAATAAGATCTTCATTTTAAGTTTGACCTTTATGTTGTGCAGAAGTAATGTACCTCCTAAATATACATCAGATTCCATTAAATAAGGCCCTGGTGGAAATACAGCTGTGGAAGGCAAATAATCTGCACTTGATCTCCATCAGGTTTATTAAATGCTTCTCAAGTTTTTAAGAGTGTCAGTGATGCCAAATGAATTCACTTACTCATTTTGCATGTGGGCGTTTAAAACATTTAATGGTGTCTTAATTGGGTACTGGCAAGATTACTGAAATATGTAATTCTGACTATTTTGTTTGTGAGATGTTCTGAGTATTTATTAGTAAAAGCAAAAGTTAAAATAACATAATAACACTCAAAAGAAAATGCATGTACTTTAAAATAATAGCTTTCTTTAACATGCTGACAGCTTTAAAATGGATCATCGATAACCAGGACCTTTTTGGCTCAAGTCAATTATTCTCACAAGCTGATATTTTACATCAAGAACATATAGGGGCAGATTTATCAAGGGTCGAAATGAATTCGAGGGAATTTTCGAAGTATAAAAATTCGAAATTCAAAGTAATTTTTTGGATACTTCAACCATCGAATAGGATACTACGACTTCGAATTTACTTCGAATTCGATTCGAAGTAAAACAGTTTGAATATTTGACCATTCGATAATCGAAGTACTGTCTATTTTTTTTTTTAAGTCGAAGTAAAACCGTTCGACCGTACGATAAAATCGGCCGAATCGTTCGATTCAAAGGATTTAATCGTTCGATCGAACGACTTTACTTCGACCGCAGAATACCCAAATTCATTGAAAAAAGTTTGAATTCGGTATTCGAATTCGAAGTATTTCATTTCGATGAAATACTGTACTTCACTGTGGATGCTAAGATTCAGCTGAATAAGGAATTGGATAGCTCAAATAGTTTGAATTAACTTTTTTTTATGTAACTATTTAGTTATGTGGCTAATATTAGTTATTCTGACTAAAATATCATTTGTTTGCCAAGTCAAATATCAAATATTAAGATATCATGTGGGTTTAAGCGACGTTTTGAGCTTTTCAAGCCCTTTCTCAAGCTTGAGAAAGGGCTGGAAAAGCTTGAAACGTCACTTAGCTTGAGGCACGAATAAAGCAACAATTTTTTCACCATAATCAGAGTGCTGCTGAAGTATTTTCTTGTACTTGAATTAGACCTGGGCAGACAGAGTCACAGACGGCACCAGACGCTGCAAAGAGCGGTGAGAGTGTGTGTGTAGCACTACTTTGTGTTTGTTTTAAAGAGTTAGGGGCATTTACCCAGGATAACACCTAGGCTGGTGGGAGGAGCAGAGAGGGGTCTATGTAGGGTAGGGGGTAGGAGATCTTAATAAAAAGGGTTTGGTTCTCCTTTAAAGACAAAAATTCTTACCATATCTTTACCAAGTGGTTAGCAATTGCATCTTTTGAGGCCAGGAACCCTGGAATTACCACCATTTATCAGGGTTCCCAGGTTGTGTAGATTGCAGCAGCAAACTAATAGCAATAGCCAAGCGAACCTATGCACATGGCGATATTAGCACCATTCACATGCACCCGAAATGATGCCACGCTCACTCTGATTATGCTAGCAATAACTTGTATGTGGTTTCACCAAAAAAACTCAAGTGCATTAGCATGCATTTTAACATGGTGCGAGTAGTTGAGGTGATGAAACTTTCAGCATGGCTAAAATGAATTACAAATGATATAATGAATGATTCTAAAAACAATTTGCTGCACTACACAAGGATTTTCTAATTAAGTTGATTGTCACTCTGAATGTTACACATCCTTTATCTATCACAGCACGGTGAATAAAAATGACTCATATATACAGTGGAATTCTGCTTGATTTGACAATGCAAATGGCCTGATGCACACAAACTAGCACACTGCAGTCAGACTTGATTAAACAATGTTTTCTCATTTTAGGTAGCAGGTTTTCATATACATTTCATAAAGTGCCAAGTTGGTGTCAGTGATGAAACACATAGTGGAATCAGAAGCAGAGTTATAAATCATGACAAGAAAACAACTGTAAATAATTGGATTTTGAAGGTCTGGAACTCAACTTTGTTTAAAGGTATATTGTTCAAATTTGTATTCGTTTTTGGTGCATTATGCCTATTTGTAAACCAGAAAAAAAATAAGGAAAATATACTCTTTTTTTACATTATGTCATTCCGTTTGGCTTATGTAGAAATGATGCATATACATTTATGAGGGTACATTTGCCCTTTAATATATTTTTCCCTTACTAGCTTGTCTGGCAAAGCAATATCTTGTTGACAGAATCCCCCCACTTTGAGTTTTAGCCATGCTCCCCCCGCTCCCTCTCCAACTGCATCATTCAGACTGATGAATGATGGTGCCTCTATTCCCTACAACCTACATATTTGCATCAAACTTAAAGGGGAACTCCACAAAAACATAACTTGTGTTTTTTGAAAAGTAAACATAAGTTCAAGCAACTTTGCAATATAAATTAATTAAAAAACATGCAGACTTTTCATGATTTTTAATGGTTTCTGACAGATTCCTAAGCCTAGCCCCCTGCTCTTCTGCTGATCTCTCTGACTACTTTGCTGAGCTGGCTGGCTACTGTTACTTTGTATCAACAGTCAGCTGTCCTCAGCCTGTATCCTCCAAACTCCACAATTCCCTGCACACGTGATTTCAGTAAGTAAAGGAACATCACAGTGCAATGCATTGTGGGTTATGTAGTTACTGCATGTTGTCTGTAAGCTGTGGAGAAGTTGTTACAATTTGTAACATCAGTGTTTTAGTCCCTCCTTCCCTGCCAGGATTTCAAATGATGCAGAAAGAGAAGAATTGCATTTCAGAATAGAAAATGGCATTTATTCATACTTTTTGAAGAAACAGATAAGTGGGATTTATAAGGGGTTTCTGTGTTACTGTATGTGGGCCTCTTTATCAAATTTTGGTCCCGAAGAACTAGAACAACCCTCTTCAATCTCAGCAGATGATGGTAGTTTTGCTGCCTAGATGAACAATTGAGGCAATCCAGAAGTTTTCTACATCTAACCCCAGCTCCTCCAAATTCCATCTGCCCAGGGATTATATAAATTATAGCTCATCAGATTCCTGAGTGCTACAGGTCGATTACCTCTATTCTAGTGTTAATGTTCAGAGCTCTAAGGGTCAGTTATACTAAGAATACACAATAAATAATGTTAACTATGCAAATACACTAGATTTCCAAACTTTTTCTACAAATCAAAAAAATGTTTAATACATATGGTCTAATATTAGAAATCCTTTAAATGATTTAGAGCTTCTTATATTATGTTACCTCTTACCACTTGTATTGGTCAATAATCTGTAATCACCCATGTATTTTACAGTTTGCGTAATACGTTCAAGATTTAAAAATATGATGATGATGATGATGATAATAATAATACTAAAGACTGTTTGAATCTGTGGTTAACCTGCTTGTTTATTGCTAGTTTATTTGTTTTGAAAATACCATGGCTGTTTTTATATACTGCAGTTCTTCCTAATCAAGGAGTGCTGGTATCCTATTATCTGACATCATGAATATCATATTGCATTAGTCCCAAAAAACGCTAGTATCTTTTCCTTTTTCAGGGTTCAGGTTTTTTTGGGGTAACCGGCTTCCCTCCTACATTTCCTAACATATGGCACATAAACTATACACTGGGCTCATGTGTAGGGCAATATAGCAACTTTATTTTATCAAGATTTCCCAGGCTTGTGTAGTGTAATGTATTGGCTGCAACATATAGGTCCATTGAACTTTAACTTCCCACCGTATGCAAACTAGCAAACGCTAGCGCAACTTCACTTCACTTGGCGCAGTAACGCTAGCGCAACTTCAATAGTGTTCGACTCCCTGGACAAAACTTCGGATTTTAGTGAATTAGCGTTGTCCTGTTGAATCTACGCCTGGCGAGGGAAGCCGTCGCTGGCGAATTTTCGGAGGTTAGTGAATTTGCCCCAAAGTATGCTTACTGAGAAGATGTACTCAATACTGATGTATTTTGACCATATTTAGTATGCTAAGTGATAACATTTATTCAGTAATGATGTATTTTTACCATATTTAGTATGGCAGCTGAAAAAATGTATATACTTTTTATATTCTGTGTGGGGAAACATATATAAAGCTTTGTTGGGGGGGGCTCTGACTTCTGCCTGGACTTCAGAGTGCCTGGTTATGTTATGTTGGAATTGCTGCTGAGCCATTTGCATGGAGGAGTCCCTCAGCTACTGTGCTAAGTATCAGTAAATCTCTTATGTTTGTTTTACTTGTGTGTGTGTCAGAGCCCACTTCAGTGTATTTGTGATATTTTGTTTGATGACTCCTCACTCTTTTTTGCCTGAAGCCGAAAATTAATATTCAGTATTAAGAAGATGGAAACTGTTTGCCTAAAATATGCAATTATGTAATTTCACTTTGTGCATCAGATAACATTCATAAAGGTCGTTTGCGTACACTACATTCACTCATAGTATACAGATGGTTTTGTGTGGAAATAATTATGTTTTTATTACACTTAATTAGAATACTGAAAACACAATTAAAGGAGCATTATACCCCTTGTTCAGCATGAGCTTACTTAATAGGGCTTGTGTTAAGCATGTTTTTTGCTTATTACTTATTACTAAAAGAATACTCTATCGTTTTTGTTATTCCTTGAGCTTTTAATAGGGCTACCAGGGGAATCTCCATCTTTCTACATTTTTTGGTTAAGAAGTTATCGGATTATCATTGCACATATAACTTCTACATATAATACTACTCTGTGCTGCACTGTAAGCAAAACAGTTGGATCAAAGGGATGAAGGGAGCTGGTTGTTTATAAAGAACTATTCATCTGTAGTACTCAGCCTGTTACAGTGAGTACATAAGAATGCAACAAGTCTGTTACTGCTTTATAATAAAAAATAGAAACATCAAACTAACCAGAATGTAGTTTACTTAGCTACTGATGGTGGCATTGATGTACTCAGTTGCTTGAAAGGTCACTAAATCTCTTTCAAATCCCATTCCCTCATAAAAAAATTGCTTACCATGCCAACAGGGTACTGAACTGAGAAGAAGTAGCAAAAGATACCAGCTAAATACATACTGTGTTCATAAGAAGCTTGGCACTGCTGTATTTACAGTATATTGGACCGTATGCAGACAGGAAAAGTAGGAATCCTTCAGCAAAGTCCCCAAGGCATTATCAGCATAACGTCTGAACTGTTTCCAAATGGACACATTCATTTATGTATTTAGTGTCTGGGTTTAATCAAGAGCAGTTGCTCTTATTGTTTTATGTACATTGAATGCTTAGGAGCAGATATTAGCGTTAAGAAGTGTCAATTTGATAGGCTATATATAGCATTAAAGAGTGATCTGAACAGATGACATTGAAGTGTGATTTGAATATAGTCTGCACATGTTGAGTACTGTACTTTTATGAATCCAGACAGACCACTTAAAGCATGGAAAAACAACATGGCATCATAAAGCCAAGTGCAGAGACACTGCAAGTACCTAACAAAGGTTATCTTACACCTCCTTTTGCTTTTAGACTGTAAACTCTAATAAACAAAGCCATTTACCTCTTCTATTTGTCACTATCTACCCTTCTAGTGAATAAAGTACACCATTTTGTAAAATATATAGTGAATAAAGTACCCCCTCTTGTAAAATATAAGGATAATATAAGTTACCGAGGAGTTTCATGACCATATAAAAACATGAGGCCGAAGGCGCTGCTTCCTAAGTTTAACAAAAGCAGCTGTCAAGAACCGGAAAACCTGAAGAAGACGAAGATGGCGCTCATGAGCTCTGCTGCACTGACTCTGCAAGGACTCTGTTAAGAATTAGGGGCAATTACAGGAGGTAACACTAAGGGGCAGATTTATCAAAGTGAATTTTCGAATTAGAAATTAGAATTTCAAGCTATTTTTGTGTACCTCGACTAGGGAATAGTGCAAATTCAATTTGAATTTGAAAAAAAAAATTGAAAACTCGAATATCTAAATTATCATGTTATTATTGGTCTCTTTGAATTCGAAATTTGAAGTTTTTCAAATTCGAAATTCGACCATTGATAAATCTGCCCCTTAGGCTGGGGAGGGGGCTATGTAGGGTAGGGGATAGCAATGTTTAATAGAAAGGGAGTTTAGTTCTCCCTACTTTGAGAAAAAAAGTAATTTACAGAAAACAAGAGTGAAATGAGGAACTTCAGCACTTAGTAAGTAAAATATATGCTAAATATGCTAAAGCGCGATAAAAATATTCGCATAAAATATAGACAAGTTTGTCGCCAAATATGTTTCGCCAGTTTAATAACCTGCGGTAAATATAAATTTGCCAATTTCCTGGCTCAAAAATATGTTTTTCGCCATTTATCGCATTTGCTGAAAATAACGCGTGGTTTACTAAACAGTGAAATGTGCAAAAGACTACATTTACGCAAGAATATTCACAAAATTTTACCGCCACCTATGTAGTGGCATAAAAGTATTTTTTCGCCAGAAAATTCTCAAGGGGCAGGAAATATCCCAAAATAGTTTTTTTTTTTACCCATCATTCTTTGCTGACAGGAGAGAGATCTGTAGCTATCTGGTGCAAAAGCAGCAGTTTCAGCTCAGAGGCGTATTATTGGCAGCGGGCATCACAGTCCAAGGGTTCGTTAGTCTCTACGCTTTTTTGGTTTCATTGTGATTGGCTACATTAAACTGTGCATTTCTATGAAGCAAAGAGATTGGCTGGTATGATTTCTTGTTCATATGATTCTATTGGCAGAAGGGTTTATATGATGCAGACATGTTTGATTGGTGTTACTCTGGTAATGTTGTTGGATGGTATAATCATCAGTCAATAAAGTGCGTAAACGGAGTTGCGTAACTGATTAACAAGCATAAAAGCATGAATGGCCAGCTCACTATACTTTTAATTTACATCAGATCAACTGTTTATGTAAAAAGCACCCATGAAGTGGAAGTTTGTGGAACAGATCTCCTAGACACCTGTCACAGCAGAGAAGCCACAACAAACTTCTTAGCCTTGTAGTTCGTTTCCTAAGCAATGCGCTGGTATCACCATAGCAACTAAACTTCTCAATCACTTCCGGCAACGACTTTGCGTTTATAGCCTCGTTTAGAACTCTTAATGTTTATTGGTCCGCGCTCTCCTGAACTATCGCGACGATTCTAAATAAAAAATAAAAAAAAAAACAGGCTCAGCTGAGCGGGTGGGATTGTGTCGCTGGGAAGGGATTTGGTACTGTAGAAGGATTCACTATGTCGGAGACAGACCCCAAAACTGTGCAGGACCTGACCGTGGTGGTGAGCGCTGGGTTTAGGGCGCGATGGGTTAGTTAAGGCTGAAGGTCACTGGTAATAGGAGACTAGTCCCGCAATAATGGGACTTTATTGATGACAATTTGGATATCGATCTTGTGGCCCTTCTGCGGTTAATGTTTCTCTCTCCCAACACCCCCAAGATTTGCCATATTCTTCATTCTGCCTCGTACATAATTCATTACAAAAGAGGATTTGTTTAAGGGTCATGAATCCATAATCAATATTCATATGTAATTAGTTGTAGATGGCAAGATGCTCTGTATATTACCTTTTTGGTTGTACAGGATTTTGAATGCCACAAATACATTGTCAATGTATTTAAATCTAATAGTGTCTGTTTAGCATTCACACATCATTTCATTTATTCCTGTTCTTATTTTATATAGAAACAAAAAAATGGAATTCTAGAACCTTGTTATGAGCCATGAATTACATTTGACCTTCCCACTGGTGTACAAGAAAAAAGCCTGTTGTATTCTTTATATATTTTATTCTGTTCTCTGACCCTAAGGGCACTGCCACACAAGGATAGTTGTCACCCAAGTAAATCCCTGATGTTACTAGTTAAAAAGATTAAAACTAAGTAAGCCTTATCTGAAAAGTCCACATAAATATACCAGTAAACCCTCAAAGTAGTGCTGCTCTGAGTCCCCTGTCAAAAAAAAAAAAAAACACACACAAAAGAAACACTGCATTTCTTTCCTTCTATTGTGTCCACATGGGCTTCTGTATCAGACTTCCTGCCTTCAGCTTAAACCTCATTGCCCTGGGCAAGAGCATGCTCAGTTTGCTCCTCTTCCACCCCCCCTTCTCTGCTGTAATCTGAGCCCAGAGCTATAAGTGAGGAGGGAGAGACTCAGGCAGGAGGTGATGTCACACCAAGCTAATACTGCAGCTGCTATCCTAAGCAAAGACAGAGAGCTTCTAGAGCTTTTTACTCCGGTATGGTAAAGCATTCTACAGAATGAATGTAGTGTTCTAGCTCACACTATTGTGGCTAATCTATTGCCTTTGTTGCTTTCCTTATCCTTTAAGGAATTAACACTTGTACTTGTACATTAATTAAAGGGGTGGTTCACCTTCAAATAACTAGTTGGTTTCAGATAGATCACCAGAAATAATGACTTTTTCCAATGACTTTCTATTTTCTATATGTGACCTTTTTTCTAATATTGAAGTGTCAAGTGTCTTTTTTTTCACCTGTTGAAGCAGCTCTGGGAGGGGGGGTGGTCACCGATCCTGTAAACTGTTCTAAATTGATACATTTAGTTGATACATTTTTTTTTTTTATTTATATTTTTATTCACATTTTTTCATTTTTTTTTTCTTTTGCATAAAACAAACATTACAACTTGCCCACATAGGGCCATATCACAGTACAATTGGCAAGATAAGGCATAATCTGAGCATCATACAGCATCCATACATCAACATGTTATTTTCCTACTATGCTCCTTCATTTATTCATGTAGCCACATGTTATTGCCAAAATAATAAGGTACATCTATACTGTTGTTCTAGTGTCCCTACTCCACCCTCTACTCCCAGCTGTGTTTTTAGGTTACCGCCCTGCACATCTTTTAAATGCCAAATACATATTTTGTTGACCCCATGAATCCCAAATTACGCGGTCCCCCGTTGCATCTCCAACAGATCCCAATTATACCATATTCTATCAAATACATCTATGTTATTGTGTTTCAGTGCCGTCAGACAATCCATTCTGCGAATATATTTCATTCTATCCAGGAACTCCTGTTCTGTGGGAGGTCTAGGGGCCTTCCAGTGTTTCGCTACTAAACCCCTTGCTGCCGTCAGGATATGATTAACCATCCTCTGCGATGGGTTTGGCAATTTCGGGATTCTATCTCCTAAGACAAAGATCATAGGATCAAGGTGCACCGTTTACCATTATCACCCGTTCTACATATCCCTGTACCATCTTCCAATAGCTATCTAGTTTTGAACATCCCCAAAACATATGCAGTAAGGAACCCTCTTGTTCTTTACACCTCCAACACACAGGAGTGGAAGAATCAGGAAACAGTTTATGTAGCAAAACTGGGGTATGATACCATCCCATAATAATCTTGTAAATGTTTTCCTTAACTGAACCACACATTGAAGTTTTTCCTGCATTTTCCCAAATTCTTGATACATTTCTTATTTTTGTCCCTGCTGAGCAGAATCCCTGTGTTTCATTACAGGCAGCTGTTTGAACTGATACAATAGTTGCTAATACTCCAGAGATGCTGCTGAGAAATGTATCAACTAAATGTTGCAACATTGTAACAGTTTAGAGTCTGAGCTTAAATTACTGAGCTGCCAGACTGAAATACCAGAGACACGGACATTCAACTTTATACTTTTTGGAAAAACAATAAAAAATAAATAATGGAAAGTAATTGGGAAAAAGTCTTTATTTCTGGGGAACAATCTAAAAACAACTGAATTGAAAAAAGTGTTTGGAAGGTGAACAACCCCATTAAATATTGCCATGCAAGTAACATCATGCCAACATCATAAATACAATTATGGATTCTGTTTAATAATCCTTTGGCATTGCATTGCCTAGAAGTGCTGAATATCACCAGGTCTAAAAAGGTTGTGTGTTCCCAGCAGTTCTGCTGTTAACAAACTAAAATTTCACAGGTAGCAACTACCACACTTATTCGTGAGCATATCTGCCAAGACAGAGCCCTGTAAAAATGAAAGTAACCGTGTATTATTTCTGCATAAACCTTTTGCTGTTTACAACAAAAAAAGTAAATAATCAGGGGTACCCAAACTTTGGAACCTAAATGTACAGGGGAAATCTTTTCTTTGTGATCTTAAAGACTTTGTATTGATTTTAAACATATAGCGTATTAATTACTATAGAAATATCTTGCAACATTCTTTAAATAAAGTATATCCTGGAACTGATCATGATTTATTCACTTTGTATAGCCAAAATCTGTCAGCTGGCATGGATCTTACATTATGTTGTGGAACGAGTGGATACCAGGCCAATTTTTCTTACAGTTCTGTTGAGATGTTGCTGTGAGTTGCTTTATACAGACTTTCTGATGGTTAGTGCACATTGCTGCTTGCATGTGGTTCCGTAGAATAATTTTATGGTATTGTAAGTTGACAGGACCAGTATTGTTAGTGGAGTAAGACAGGGCTCTACTAGGCCCTTTGCTTTTCAACTTGTTTATTAATGACCTGGAGGTGGGCATTGAAAGTACTGTTTCTATTTTTGCAGATGATACTAAATTGTGCAGAACTATAGGTTCCATGCAGGATGCTGACACTTTGCAGACTGATTTGTCTAAACTGGAAAACTGGGCAGAAAACTGGAAAATGAGGTTCAATGTTGATAAATGCAAGGTTATGCACTTTGGCAAAAATAATATAAATGCAAGTTATACACTAAATGGCAGTGTGTTGGGAGTTTCCTTAAATGAGAAGGATCTTGGTGTTTTTTTTTTTTAAATAACAAGTTGTCTAAATTCATTCTTTGGCTACTAAAGCAAATAAAGTTCTGTCTTGCTTGAAGGGATAAAAACACAATTTTGCCTCTTTATAGGTCCCTGGTAAGGCTTCATCTATAGTATGTGGAGCAGTTTTGGGCTCCAGTCCTTAAGAGGGATATAAATAAGCTGGAGAGAGTGCAGAGACGTGCAACTAAACTGGTTAGAGGGTGAAAGATTTAAATTATGAGGGTAGACTGTCAAGGTTGATGTTGTTTTCTCTGGAGAAAAGATGCTTGCGAGGGGACATGATTACACTTTACAAGTACATTAGAGGACATTCTAGACAAATAGCAGGGGACCTTTTTACCCATAAAGTGGATCACCGTACCAGAGGCCACCCCTTTAGACTAGAAGAAAAGAACTTTCATTTGAAGCAACGTAGGGGGTTCTTCACAGTCAGGACAATGAGGTAGTGGAATGCACTGCCGGGTGATGATGTGATGGCTGATTCTGTTCATGCCTTTGGATGATTTCTTGGACAAGCATAATATCCAAGTCTATAGTGATACTAAAATCTACAATTAAAATATATATATAGGTTTATATATAGTTTCAGTGGGTGTATGTATGGATGCTGAGTTTCCTTTGGAGGGGTTGAACTTGATGGACTTTGGTATTTTATTCAACCCAACTTAACTGTAATGTGTTGCACTAAAGAGACCGTGCTTAAAGTCCTAGTGGACATAATTACACTCAGTCATACAAACCCAAATTTACTGTATGTGTTCAACCATTTATTTCCTTACAAAAGGGTTATTCAACCATAAAAAGACCTGATGGACAGTTGTATCCCACCAGATGCAGATACGAATGGGTGGTCACATAATTATATGATTTTTTATTTTTTTTTAATAAATACATTTTTTACTTTTTTTTTTATTTTACTTTTACAGGTGCAAAATTTGCTTCAGCAAATGCAAGACAAGTTCCAGACCATGTCAGATCAGATTATTGGAAGAAATATCCTTTTAGTAACCTGTAAACCCCACATTGTGTCAGCACTACTTCACAAGTATCACAGATTTATCTCGTTGGGAGCCGTGAACAGAAAGTCCCATACAGCCAGACTTCTTTAAAAACTACATTTTATTTTTACCATTTAAAATAGATTCAGTTTCAGTTGCCATCTCGGACCTTTTGCAAGATCATATAAGTACCTTAAAAATAGAACTATATAAATGGATAAAAGCACACTCTGTGGTGAGTGTATGTATTCATTTATAATCTACAGTCTGGTCATTTCCCTATGGGACCAGACTGTAAATTATATCCTTATAAACGGCGCGTTCTGACGTCGGAACGCGCCGATTATAGCTTAATGCGTCAGCAGCTATCAGTGCTGCACTCTCCCTACAGCTTTCCTCCTGCTTTGTCTGCCTCACTTCCGCCTTCACGTTGCGTGCTCTCTCGCGCCTCCTATTAAGGTCGTGCTGCCTTTCCTACCTCTCCGTTCTCCATTTGTCTCCCACCCTCTGATGCTTGCTCCCTCTGTCTCTCTTCCTCTTCTGTTCCCCCTCCATTACTGATCTTACTTCGTCTGCCTCGGGCTTCCTCTTCCGCTCCTCCTCCCTCTGCCCCTCCCACATCCTGTCACCGTTGGCTCCTGTTTCTTCAACGCTCCAATCCAGGTAACTTCAATATTGCTCCGTCTGCCTCTCTCTACTGCTCCCCCTCCTTCTTCGTCGCTCTCCATCTGCCCCTCCCACACCCTGTTACTCTTTGTCTCGATCTGTTTGCTGCTCCCACCCCCCAGCTTCAAACTTTAGTCTCGCTGCGTCTGTCCCTCCCACTCACGTACCTCTTGTGCCATCAATCTCCTCTTTATCTCACTCAGTTCATCTCTGGAGTTGCCCACCCCCCTGCATTTTACACCCTTTGTGCCTTTCCCCTTCTGCCACTTTTTAACTTAAAGCCAAAGGACTGCAACTGCAACCATGTGGTCAGAATGCCACAGAACTTAGTTTAAAGGAGAAGAATCACACAGGGAGACAATAAAAAAAGTAAAAATACTGTAGATTATAATGGATAATGTACCCCCTACAGAAAATTATAAAGATATTAATAGTCACCTCGGAGTTATGTGACCTGTATAAAAGCACTCGGCCTGCGGCCTCGTGCTTTTATATGGTCACATAACTCCTCGGTAACATAATATCTTTATAAATTACAGTAGGGGGTACATTATCCACTATATATACTCTTGTTTTTATTTTTTTACTTAGTAAACCTAGTGTATAATAGCTCTATATGGATAATATCGTTGATTCATTATAGTTAGTAGTCCCTAGTTCTCTGTGTCCCCTTTATCTATAATCTATATGATCCCTTATCTGTAATCTCCTTATTGAAATTATACAGGCATTGATGCAGTAGTAAATCTCTCTAAATTTGTTTATGGCCTGTAAAGGGGCATTAGCCTTAAACGCCCGTTTTAGCCCTCTGCTTGTAGAGCTATGGTATCTGTTTTCTGTCTGCAAACCCCTTATCCAGAACGTTTCGAATTACAGGAAGTCCATCTCACAGAGACTGCATTTTAATCAACTAGTTCTAATTTTTAAACATATTTCCTCTTACTCTGTAATAATAAACCAGTACCTTGTACTTAAACCCAACTAATATATCCTTATTTGAGGCAAAGCAATCCTATTGGGTTTATCTAATGTTAACATATTTTTTAGTAGGCTTAAAGTATGTTGATCTGGAAAACCCCTTGTCGCCAGCACTCTGGATAACCAGTACCATACCTATAAATCAGCCCGTTTTTATTGTGGCCATTTTGTTCATGTATGTTAAGATTTGCAGAGGTTCCCATTCAAGTGTTTCACAAACAATCTGATACATTCCTTATTAATACTTAGGTGTATGAAGGCGATGGAATGTGATCTAGTTCTACTTGCCCGTCTGTACAGAAGTTTTTCTTTAACTAAATTACTTGATGACATGAGCACTCGTATAGATGACCTGGAGAAAAATATTGCAGACCTCATGACACAGGCAGGAGTGGAAGAAGAAGAGACTGCAAACAAGGTTGGTATCCTCATGCGCTGGGCTCGTATCACCATGTGGAGAGTTTTGCTTTATGTGCTTCAGCTCACATTCACACTACAGTTGAATTGATTCCCGTCATGAATCTCTGATCTTACTCGATGTCACGATGCAACTTTACTTCATACAGTTTCACTGTGAATCTGTAAGAAATGCAAAAAGGAGCCATTGTAAATAACAGGACGTGGTATGTGCATGTCATATTTCTAATCAGACTTCTCATGCTCTGATGGGATGTATTTACATCTTCCAATTCTTATAGACATAATGGGGATGATTTATAAAATATTTTTTTGGTTGCTACTGGCAACTGTTCATGTACAATTAAGTTTGAAGATTCTACTCTAGACTCATTGCAGTGTGAAGACTATTTGAAAGAGCTGACCAAAATCTTGTACACACTTGCATTTTATATAAGATATCAGTAAGTTGCAGCTATTGTTGTATTGTATCAGTCTTAACTCTGGGGATGCAAGTTCTACATGTAACCTCTCACATGGAATGTTATATGTGAGCAGTCATAATATCCGGTATCATGTGTAATACACAGGTAGGCTGGAAGCCTAAGTCTAATCAGAATCAGGCCTAAATCATACAGGGGTTCATATCTGTATTCTTTCATTTGACTCCTTGTTGGCTGAAGCAGCACTGAATTTTAACTTGATTTGACTTTTTTTGGTTCAATTTCACCTAGAAAAGAAGTTTTTAAAATGACCCTGGTATTTAGAATTTAACTCTTCGTTGTGCAGCTCTCCAATTTGCAGCTTAAATTGTTAAACTAGGCAGTCCGTGAGATAAATAGCATAGGAACCGAGAGAAAACCGGTTTTAAAAAAGGCGCTGATTAAACCTTCAATTGCAGGAACTCAAAAATGTAAATCTTTAATTTCCAATGATAGATGCCTTTTTTATGGTATGCTACACTTCTACGCCATGTCCGTACAAACAATTTACAATTGTTTCAGTCCGAAATTCTGTTTTAAGGCAACTTATCATTAATTTATACCAATTTTACTCTTAAAGGAACAGTTAAGTGTACAAATATATAACTGGGTAAATAGGCTGTACAAAATAAAAAAATGTTGCTAATATATTTAGTTAGGCAAAAATGTAGTATATAAAGGCTTCCTGCTTTTCAACTCTCTAATTCTGAGTTAGTCAGCGACTTTAAAGGTAGGACTACATGGACGTTTTCAGCATGATCTGGTGTGCTGCAACAAAATGCCGGCATAGAATCGAATGTGACGGAAATAAGGTAAGTAATGGAAATTTCGGATGAAGTTGCAGCGGTGATCCGTCGCGACACGACTGTCAAATGCAGTTGCAGCGTCTGCATCCGACAGTCACGTTGCGTCGGATCAACGCTGCGACACCATCCGACAATGCGTTCATTTACCAACAGCAGGGCAGCATAGCAATGTTTCAAGGAGCCGTGCGAGGCTCGAAACGTTGCTATGCTGCCCTGCTGTTGGTAAATAAAGGCAATTTCATCTCTGATTCCTGTATTCCAGTGGGGAAGGACACTGCGGGAGGTGCACCCAAACAATTGAGAAAATTAACCAGGTGTGTGCCCCTCAAATCCTCTTTTAACTAACTATATTAGAAACATTGTTTATGTTGTACAGCATCTGTTTAAACATCTGTTTACCCAGTTTTCATTTTTATACTGAACAATTCCTTTAACTGTGGAGCTGGCCTCTCAAGAGGGTCTCAAAGCAGTGGATGAGGTAGGGTTCATTTAGGAGGGAGAATTTATGATTGACACAGTATATAGGCTAAAAGGGACCTTAACAAATGTAGGTGGGTTTGAACCCAAAAAAGTCTGAAAACTAGGGATGCACCGAATCCACTATTTTGGATTTGGCTGAATCCATTGGGAAAGATTCGGACGAATACTGAATCCAAATCCTAATTTGCATATGCAAACTAGGGGTGGGAAGGGGAAAACATTTTTTTTACTTCCTTGTTTTGTGACAAAAAGTCACGTTATGCAAATTAGTACTTGGATTTGATTCAGCCGGGCAGAAAGATTCGGCCGAATCCTGGATTCGGCGCATCCCTACTGAAAACCTCTGGGTGAAGTATTAGAGTAAATCTTACATGAATTTTTAACAAATCTTGTTTCTCAGCACATTCATTGATATCCACCTGACTCATTTTTTTTTCCCCATTTTTAGCAGCAGCAACAGCCGGCACCAAAATAGCTTGCACTGCGGGATTCCCAAATTTTATACCAGCCCACTGGACAACCGTCCCAATTTAGATGGCTGCGGAACTTTTTTGTAATAACTCTTGTGATAGAGCATTAATTTCTTACTTGTATTGTACATTTGGATTTGTATGTATTATGATTATTTAGTGATCTCATATTATATAAGTCACCACCAAATAAATGGTCACACTTAGCTTGTTTTATGTACTATATATATACTCAAATATATTTAAGTTGCACAGAAGATTAATTCATTCATTGTATAAATGATATTGTGGTTCACTAGCAATAAACCAGTTCTTTACCCTTGTAGTGCTGTGGATTGTGGAAATTACAGGACTGTAGTGCAGCGCTGTAGATTCTGTTTCTGGTCAGCACTCGGATGTAAGCTGTGATGTCACAGGGCAAAGTAGACCAAAGAACTTGCAGGTATTGAGAAAAATAGCCTGATATGTTATTATTATTTCTTTCCTTTTCACTTAGTAAAATGAGAGGGCAAAGGTGCAGTTCTAGCCTTAATCATGTAGCCTGGCTGAAGCCAGAATATATACAGTTGTTTTCAGAATAATAGAAGTCCGACATCACTAACCAGATTAATAACTGTTTTTGGTAGAAATTATATTCATAATAATTTACTAGTAGGTGTAGTAGAGTAAAAGAAAACAGACCCAAATTCATAACTAGTATTGGGCAAATTGGACCCGTTTCGCTTCGCCAAAAATTCACAAAACTGCGAAAATTTTGCCTGAATGCAATCACATGACCATTTTTTTCCACCCATTGGAGTCTATGGGCGTCATTTTGCGGCAAAACTCTGTGAAAAATTTCACTCATCACTAGTCATGACATGCATGCTGCTGATTCTGAGTAATTTAATCATTAATTGAGGCTTGTTACAAATAATAATCACTTGTTCCAAATAATACAGTTCAAATAGTGAGGCCATTCATTCTGTGAAAAAACAGATGTCAATTACGGCCTTTATTTAAGGAAGGCAGCAAATGCTGTGCATGCTGGTTATAGTGCATCTGAGTTAAATGGATCCTTCCAAACATTGTTCAGAAGAAATGTGATTTTTGATTAAAAAGTTAATTCAAGCCACAATACACTGTGAAATCAGTGAAACATGGTGGTGCAAGCATCATGATATGGGGATGTTTCTCATACTATGGTGTTGGGTCTATTTATCACATACCAAGCATCATGGACCAGTTTCAATACATCAGAATCCCTGATGAGATCATGTTGCCTTATGTCGAAGATGAAATGCCCTTGAAATGTGTGTTTCAACAAGACAACGAGCCCAAACACACCAGTAAATGAGCAACATCTTGGTTCCAGACCAACAAGATTGACGTTCTGGAGTGGCCAGCCCAATCCATAGACCTTAATCCAATAGAAAACATGTAGGGTGACAAAAATTGTGACTTCTAAAACAAAGCTAAGAAATACTGAAGAATTGTGGAATTTAACAGATGCCAGAAATTGGTCAACTCCATGCAACACAGATGTGTTATACAACTAAATATTAGCTAAGTTATTATAAAGGAAAGCATGAAATGAATGAGTTTGTAAAGAAAAATGCAGACAGTGGGATTTTTTTTGGAGCAGCTTAATATTCCCTTTTCTTTACTTGCTTTAAAGGAATATCACAAATGTGATACATTTTTCATCATGTTTTGATTTCGAAGAGACTGTGTAGTGTTCCCAATGCATTTGTGTGTATGGAAATAAAACATTTCCAAATACTTTATCCATTATTACACGTTAACAAAAACACATTCTGTATATTTCAGCAACACTTGGCTCATTGAAAAAAAAATAAAAAAAGTAAAAGCATCATTAACCCAGAAACAGGCTTAAATGGCTTATGTAAATATCTTTGCTGAAATGAAGTATCATTTTATATAGCAAGCAGTGAAATGGTATGTAAGGCCATACCCACACAGGCAACAACCACAAAATCATATTGCTCAAACTGCTCATCCGTTCATATAATAAAAGCAATTAAAAAAAAATGAACACTAAGAAATTATTGTGTGTATTTTTTAGCATCTGTGTATGCTTGTGTATATTTTTCTTAAGGGAGGAACTCCACAGTGCGGCTCAAGCGTTTCGGATGTCCTGAAGATACAGGAAGTGAAGGAGAAATGGCAGGTATGAACTAGAGTCCTCCATTGGGCCGGGTACCCGTGGGTTACCCGCAAAAACCTGTGGTATCCTGCAGGTTACGGGTAGAAGTCCCGGGTGTGGGTGTATACGCGGGTCAGGCAGTGGGTCTTCTCAATAGCAATTTGTACTCCTTTTTTTCTGATCATGCCTACTTCCTATAATGTCACTTCTGGTTTACAATGACAGCACTTCCTGTTTTACTCCTTTTTTTCTGATCACGTCTACTTCCGATGATGTCACTTCCGGTTTATAATGACAGCATTTCCTGATTCTTGATGGTCCGTGGGTCCAGGTTGCATGTAGGGTCGGGTTGCGGATTGCAGGTTCGGGTTCCAAAAAATGGACCCGCTTGCTGCACGCTGCGTTTTCATCCTACATTCGGATAAATGTAGTTCTTACCTGCCATTTCTCCTTCACTTCCTGTACCTTCAGGACATCCGACACGTCTCATGCATTTCGTTGCATGGCAATGTGTGGCACCTTGGAGTTCCTCCCTAGCTTGCATGCATTGTGCATACGGTCGTGTGTAATGTCACTTGCACACTATGGAGAAAGACAAGCACATGACAGAATAAACTGGCATCTGTTTGGCATTTTACATGTGCCGTTCGGTCCTGCGGTGGATTGGTGGATCTTTCATGCATTCCACACAAATGACACACTGCAGGGGAAAGCAGGAGTCACTGCATCACATACTGGTCTATTCGTTTGTACTCCCTGTGGTGTCTGGAACCACTTATCCTGGTGAAACACATCAATTTGCAGTATAATTCTTTTTTTTTTTAATTCAGTGTAAATGCCATCTGCCGTCTCTTGCCTAATTCATAGGATAGCAAATGTTATGATTATACATACAGGTATGGGATCTGTTATTCGGAAAACCTGTAATCCAGATAGATCCAAATTACGGAAAGGCTTGATTTTAATGAAATAATCCACATTTTCAAAAATTATTTCCTTTTTCTCTATAATCATAAAACAGCACCTTGTACTTTATCCAAACTAAGATATAATTAATCCTTATTGGACTCAAAACCAGCCTTTTGGGTTTATTGAATGTTTAAATGATTTTCTAGTATACTTAAAGTATGAAGATCCAAATTACGGAAAGATCCATTATCCAGAAAACCCCAGGTCCCAAGCATTCTTGACAATAGGTCCCATACCTGTATTACATTATATAGACACACGCACAGTATTTGTAAGTGATATGGGACCAAATGTGTGACAACAAAAAGTGGCCTGAAGAAGGCTATCCTAGACTGATGCATGCACGTTCTTTGGGTCAAAACGCTTGCTATCTGAGTCAAGCAATATTTCCCACTTACATACTGTATACATTATGCTGAATCTTTTAAGATCTACTGATAAACCACTATTTTCACTTTAATAGAATACTTAAAGTTGTAATCAAACTATAATAATATATAACAATAAGATGTGGCAATAACTGGTCAAACGCAGATCATTTCTGCAAAAGTTGAAGTACTTTTATTGACACAGCACTTAGAATTTTGCAGTAATTATCTGCATTTGACCAGTTCTTGCCACATATTATTGTTCGACTACAAAAGCTTCACTTGACGGAAGCAGTGGTATTGGTTTATATTAAGCACTTAATCCCCATGTTCCATTATATGAAGTTGTTAACATTTAAGAGGAGTACTGCACTGTTGTGGAAGGTATATGTCGCTTTTGGACCAGGCCCCTCCAACCATTCAGATGTCTGCACTACTGTAACATAAGCAGTTCATATTGATTCTGTATCCTAAATCAACTGTTTATCTGCCTGATTCTCTTTTATAGTGCTGTTCCCTTTACACAAACATTTTCTGTGATAGTCATTGATCCACTATAGACTTTAGGGTAATATTAATACCACCTGTCCAGATTGCAAATGGCCTCTACTGGTCCCCAGGTGTACAGGCAGATTTTCAAAGTGGAATCTGGGGACACTTAAATGTCTGGCATGCAAATGTTTATTTAGGCATGCAAACTTTTAGACAACTCCCCTCTGACTACACACACACTCAAGGTCATGGATATAAAGTTTTATTTAAAAAAAATATATTCACATATAATTTACAGCTGCTGTCAACTCGCAGCTGCAGGTCTGTGGACCAAGGTCTTGAAATGGTTCCTTTACCCAGGGAATGGGAATCTCAATGAAAATTAATATTGTAGAGCAAGATCCATCTGTATACCCAGTAACAGGTGCATTCCATTTACAGTCAGTCAGTTGTGGGTGTTTCTACAGTGGCTATGGTATGTCTTTTCTGTCTGCCTTTTTCAGTCATACATGGCCATGCAGCCTGTTATTTGCTTGACTTGCATCTGTAAAGAAACAAGATGAGGAAGCTGTTGTGGAAATTCAGGAACTGGAGGTAAAAGATAAAATATATTTGATACAGGGTCCTTGAATTATGAAACATTTTTTTACAGTTTTACAGTGGATGGGAGTAAAAGGGAGTTACTGGGAGTATAGAGATATTGCTTCACAGTAAAGAGAAACAAAGAACTGCTCTTACAGCCAAGCAGGTGCCTCTGCACCTCAAGGCCAGGGTACTGGTGACCAAGGCTAGCTTGAGAACAGAATCCATCCAAGTCAGAGGGCTGCATTCACCGAATTTTATTCTCTCTCACTGTTAGGGTAGAACTACACATGGTTTTATGCGTAATAGATCTTGCCAGACTAACTTAATTTCTTTTTATGAGAATGTAAGTAGACACCTCGATTCTGGGATGGCAGTGGATGTGATTTACTTAGATTTTGCTAAAGCATTTGATACAGTGCCACACAAAAGGTTACTGGTTAAATTAAGGAATGTTGGCCTGGAACATAGTATTTGTACCTGGATAGAGAACTGGCTAAAAGATAGACTACAAAGAGGGGTGGTAAATGGAACATTTTCTAATTGGACCAGTGTTGTTAGTGGAGTACCGCAGGGCTCTGTACTAGGTCTCTTGCTTTTCAACTTGTTTATTAATGACCTGGAGGTGGGCATTGAAAGTACTGTTTCTATTTTTGCAGATGATACTAAATTGTGCAGAACTATAGGTTCCATGCAGGATGCTGCCACTTTGCAGAGTGATTTGTCTAAACTGGAAAACTGGGCAGAAAACTGGAAAATGAGGTTCAATGTTGATAAATGCAAGGTTATGCACTTTGGCAAAAATAATATAAATGCAAGTTATACACTAAATGGCAGTGTGTTGGGAGTTTCCTTAAATGAGAAGGATCTACGGGTCTTTGTAGATAACACGTTGTCTAATTCTGGGCAGTGTCATTCTGTGGCTACTAAAGTAAATAAAGTTCTGTCTTGCATAAAAAAGGGCATTAACTCAAGGGATGAAAACATAATTATGCCTCTTTATAGGTCCCTGGTAAGGCCTCATCTGAAGTATGCAGTGCAGCTTTGGACTCCAGTCCTTAAGAGGGATATAAATGAGCTGGAGAGAGTGCAGAGACTTGCAACTAAATTGGTTAGAGGGATGGAAGACTTAAATTATGAGGGTAGACTGTCAAGGTTGGGGTTGTTTTCTCTGGAAAAAAGGCGCTTGCGAGGGGACATGATTACATTTTACAAGTACATTAGAGGACATTATAGACAAATGGCAGGGGACCTTTTTACCCATAAAGTGGATCACCGTACCAGAGGCCACCCCTTTAGACTAGAAGAAAAGAACTTTCATTTGAAGCAACGTAGGGGGTTCTTCACAGTCAGGACAGTGAGGTTGTGGAATGCACTGCCGGGTGATGTTGTGATGGCTGATTCAGTTAATGCCTTTAAGAATGGCTTGGATGATTTTTTGGACAGACATAATATCAAAGGCTATTGTGATACTAACTTCTATAGTTAGTATGGGTATATAGAATTTAATTAAAAGTAGAGAGGGGTGTATGTATGGATGCTGGGTTTTCATTTGGAGGGGTTGAACTTGATGGACTTTGTCTTTTTTCAACCCAATTTAACTATGTAACTATGTAACTATGTAACAAGTGTTTTTCATCAGATTATGTGGGTCGGATTTTATCTGATTCTCCATGCAGCACCACACTACAGCACAAGCTTTTGTAGGATGTTACAAAATCTGATGCCCCTAGACTAGAATGTAAAGTCGGATCAGGTAAGTTTGATGGAGTCTTTGGGTAGGACTCCACGAGCGAGCACAGCAGCGGCTGCATCCGACAGTCGGACCGAGTCAGATCAATGCTGCGACACCATGCGACAATTCTATTTCTTGGAATTCGCATGCGTTTTGTCGCAGCGCGTCGGATCACGACAAAATCGCTTGTCGAGTCCTACCCTAAAGTTCATGCATTTACATCCGACAATATATTTCAATGAGGAAAAAAAGTCTTTCCGACACCATCTGTTTTTATCTTGTCGGGTGAAGACAGCGTTGACATCAGACAGTCGTGTCATGTCGGATGGAAAATTTTAATCAGTCCCATTGTATTTTAACCCACACGACAACATCAGACTTGTAGGATGCGTTTAGTCGATCCGACACCATACTACAAAAGTGCTTGTGTAGCTCAGGCTATACCTCCCCTGTTGAGCAATGCACAAATTACTGACCCTAGGGACAGGTGTTCTTGGTATGGTTTTTCCTGAATGCTTGGTCTCTTAGGGCTCTTACTCACGAGCGTTTCTTCATGCGCTCCCCTGCGCTCCGTTTGGCTGCGTTCAGCCGCAGGGGAGCGCAGGTCTAGACGCTGTTAATATTTTTCTATGTGCCTGTACTGACACAGGCGCATGTAAGCGCTGAACGCAGGAAAAATGCAGCATGCTGCATTTTTCTGCGTTTTTCAATGGTTCAGCGCTTACATGCGCCTGTGTGAGTACAGGCACATAGAAAAATATTAACAGCGTCTAGACCTGCGCTCCCCTGCGGCTGAACGCAGCCAAACGGAGCGCAGGGGAGCGCATGAAGAAACGCTTGTGAGTAAGAGCCCTTAAACATCAATCATATCTCTGTTTCTTTTTTTTAACTCTAGGATTCACTAAGCCCTCCCTAAAGATAATTCGATAACAGCAGAGGAATAGAAGAACACAAGAAGAAGTCAATGAGTATTAGAATCCCAGAATGCAGGTGGGTAGAGCAAAGAATAACAATGATAAATTAGTGGCTTAATATTGCAAATATGTATAAATAATCTGCAGTGGTGTCACTGGACTGTAAAATATCCTACATAGAATTACTAAGTGCATATGTTGTTCTGGAATCCACTTTTGCTGCCAGCAGGAATAATCTTCCATCCTGAATTTCCTAAATCAAACAACATTATTGTCTGTAGCCCTAATGTTAAAGAACACAAGGTCCCTTGCCTGATGTTCTTTTAGATGTAAGTACATTGTAAGTTACATTTATGTCAGCCAACAGTTATTTCACATCTTAAATCAGTCTGTTGTATTCATTTGATCTTCTATGCTTTTGAAAAGAGTTCATGTCAGTTTCAATGTTGCATACCTCAGTGTGCATATGTACATTACTCTTCTTTGAAAGGAAAAAGGCAGAAAGCCAAATTGCTTGTCAAAGCCTTAGAAATCATTGAATGGTAAGCGATACCAAATAACAAAATAAATAGATGACACCAAATAACTGGAGGAAAAGGCCGCAACCTGATTTATTAATTGTTTTAGCCTTTACATCTATACAAATCCATGAACATGTATACCTGATTCCCTCTGGTAAGTATCTCTCCCCAGGGACCTGCTTATATAGGGGCTCCTTATTGCCACCTGACCTATTCATTCTCCTTTTGTCCAATCACCTCTTACCTGTTTCAATTCCCACACCTGTTAGTAATCACCTGATGTGTTAACCTAAGCTAATTTAGCACTAAGACCCCTGTGCTTTAACTATTTGACTGGCATCCTCCCATGGATAGCTATGAGCCTATTTGGCTCACAGCTGTCAGCACACTGAGAATAAACCTTCGTTGCTAGAAACAGGGCCCTGGTAACAGCATAGATTCAGTTGTTTGTAGGAAAAAAACATATAGCCCTTCCATAAAGTATTCCCATGTTCCCCATTGTAAATCATTCTCTTTTTAAAGAAGCTGTTTAGGTTTAGAAACCTACAATAACAACTAAACCGTATGTCCGTGTTCATAACAGTTCATCACTTCTGCCGGGGCATATTTTTTCTAATCAGGAGCCATGTTAGCTGGATTTGGATCAACAATGAAAACAAAGCATCTGATGAACATACAGTGGGTCAAAGAGTAATGGAAGGACACTTGTTGCCATAAATATCAGCATCTTTGCACATTTTTCAAATAATGCACTAATTCTGCCTGGAAATGTTGAAATTATAATATCAATTAAGTGAAAAAAACAAAAACGGAATACATTGCTGCATTTTATTTTATTACACTTAGATGTCCTTAAATGAATTGGACAAAATTGTTTGGGTATTATGTAGGTAATTCTACACTACAAGTTTCTCATTTGCTGTGTTATTTATTATCCCTGGATGCAATTGAAAAAACTGATCAAAGGCTGCAGAGGATTTTTTGACTTGTGGTGGAGGAACTATGCTCAACTGCTGAACAGATTCATGCCCAACTGAATGAAACAGGGCTCTATATTAAGAGACCCCGGATGATCCCACTGATGACTAAGTACCATGAGAAAGTGCAATTGACTCTCACTGAAAGACACCTGAAAAAGTCATTCTTTTAGGGAGACCATCCTGTGGGAAGATAGACAAGGTTAGAGCTTTATGGTGAAGCCCAACTTCCCTGTTTACAGGAAAAATAATGAAGCCTTAACACCATCCCTATAGTTAAATATGGAAGAGGTTTGCTGATGTTTAGTGGCTGCTTTTAATATTTGGTGCCTTGAATCTGTGCATGACAGCAGCAGATTGTCTAGGCATATTGGTTTGTAATATTGAACCCAGAGTCAGAAAGCTGGAGGAATCAGAGCTATTTATACGGAAACAGAAATATGGATGAACGGAGGACACCATACAATTCGATATTTAGCAAAAATATAAGTTAGGTGCAAAAAACAGTGTGTAGCTCATTGAGCTCTGCCGAATGAAAAAACAACACCAACAAGACACAGAATTGCCCCAAGGCTGGAATAAAACACAAATGGAAGCTTCCATGTAGTCATATTAAACTAAAGCAAAAAGCTAAAAACGAAAATAGTAACCTGTTCTTTAACTCCAGCATGATCATGTTCTATAACTATGGAATATTTAAGTAGACAGTGATGCAGAATAAACAGAACACAGAATATATGTCTAGAGAGAAAGAGTCTTGTTCACGCCCAGCTTCTCTACAAATAAAAGAAAAAATATATGCATCCTTAGGCCAAAGTAAAAACCAGCCCACTGGGTTTTCAAAATACTTTCATGTGCTATTTATTTTGAGGGCGCTTGCTTCTTCCCTGCAGTAAGACAGCACCTGTCTGGAACCATTTTTATATTATTATTTTTTTCTTCTTTCAGTTAGATGAGACTTTATTGAGCACAGCAACTAGGAAATGAGCCAGTAAAGTATTCATTGGAAGTGCTGCTAACTTTGTTCATAATTTAGCAAGTCCTTCTGCTTGGAACAAAGTCCAGACTCTTAACATCTTGAAGGTATATTCTCCTTAAGGAACACAGGAGCTAATTAGCCATTTCATGTAGGTTTGAAGGAGCATTAAATAAGGTTAATAAACCGTGTAAAACTATGAACATTTTATTGCAAATGTTTCTCTTATTTAATCATCTTTCTGCTGCATGGGGTGCATCCTGAGCATGTGTATCCATACCTATTACTACTCGCTGCGCTTCTACATACAGTAACTAAGCACATACTTTGTTCATCAACAAGCAAATGGAATGTGCATTTTCACAGCTAGAAATCGTGTGGGTGTAGCACAACAGTCATGCAACATGTCTACCCAAACAGAACATAATGTGTGTCATTTACATTGTGGCACTTATTTGCAGACTTTGGCCTTAGCATAAAGCTGGTTATAGTTGGGCTGATACCAACTGCCAACTTGGCCATTTCTGACTGTGTTGGCTGATGATTTGGGACCAAAACAAAGGCCCATCATCCAATATCTGTAGATATCGATATCCAATCAATATTGAATATGGTGGCAACATCCATACTGAGCCATGGATAGCGTCCTCTCTCAACATGTCTGCAAGGGGCCTCTATATGATCCAATTATTGACTTTGAGCCAGTAAATCAGCCTGATAAAGCTCACTGGGTGTCCAAATTGAGCAAAGATCTAAGCAGTGCAACTATTCAAAATGAGCACATTTTCCAACATATTGTTAACCTAAAGCTTTGTTACCAATAATTACCAATTATTGGTTTACTCATCCATATTCTGAAGGCAAGCTTGATGGAAATGCAGCCTTAGGCCTCAACCTTGCATGGCTTTAGAATTTCAAGACTTAAATGTTAACAAAAGCAGCCATAACAGGAATAGTAGCAGAGTGTATTTGTAACTTGCTTTTCCTTATAGCGTTTATAGTACATTCAGCCAGCTGGATATACAAACTACCAGTTCTTTATTATGGCCTACAATACAATACAGTTTAATTAATAAACCCAAATGCCATCTTATGTAGACTGTCCAGTTTTTAAAAAATGTTGGTGAAACGTTGATAGTAAATACATTATTCATATATCATATGGGATTGTTTGCTAGTGTGTACATTTCTTTTATACAGTTGTGTTCAGATTAATAGCAGTGTGTTTGCTAAATAAAGCTCAAAATCCTTATAATAGGTTTTATTTCCATACACACAAATGCATTGGGAACACTGCACATTCAATTCCAAATCAAAACATGAATTGAACTCCACACTGCTATTATTTGGAACAAGCTATTATTATTAAACACCATTATTTGCAACAAGCCCCAATTAATGATTCAACTACACAGAATCAGCAGCATGCGTGTCATGATTGTTTTGTCTATTGGTTTTCTATTACTGTGCTATACCTGCTAGTAAATTGTCATGTAGAAATATAATTTCTACCAAAAACAATGATTGATCATGTTAGTGATGTTGGACTGCTGTTATTCTGAACACAGCTGTAGCATTGTCCTGATGTACATTCTAAATCCTGAGGGATTTGCAAAGAATTTTTCAATTTAATTTACAAGTATAGGATCGGTTATCTGAAAATCCGCTATTCCAGAAAGCTCTGAATTATTGAAGGTCGTCTCTCATAGCCTCCATATTAAAGGAAAACTATACCCCCCAAACAATGTAGGTCTCTATTAAAGGAAAACTATACTCCCAATAGGGATGTAGCGAACTGTTCGCCGGCGAACTAGTTTGCGCGAACTTCGACTGTTCGCGTCCGCCGCAAGTTCGCGAACGTCGCGCGACGTTCGCCAATAGGCGTTCGCGTCAAAATCGTTCGACCATTCGACCATTCGATCGCTAAAATCGAACGATTTTCGTTCGAATCGAATGATCGAAGCCATTGGATTGAATGAAATCATTCGATCCAATGGCTTTGATCGTTCGATTCAAACGGAAATCGTTCGATCGAACGATTAAAATCCTTCGATCGTTCGAATCGAACGATTTTCGGATGTTCGAAGTTCGCAAACTGTTCGCGAACTGTTCACATTTTTTGCCGGCGTTCGCGAACACATTGTCGGCGGTTCGCTACATCCCTAACCCCCAAAATGAATACTTAGGCAACAGATAGTTTATATCAAATTGAATGACATATTAAAGAATCTTACCAAACTGGAATATATATTTACATAAATATTGCCCTTTTACATCTCTTGCCTTGAACCACCATTTCGTGACTCTATCTGTGCTGCCTCAGAGATCACCTGACCAGAAATACTACAACACTAACTGTAACAGGAAGAAGTGAGGAAGCAAAAGACACAACTCTGTCTGTTAATTGGCTCATGTGACCTTACATGTGGTTTGTATGTGTACACAATGAATCTTACGATCTCAGGGTGCGGCCCTTATTTTTTAAAATGGCAATTTTCTATTTATGATTACCCAATGGCACATACTACTAAAAAAGTATATTATTATGATAATGGTTCATTTACATGAAGCAGGGTTTTACACATGAGCTGTTTTACTCAGTATCTTTTAATAGAGACCTACATTGTTTGGGGGGAATAGTTTTCCTTTAAAAGATACTGAGTAAAACAGGTCATGTGTAAAACCCTGCTTCATGTAAATGAACCATTATCATAATAATATACTTTTTTAGTACTATGTGCCATTGGGTAATCATAAATAGAAAATAGCCATTTTAAAAAATAAGGGCCGCCCCCTGAGATCGTAAGATTCACTGTGCACACATACAAACCACATGTAAGGTCACATGAGCCAATTAACAGACAGAGTTCTGCCTTTTGCTTCCTCACTTCTTCCTGTTACAGTTAGTGTTGTAGTATTTCTAGTCAGGTGATCTCTGAGGCAGCACAGATAGAGTCACGAAATGGTGGTTCAAGGCAAGAGATGTAAAAGGGCAATATTTATGTAAATATATATTCCAGTTTGGTAAGATTCTTTAATATGTCATTCAATTAGATATAAACTGTTGCTTAAGTATTCATTTTGGGGGTATCGTTTTCCTTTAATTAAATAATTCACAATTTTAAAACATATTTCCCCTTTCTCTGCATTAACAAACCGCTACCATGTCCATGTAACAAGACTGGTAAGAAAGCAATCCTATTGGGTTTATTAAATGTTTAAATGATTTTTAGCAAACTTAAGGTATTTACTTTCAAATTACGGAAAACCCCACGTCCCATTCATTCTGGATAACAGGTCTTATACTGGTACAATATTTGTTGTTATAGTGAAGAATTGTTCCACATAGCTTTGTATGCACTGCCCTCTCTTGGTGACTGCAATGTTATGCACTATTACCTTGCCCAGACGTTTCAACATAATGGCAGGGCCCTCCGATCCCATTCTTATTCTGTAAACCTTGTTTAAGTTATGTTATTGTAATTGTGATTTTTTTTCCACTAGTAATTGTGCGAAATGCACATTTTTTGATGTTTTACAGATATTCACATTTTTTTTCATTCATACTTTTGATATTCAGATCTTTTAATAACTTCGATGGAATTTGTGGTTCTAGAGAAATATGAGGGAAAGTAGCATAATGTAGGTCAGTTATGGAAAAATTGTTCACAATACGAATAAATCACATTGCCAATAATTTTGCCTTCATGCAAATGTAAAACATGTTGCGAACCCTTTATCCCTTTACAGTAGGATAGCAATTGCAAATTTGTGTCAATCTGCAAACATTGAAACATTAGTTACATGTCATTAATTGGCAAGCTAAATCAAAGTGGGACCCACATTACCAAGACCAACAGATCTTTGTTTAGAAAGCAATCTTTACTGTTTACAAAGCAATGTTTGTGATACTGTATCATATCAAAATCCAAAATCACTTCCACTGTATAAACATCCTCTACTTCATAACAAACGAACATTTGTTCAACATAATCATTCATAAAGTTGTGCTTATTATAGCAATATAATCAATCCTTATTGGAGACAAAAAATCAATCATATTGGGTTTATTTCATGTTTAAAGGGGTTATTCACCTTTTGAGATAACTTTTAGTATGATATAGTAAGTGATATTCTGAGACAGTTTGCAAACTGTCTCAGAATATCTTTTTATTCAGTACCTCTCCAGTCTGCATTTTCAGCAATCTGGTTGCTAGGGTCTGAATGTTCCCAAGCAACCATGCACTGATTTGAATAAGAGACTGGAATATGAATCAAGGTGGACCTGAATAGAAAGATAAGTAACAACAACAATATATTTGTAGCCTTACAGAGCATTTGCTTTTTGGAAGGGGTCAGCGACACCCATTTGAAAGCGTCAAAGAGTCAGAAGAAAAAGGCAAATAACTAGACAACTATATAAAAAAAAATAATGAGAACCAATTGAAAATTTGCTTAGAATTCTATAACATACTAAAAGTTACCTTAAAGGTGAATTACCACTTTAAGTGATTTTCTAGTAGACTTAAGGTAGGGAGATCCATATTACAGAAACACCCCTTATCTGGAAAAACCCAGTTCCCAAGCATTTTGGATAACAAATCCTATAATGCAATTGTCCGGTGCACAATTGTGAAAGTGAACCCCTGGCAAACTTTCCAATAATTTTTGATAGAGGCCTTTCGAAATTTTGTATTGATAAGGATATTTTGCAATAGTTTGAATGGTAGCTGCAAAGTGATTCTGTCTATCCTTTACTTGCACCGCGTTGTAATTTAGCTATAGTCTACAGTCTACACACTGGTCCCAAACAGCAGAACAAAACAGAAGTATAACTAGGCATTGTGAGATATGATATACAGAGGAATAGTCAATCAATTGAATTTCTTAGTCAGCACCTATATCTCCCAATTCTCACAAGTCCTGGTGCACGTCCAACGGTTTCCACCATACGTCCGTTTATTCACAATCCATAGGTATCGACAGCACCAGTCAAAGATTATGCAGGCTTGATAGAAGACCGATGGCGGTCTGAAACGTTGCCAAGTGTATTGGGGCCAGAAACCCATGTCTCAATAAAGGCATTTTAAACTGCATAATCTTTGACTGGTGCTGTCGATACCTATGGATTGTGAATATACAGAGGAATAGTACACACCTATAATGAAAAACATCAACCAAGAAACATTAGCATTTTAAAGCTATAGCAGTGCTAGTCAGAGAAGTTTCCATATGCTATTACTTTGGTAGAAATATGTATGAAAGACAAAAAAGGCTTGCTTTTTCTGTTTTTCGTAATATATAACCATTTTTACTTTATAACCACAAGAATCTATAGTCTGATAAAAAAAAAAAAAGTGCTGATTTTTAGAAGAACAAACTAATTTATTAGGTCAGAGGTCTTTTTTGGCCGCTCTAGCAAAAGGATCACAGCACCTTCTATCAAGCTGAATTAAACATTATTTTAAAAAAGCACAGACATTAAAAATAATGAATGAGTCTTACAAAGTGGCTATTTTGCTCTGTAGTGACCAAATTAAGATTTTCGTTTTATCTGAATACAAATACTTTAACATCTTACTTTTATAAAAGGCAGGTCAATTGGTCCCTGATAAAAATGACTGTAGAGCATGTACAATATATAATAGAAGTAGGATGGAATAAACCGCTTCAAAGGCAGCGATTTCAAAAACCACTTGCAGTTTGAAATCACTGCCTTTGAAGCCGTTTATTCCATCCTACTTCTATTATCCTGATTACGTTGGGAGTGTGACACGAACTCCTGGAATTTGTAGCTGTAAAAACATTGGAATTATACGCTGTACAGTATATGATACATACTATTATGAACAAAGTATAATCTCTGTAAACACCTGCGGATTGTGTCAGGGCTGTATAAACCATAATTTACTGTGATAAGGTTTCTAAAAATATCCTTGGTACATGCAGTAGAGGGCACTGTGCGCATTCTTTTTGTTTAGTTCTGAAAAGTCATGTGTTCACATAATAACCACAACTAAAAGGTCTATGCTTTCCCCCCCCCCCCCCAACACATTCTTACCACATTGAGATCTTAGGGCTGCTGTAGCTCCGAGTGCTAGAAATAATGCCACTGCCAGCTCTAAATTCTACAAAGTTCTTTGGGGAAAATGTAAAAATCCTCGACACCTTCAGTTATGCCTAGAAACTCTGTACAATAAATCCATCAAACACAATACAGCACCGTCTTCTTAAATAAAGGACATTCGTACAAGATTAATATCTCAGTGAAACTTGTATTAAAGATAGAAGTAGCAACTGCAGAATGAGGCAGTTGCATTAATTATGACAGATAGAATGGACCTTTTCAAGAAAGCAGTGTTTCCAACTAGACACAGAGTGTGGGAATGGGGAACGGAGTTCAGAGCAGGTAACTTTTGCATACCCGCACTCTGTCCTTCGGTATTACTAGCACATGAAGAGTCTGAAATTCATTGGTCTGCAGTACTGTTTAAAAGAACACTAACACAAGCACAGAGCCACACAAAAAAACACTTTTTTTGTTAATGCCTAAAAGTATAATACAAATGGTTGGTTTAACTTGTCTGTCACAATGGGACTCTTGTTTGCTACACATGAAACTGTGGACTGTTTGCATTCCAAGCCTCTTTTTGGACTACAATCCACATTTTGGACTGATTGGACAATGAGTGACTCTGGGAAATGGGAGACAGAACATTTTTGGCTTTAAAGGGGTTGTACAATTTTGATGTTTTACCCTGATGAAGGGTGTGTTGCACCCCCCATAATGTTGATGCACAGGTGGCGACAATAAAAGGTCTAAGCCCCCTGACTGAGCATTATTATGTGTGCGGCTCCGTGCTCTCCTCTTTACTACTGTGAGGACCCTGCTAGTCATATGGGAGGCCAATGCAGTGAAAAAACTATAGTGGATACTTCTCAATGCCCTATCAGCCTTAAAGGAGAACTAAAAACCCAAACTAATTAAAACCCCCTACCCTCCATAGTCCCCCCTTCCAGTTCCCCCCGCACAGGTGTTAATACCTGTAAATGCCCCATAGTCTTTAATTACCCTTGATGCAGAGTCAGTGGAGCTCACCCACACCATCTTCACCGCTTCGGGAACCTTTGGGTAATTTCGGCAATTTCCGACGCTGTCGGCGCGTGCCCAGTTCAGGACAGGAAAATTGCTACAACTGTGCATTCACCGATACGCTGCTTACTTACTGAAACAGTGAAGATGGCGTCCGTGTGCTGCGCTGACTCTCCATCGAGGGGTAATTAAAGATTTAGGGGCATTTACAGGCATCAACACCTGTGTGTGTGGGGGGGGCAGGGAGGGGGTTATAGGGACTATGGAGGGTAGGGGGTATGGGTTTTCATTAGTTGGGGTTTAGTTCTCCTTTAATGCTCAAAAATATGCAAACTTCCCCATTTTTTCCCACTAAGCTTAAATCAGTTCTTAGGCATGATTGGGCATCTATATGCAAAGTAATACTTAAATAGAGCTCCTAGGAGTAAGTGCACATAGAAAACTTTATACAGTATCACCAAGGATGTATTTGCCATATAGCCACTCAAGGGCCCTCGGATGCATATAGGGTATAAAAAATAAAAAATTGAAAAAAATAAAAAAAAAAAAACTTTCCAGAAAAAAAAACCCTACCTACCCTGCTGCTAAATTCTTTTCTATTAGATCCGACAGCAAAGGTGGGGGGTGGGGGTAGTGGAACCTATCATTTATATCTTAGTTGGGATCAAGTACAAGGTACTGTTTTATTACTACAGAGAAAAAGGAAACCATTCTTAAAAAATTTGAATTTATTTTGAGTCGAGGGGGAGATGGCCATTAAGCAATTTGGATCTGTCTGGATAAGTGGTTTCCAGATAACTGATCCTATACCTAGTGGAGGCTCGTTTATAAGAAAATTTGCACCTGGGCAGTAACTCATAGCAACCAGTTAGTAAATCGGCAATTTTAGCATGCTGCGGTTAGAACAAGAAAGGCAAAAACTTGACTGGCTACCATGGGTTAGTGCCCAGTTTGCGCAGTGTTGATTTATGAGCCCATGTGTCTTATTGCATGATGAATTTACCCTAATCCCTCTGCTTGTCACAGTTGTGTACTGATACCCTAGAACATTTCCAACGTGTGCTTTCTATATTTCTATTAACTAACTAATGAACTAACTAATGCTATGTGGGTGCTGCATTCTGAGTAAGCTGTCCATCAGTGAAGTGCTGCTGTGCCTTACGTATGCATTTAAAAATACATTTAAAAAGATCTGTATATGCATTAAGCAAAGCATATAATCACCAGTCAATAACTATACAGTTGAAAGATATGTACTGCAAAATGTATGTAATTCATGGTAAAATTTATTTGAAATTACAGAAAGTGACTTTTATTTATAAAGAAGTGCAGTAAAATAAACCTCATGATGGTTTTGTCAAGAAGCAATGATCTTTACAATATAAAAACAATATTATTAACATGTATTTGTACCAGACAGCATAACATCAGTACTTTTAATAACAAACAGCACTTGAAAATGTATTTAAAAAATAAAATCTGTTTCAGTCATGTCAATGGCCCAAGCAAATTTGTCCCGGTATGTCTTGTTGTAGATTTTTTCCAGTCCAACAGTCCATTTCTTGCACCTTTAAAAGATCAAGAAAGAGTAGATTTATCTTCATGTTTTATTATTTTTTATATATTTATTATATATTATTATTATCAGCCTTCCACCCCCCCCTGAAAAAATAGCCATATATTTGTTTTGTTGGACCCTGCTGTACAAGACTTGGGTTTTGTTGAACCCACATAAAATTGTTGTACAACGATTAGTAACCCCAACACCTAGAGGCCCATGTATCAGCCTTCTGAATGTAGTAATTAATTAAAAACAACCTAATATAAAAAAGCACCAATGAATAAAAATACAGAACTATTCCAAAAAAAACTTGAAATCCTCTGGAAATACAAACTAAAAAAGTCTTAAAGCTTGAATGAAAAATGTTACAATAAGCAAAGGACAAAACCCCACTAACTTCTACACGACCTCGCCCACTTTTAGATGGCGAAGTTTTGTCTGTGTTTTTTTTAATAAACTACAAATTCCTTTTGTTTTAGAGTAAAAGGTATAACCCGTGATTTTTAGTGCTAAACAATGCGATTTGGGGAAAAGAGAAAAAAAAAAACCAAATATTAGTAAATCAGCCCCTGGTATAATGCTATGTGGTGGCAATCACTAACCAGTGCACTGGAAGCCAGGACTAGAATGGCAATGACCGTCATTGCTGGGGAACACAACAGATATGAAACTCCAACCATTAATCCTCTAGTTGTAGACCCGGTAGATAATAGTCCACCAATTCGAACCACTAGTATTTCTTTTCTATGAGAATATCTATAAACACCACCAAGATCAGCACCTTAGTGTGTATAATTTGCATAGCAAGTGTGAGAACTTGTAAACACAGTATTTCACAGCTTGTTTGGTCTTCCTTTCATTTTGAGGTTCTTTTGAAGACAATAGACAAATACAAGAGGTCCTCTGCACACAATCCATTATCAATATATTAAGGACATAATAATGGGTTGAGTGCAGAGGACTCTTGTATTTGTCTATGTGAATTTTGTAGTCACAGTGGTGAGCACAACTTTCCCTTGTTTGATTTGAAGACAATTACTAACAGAGTGATGACAGACAAACATTATTCAATGGCACAGAACTTACTGAATGATTCTGGATAGAGGTGGAACGGAGTTTTCTAACTGGATCATTCAAATATGTAATAATATTTTACCGGCAGATCACATTTTACTTGCAGGCACTATTACCCATTAAATGGTAAAATGCTTTGGGCATTAAGGAATTCCCTCCTATTGATTTCTACAGTTAAAATAACTTTGATTTAGGATTTGTGCACCCCAGTGATGAGCATAAGAAATCTGTCTTCCAAGTAAGGTGGGATTCAAAAACATGTTGGATATCTTTCTAGATAAAAATAGCAGTTTCTTATGATTTATTTTACCATCCATAGAAATATATCTAGTGGAAAATCGAATTGTCTGCTTGCAGGGGCGATTCTTACCCCAGCAGCCCTGATGTGGCTATTTCAGGGAGTTCAGGGGGTTGGGTGGGTTCTCGAGAACCCACGCAATTGCACACTCTGCACTAGAAGAGCTCAGTTTGTGGTTTGATAACTGGAAATTTGGCTCTTAAAGTTACCCAGAGCAGCTTTTTGCCGTCACTGGTAACTGACAGGGCTCTGCCACATGAGGTGAGTTTTGCAACTTAGCTCATTGGTGCAGCGCCCCTGCCAGTTTGGGATCAGGAAGGAATTTCCCCTCCATGATACTTATTTGCCAGATGGCCTGCAGTGTTTCCCAGACTGTGGGGCTGTTTCATAAGCAAGGTCTAGAGCGGTTATTGGGGAGCCCAAACAAAAGACCAGCTAGGGTTACCTAGAGTGCTATTTGCTTTCCTATATACTCCTTGAATTGACCGTAATTTAGGGTGAAATTTAGGGGCCTATTTACAAACATTCAATTTTTTTTTCAAAAAATCTGAGATTAAGCGGGTTATTTATCGAAATCCGATTTTTAAATAAAAAAAGTCAGACCAAACTAGAATCCACGCTTTCCCCTTATTTATCAATAAAAAAAAAAAAACAGGAAATAAAAAAATCTGATCAGGAAAAACCTAGACTTTTTCGGATTGTCATGCAAAAAAACATGCAAAAATTTTTTCACAAAAAAACAGCTATTGGTTACTGCCATGGGCAGATTTGCCAAGTGTTGATAAATGAGCCTCAGTGAGGGTTAACATCTTGAAATGGTTAAGTGGACATCTGCCATTGACTTTTATATAAATTGAGCAGGTTTTAAATCGCATATTTTCAGATTCGATAAAACCTCAAAATGTTTTAGTTTTTTGGACAATTCTTAGTGAATGCAAAAAAAAAAAGCCCAAATTGATTAAAAATGGTCCAATAGGATCAGCACAGCTCCCACTGACTTCTATAGGACCTTGACAACTTTTTTGCAGGTTTTTAGGGGTATAGGATCTGTTATCCAGAATGCTCAGGACCTGGTGTTTTTGGGATAAGGGATCTTTCTATAATTTGGATTTCCATTCATTAAGCTACTTAAAATTAAACATTAAATAAACCAAATTGGATTGTATTGCTATAATAAGGAATAATTATATCTTAGTTAGGATCAAGTACAAGTAACATATTACAGAGAAAAATAAATTCTATTTCATAAATCTAAATTATTTGATTGCAATGGAGTCTATGAGAAATCGCCTTCCTGTAATTTGGAGCTTTCTGGATAACTGGTTTCCAGATAAGGATCCCATACTGTATGTTATTTTTTTGGATTTTTTTTTTCATTGCTTTTTAAATTTGGATCTTTTAATAAATTCCATGGCATTCCTGGTTTTAGAGAAAGTTTATTCATGGTTTCAAAACCCCTTTAAACCACTAAAATGAGACTGTTGATAAACCTCCCTGTGTGAACAATGTTTTTATACATTATACATCTATAACCATGTGATGAGCTAAACGGGAGATCTGGCAAGGCCAAAAAAAAAAGAACAAAAAGAAAAAACCCCTCTGGTCCACTAGATCAATTGGTAGAGGTGTTTGAAAAGTTAATTATGAAAGATTTGTGTATTTATTTTAATGTAGTTTGCCATGTTCCCAATTTGCTGTGCTATGCAAAATATTCAGGTTGTGGTCCAGTTTGACTAATATGCAGTGGCTATAAGTCTATATATAATATTAATTATAGGCTGTGTGTTTGATTAGACACGTGCATTTTTATTTAAATGTTCTCCAATACACTGGCTTTTAATGAACAGAAAAAGTGGGAAAAATGGGCAGACAAAAGAGAAACCGTTGTTAGTTGACCTAGTGTACTACAAATACAGTGAATTCATTTAGTAGAGACAGAAGCCCTAGTTACAAATCATACTGGATCCCTCCTGTCAATGTGCTCACTTTGAGGAACAATTAACTTTTCTGTTAGCAAAAGGTCAAACTAAAAAGTACACTTGTGTCTGCTGTGAAAAATCATCAAATAGCTTTTATAAACCATACGAACGTTTCAAAAAAAAAAGCAACGTTTAATAGACTTCAGATTTAGTATTGCTGATAGCAACTGTCAGTACAGACTGACACTCACTTGTCTTCATTTCTGCTTCTTCATTTCTACTTGCCAGTTTGTTTTGTCCTTTACAGAAAATGCTTTCCTACCTGAGTGGAATATGCTTGGGCAGAGTTAAAACTTTTATTTGTGGAATTTTATAGGTTAGATTTAAAAAAGCAATACAAAAACTCTATCCCTCCTATTATAGTTTTATAGGACTCATGCTTTGTTTGTATAGAGGAGGTTAAATGAAATGATACCAGTAACACAAGAAGCAATGAAGGTGCGCGGCAGTCAGACTGGAAAGCAAGGGATGTAAAAGAGTGGGAGTGTAGGAAAGTTAGAGTTCTTAGAGAGTAGCAAAATCAGCTTGCAGGACATTTAAAGGAACAGTAACGTCAAAAAATAAAAGTGTTTTAAAGTAATGAAAATATAATGCAGTGTTGCCCTGCAATGGTAAAACTGCTGTGTTTGCTTAAGAAACATTTCTATTGTTTATATAAATAAGCTGCTGTGTAGCAATGGGGGCAGCCATTCAAAGGAGAAAAGGCTCACGTTACACAAAAGATAGCAGATAAGCTCTGTCTGTCTAATGGTGTCTTTTATCCATTAGTTATCCTGTGCCATATAGCCGTTTTTCAATTTCCGCTATTGCTCCCCAGCAGCTTGTTTATATGAACTATAGTAGTGCTTCTGAAGCAAACAGACCAGTTTTACCACGTCTTCTTTGGTGTGCTGCAACGGTCAGATGTCTAGCCCTATTTACTAGTTGCCAATTGCAGAAGTTCTGTTGCCAATAACAAAGCAGCATTTATCCTTGATTCTATGAAAAAGCAAAGATCTGATTAATTGCTGTGGGTAGTTGTCTGTGCAAGAGATGTTCATAAACCAGCCTCTGAGCTTCTAGTTATTGCTTACATTAGTGATTGTGTTCCCATAAGTTGATTTAAATGTACAAGCTGAACTGGAGGAGGGACAGGCCCAAACAATTAGTGGAGGCGTATGAGAAGTACATAAGCACTTGAACACTTGTAGGTAGTGATGGGCGAATTTGCGCCGTTTCTCTACGCCGAAAAATTATTGAATTTCACGTGAAATGGCAAAAAATGTGCAAAATTTACGCAGGCGAATTTTCGCTGCCATTTTGCCCATCACTACTTGTAGGGCATCTCTTGAGATTGTCCTCTGGTTACTGACAATGAATGTGAAAGCAGCTTGATGTGTGTGTAAAGAAGCTCTGGAGATTATTTTAGAATAGGGGCTATGCTTAACACAGGGGACTTGTTCCAAGTTACATATTGTTGGGAAACGGGACTTATAGAAGAATGGAGCACATTCAAATGATGCATCCAGGGTACCCAACACACACATTTCAGTGATAAAAACTGAATAGTGTTGACGCATGGCAGTTTTGACGCAAGCAACTTTTCCAACGCACATCCACATTTTTCGATGCTGGCAAATTTTTGAGGGAATTTCAAGAATTTATTCGCCAGTGGAGAAACGCCGCAAATTCGCGCCTGGCGAATTTATTCACCCATTATTGATAGTGTTGCTGTGCCAGACTGGTTTTACAGGAACCATCTCAGAGTGAGGATCTGTGTCTCTAAAGTTGCCCGTGATATTAAACTGAACCCAACTTTGGGGTGAGTCATGTACCAACACTCTGATGCCCAAAAGAGCTTAGCACTTGGTTGCATGGTACATTGGTTATGATGAATAGATTTGAAGCAGCTTTGAGGATAAATGTTTAAAGTGAATGTTCAGTATAAAAATAAAATGTCACTGACCAGGCCACAGAGATCCTGGGATCCAGATAGTTTAGTTTGGAGGTGCTCAAGGCAATCTGTTTATTCTCTTCTCGGTCAGTTGCCTGCACCTCCATTCTCATGAGTTGTTCCTCTGTTCTCTGCACTGCCCTTTTCTTGTTTTCTACAACCCTGCGTGGAAACAATAGGTCTTTCATTTCATATCTTATTAAGATCATAATGATAATATAGATAAAAGCAATATGCCTTATTTGCTCAGTATTAGCATATTTTACATTTTCAAAATGATAATTCTCATCTTAAAACTTACACCATTGCTTTCCCATACACAGTATAGCATTAGCATGAATGTAAATTATTTATGGCATATAGAGAATTGTTAAATGGCTGCACCTCCTATTTCTGTAAGTTATATATTCACCTTTACTGTATGGGCAGGGGTCTCCTGCACCTATTAACACTTGCCTCTGTACTACAGGTATGGGATCAGTTATCTGGAAACGGGTTATCCAGAAAGTTTTGAATTACAGGAAGGCCACCTCCCATAGAATAGTTCAAACAAATAATTAAAATTTCGCTGTGATAAAAAAACCACCACCTTGTACTTGATCCCAACAAAGATACAATTAATCCTTACAATTAATCCTTACTGGAGGCGAAACAATCATATTCGGTTTATTTAATGTTTGAATGATTTTGAGCAGATTTAATGTATGGGGATCCAAATTACAGAAAGATTGCTTAAATGAAAACCCCAGGTCTGAGCATTCTAGATAACAGGCCCCATACCTGTATTAATCTTTTTTAAGATGCATGCAGCCGTACGGTATACACACACATATAGGATAACATGGTTTATTTGTACAAAAGTGTTAGAAGACAATTAGCAAGGTATAAATTTAAATGTTAATATAAGTTAGTAAACTTATACAGTCATATGAAAAAGTTTGGGAACCCCTCTTAATTCCTTGGAGTTTTGTTTATCATCGGCTGAGCTTTCAAAGTAGCAACTTCCTTTTAATATATAACATGCCTTATGGAAACAGTAGTATTTCAGCAGTGACGTAAAGTTTATTGGATTAACAGAAAATATGCAATATGCATCATAACAAAATTAGACAGGTGCATAAATTTGGGCACCCCAACAGATATATCAATAATTAGTTGGGCCTCATTTTGCAAATGTAACAGCCTCTAGACGCCTCCTATAGCCTTTGATGAGTGTCTGGATTCTGGATAGAGGTATTTTTGACCATTCGGCCTTACAAAATCTCTCCAGTTCAGTTAAATTTAATGGCTGCAGAGCATGGACAGTCTGCTTCAAATCATCCCATAGATTTTCCATGATATTCAAGTTGGGGGACTGACGGCCATTCCAGAATATTGTACTTCTCCCTCTGCATAAATGCCTTTGTAGATTCCCAAGTTTGTTTAGGGCCATTGTCTTGTTGGAATATCCAACCCCTGTGTAACGTCAACTTTGTGACTGATGCTTGAACATTATCCTGAAGAATTTGTTGATATTGGGTTGAATTCATCCGACCCTTGACTTTAATAAGGGCCCCAGTCCCTGAACTAGCCACACAGCCCCACAGCATTATGGAACCTCCACCAAATTTGCCATGCAAAACGCTTTTTTTTTTTGACCAATATTTGTCTCATCAGTCCAAAGCACTTTGTTCCAAAGTGATTGTGGCTTGTCTAAATTAGTATAGGCATACAACAAGCGACTGTTTGTGGCATGAGTGCAGAAAGGACGCCCATTGTGTGCTGCTTCCTCCTCAGCCGTTCACAAATTATTTGCCTTAGGGTGCGCGCGGCATGTACTTCCTGTTTTTCTATGCGCATTGACGCTCGAGTGATTAAAAAATAGTATTAAAGGGGCTTTTACGCTGTAATCTTTGCCCTGGCGGCATCAGATTAGCCGAGGGCTCATCCCGAGGTGAAAGGCGGCTGTTAAAGGCGGAAGCAAGAGTCGACGACAGGGAGCCTAGCATTGGTTCTAGATTCTCTCTCATCACCCTGCCATACAGATGTACTTTGTGCAAATTGAGCTGAATTGTAGAACGATGTACAGATACACCATCTGCAGCAAGATGTTCTTGCAGGTCTTTAGGGGTGATCTTTGGGTTGTCTAACCACTCACAATCGTCCACTCCTGTATTTTTCTTGGTCTGCCAGACCTGGGTTTTACAGAAACTATGCCTGTGGCCTTCCATTTCCTGATTACATTCCTTACAGTTGAAAGTGATGGTTTAAACCTCTGAGATAGCTTTTTGTAGCCTTCCCCTAAACCATGATACTGAACTGTTTTCATATCTTTTGAGAGTTGCTTTGATGATCCCATGCTGTCACTCTTCAGAGGAGAGTGAAACAGAAGCACAACTTACAATTGGCCCCTTACTGTAAATACCGTACCTTTCCTCATGATTGGACACACCTGCCTATGAAGTTCAAGGCTTAAACTAATCCAACCAATTTGGTGTTGCCAGTAATCAGTATTGAGCAATTACATGCATTCCAATTAGCAAAATTACAAGGGTACCCATATTTTTGCACAGTCAGTTTTTCACATTTGATTTAATTTCATACAGCAAACACCCCAGATGTTGAAAGTGGAGTAAATTATTATGCAGGCTTATGAGATGGGTTCCCAAACGTTTTCATATGACTATATACCCTTATCAAGAATAAAAAAGGGGGAATAACAGGGGGTTGGACAGGGGTGAATTGTTGTACAAATAATTGTCAGGGACACATCAAACTGTAAACCAATATTATGATGGATAACTAGGAAACTACATTTCCTAACGTTTCTTTACTTGAAGTGCTGAAGGCTGTTGGTCAATCATATAGAGAACAAAAATGCACATAAATTGTCCTGTAGACCTGACATATGCAACCTAGTGCTCTTCAGCTGCTTTTAACCCACTGCTCCGTAGCCAGTCAGCAGGAGGGGGGGGTGTTGGGAGCTTTAATTCAACAGCTGGGAAGTAGCAGGTTGCTGACCCATGCTTTAGCTAGAGGCCACTATTGTGACAAGTTAAAAAAAAAAACTCACTTATTGAGCTTCTCACTGTCTTTTTCTTTGGCTTCTTTTTTGGCTTCTTTCAGCTCTTTCTTTGCCAGTAAAATCTGCTCTTTCTTCGCATCAATCTGAAAGGAGAAATCTTGACACTTAAATACCCCTTCACAAGCCATTAGGAGGAGGTTCACAGTGGTTTATGTGCTGCAATATCAATAACCAAGACTGTAACGTAATATCTTATTTTGTTGGCTAGTAGTTATGAACCTCAAATGTGCACTGTACAAATAAGAGATTGTGCTTTCACCCAGCACTATGCTTGCCCTGTACCTGAAACCAGGAGTAGCAAGAAATAAATCTTATAAAATGTCTCCAAGGTAATGGAGATACTTAAAACAAGCAGAGCCTTTCCGCCAGCATTTATTTGAAGGCTTTATTCAGTTTTGCCATTGTTAACAAATGCACACAATTTCTTTTTGTAAGGTCACAGATGAATCTTTCATTGGTTTTGTTGTTTGTACTAATTAATAGGAGGATATCGAATGCAATTTACTTAATGTATTGTGTTGTGAAGGGGTGGCTGCAGCTTAACAGTTCAAGATGTTCTTTTATTGTATTTTAGTATAGATTATATAAAGAAATATACAGTATAATAGGGAAGAATGATATTTTTTAATTAAGCGTTCAACAAAAAGCAAACAGAATAATGCTGCCGATACTCAAGAGCAACAGAAACGACGAGAACATGCCATATTATCAAGTGCCTGCAGTTAAAAAAAAAAATATGATTAGAGAGGGTTGTGCATTGAAAAAATGGAAGTCAATGAGATCCATTAATGATGAGGAATGTGGCAAGTGAAGCTGGCCATACATGTACAGATTTTACCCTTGTATTGGACGAACGATTGGAACGATGCCCCAAACTTCCGACCTGCCACTAACCATTCAGATTAATTAAAGTAGTAAAATAACAAATCCGATGATGTTCTGGCCATGACAGCAATTGTACAAAAGTTATGTCCGACAAATTCTAATGACAGTCACCATTGATGTCGTCAGATAGGCAATACATGCAGAGAAATTATCGTTAGCCGACAGAAATCACTTAACTCTGATCAACGACCGATTGTTATGGTGTGAAAAAATGTCAGGACAATCCACACACTGTCCGAAAATTGTATAAAACTTTGATTTGTACAACTATATCTTTGCGTCTATGGCCAGCTTTACTTGTTCAATAGCAGTTATAGGGCATTCATTGAAAATAGTGATTTTTAGTAGGATGTTTGTGGGGGTCAAAAATGTATTACATTGTTGGTATTTTTTTTAATGAGATCAGTAGCTTTCATAGGATTGACTTACTGGGAAAGAAATGAACAATGGGAAAGGTACTTTAAGTCCGATTGTATCAATGAAATAGAGAAGACCCATTTATGGCTGGAAGAAAACAACTAATTATGAAAAGCAGCCACTTAAGAGATACTGACACCAGAAATTGAACTTTTTTACATCTATCATAAAATTGCCTTTGAAAGCTACTTATAACTTTGCCATAAAGTATTTGCACAATGCTTTTACATTACCTGTCTGATGCCCCATGTTCCTGTATGAGGGGGCTGCCATATTTGTGCAGCAGGAGTCCGTTAGTATTAAAAACTTTAACTGACAGGCTGAGATGGGACAGTCAGGTTGGCAAAACAGTCAGGTTTATGAACTCCAAGTAACAATTATATACAAAAACAAACCTCTCGGCAAAAAATTATCAACATGACCTATAGGTAACTTTTAATGTACATTCATATTTTAAAAAGTAGTTTTTTAGTGTCAGTATCACTTTAACGAGTGAGAGCATAGATATATCAAAGAGCAGAAAGTCTACTGAACCACAGCAATAAATAAGACTACAGCATGCATACAGTATGAACAATGGTTGTGTTGCAATTCAACTGAAGGTTTGTGAATCATTAAACATTCAGCTCCTAAAAGGGTTACGAATATGCCAATAACGGACATTCTGCTGGAGATGTATTGAAATGTCTTTATGTGATCATGGTTTTGGTAAGAATGTCAGTAACAATGTAAAGGTTCATAGATCTATATCGGATTTTAATTGTCACTATGGTAAGAAGGATCAGCACTGACTGATTTACTGCACCATGTGTTTTGCAAGAATTAAGACAGAATTTTCCAATGACAGTATTATGTTAGCTACAGGAATTACTGTGAATGGACAACTCACTCATGTAAAGAGGTGAAAAACAATTTATATTTGTGATGTAAAATTGTTAAGCTATACTGTAGTGCAGCTAGCAGGTGGTGCCAAGTCCATCTGAAAGCCTATATAAGACAGTACCTTGCTGCGACACTTTTGGCCTTAAAACATCTAGAAGCAGCTTCAGACCAAAGTGCCCAGGTCTACTGGGGGTTAGTACCTTTAGGGCTAGCTAGTGGATAGTAGTGGCAAGCAGGGGCAATCCTGGTCATTTTGCCACCTGAGGCAACTTTCCTTTTGCTGCCCCCACCCCTCCCCACGCACTCACCACTTCAGCGCGGTCCACGGCACACTTGGGAGTCTGATCGGTCCACATTGCTAGTGCAGAGAACGCAATTGTGCTCTCTGCAGTAGAAGAGCCAAATTTCCGAGTTGAAAACTGGTAATTCGGCTCTTAGTTACCAGGAGCAGCATTTTTGCTGCCCCTGGCAACCAGGGGGCACTGCCGCCTGAGGCGAGTGCCTCAACTCCCATTATTGGTGGAGTTTCCCTGGTGGCAAGTGCGTTCACTCCAGGAGTGAAAGTTAGAGAGGGCTATCGAGCATGGACATTCTGTTGTCCTAATAAGGAGTAATAGGGTGGGGGTAGAGCCCTGAAGTGATTGTGCACCGGAGTTAGGGAATTGAGTGTTTAGGTATAGGTTAGCAGAGAGCCTACAGGAGAAGCTTGGGCATTTCATGTGAGGTCACCACAGAGAATCGGGGTTCCTTAGCAAAAGGAGGCCAGCTAAGGACACTCATGCCTGTGTGTCCTACATGGCAAATGCCCTAGAGGCTTCAGAAGGGAGAATGGTGTGTGTGTGTGTGTGTAACAAGCATGGTGTGATTAAGATCTTTCTAGGTCAGCAACCAGAGCCCCAGTCTGAACTGTAAGCCGTTTCCCTGCAAGAGGTTGTACAATAAAAGTAAAAAAGAGGTAATCACATTTATTTTGAAGATACAGTATATACTTCTGGTAGCAAAGGCCTAGCATATGAACATGTTAGTGCCAAATGCCCACTAGCCACAAGTGGTTGTTACACATAGGCATTGCAAACACAATGTAAAAAGTCCTGAAAGCTTGCAATATTTTCCTATTCAATTAGCCATTAAAGGAACAGTAACATCAAAAAAGTAATGAAAATATAATGTCATCTTGTGCTGCACTGATAAAACTGGGGTGTTTGCTTTAGAAACTCTACTATAGTTTATATAAACCATCTGCTTTGTAGCCATGGGGGCAGCCATTCAACGCCGAAAAAGGAAAAGGCATAGTATACACAGCAGATGAGTTCTGAAGAATCCCATTGTATAGTACACAGCTTCTGTGTTATATACGGTGTATCCTATGTACATTACATTTTAATTACTTTAAAATGCTTTCAGTTTTTGGTGTTACTGTTCGGTTAAATGGAGCACTTCAATTCCATTTTGTAGTAGGACTATGAAGATTTCCATTTTGTAGGTTTCTTTGTTGGCAGATATACTGTACCACTGACACAGATCAAGAGCCCCAACAAGACTTGTAATTTTATCTTTTACCTTAGATTTAAGATTTGCCATAGATTGATCAAAGGTTTTCGGTGGTGCCCGCTGATGGTTGCACAGAATTGCAACCGCTCTGTTGGCTCTATTATATGAGAGGATCTTTGCAGGGATGCTTTCTTCAGCTGAGGAAAAATATATTTCCAAAATTACATTTTCATTGTAAACAGGGAAATTTTAAATATTCTAACAATCTGAAAATGCAAACACAACCTGGTCTTATCTTATTTGTAATCAGGAATTGGGCTGTGCCAGACAGACAGAAGCCTGGTCACTGAAGTACAACCCCCACACATCATCTAGGTTCAACAAGAGCGACCCCACTTCCAAACCACTAGAACAGTGATCCCCAACCAGTAGCTTGTGAACAACATGTTGCTCTCCAACCCCTTAGATGTTGCTCCCAGTGGCCTCAAAGCAGGTGCTTATTTTTGAATTCCTGGTTTTGAGGCAAGTTTTGGTTGTATAAAAACCAGAAGCACTGCCAAACAGAGCCTCAATGTAGTTCAACAATCCACATAGGGCTTACCAACTGCCCAATCACAGCCCTTATTTGGCACCCCAAGAAATTTTTCATGCTTACGTTGCTCCCAAACTCCTTTAATTTCTGAATGTTGGAAAAAGGTCAAGGACCCCTGCTCCAGCATAACATTTGTGTAATTTGCTACATGGGGATACACGTGGCACAGACAAATAGAAAAAGCATGGTGTCTTACGGTCTGTGAGCTCCTGGAGCTGCTGCTGCAGTGTGATCGATGCGTTGTATGTCCTGAAAACCTTTGCAGTCAGTCCTTCCATCAATGACTGTAGGTGCTTGTTAAGCAAAGGGGTCTATGGCAGAAGTAACAATTCACGAGAACAATGAGCTCCTACACACTGACTTGGTACCAATAATACTGCACCCATTCTAGTAGAGAAGATGAAGCACAGAGATCTCCACAATGTTGTTAAAGGCCATTTTTGTGACTTTCAAGATCTCTTACAGTGACAATAGTAGATTTGTAACAGCAAATAAAGCTGCACCTGAACAGAGAGAGTATGAGGGGCCACACACAGCATGGCTGCCTTTCTATTGTGCTGATTATTTGTGCAAAGTGCACTCTCCTCTTAATTTCCTTTGAAGATGCACAATGCCTTGGCCAATACCATGGCAGATTACATATTCCAACTTTTCCATAGCAAATAACATCCATGTATTATGGATCATCGGGGCACCATACACACAAACAAAGATAATTGTTCAAAACTTTATTTTGTATGTTTTTTTTCTTTGGGGGTATGGCTGCTTAAAAGTGTTGCAAGTAATATCCCACATTGGCAACAGCCTTGAGGTTTTTGTTTTTTTGACCATTTAAGCATTATATCTTACTTATATAATTATGTTAGGAAAAGTTGTATACTGATGCAATTAAATGCTACATTTACAGTTACCAGTTTATGGTTTTGTCTAAACTCCAGATTAGCATGTAATAATACACATCACACAGAGTCGCTGTTAGCATGCCACTAATCTACCTTGCCAGGCTTTATTTTGTTGGGCAGAACAGTGCTACATGTATTGTATAAGAGATACTTAACATAAAGAGAACACATTTCCGCAAAAACAATTCACTTGAATGGCCTCAAGTGTGCCCTTTTTCTTCTGCCAATAATTAATTTGAGGCATACCAAGCAAATGGCTTAATTAATTGGCAGAACAAAGCAAATTAGGAGAGGTTTGGATGGAAGCCAAACATACTTCTATCTTTTGAATGAAAAATGTCTTTTTGCATCCCAAAGAGCCATCTATTATGGTTGAACTTTTTTTTATGACATAATGGGAAAATAAGCAAGCTTTTGCCTGTCAATGCAGAACTTACAGTTCTGCAAATGTCCATGAGGCCGGTATGCTACCAGAGATGTCTAGCTTCTCCTATAACTAGCTGTAAGCTCTGTTATCAGATCAGACAAACAGGTGCCGAGTGACTCCTCTCTCCTTGGGACCTTTATAACAGCTGCTAACAGGGTATTTAGCCAAAAACTGCCAGGTTCAATATATCTTTACTAATCGAGACCTCAGAGAAGGGTCTGTAAGGGGCTTATACTCACATTCAGCCTGTCAAATAGATCATCTCCCTCCTCCTTGTTCTCCATAAACAGCTGGAGGTTTTTAAAGACCTGAACAAAATAAAGCAGATACACACGTGAGCTTTTAACATTTAAGCTTTTATTTTGGAAGTGGGGGGAGTACTGTTAAGTTCTATCCTATAATTCTATTTGACCAATCACTTGATGCTATGATGTGATGTTGTTCAGAGAAATTTTACATACCATATGTGCATCATAAAATTTCATCACAACCAACATGCGTTATATGTCCTCAGTGTTCTCTGGGACTAGGTTACTATAATCATCTTATTTCCTCATACAGCTACCTATTTGTACCTTCTGGCGAACTTGGATGTTTTCATCCGCTTGCAGACAGACTCCTCCCTACCTCTCATCTTGGTATTTTCCATTTGCTGTTTCCTAACCTTATGTTTAACAACATAATAGGTTTCTATTAACCAGACATGTCATGATTTTTGAATAATACCCAAGCACAATATGCCCACATCTATTATAACACCCAAACACAATAAAGAAACAATCAATGATCTATTTATTTTACCTGCTTTTCCACAGGAACTTTGTTATAGTATCGAATAGAGTCTTTACCCAGGAAGTCAAACTCAACCACATACTTCTCTCCATCGAGTTCTGGGTAAAGCTTTATGTGCTCCACTCTTAGGGAGCAGCAACCCACTGTATCTGCAGATTCTCCTTCTTCCTTTTCATTACCTGCTCTCAAAGCCAGCTAGAAAAAGAGACAATATAAAACCACTAGTACAGGTGGTTCTTGTAGATTAGAGTGCTTTCTTCCCATGAATCAATTGAAGTACTAGCAGTGTTAGGTCATTTTGACAATGGGAGACCAATGGGAGTCAATGGGAGACCATTGGTAGCCAATAATTTAATACAGTGGGACAATTACAGCAACTTATGTAAAAATGATAGCCAACCTTGCTTTTGGACATATTAGCAGTATCGGAGAGCATTAAATAATTTCTTCGAGAGCATTTTAAAAATTACCTCAAGTTTGATACAGAAAAGCAATGCCTTAACAGTTGCTCAAGATGAACTTTTCTTTGTCCATCCCTGTTGTATGGTTACTGCATACCTTATCGATGAAGTAGAGAGCCACAGCCCGCTGACGTACTTTCATTTCCTTGGATTTGAAATTTTCCCGATACGTCTTTCTAATTTTTTCAGCGTGATGTTTCAGCTTTCTGGCAATTTCATACTTTTCCCAGTCTTTTTCTCCCTGTACCCACAAAATATTTGTAACTCTTTGTACACAAAGCCATACATACACATACCAACTTATACAAATTTGAAGCAGTGTAGGTGGTAGATGAGGGCAGTGAGGTTGTGGAACCACCTGTAGGATGTTGTTGCGATGGCTGATTCTGTTAATGCTTTTAAGAGGGGCTTGGGTGATTTCTCAGAGAAGCATACAGTGGTGTGCAAAACTATTTGCCCCCTTCCTGATTTCTTATTCTTTTGCATGTTTGTCACACTTAAATGTTTCTGCTCATCAAAGACCGTTAACAAAGATAACATAATTGAACACAAAATGCAGTTTTTAAATGAAGGTTTACATTATTAAGGGAGAAAAAAAACTCCAAATCTACATGGGCCTGTGTGAAAAAGTGATTGCCCCCCTTGTTAAAAAAATAACTTAACTGTGGTTTATCACACCTGAGTTCAATTTCAAAGGTTATAAAGCCATTTCTAAAGCTTTGGGACTCCAGCGAACCACAGTGAGAGCCATTATCCACAAATGGCAAAAACGGTGAACCTTCCCAGGAGTGGCCGGCCGACCAAAATTACCCCAAGAGCGCAGAGACAACTCATCCGAGAGGCCACAAAAGACCCCAGGACAACATCTAAAGAACTGCAGGCCTCACTTGCCTCAGTTAAGGTCAGTGTTCACGACTCCACCATAAGAAAGAGACTGGGCAAAAACAGCCTGCATGGCAGATTTCCAAGGCGCAAACCACTTTTAAGCAAAAAGAACATTAAGGCTCGTCTCAATTTTGCTAAAAAACATCTCAATCATAGCCAAGACTTTTGGGAAAATACCTTGTGGGCCGACGAGACAAAATTTGAACTTTTTGGAAGGTGCGCGTCCCGTTACATCTGGCGTAAAAGTAACAGCATTTCAGAAAAAGAACATCATACCAACAGTAAAATATGGTGGTGGTAGTGTGATGGTCTGGGGTTGTTTTGCTGTTTCAGGACCTAGAAGACTTGCTGTGATAGATGGAACCATGAATTCTACTGTCTACCAAAAAATCCTGAAGGAGAATGTCCGGCCATCTGTTCGTCAACTCAAGCTGAAGCGATCTTGGGTGCTGCAGCAGGACAATGACCCAAAACACACCAGCAAATCCACCTCTGAATGGCTGAAGAAAAACAAAAAGAAGACTTTGGAGTGGCCTAGTCAAAGTCCTGACCTGAATCCTATTGAGATGTTGTGGCATGACCTTAAAAAGGTGGTTCATGCTAGAAAACCCTCAAATAAAGCTGAATTACAACAATTCTGTAAAGATGAGTGGGCCAAAATTCCTCCAGAGCGCTGTAAAAGACTCGTTGCAAGTTATCGCAAACGCTTGATTGCAGTTATTGCTGCTAAGGGTTGCCCAACCAGTTATTAGGTTCAGGGGGCAATTACTTTTTCACACATGAAAATGTAGATTTGGATTTCTTTTCTCCCTAAATAATAAAAACCCTCATTTAAAAACTGTATTTTGTGTTTACTTGTGTTATCTTTGACTAATAGTTAAATGTGTTTGATGATCAGAAACATTTTGTTTGACAAACGTGCAAAAGAATAAGAAATCAGGAAGGGGGCAAATAGTTTTGCACACCACTGTAAATATCCAGGGCTATTGAGATACTAAATTCTACAGATATTACAGATATGGGTGTATATAGCTTATATGAGTGTATGTAGGGCCGTGCGAGTATGTATGTTTGGTTTCATTTGAAGGGAGTTGAACTTCATGGATGTTGGTCTTTTTTCAACCCAATTTAACTATGTAAAAGGAAGAAGGGAGCCTCATTCTTTGGGTTTTGCAAAAAATAGAGTTTTGGGCATACCTTAGAACTAGTGATGTGTAGGTTGACAGGGTAAACCCACAGCAACTTGCATGTTCACCACTGGATGGGTGGGTTCATGCTGAAACTTAGCAAAAAGTTGCGAGTTACGGTTGGGTGCAGGTCAGTCTGCACCCAAGGATTGGGTGACTTGGAACCAGGAGTGCTGAAAGATGTAGCCTACAGAGTGAGAAGGCATGAGTTGGGTGCAGATTGAGTTTTTTCTGACCTGCACATCACTACTGGTCACACTTCTAAGGATTACATGCAGGGACACGTGATCAGATTTTAGCAACACCTCCCCCCTCAAAAAAAAGGGGGAGGGTTAGTATGAACCTGCCCTGTCACTTCCGTTGCCATGAAGTGACTTGTAAACAAAAGCAACAACAGTGACCATCAAAAATACAGGTGCAGAGATTAATTACTTGTACTTGGTCAGTAGGGATTACATTTTTGTAGGAACAAGACAAGTTATAATGCCAAAATATTGGTTTGTTATTTATGTTAAAATAAAAAAGAGTAATAGATGTCTACTAAATCAAATGACAATTTCAGGATTATGTAGTGAAATACCCAGCAAGTCCGCATTGAACAGCTATAGACAGAAAGGATTCATGCACAAGGAGAGATTCCTGCCATTATACATTAATACTGATTTACTATAATGGTCTACTCAATTCAGTTTGGTGGCAAAAGAAAAAAAAAAAATAAGCATTGTGTCTAAAAAAAAAAAATATCACTCTTTAACCAACTGCTGAAAGCAATAATAGTTTTAAAGGGCGGGTGGTTTACAGGTTTATTTTGCAGCATCCGTAGCGGATTAACCTGCACACAGAACCCAAGATATATAATAATTTCCTGCTCCAGTACATTCCCTTTACAGTATCAACAATTGTAATATTTCTCCTTTACAAAATCAAAGTGTAATCATAGCCTGTGCTTTAAAATGATGACCCTATTGCTCCCTTATCATCCAAATGCCATCTACTGTATGCTATTTGGCTTCCCCTTTCTTCTTGTGTCAGCAGATGCTTATTTCGGCCGGCTTCCTTTAACAGCTGTTTGCTATTTATTGGTATTTGAAAGCGATTTTGGACATTCTCAACAATGCGTGAAATAAAATCGTATTTTATTACCTGTGGCAGCAAGACTAACCAGTACATGTTCAAGGTTGCCAGCTACAGCAGATATTTCTGCACATTCCAAAGCTTAAATCACTGATCTCTGCCAGCTGAGATTTACTCAAATAATGAACATTAAGCATTCATGAGTGGTAATAAAAGCTACAGATTGTACCTCTCTTGTGCTCCCCTTCACTAGATATTTCTCAGCTGCATACAGTTAACAGTTTATATTGCTGCCACGTTATAGTACAGACCTACAGTTTAGCAAAGCCATAGCACCTGCACCTACATCCACAGGCTGGAGCCATAGCTGCTTATTGTAAAGGCAATTCAGTGGAAAAAAAATGGAATGCTCTTTTGCCAAGGCCTTTTACAATCCAAGAAGCCAGCTGTGCAGATGGGGTTGTGCAGAGTTAGCATTTCACGCTGTGCTATGTGCCAATTCATTAAATGTGATATGTAAATAACATTTGCCTTTTGTATGCAGTATATAATTACTATTTCAGTTGCATGGACAGCTAACTGGGGTGTTCAGATAGAGGGACTTTCTGTAATTAAACAAACTAGAAAAATAACAAGATTGTTTGTATTTATGCTAAATTAATGATAAATTAAAGGTACGGTTTTCCAAAAGGAGAAAAAAAGTTGTATTTTTTTGGGGAATTTTCATTGCTGAGAGCGTACTGTAGACTTGCCAGTAACTTCAGCTGCATGAGTATTTTATTGGTGTTTATACAGTATGTTTTAGGCCACAAAGCCAAAGCAGGTTTTTGCTCTATAACTGGATTGCCGTAACAAGGCAGAAGCACAAAATACACAATCAGGACTCTTGCTTTAACTTTGTGTCTTATTCCTACAAACCTATTCATTTGTTGTCTGCCATAGTCCGTCAATATATTTATAACATCAGCTTAAGATCTACCTGCATGGAGTTTGTGTCTGCATCTGTCTCCTGTATATATACTGTAACTTGTTGCTGGCAGGGTCTATTTGAGGAGAGCAATATAAGTGGCTATTACATGGTGATGGGCAATTCTGACACGTTTCGATTCATCAAAAACTTATAGACCAGCAAAAAATTTGCCAAATGCAAGTCTATGAGTGACATTTTTTTTGACATCCACAAAATATTTCAACCATTTTTTTTAGCAGCAAAACCTGGTGAAAATTTTTGCTCATCACTATGGGAATAATTTACCTTCAGCTTGGAGTTTGCATTGAGCATTATGTACTTCACTGATCCCTGTACATTTTCTGTCCATGATGCCAACCAGGTAACAGTATTGTCATGGCGCACCTCTTTCCATTTGTGCCCAGGAGGTGGCTCAGGAATTTTTGAATCTCTGCAAGAATAAAAAAAAAAAAACATGAATATAAACATTTCAAATAATTTCATGGTATAGGTGGGAAGTTTTTGGGCAAGAAAGAACATAAAAGTATGGGTATAACTAGAAAGAAAGCAGACCCTTTACTGTTTGGGGTTCCAGTGGGGTATGGTCTCTGCAGTGTTCTTGCTGTTAGTTTGTGCCTTCATGTGTGTAACTATATAAGAAATAGGGGGGGGGAGGGTCCAAGAGGAATAGGGGGTCAAGTGAGACACTGACTCTACAGTGTGCTTGCTTGTATACTGTAGTCCGTGCCTTCAAAAGGAACGGAGGGGGGGAGGGCAGTGGACCACTTATTTTTAAGCAGTAGCAATAAAAGTTTATGAAAATCAAAATTCTTAAAGGAAAACTATACCCTCCCAAATGTTGATATTGCATAAACAGCTCATATTTAAAACCCTGCTTCATGTAAATAAACCATTTTCATAATAATATACTTTATTAGTTGTATATGCCATTGGGTATTACTAAACAGAAAATTGACATTTATAACAAAAAAAATTAAAAAAAAAGGTTGCCCCCTGGAATCACAGTGCAAACAAACCATACATGTTAGGTCACATGAGCCAATTAACAGACAGAGTTCTGTCTTTTGCTTCCTCACTTCTTCCTGTTACAGTTAGAGTTGTAGTATTTTTGGTCAGGTGATCTCTGAGGCAGCACAGAGATCATCACAAAATGGTGGTTCAAGGCAAGAGATGTAAAAGGACAATATTTACTTAAATGCATAGACCAGTTTGGTAAGATAAGTTTGCCAATAAATTTAATACAAACTATCTGATGCTTAAGTATTCATTTTGGGGGTACAGTTTTCCTTTAAAGCCCAGAAACAACTAGAGGTTACCAGGCCCGGATTTGCGGCAAGGCCGCATAGGCCCGGGCCTAGGGCAGCAAAAAAATAGGGGCGGCATGCCGCCCAGCCGTATTATGCGTCCCCATTCAATTACAGCAGCTGCGCCGGCGTTTTTTCACCGGCGTGCTGGGAAGGGGAGGCGATCGCTAGAACCACGCAGCCGCCTGGTTGGACCGTGCGGCCTAGGGGCTCCCCTTATTGAAATCCGGCGCTGGAGGTTACATGACCTCACAGTAAAATCATTTTATGATCCCATACAAAACCCTTTTTTTTTTTTTTTTTAATAGTAAGCAGGACAAGTGCTTTACACGATCCAGGAGCATCAGTATCACAAGCATCTCTTCACAGTAAAAGGAAGCACATATCAAATAAATTCGACCTTGAAGCTTAGAGCAGTGAACTGGGAGTTCAAACCATGGCAGAGCTGAACTGAATGGCACATTAGCTGCTAGGTCAGAGGTTCAGGATTTGTCTGGAAGTGGAAGAAATGAGTAACATTAAAATATATTATTCATCTCTTACAAAAAAACCCCACTTTTTTTCTATCCTGTGTTGTCAAAAACAAATATGGCTATGTGCCAATATGCCCTGAAGATGGAGCTGTTGCATATAAAATCTCATTTTCAGAAAACATTTAAGATTTTTTTAGTGCGTACAAGTATATACTGTATATCCTATCTATTGTCTCTATTTGGCCATTAGTTATTACAGAAAAAATAACTGAGCAAGTGAATTTAAAAAAGAAAAAGTTAAAGATTTCAGAAAACTGGAGAGTTTAACACAGAAAAATAACTGGCAGCCAGTAATCAAATGATTAACTGCACCAGAAATATTTAGTGTCAGTCTCAAGGATAGCACAAAAGTTGCATGCATATTGTATATTACTTGGCTGTCCGACTGTTACCACCTAGAAGGATTTTGCATTACCACACTTTTGTAAACTGGATTCATTTAAAATGATGTCCTACAAAGTTGTCTTCTGAGCCCTTAGGCTGGCTGGGGTCATAAAACTCTTAAGAGGGCTGTATTTGGCCAGCTTGGACAGTCTTAGCACTGTTCATTACATACTCTAGATGTTTTTAACAGGTATTTATGGGCAAATCAGTACAAATTAAGTATGGTTTATATATTATTTGAACAGTTTAGAGTTCGACTGTGCTCTGAAAACATCTAGGGGCACATTTACTAAGCTCAAGTTAAGGGTTCTAAGTAAAAAAACCTTTGAATTTCGAAGATTTTTTGGGGTACTTCGGCCATCGAATAGGCTACTACAACCTTCGACCACGATTCAAACAATTCGAACTAAAAATCGTTCGACTATTCAACCATTTGATAGTCGAAGTATTGTCTCTTTAAAAAAAAAAAAACTTTGACTACATACTTCGCCACTTTAAACCTACCGAGCTACGTTAGCCTATGGGGACCTTCCCCATAAGTTTTCTAAGCTTTTTCTGATTGAAGAAAAATCATTTGATCGATCAATTAAAATCCTTCGACTCGTTCGGGTCGAAGGATTTAATCGGCCGATCAACGATTTTTACTTCGCTCGATCAAAGTATTTGCACAAAATCCTTCGAATTTGATAATCGAAGGATTTAACTTCGAGGGTCGAATTCGAGGGTTAATTAACCCTCGATATTCGACCCTTAGTAAATGTGCCCCTTAGTATTAGTTAATTTTTTTGTGTGGTGCACAATGGATCCATTAATGGATGGACTAGTCACCTACACATAAAAAAAGCTGCATAATGAAAGTCCTTTGCAAATTAAACATGGAAGCCAAATTCTTTTTTTCATTAAAACATCCATACCTGTTATAAGTGTGTTTAAATATCTGAGCTGTAAATCAAATATTACCTGCCCTGCCTCTATGCCTGAGGCATAGAGGTGGGGCAGTCACTTACTTTCACTTTCCATTCAATAATTCCTAGATGTCACTGCTCTCCCCACATTTCCCCTTCCCTCCTCACACTCTAAAATAGTGTAGGGCACAGAGCATTGGGCATTAGGTCCCCCATTCTGGTGTACACACAAGATTTTGCGATGATACACAATTTATCTTAATACAAATTGCCACAAAATGGCTCCTGTCTGCTGGCTGTGATTGTGTAATTCCAAGACTGAAGGAAACACAATTTAAATAATAAATACTGTATAATGTTATTCTGCTCATATAATATGATAGAAAAGAATATGGCATTATTTCTCAAGGTGACATGATATAAAATGGGATTTCCATTTTACCTAATGACATGTAATGGCTTCTTAAATATGTCAATGCAGTAAAAGGGAATTTAGAAATCACACTATGGCCTGCAGTGGAGGAAAGGGGCACAGCAGATTCAGCATCCCACAGCAGTCTGCCACTTCTTTTCCATAACTAGTTTTCTAAATCACCAGTTTCACTACCGACAGAGAACTACAAGTACGGATGGGCAAACTTCGATAACACGCCACAATGGGTCATATACTGTTCAGCAGAAAAGGGGGTTATAATCTATTTAAATAAAAATACATCTGAGCCAATATTTTTTTTTCTACTTAAACCAGAATAAGCTAGTATAACAGATAGGATGACTATGTTGAGACACATAGCTAGGATCTAACAGCCAGAATGATTGGTCTGCAGGGTCGTACAATAGGAGTAGGGCTTAATAGCGGTTGGGGAGGTAAAAGTAGTACAACCATGAATGCATACAGAGATAGGCTTTTGCAGAAGGTCAAAATTTGGGGTTCAAACTATTACTGCATATGGGCCATTCCTTGGTGTGTAGGATGTTGATTTGATACTCAACAAAACTGTCAAGCTTCTTATTGGAATAGTATATGTACTACAGTTGCATGTTATAGTTTGGGTAAATTAGCAGCAATCCAAAGAGTCGTTTAGCTCCATGGTATATGTAATTTGTGGTTAGATCATAGCATAAGATTAGATGTTAGATGAAGTGGCATGTACACTTTAGTACCCTAGACCCATGTGTAATAAAAGGTGCAAAGTTTGCCCAGGTGCACTAACCCATACTAGCCAATATGATGTTTGCTTTTAAGCAAGTGACCAGTAAATGCTATATGTTGATTGCTCTAGGTGGTAAGAACTCTAGCAAACTTAATCTTAAAATTACATAACCCACTATGAGGGGGGTAATGAAATGAAAGAGTTTGCCCAGGTGCAGTAACCTATAACCAGCAGGTAGCATTTACCTGTTTAAAAGCAAGCATTTTATTGGTTGCTATGGGCTACTGCACCGTAGCAAACTGACAGTAGCACATTTTGTTACATACAGTATGCGTACGCCAAAAGGATGTGAATAAAAATCCAATTTCTTATTGTAAAAATAAGGATGCACTTTTTTGTAATATTTTACATGCAAGACGTATGTCTGAATACTGTGGGCTAATCAGTTGGATCCGTACAAGCTAGTTATTCCCACATGTAGCAGTGTAGACCAATGGTCCAATGATATGCAGTAATTTGGCCAATTTGTGCCCACCCAGCATTACTAAGGAGATGCAGCCATTTCCATCTACCAATGTATGTCAGTTACTTGGCCCCTAGAGACAATGTTATATATAGTCTCTTTAGTTTAATCCCTCGGAAAAGACAGTAGAAAATTGGTTCTATTGTACCAAAAGCAATTAAATAATTAGCATTCTTGTTTTACCCTTCTTATCTGAAAATGTTCTATGGTATTTTGTAACCTATAATTCATTTTCCAGGAAAACAATTCATTTATTATTTATTCTGCAAATAAAGTTATTTTTGATGACCTCATAGAAATTAATGACCTTTAACATTATAGGAGATTTTTCCAACAAACACACTAATCGGCTTCTTTTTGATAGCTCCAGTCAATTTATTTGCTACTGGCTGTTGTCGAGGTCAGACTCCCACTCTGGAGTAATCACAGTATTTGACAAAAGAAAAAAAAACATTTTAGAACTGAGTAATAAACTCAGGAATGCAGACATGAAATGGCATGGGTTATCAAGTTCTGATAGACCTGTATCATTTTTTGTAATGGATGTCCGATATCCGAGAAATGACAAAATTACTTTCTCTTGCGAGTCTAACAGATTCTATCAGAGATGAACATCTAACCTATCTCCTGTAAGTATTGATTCAGGAAGGACAGAATTGTTAGATACGTTTTAGTTAGAAGTTCTTGCAGACAGGCACCTAAATTCAGCGTATATTTTATTCCCTGTTAAATTAAAAAAAAAAAAAGGATGAGCCAAATTAAGAATGGAAGTGAGGGGAGTACACAGTTTGCACATTGCTGTAAAGTATCTTCAGAAAATGAATCAATTTTACAAGTAGAAAAGCAAACATTTTAGTAATATCAAACAGTTGTGTAGAATATTTATGTATTTTGTTTATACTACTTTCCTTTCCGTTGGGAATTCAACTTGCACTGCTCTTCCTACTGTGTAATGGTTAGGCCGCAGCCAGTTGAACTGCATCTTTAAGGGGCATATTTATCAAAGGTCGAGCGATAAATCAAATTCGTGTTTGGATTATTCCCAACTGGAATGTGAGTTTTGACCAAAAATCCAACTCAAACATTCAAATTGATCATTCAAACCTTTATAAATCTGCCACTAAGTATGGCCAGCTTTAGAGTTCGGATTAGGCATAGGCTCAGTGTCAGACTGGGACAGGGGCCCAGCCAAAAACCTTAGACCAGGGGCCTACTTTCAGTACTATCATTCTTCCTCTCCTTGCTTAATCTGTATTCTAGTATCTTTTCTTTACATACTACTCACAGGCTGTTCTGCAGAAAGAATATGGCACCACTAACTAAAAACATGAGAATCTATTAACCTGTGAATAGCTTTTCTTCTAACAATGGCTTAATCTGCCCTGACAGTAGCTGCATAAATGTATTTGTGCTTTAATATTAAAGCATCTCTAAATGGAATTTCTGACCTCTTCCCGAGAGACTGATACATAAAGTGAGTCATCTGCTCTAATTTGCAGTGTTTATAACATAACTGTATATTATTTAGTGAATAAAGTACCCCCTCTTGTAAAATATAAGGACATTAAAAGTTACAGAGGAGTTCCATGACCATATAAAAACACGAGGCCAAAGGCCGATTGTTTTTATACAGGTCATGGAACTCCGAGGTAACTTCTAATATCCTCATATTTTGCAACTGGGGGTACTTTATTTTTTTATCATAATACACAACTTTCAGTGAGTCGTGATAGAAATGACATCAGAACTCACTGTTTATAACCGATGATATCAGAACTCACCGTTTATACGAATATAATTTACAAGATATTCATGGCTTTTGTGTATTATAAAATTATACGCATCCATTGTATATTATCCTACTTCATGATTTGTTAAACATGCAGAAATACCAAAATCCCTACACATATTGAAAGCATTTTTATTTAGCTAATCATCCTCTTTCTCCCCAATCACAGGGTTTTTTTTTGTTCTACCAGATGACTATGTGCAGTTCCATTCTAGAATATCACACAACAGGGAAAGGGATCACAAGGAAGAGTTTAAGATCAGTTGTCTTTTTTTCAACAAAAATTAACTCTAATTATGGAACTGCACGACTGGGTGAAAACAGAGGACCCCCTCCCTTTCTTCAAGAAAGAAGTGCCATAGCATTTGAAGTCTCTCTATGAAGGTCAGAAATTCCCTTTTGGAGCAATAGAGAACACATTTATGTAGAGGAGCTAAGAACACCATCACCACCAATGTTCAATGCCTTTAAGAGCAGTAAAAATGCAAATAAGGATAATGGTAAGTGTTTATCTGTGCATCTGTTGCATTTTTATGGCTAGACTGGTTTAGCTTTCATATCACCACAATGCCTAGTAAGTAATACATCATGACAACTCTATCTGATCTCATGACATGGGAAGAAAAATCATAGGCTTGCCCCAATGGAATGAGGAGTATTCCCCACATATACTCAGATATTAATAATGCTCTTTTTTTCCTACTTTTATATGCTGCTAGCTCGATTCCACATCCAGTTTTATTAGATTATAGCAGACACAATTTCCAAGGATTATAAAGACAGAACTCTAGTAGGTGAAAAAAAAAAAACGTATTTCTAAACAGATTACATTTTTAAGGGTCACATATGAAGGAGAAGCTGTTAAAACACCCAATGTGCCTTGATATTTATTTATTATTTTTTTATTGGCAGAATACAGAATTGAGAAAAATAAAAAGGGACAGCTAGTTAAGCAAGTGGGATATAGCATAACTACATAGTAGCCAAGATCCAAGCACTGGCGAGTATATACACATACATATTTCTAACATGTGTGGCATTGTTCAATTCATGTGTTTTATCCAAGATTTGATTCTCTGCACTCGTGTTACTACTGAATTTAAGAACTACATGAAAATCCTGTATGGCTTACTCAGGGTAGCCAATTTGTCAGACAGGATAATGTTAACCTTTGGGAGTATATAAGATAGGGGTATGGGGCAGTTCCATTTTCTGTCGTTCCCACCTGTATGGTGCAGAGTGCTACATTTAAAGGCCTAGTGAAGTAAAAATTGTCCTTTGTTCAATGACCCAGTTCAATTGTTTACAAGTGGCTAAGGTCTAGATTTCCACACCTATGCCAAACTACCCTGGAATTGGAACCAAGGCTCATTCAGAAATATATTCTATAAGTAAGCTGCTTCCCCCTTAAAAATGCTATCTTTAATTAATTATGATAGTGCTTTGAAACTGCTCTGGCAAGAATCTTAAAATACTTACACTATAAGGCTACATTTTGAGCCTTTTGGGAATTTATAAAAACTATGACTTTTAAATTAACCCATTTGCATATAAATGTGCAAGAATTGACCTACTTGCTACAATTGATGATGATATCTTCAGGGAGTATCCGCTTCTTCAACATCCCCTGCTTGGGGTGGTCTCCTCGTCCACGGAATAGTGCTGGAGGCTCAATCTTGAAATTGCCAATTTTCTCCCGGTGGTGATCCATGGCACAGTAACCGTACTCTTCCAAAAGTTTTTCATTTTCCTCTTTGATTTTCTATTACAATTTGAGGTGGACAGAAAAGAAACACGGCACTAAGTAACTAATCAAACTATGTATGTACATTACTAGAAATCATGGTTGTGTTTTCAATTAACAGCTTCCCACAGAGCAGCAAGGAATGGTGATTATTACTCATACACTTATTAATTCTCATGAACTAATGAGATGCCTTACTACAGTCACTGAAAATCACTTATGTAGTCAAACAAGTACACATGATCCATTTGGTTAAGGTACATAGATATAGATATTGTAAGGATAGGTTAGAAATATCAAGTGTATGAATAAGAATAAGTATTAACTATAGTTTAAATTGTTTATCATTAATTGGGATGACAAGATTCAGGCCTGAGTATTTGATGCCCTGCATCAAGAACTTATAATCAACTTGTTTTCTTTGCAGTGTACCCTGATGCATGTTTATCAGTTCTCCATATCTAGAAGATGAACTAGCCGAGTCATTTATAATTCATTCCCGATCTCGATTGACCACTTGAGGTTCCGGACATGTCCAAGACTTGTCTATCACCCAAGAACAGAAGTTTGTACAGAACATGAAGTGAGAGTAAACAAGCCTTGGAAACCCGCTTCCTAAGAGGTATAAAAAGACGTAGTAGAAGACCAATTTGGAATGCTTACGTACAACTTGTGTCGTGCATGAGTGTCATTCCCCGCGCAAATAAACCTTATCTGGTTTCTTTATCACATAAGTCTAGGTGGCATTATTTCTGTCCACCTGGCCAGTCCAACACTATCTATAATATATAATACTGTCTCCATTTGGGCTATTCTTCAAAGGAAACTTAAAATTACTCTAAACTGAAGTGAACACAATTCTAAACGTATAAGTATTACAAATTCACATTTGTAATATTACAAATAATTCCTCATGGTGCAGTTTTAGTACAACACTTGTAATATGCTCTGGGACCTCATAAGGACTGAAAGTATAGTACAGTGCTATAAATAAATGCGTCCAGTGTATACTACGGTTGCACCTTTGATTCAGAATTCCACATTTAGCCTTGCAAATTGTGCAGAGAAAATTAGCAAATGCTGTTTTCTGCCATAAATGGTTCTTTAATTAGTGAGATTATTCTATGAAATGTGTGACTTTTTCCAATAAAGTCAGTGTAATTAGAGAGGTCTTATCTAAGCTACTGACAGAGTCCAGGATATATGGTGGGTGCATGCTGTTTTTCTTTAAAATTATCATATCGTTATTGCGACCTATACAGTGGAATATATTGATCAACTACAGGTGGGTGCAGTGAGCAGTCATCTCAACATATATATATATTGCTGACTACAATTAACGATTAGGTTATGCGGATGAATGATTAAAAAAAAATCTGCAAAAATACCCCAACCTTTGGCTCTCCGGCCCCCATATGAAAGCAAAGTAGAGCTGCAAGCGATTTAAGGAGGGTGTCAATTAAAGATCCAGGATTAATATATATCACCAATTCTTTTGTTGCTTATTCAGATAAATGACCATTTCTAATAGATATATATTTGGACTGGCTAGTTAAAGTGTGAAGGCTCATTAAAGGGCTTAACTGGCTAGGAATAATTATTTTTATGCCCAAAATGATCTGAACTGTGTAGTACATTAATATCTTTGCTGGTGTAATTTTATGAAACACGTGGAACAAAGGCAGGGCTGTGGAGGCAGTACATAAATCCTTCAAGTCCTGAGTTTATGGTACTACTGACTTCAACTCTGACTCCTCTGTTTTTAAAGGAATAGTAACACCAAAAATTGAAAGTGATTAAAATATAATGTAGTGTTGCTCTGCAATGGTAAAACTGGGGTGTTTACTTCAAAAACACTACTTTAGTTTATATAAACAAGCTGCTGTATAGTCACAGGGGCAGCCATTCAAGCTGGGAAAAGAAAGAAAGGACACAGGTTACAAAGCAGATAACAGATAAAACACAATTGTATCGGACATGGCTTAACTGTTATATGCTAAGTAACCTGTGCCTTTTCTCATTTTTTCCAGCTTGAATGGCTGCCCCCATGGCCACACAGCAGCTTATTTATATAAACTATGGCAGTCTTTCTGAAGCAAACACACAGGTTTTACCAGTGCATGCTAAAAGTATACTATATGTTAATTACTTTAAAACGCTTTAATTTTTTGGTTTCTTTAATATACAAATGTATTTTCCATGTTGATGTTGGCATTTTATCACTACCAAAGTTTAAAAATATAAACCACATTGGTTGGTAATTCTAAACCAAAATCTGAGTTAAACTAGAAAAACCAAAAACTATCGGAACACTTAAAAACTTAAGTGTTCCTGGCATATAGCTGTAGAAAATCTGTTAAATACAATCTAAAATGAACTAAAGTATTACTCTTAGAAACAGCATTGCTTCTGCCATATCCTTCATAGAAGCTCTTAAAATCGGATTGGATTATTTCCAGTGCTTGTATTTAAAGTTATTAAGAGTCTGAACATTTTTGGTGACTGCGATTCCAGATATGCAAATTTGCTTCCAACTCCACAGCTCTGGTGAGCTTTGTTATCAGTACAAGGCCTCCTTACCCACCAAACCACTCTTGTTGTGGCTCTTATTAGGGGTATATTACACAACAGGATTGATATGAAAGAACAGCATCTTGGGCAAGACAAATTATAATGTTGGTAACAGAAATTTGGAGAAAAAAAAAAGTTAATATTTGTACAGTTCTTTTTGCTATTAAAAATACTAATAAAATGTAGATAACCATAGTCCTTTAGATCCAAAATATTAATACTTTTTTAGTAACCTTTGTAACTGAATTCTATACACTTGAATGCATTTGGCTACTGTAGTCTGGATCTCAAGAACATGTTAGTAATTCGGTCACACACTTTTCTCTGCAGAAATCTTCCCCTGTTTTCACAGTACCCTGATAAGATCACATTTACAGCTTTGGACACGGTTCCTTACGGACATTTGTACACATTAGAAAACCATGGACAGAGAACAGTCAATGGGCTGCGGAATTAAGTGGCAGGTGTTGCTGCTCGTCAGGATTTAGCTGCATTGGCAAAGCTCGTTTGAGAAAACACACAGTGCCTGGCTTTATCTATTCTGGCTGTAATCAAAGCAATTAATCATATAAGCCTGAAATTCACAAATTCCAGCAACTTTTTAACATTGAGCCCATTTATCTTTGGGAAAGGGAAAAACACAGTTTTGTTGTAGTTGGAATGGCATGTTGCTGATCCAAAAGATATTTACTTTAATTTTGTACTGTACAAGTATACCGTCCCCCTCCCAGTTAAAGATGGCATTTCCAAGCACATATTGTCCATCTATAGAATTTTAACATGCAGTTGTGTAATTGATTTGCCACTGTTCCAAAACCCTTTATTTTAAGCCATCTTGGCAGACTGTAACTAGAGATAAAATCTTTGTCATCTAGTTCTTACTAGTTTATCTTCTTTTGATTTATTTTTCTTTTCCTCCATTTTTCCTTTGTAATAAGTAAACATTTCAGTAAAATCGCATTTGTCCAGGTCAGTAATCACCATCTTTTCTTCCAGTGTCATCTCCTTAAAAGATAAAATAAAAATAGTAAAATACACATTTATGCATAATATCACATTAGTGCACTGCACTACAGGGTAAACAATCGTAACAAATGTGGGTCATTTCAGCACTTTTTTGTAGCCTAAAGGTCAAGTGTACTTTTTTTTGACCACTGCAGTTATCTGGTGGAAATCAGAAGCAGTCAAAATGCCACTCTGCCTGGCACCACGTGTAATATTACTCAAAGTGTCTTTTATGATGCACATCATATTAGCGGACCTTAATGCAAAAAAGCTCAAGCAAATGTTCTTACATAGAAGTCCATTTGTTACCACTCTTTGTTCTGCAGACAGAGTATTTCATTGGTCAATACAATTTCATCTCTTTCACATATGTACCAGACATTGGCAAGACTCTACAGAGCCAATTCCTGTTTCTTGTTGACAAAGCATGAGTATAGCATGAGTATAGCATGAGTATAGCATGAGTATAGCATGAGTATAGCATGAGTATAGCATGAGTATAGCATGAGTATAGCATGAGTATAGCATGAGTATAGCATGAGTATAGCATGAGTATAGCATGAGTATAGCATGAGTATAGCATGAGTATAGCATGAGTATAGCATGAGTATAGCATGAGTATAGCATGAGTCACAGTTAGGGTTGCCACCTTTTAAAATAAAATGTATTGGTCAGGAAAGGCACTCCAGGTGTTTGATGCAAACAAATCAGTTTTACCAGTGCAGGGCAATAGTACATTATATTTTCATTGATTAAAAACCGTTTTTTTTTTTGGTATTACTGTTCCTTTAAGTACCCATTTGTAATGGATTAATTACATGTAAATGGAGGTGGCCCATTATATGGAAATCGGGTATTATCCATTCCATGTATTTTAATTATCTGCAAATATTAGTTTGATGAGATTGTAATCATGCTTTAATAAATGATCTTATTATAGTAATTTCTTCTAAGGAAAACGTGTCACAACTTTGATATATCTTTAGCACTGACCAACTCACATCAAAGAGCACATTTGCCTCAAATGATTTGATTAAATAACTGGTAGCTTTTCATTCTATTTTAGATAAATATTACTGCAGAGTATTGCTTGTTTTAACATAAAAATGTATTGCATTTCAATAACCGATTCATGTAAAAATGGTTGGATATTAAGAAATGTTTCATAATTCTACAATTAGTTGCCTATTCTTATAGCCCTTATTTAAAATGCAAAGCCAAGACATGAATGAGGTAAAAAGGAGTTCGGGGGCTATGTCATAAAATGCACTAAATTTGCCCAGGATCAGTAACACATAGCAACCAATCAGCAATTAGAATTTACTGGTCACCTGTTTAAAGGCAAACATCTTATTGGTTGCTATGGGTTACTGCTCCTGGGCAAACTTAGTGCCTTTTATTTTATGCAAGGGTTATTTTGGTTGAAGAAGTTTAAATTCTAGATTGCTATATATATATATATATATATATATATATCACAGGATAGAAGACAATTGATATGATAAACAATTGAGATGAGACAATGATTAATGCTATGGCCAGCGGATTGCTAAATGTTATTGTAATTTCTATTTCACAATTCTGAAAACAATTGGCAGGGGAATGGTTATTTTAATTATCTTTTTACAGTTGTACTGCACTAGCAACTTCTAATCACTAAGAGCAGAAATATCATGAAGACGTTATATAAATTAAATCCTATTTTGAATGGGTCTTAAATGGTTACCAAACTGATCGCACTGTAAAAAAGCAGACTGAATAAATGGCAACTTTTCATTTTGAGAGTTTTCTGTTGGAATTAAACATTTTTGCTCTGATATTAAGCACCATGGAGCCATTTTTGCCACTTAACGCTACAGGACAAAATAAAAACAAGAGCTGACCAACTGAGTAATCCTTTAGAGTTTTACTAAAGGACAGACATAATGGATACAGATTTAATGCAGCAAACTTAGAACATCATTTGAAAAATGATTGCACGCTTCTGACAAACCTGATAATTGCTTCAAAAGGCATAACAGCAGAAAATGTGTTTGCAAAACAAAGTGGGGATGAAGAACTGGACAGCCCATTGAGATAAGATGCATAAATCGTCTTGTGCTTACAATTTTATGGTTTCTCAAGGAAAAAGTACAGCTGGCAGGCAATTACAAATCTCTCTACTCTACAGCATCTCTCTGGTTGCATTTGCTCTTCAAGATTGCAACACACCATAGGCAACAATAATTTATATACCAGGCCGACTCTTCAAGAAGATCTTAAAACATCATATCAATCAAATAACCCAGAAACCAGTTTGTTTACTTAAAGGAAAGTAGTGGAACTTGAACAAAAAATATTCAATATTCTAAATTTGCAATGGTGAACGGTTATAAAAAGCAATATTTGTCTTTTTTTTCATTTAAATATCCCGGAATTATACAAAATTATTGCTTTTAGGATATACAGTTTATTTAGAACCACCAAAACTTTTAGAATTCCCTTAATTTTAGCACACAAATCATTTTACACATGCAGAGCCAAAAATGGTTTTGGATCCACAGTCGAAACTAGAAGTCAACTGGACGCAATGTGCTGCTTTCTGCCCAGGAAAATGATTGTTTCACTAATGAGCACTTGTTTCCACTGAAAGAGCAGGCCCTGATGTCGATTCAGTCAAATCATAAAATTACAACCCAAGATAACTTGAATTGCTCTCAAATAATGCTCTCTTGCAAGCTGTTCTTAAATATGTTTTTTTTAAACTTATTTTACACTTTGTCTTATGCATACTGTAAGGTACCTACCTCCAACATTTAATCAAAATTATCTGTGTTTAGGCTTGGCATATGGCACATATTGCATTTTGACCACTTCAGCCCTATCAAGGGGAAAGAGTCAAAAATCATTTACTCTAGATAACAATAGACATTTTCAGTATATACATCCAACCAGCAGCCCTCCAGCTGGCATTGGTGGTCCTGCACCAGACAAAGCAAATGCTACTGTATCTTGTTGCTGGTGGTCAGCTCAACAAAGCGCTTTGTATTCATAGAGACTTCCAGCGGTCAAATTGCCAACACAGCTGTAAAATGAACTCTGCTTGCTCCTTCTAAACAGCATTAACCAAGCTTGCTCCATCTAAATAGTATGAACTTCATCTAAACATGAACTATGCTTGCACCATCTAAACAGTAAAATTCCTTTAAAAAAAGTGTGTGAAGTACGTGTGTGTCAAGCACTCACATTTATAAAGCCCTGCATACACCAGCAATAAAAGGAGTTAACCTACTGCATTTATTCAGGATGGGAACATTACACAAGTGGGCTGATTAACAAAAAAACATTTTTTTTTTTCAGGAATCACATTACACTAGAAAATTATGTTTTTTTTTAATCTCTCTAACTCAAAAAATTTGAGATTTATCAAGAGTAAAAACTACAAAAACCTAGAATACAAAACTGGAAAGTAAAAGTTGTCCCATCGATGGAACTGCGCTGATCCTGCAGGACTATTTCAAATCAATTCAGACATTGAGGTTTTTGAATTATTTTTCTAGTAATTATCTCAAATTTGTAGAGGTTTTCATATTTTTTAGTATGCTTTTCTATCCTTACTTTTTCTATTTGGATTTTTTTTTATACATTCCATAGCATTCGTAGTTTTAGAGGACTAGAGTTTAATCGTAGTTTCGAAACCACTAAAATTATTAAATAGACCTCCAAATGTGTTCCCAATACATGCACCATTATAGTCTTTGACGCTGACCTTATAAAGTGTGCAACACACAAATTGTGATACATTAGAGCATTTCATATAGCAGCAGTACAGTACAAAGTGTTCTGTATAGAAGATACTCCTGTTTCCTTTATATTTTCATTTGTCAGAAGCTACAGCTTTTGTTTTGTCTTTCTTATCCATTTTAAAAAAAAAAAGCTTTTCCATTACTTTGTTTTATAACAATTAAAATGAAAGATTATTTTTTCTCATTTTTAAAGAACAGGCGCTATATAAATGTATATGCAACGTTCATAACACCCTTTGCAATGACCTGCTAGCAGCATCTGCCATGCAATGACAGGTAAATGATCCCAGAAGCTTAGTCTCTGGCAAACAGCCAGTAATTCCTTTGACCCACATAATTCAAAATGCACGCAACAATAAATGTCTCTCTGTGCAAAAAGATAGGCCAATTTTTTATATAAACCATCAATCCTATTCATATATTCCCAAAGCACATTTTCCCATGGAATATATAGGTTTCTAAATCCCCAGATAAAATAGAGGTTTCCTCCCATTGGGCAGGTTTAGCACACCTTTTATTAGGCATAAAAAAATGGATAAAAGTGTACTAATGCTTTAATTTTTGGTTGGGAGTGTGATTTATTAGGAATCTCTGCAATAGGATCCACCTTTAGTAGGAAGGGAATTGTCTGCACAAGGTATTGAGGGATTCCCTGTTGTGCGGAGAAACACTTCTATCAGACTAATGCAGTGCCCAAAGACTGTGTGGATCTTTGATAGCATATGCTGCAATGTACAACACTTTGGGCAGATCAAAATGTGATTTCAGATTTTAATAACTAAAAACTCATTCACATTCTATTCATTCCTATGAGATTTTTAGAAGGATATTATCAATGGGTCAAATTTGGAGCTCATAAATCGGAGCTGATAAATAAGAATCAAAAAATTCCATAGGAATTAATAGAATAATTAATTTTATTTGTTAAATTCTGAACTCACATTTAGATAAATGTGCCGTTTTGTGTGTTAGAAGAAGCTCCTGAACAAAAAATAAATACAAAATAAAATGCCTCAATCAAATAGAAGCCATAAATGAAAACAACTTACTAACTCTTTGAAAGCCTTGAATAGCGATAATGCATTTGGCTGCCTAGGCCTCTGACAGGAGAGAGGAGAACTACAGCTAAACAAAAGAAGTAGGGCAGAAATGTTATATTTATTTATTTATTTTTTTGCTTGATGTTGTGCGTCGACCCCTAAGCTTAGCTTCTCAACAGCTGCTCAGATCACACCGAGCATGTGGGTGTCACAGACACTTTTAAAATCCAAGATTGGAAACTCCTTTGATAACTTTGAAGGTTATAAGGCATTTCTAGCCATATTCGTTTTTAGGGTTTAGTTCTTTTAAATTTTCCTCTGATCCCATGCCAAAAATTCTGGATGCTGACAAACCACTTAATCTGCAGATAAATTGCAGCTATTTGCCTAAAGCTTACACAACAGTTGAATGAATGCCAAAAGCTCTTGCCAATGACTGGGTGGGTGAAATCTTCACATCTTGCACCAAATATATTAAGTTGACTTTTTCTCCATGTTTTTTCTCATTCCAAATGCATTGGAGTAAATGAGTGCTTTCTCTCATGCCAAATGGATTGAGGTCAATTGCAGTTCTCATGCCAAACGCATTGGAGTACATGGACGTCTAGCTCATGGGTTTTCTCTATGTGAAATGGCAAAATTCGAACAGAGTTTTGTTGTATTAAGTGAAAAAATACACTCATCCCTAGTAGCAAGCAATCTGCCCAGTGTTTGCTTTATTCCCCCCTCCACACAGGAAATAAAACCTTTATAAAACGGTCTGCTTTAATGAAGGTCTAGCAGTGCTTGGACACCAAAAACATGAATTTGTATTTGGTTTGTTGGAGGAACGATGCAGAATTTTGAATTGCAGAAAATAGCACATCTGGGCAAAAGGTTACAAAGAAAATGATCATTGGTGTATGCTACAAACCACCTTGTATAAGTGACGAGAATGAAGCCCAGCTACTTTTACAAATAGAAGCGGCTTTGCAACCAGGTCAAGTTATTATTATGGGTGACTGTTTATCCAGACATTGACTGGGGTAAAGGGGTTGCCAAGTCGGTAAAAGCTAGCAGGCCTGTAAATATACTTAACAACAACTTTTTATTTTAGCACATTCGAGAACTTACTAGATCTCTTGTATCTTGCAAATAATACCAAACTTATTTGTGTGGGTGAGCATTTAGAGAAAAGCAATCATAACATGGTCTCCTTTGAGATTATGTTGCAGAAACAACTCTTTAACTTTGATAGTATAAGGGTATCTCTGCAACGTAAGTGGGAAATGCTTTTCACGGGGTTAAAACAGAACAAAAATGGGATGTTTTTAAAATGCTGCTTTATAAATATACTTGTCAGTATATTCCCCTTGTAAGCAAGGAATGGCATTGTAAAACAAAAGTGTTGTGGTTCAATAGAAGTGTTGTTGTTAAGGTGGGTAAGAAGAGACATGTTTTTAAGGCTTTCAAGTTAGTTGGGACAGCCAAAATGTTTTATCAGGTACAAGGAGGTCAATAAATCATGCATCAGACAAGTTAAAATAGATATGGAAAGGGCATTGCAGCAAGCAGTAAAAAGAATCCAAAAATTTTTTTTAAATATGTAAAAACATGAAGCAGGAAGGGGTGGGACCCTTAGCAGAAGGGGGTCAGCTGGTTAATGAGAACAGAATAAAAGCAAAGATTCTGAACTGTTATTTTTCATCTATCTACACAAATGAGGAACCAGTTAATGAAAGTTTCATTCTTAAAGGAATTGTTCAGTATAAAAATAAAAACTGGGTAAATGGGTAGGCTGTGCAAAATAAAAAATGTTTCTAATATAGTTAGTTAGCTACAAATGTCATCTATAAAGGCTGGAGTGACTGGATGTCTAACATAACAGAAAACGACTTCGTGCTTTTCAGCTCTCTTGGTTTGTACCGACTGGTTACCCCAGTAATCAGTGACTTGAGGGGGGGGCACATGGGCCATAACAGTTGCTTTTGGATCTGAAATACAGGAAGTTGGATTCTGGCTATTATATTAGACACCCAGTCACTCCAGCCTTTATAGATTAAAAGTTTGCCTGACCAACTATATTAGAAACCTTTTTTATTTTAAAATGAATTTTATTGGTACTAAAACACGGTGTAAAAACAATTTATGCAGTTGGCAGGCCTACCTTATTTGCTTCACCGGTTTAAAAATATAAATAATGAATTGTTTGGCTAGCTGTAGTTCATATACAGTCTTATGAAAAAGTTTGGGAACCCCTCTTAATTCTTTGGAGTTTTGTTTATCATTGGCTGAGCTTTCAAAGTAGAAACTTCATTTTAATATATAACATGCCTTATGGAAACAGTAGTATTTCAGCAGTGACAAAGTTTATTGGATTAACAGAAAATATGCAATATGCATCATAACAAAATTACACAGGTGCATACATTTCGGCACCCCAACAGAGATATTACATCAACACTTTTGCACTTTGTAGCTGTCGAGCATGGACAGCCTGCTTCAAATCATCCCATAGATCAGGGGTGTCCAAACTTTTGGCTCGCCGGGCCACATTGGAAAAAGATAAAATTGTCTGGGGCCACACATGACATACGCCAAAACATGTTTGATTTGTAAGAGTAAAGGAAATACACAGAAAAGAACTACAATGCCAGTTGGATAACCAGATGGAGCTATACACTGGAATATGGGACACCTGGATATTAAATAGACGTATTATTATATTATTATTAATAACTGGGCAATGGGCAGAGTCCCCCCTCCTCCTATTTCCTCGGGAACCAAGCGTTTCAAGCTGGGCCGCATTCATATGCATCCTGGGCCGCATGTGGCCCTCGGGCCGCAGTTTGGACACCCCTGCCATAGATTTTCGATAATAATTCAAGTTGGGGGGACTGTGACAACCATTCGAGAATATTGTACTTCTCTCTCTGCATAAATGCCTTTGTAGATTTAGAAGTGTGTTTAGGGTCATTGTCTTGTTGGAATATCCAACCCCTGTGTAACTTCAACTTTGTGACTGATGCTTGAACATTATCCTGAAGAATTTGTTGATATTGGGTTGAATTCATCCGACCCTCGACTTTAATAAGGGCCCTAGTCCCTGAACTAGCCATAGAGCCCCACAGCATGATGGAACCTCCAACAAATTTGACAGTAGGTATCAGGTGTTCTTCTCCCGCCATGCAAAGCGATTTTTGTTACGACCAAATAACTCAATTATTGTCTCATAAGTCCAAAGCACTTTGTTCCAAAATCACTGTGGCTTGTCTAAATGAGCTTTTGCATACAACAAGCGACTCTGTATGTGACGTGAGTGCAGAAAGGGCTTCTTTCTCATCAACCTGCCATACAGATTTTTTGTGCAAATTGCGCTGAATTGTAGAATGATGTACAGATACATCATCTGCAACAAAATGTTCTTGCAGGTCTTTGGATGTGATCTCTGGGTTGTTTGTAACCATTCTCACATCCTATGCATATGCCGCTCCTGTATTTTTTTTGGCCTACACATCGAAATAGCAGCTCGCACAACTAAAATACAAACAATGATAATTGGCACCAAATCAACCTTCAAAATATTGCCTTTGTGGATTGGTGAACTATAACAATATCCGCAAAAGGCTATAACCTCTGCTCATGAAATCTAGAATACTATGAACGGTGATCGAAGGTGTATGGCATTTTCAGTGATTGGGGGTTTTTTTTAAATCTTTTTAAGCTTTTTAATGAACGACAGCTAGCCAAACAATTGATTTTCTATTTTTAAACTGGTGAAGCAAATAAGGCCAGCTGGCCAAGTGCATAGATTGTTTTATTACACAGTGTTTTAGTACCAATAAAATTCATTTCAATTTATTTATACCATTATTAAGGTGGTTAAGCTGGAAAAGGTCCCCACCTTTTTGTTATTAAGCCTAGTGTTTATAGCGGAACTTTTTATACATTTGTCATTTTGCACATCTATTTATCCAGTTTTTATTTTTACACTGAACTGTTCCTTTTAGTCCCAATCCTAGTAATACAAATAATGTTGCATGGTTCATGCACAAAGAAATTTAAGAGACTAGAACATGTTAAGATAAACAAAGGTCCGGCAATGGTTGGTATTTATCCCAGTGTACTTAGAGAGCTTAGCTCTGTGATTGCCAAACCTGTGGTGTAGCAAGACTGGCAGATTGCTTATGTGGTGGTGTTATTCAAAAAGGGAAACCGTTCTCAGCCTCACATCTATAGAACGGTTAGTCTGACATCAGTGGTAGGAAAGCTTTTTGAAGGGGTATTATTCATTGGCAATCATAATAGTATTAGTTTGTGCCAGCTTTGTTTTATGCGTAATGGATCTTTTCAGACTAATTTAATTTCCTTTTATGAGAAGGTGAGCAGGGTCCTCAATTCTGGGAAGGCAGTGGGTGTGATCTACTTAAGACTTTGCAAAAGGATTTGATACAATGCCACACAGAAGGTTACTGGTTAAATTAAGGAATGTTGGCCTGGTATTTATAGCTGGATAGAGAACTGGCTAAAAGATAGACTACAAAGAGTGGTGGTAAATGGAACATTTACTGGACCAGTGTTGTTAGTGGAGTACCGCAGGGCTCTGTACTTGGTCCTTGGTCCTTTGCATTTTCAACTTGTTTATTAATGACCTGGAGGTGGGCACTGAGAATACTGTTTCTATCTTTGCTGATTATACAAAATTGTGCAGAACTATAGGTTCCACGCAGGAATGTGCCACTTTGCAGTGATTTGACTAAATTTGAAAACTGGGCAGCAAACTGGAAAATGAAGTTCATTGTTGATAAATGCAATGTGAAAATGCACTTTGGCAAAAATAACAAATGCAAGTTACACTAAATGGCAGTGTGTTGGGAGTTTCCTTAACGGAGAAGGATCTCGGGGTGTTTGTAGATAAGTTGTCTAATTCCGGGCAGTGTCATTCTGTGGCATTTAAAGCAAATATAGTAATTTCTTGTATAAAAAGGGCATTAACTCAAGGGATGAATTTTATTCTTTATAGGTCCATGGTAAGGCCTCATCTGTATGTAGTATGTAGTGCAGTTTTGGGCTCCAGTCCTTAAGAAGGATATAAATGAGCTGGAGAGAGTGCAGAGATGTGCAACTAAACTGGCTGGAGGGATGGAATACTTAAATTATGAGGTAGACTGTCAAGGTTGGGGTTGTTTACTCTGGGGGAAAAAAAAAAAAAAAAGACTCTTTAGAAAGGTCATGATTACACTTTACAAGTTCATTAGTGGACATTATAGACAAATAGCAGGGGACCTTTTTACCCATAAAGAGAATCGCCGCACCAGAGAGCACACTTTCAGAGTAGAGGCAGGCCCAGTAGAGGCAAGCTCCCCAATGCTCCAGCACATGCATGCGTGCGCTCACGGGGGGGGGGGGAGTTTAGAGTGCAGGCGAGTGGACGGCCTAGGGGTGCCCAGACAGCAAATCCAAACATTTATTCATATGTGGTGGCATTATTCTGTTGAAATTGGTATAGCAAGGAATGTTTTTCTGAATGAGATATTAAAACCTGCTTGTGCTCAGTAACATTTGAGCTTCCATAAACAGCACTTGTTTTATTTTAAGTGCTGGATGAGCGCTACAACATTTTAACTTTTAAGAGACGCTTAAACGAATATACTTTTCCGTTAACACATACTGTACTAACAATTCCATACACTAGTGCAAAGGTAGAGTGGAATAATAATCAGACAATGTAATTATCCGCTAAATGCTACTGACCTTCCACAGTGTGAGCCACTCTACCATCATTTAGCAAAGTCATTTATTTACAGCTTGGGAGCACTGTGATAAGGGCAAGCATGTGTTATATAAAATAATTTAACTGCCAGAAATCGTTGAGTGAGATTAGACGCATTACATTCTTTTGTCTGGAGTCGCCAAGCACATCATAAAAGCATGAAAATTTGATTAGGGTTGGGACCAAAAAAGGAAATCAAATCCCTATTTCACACAGTAAGTTATCATAAAAATATTGTCAAATATATATGCTGCCTCACAATAGCCCTTTCAATATCTGGAGTGCTGCTTTTTCTTCCATGTATTAAACCAACACATCTGTTCTGAGCATTATTGGACCCTGCTTATTAAAATGCAAGATGGCACATGGTCAGGATGTGTCTGTTTTTACACTTGTTATGTATAGATGAAGCAGATAATGATGCAGATAGTTCAAATAGCTCACCATTTAAAGGGAGAAAAAAATCATAGCTGGCTGCAATTTCTTTGGTTAATAACAAGGCTATTTTAGGAAGACTAATCTCAATAGAGGGCATGTTAGCTCTAGATATGGAAGACTTAACTGCACTGATCAGACTAAAAGCGATGGGTCAACTGGTCATATCACTACATCAAAGTCTAGGTCTATGTACTTCAAGGTGTTCTAGTGACTCCCGTTAACACGCAAAACCTCGTCAACTGTGGTTGTGCTCAATATGACTAATTGGATTCCTCTTGAACTAACTGCTTATATATTTTGGTGAAGAAAACGTACACTCAACTGTACATTTTAAAGCTTTAAAGAAATGTGTATGTCTAAGTCGAAGATTTTCATTCATCCAGGTCATGATATACAGTATCTAGTAGAGTCCAAAGCAACTGGAATGAGTTTTTCTTGAAAACGTTTTTACCACTCATCAAATCAGCTTCTTCAGCTCAAATGAGTACTGAAAAGAATTTGGATACGTTTTGAAACATTTTCAAGAAAACACAAAATTTTACTAGATACTGTCCAGCTGTAGAGAATATTTTTAATAAAATGAACTTAGTTTACAATATCTTGGGAGCGTGGTAACGCAGCCTTCAACTTATTTGTACTGTTATTTATCAAAAGCTGCAAAGTCCCTAACTGGCTGTGCTTACTTTAAGGCTAGATACACACAAGCATCTCTGTGCTGCTCATGTCCAGAAGGGAAGACAAATTAAGCAAGGGTCCAGTAATTTCTCAGTGTGTGTGCACTCACAGCATAAAACATCACCGCTTGCAAACTTCTGATGCAGAAAATAGTTCTAAAAGTACTTCCTATATTATGGTTTGTGATTTTATTCCCGTTTACCCATACACTAGAAATTATCAAGGTTCTCACCTCAAAAGCAGATACTGAGGAGCATATGTCACACTTAGGGGCACATTTACATCGCTCGAGTGAAGGATTAGAATGAAAAATACTTAATTTCGCAGTATTTTTTTGGCTATTTCGACCTTCGATTATGACTTCGTCTCGAAAGAGTCAAACTAAAAATCGTTCGACCATTCGATAGTCAAAGTACTTTCTCTTTAAAAAAAACTTCGACCACCTCCTTCGCCACCTAAAACCTACCGAGGTACAATGCTTTCTAAGTATTTTTTTTATCGACGGAAAATCGTTCGATCGATGAATTAAAATCCTTCGAATCGTTTCATTCGAAGGATTTAATCGTTCAATCGACCGATTTTTCCTACGATCGTTCGAAAGAATGAATTGCGGTAAATCCTTCGACTTCGATATTTACTTTGACGGTCGAATATCGAGGGTTAATTAACCCTCTATATTTGACCCTAAGTAAATGTGCCCCATACTGTAAATACTATGCATGTAGCTTTGAGGAAAACTAGAGCATTCTACTGAAAAATTATTATATTACATATAATTGTGTTTCATGCCTGTGTATAGCTTGAAGTGTACAAATTTGATTTTAAGGAGTGGACATTTTTTTTTTAATTTTAGTAATATCAGTAGCAGTCTACTCTACTGTTTACCACAACTAAGTTCCTTTCTCAGCATCACGTGAGTTACATTATGCTATTCCATATTTTCTCTTTAACAGCCATGCTTTTATTAATTGGGAACAGTGGAGTTATTTAGGATGAAAAGACAAAATATACGAGGACAAAAGTGAAGGAACAGAAAAGAAAAGCACTGCATGCATTTTTCATAAGCAGATTTTAACAAAGCAGATGTCTGGCAAAGGGCGTGCTTTGAATTCATGCCCTAAACTGGCTGTAGTATCATCAGTAGAAGAATGATGAAGACAGGAAAATATCAAACAGGTCAAAAGATGAAGGATCAAGATTATATTTGGCCCTTAAAAAAAGCTACTAGCTTGTCATTTATCCCAGCCCAGCTGTGGTAGCAAGTGCTAATTCAGAAGGTATGAGATCACAGCACACAAGGGTAGAAATAGGAATGATTATCCAAGATAATTGCTAGATTTTGTTCCTGTCATTACAAATTCCATACTTTTATCAGGTTCTGGGATTGCTTTAGCCCACTATCTGTTTTCAATGCAGGCCACAAGAGGTATGGCAACTTTTTGGGTTTATAAAGTGGAAAAGGTTTTTTTTCTTTTCCATTATCCTATTGCAATACTTCTCTACTAGCTATGGCAATTAAACCAGATGTCACAGCTATAACCAAATTACTCACCACCTTATCCCCTTGTCATTTTTGTATGACCTATTAGATGGTTGCACTCAGTACTGGGAGAATTTGCTTAAGATTTATTTTTTAAAACTATCCATTCGTGTAGATCCAACAAATACATTGTATGGAATCATACAGAAAATAAGAAGTTTTAAAACAATTTGTGAAATTGCTAAGAAAGCTCTTCTGAACACATTTCAAATAGTTTTTAAGATATTAGCAATTTTTACAATGCAGATCTAATTCAATTAACAGTTCTGACAACTGACCTGACAGTTTTGAAACGAGTCACCTAAAGTTTGTCTGCCCTTTTCTAAGTAGAGCAACATCAGGCTGCTATAGTAATTTGTGTCCAACTATCAGGCCAGTCAGTAGAACTTACCAAAAAATAGTGCTGTTGTATGAATTTCATTTTATTTGTAATGTCAAAACTGATATAGCTTGAAAACTATAATGTAAAAAACAAAAGTGTTCAGAAGAGCACTGAGTAGTTTTACATTAGTTTTATTTGAGGGTTTACGTTATCTTTTACTGGGGCAAAACAACACAGGATATTATGTCTCACTGTGGAATACATTCCTTACACGGCTTTCCACTAGAAAAGTAATATAGTACAGGTAACAGATTGTAAATGAATATATGAACATGTAGCGCTAATTAACAACAACATTAGCAAGGTATGAAAACAGCTGCTTCAATCCACAAAACAACAGAAACCTTTTTAGCATGTGGAAAAATAAATGCTACAGTATAGATTGATCATAAAACGCAAGTATCGAGCCCTGGAAAGCTTTAAAATAAACACTCAAGTCAGAAACCCTAAAATGAAAGATGAAAAAAAAGCCCTATTTGATACCAGACTCACTGCACAGCTGGTTGAACATATTTTTCATTTATATGACAAAGAACATCAGAGATTCGAGAATGTAAAAAGGTCTGCACCTAAAAAGAAAAATAAACCAGCTCTGAAGAGAATGACCTTTGCATCTACACAGACTTCATCATACTTGGGAAAAATTGGTTTTCCTTTCCGAGTCTCAAACATGCTGCATAATTTGCGTTATGCTACAAGAAGCTAACAAAGTTCATCAGAAAGGAGGGAAGAGGTGATTTATTCAATGCCACCCATATTCTCAACGTTTCAGTTAATTTTTCTCTAGTATGTATTTTTCTGTACAAAAGGAAGACCAGGGTAAGATATTGCATTTAAAGAGTATTTACAGATTTGAAGTGGCTACTGGATATTTTGTTGGAATCACAGAATATGATTAAAGAAATAAAGAAATAATGCCATAATTTCTCATTCCCCCCAAAACATTGTCACTGTTATCAATCTGTACCCTGCTCTCCTGTACCACATCCATATAACATATAAATAAACTTACTTATAAAGTCCAAAAAGCTTTCCTTTGTGTAATCTCTATTGAAATCTACTCTTGAAAAACATGGAGTACTCAAGTCCATGGATTGCGCCTGCCTATTTTACAAACATAAGTAATTTATATTGGGTGCTTCTCCCTGTTTTGAAGGGTTGGTTGTATCATGTGTAAATGTTCCATAGCGTAGGAGCAAAAAATAGAAATATGAATACTTTTGCAGAGGAGGTAATCCCTAATGTTTATTATGTCACACTAAACACACACCTCCCCAAAAATGTATAGAGTGTTTAGTGTGACATAAGGGATTTTCTCCATGCTTCATCTGCTGTCATAGTATCAGTATGTTTTACATAGCCACTGAAAGGTCTTGACCCCTTCTCTTTACTCTGCACCAGAACTATTACTTGGTATGCTCTACCTAAATCAGTAGCCTATAACAGCCAAATATTTGCTTGCAATAGGCAAAACTTGTTGCATTCCCAATAAAGGAGGGGATGCCAAAGCTTAACCTACAGCCTGTCTAAGGGAGGTAGCAGTTTATTGGTGAGTCTACTTTGGTTACCTTTCTCCAATCCACGAAGAAGTTATTGCGAAAGATCTCCTTGGTTGTATATTCATGGTCCAACATTTTTGCAAAGAAACTTGCTACTTCTTCTGCTTGTAGACTTAATGATAAAGGTTTACCTGAAACAGATGACCAGAAACAACGTTTAACCTTATTGATCAATTCATGTGGTTTTATTCAGTGCATTGTAATATCACTTTCGCTTTGCTTCTCCTTTGCAGTGGTTCTTGTTCAACATGAGTTGTAATGTAAAACAAAGTTGATCATATGCCCATAGACAACATTCATAAATACATTGCAGTGGATATCTGCAGAAACAAGTCAAATCAACTGGATGTGCTGTGTTTTTCTTGAAGACATTTCACCAGTCATCCAACTGGCTTGAAGAAAGCCAGTTGGATGACTGGTGAAGTGTCTAAGAAAAACACCGCAAATCCAGTTGATTTGACTTATTTCTACAGATATACCATGACTTGGCTGATATACCATGATTTGGATGAATCTTCACAAACCGTTTAGAGTGGACTTAAGAACCCAACTTTTTTTGTTGTTGCAGAATCAAGTGTCAAGTAACACAATAGCTACAATCTGCTGGTGTTGCCATTGCATGCCTCTGCTCACAATCCCTTAGATGAGGGTCAACATCATTCACTTTTTGGTTTCAAGACAATGCAATATATGCATTAAGTTCAGCTGTTTTATGGTTAGACTGTGAATGTAACAAACACAGTCTATTAATGCACATTTGCTGTGTGTGTGTGTTGAAGGCCATATGTAATGGTTTAATGCTGCAGTACACAAGACTTTATTCAGATCTACGCCATGGGATATGCAGTGTCAAGGTTGCATTTCAGAAAAGCAGGAATATGTGCTGCTCAATTTGTCAGGCTAGCTGAGCACGCTACAGATTTTGATGTATACTTTCATTACTCTAGACTGACATGTTATAAAGCAAAACAGAATGCATAAATCAGCATTGTAAAATGGAAATTGCTGTGTTCCTACCTTTAGATGTCAATTTGTATTAGCCTGTTTAATGAGGCACTTAATCGCATTAATAGTTGGCTAGTAATTACAGAAAAAGAAAGTTTAGTTTCAACTTCTAAATTATTAGAAGAGTTATAGTTACAATAGTTTATTTTGTTTATTTTTTTATTTTTGTATAGCTATTTCTAGTTGTTTTGTCTTTCAAACTAAAAATGTATGGATTACATCATCAAAGTTGGCCTATCCAGTGAATTTCATAATAATGGGCCTCCTGCCCATGCACTGTGCACGAACACCTCATATTACATGAATTCTCAATCTCAACCCTTATATAAGCGCAATAAGTTACAGATCAAGCAGATGGAATGTTCGGTAGGTGATTTATGGGAAGACTTTACTCAGTAGCGTCACTAGAGGGGCGGGCCCTGGTGCGTGATGCACATCCGGGCCCCGCCCCCTCCATACGGCTGCATTTGTCAGTGGTGCACGGGCTACCGGGGGGCCCTGAGGGGGTGCGGGCCCTGGCCCACTTGCACCCACTGCTCCCTCGGTAGTTCCACCACTGAATTTACTGGATATTTAATTCTGCCTAACCTTAAGTAATTTTTTCTGCACAAAACGTGCCTCTGGTGTTAAGAGATATAAAGAGGATTGTTTGTTGATTGATTTGATTGTTTAAATCTAGTAACAATACAGATGCAACTGTATAAAACAGGTCAAAATCTATACGAGACAAAATGTGAAAATGTTAAAATCAGTATCCTGCTTCTCATGTTTTTTCACATTTATCACCAAATTGAAAACCATTCAGATCTTTGCTTTCATTTCCAAACTTGTAATACAAAATAAAAAAAAATGTTGTGTACAGTAAACATTACCAATTCGTTTTTGAATGGCTGTCATAAAATATTTGTCCCAGATGGCCAGTGGTCATATTCAGGAAGAGCCTATGGTTTTACCATTACCTGCTACTGCATTTAGAGAAACCTGGATCAAGACAGTTTGCAAGATCATTACACAGAACATTAAGGCCACTGATTAATGGAATTCAAGATGATTTGTTTACCGTCATAATAAAGTTTCACATTCTCCTGCAACGGCTCATAGGGTGGAGCAAAAAAGGGGCCTTTATGTTCCAGAAACTTCCACTTTATGCCATCTTCATACTTTTCTTCCTCCCACCTGCCAAAATGGAAATGAAGCATTAGTACAGTTCCAGATTCCTACTGGGAAACATCCATAAGAAAAACGGCCGCTCACAAAAAAAGAAAGATGGATTTGGGCTATGTTAAAGCTTTCATTCTGCAGGATATTTTTACAGTTCCCATGAAGATCATTGGCAGATTTTGTAGTGGCTAGTGGCATGATATATTTTACTCCCACATGGAAGGAGAAAACGAGTCATAATAGAATAGTGCCATTAACGCTGGCATTGCAGTCTTTGCTGTTGGGTCATAATCAAAAAGAATATTAGCTGAAATTTATCAGTCATTTAGTAAACTTCAATTTCATGAACTGCATACCTTACCTTAAAAGAATTTATTAAAAAAAAAAGCAGAAAAATTATGCAATATAGTCTTATTAAAAACACCCTTCATGTACCGTATCTAGTCCTTTGGTCCATAGTCATACTGATTTGCTACTTCAGCAATCCTCATTTCATTGTAGAGTTCTATACTGAGTGTATGGCTGATATAGACGACTGTAAAGCTCTGTGCTGGCAGCAGCAGGAGTTCTTTCTAAACCCTTCTGGCAGTTAAGTGCAGCCATGAACTCAAGCACATTCAGTAAAATTTCAGTACGATTTACTTAACTAGGTAATTTATTGCCATTTCATTCCATCTATTACTTGACCTAAATAATTAGCATGTGTCCGTGAAGTTGCTTACCCATGAATCCTAACTGCAACTTTCTTACATGTATCAGTTCCTCAATTAGTTCTGCTGCATCCAGCCTTCTCTTGTGCAAGACTTTTTTCGTTAAATGGATCATGGTCTTGACCATACCTGTTAAAGGGTTAGTATACTCTCTTTTCCCTATTAGTTTAATCAAGATTTTTTATTTACTCCGCTAAACAGAGCAAATGGTGAATGAAAAGCTTCATGTTTGCAACTTTCCAGTTCTTGCAAAGTAGTTAATTATGGGCTTAGGCAAAACGGTCACAGTGAATGGAGATTGTTGTTCATATAGAGCTCATTGGGGTCAGTTTACTAAAGTGCGGTAAATCTGACTAAGTTTCCGCATGTTATCGCTGAGAATATTTTTACGCCAGAATATTCGCAGCGACTAAGTTTACTAAACAGCGATACGCTCAGAAGTCATTGCAATCACTTCTACGGTAACTACGTTAAGGAACCAGCTTATGTTAGCGGTAATTTTAGCGAGTTGCGAATTTTCTGGCAAAAAGTTTTTGCGTATATTTATGCTATAAAATAGTCTTGTTTGATGGCAGTTATTATGGCAATTTTTACTGTGACATTTATGGCCAGAAATGCATCTTCAAAACTCAAACTTCATTGACTGATGATTATACCATCCACCAACATTACCAGAGTAACACCAATCAAACATGTCTGCATCATATAAACCCTTCTGCCAACAGAATCATATGAACAAGAAATCATAACAGTCAATCTCTTTGCTTCATAGAAATGCACAGTTTAATGTAGCCAATCACAATGAAACCAAAAAAGTGTAAATGCTGACGAATCCTTGGACTGTGATGCCGCTGCCAATAATACGACTGAGCTGAAACTGCTGCTTTTGCAACAGATAGAAGCAGAAGCCAAAACATCCTGTCAGCAGTCTCTACATCTCTCTCTTCTGTCAGCAAAGAATGATGGGTATAAAAAACAGTATTATGGGATATTTCCTGCCCCTTGAGAATTTTCTGGCGAAAAAAACACTTTTACGCCACTACATAGGTGGCGGTAAAAATTTGCGAATATTCTGGCGTTAATTTTGTCTTTAGCACATTTCACTGTTTAGTAAACCATGCGTTAATGTGTACGTAGCATTAATTTCAGTGCATGCGATAACTGGCGAACAATTATTCTTGCGCAAGAAAATTCGCAAATTTATATTTACCGCAGGTTAGTAAACTGGCGATAACATGTTTGGCGAAAATTCTGTCTATATATTGTGCGAATATTTTTATTCATTATCTCTAGTTAAATAACCATAGCTTATTACAGTGAGGTTTCTAAGCAGGGCCAGGATAGGGCAGTCGGGCCACGCATGTATATGTGCAAAAGAGCCATTGGACCATTGGAGAGCATAACTTGCTCAGCAGGAGAATGGATAGGCAACAGGGAGGGTACCTGCCTGGCAGTCCCCAAGCTTTGCACCCTAGGCACATGCCTCTTCTATTTACCCCTAGTTCTGGTCCTGAGCGGTGTGAAATAGTGCTTTGTTTACTCCTTTATAACATAAAACGTACAGGCAGAAAATACTTTCAGCATAAAAGCTGTATAATTTGTTTTTGCGTAATCTTGCTTCTCCTGCATCTCTATGGTGAAACTGCTAAAATATATATAAGATAGCACAGCTGCCAAATTACATATCTTTATTCAAGAAGCATTTAGGAACATTTTCATTTGAGAATCTTTACAAGCATAACAAAATTAGTAGGTTTTTTGGAATTGCACCTTATACTTTGGAGAAGAAAAACTAAAGTTTATGTTGGGTAGCACATTAGTGTTTTGAGCATAAAAAGGGAAAACTGCTTATCCTTAGTTTACAAGAAATCAGATGGTCCAATTGTAAAACATACTGTAATCAGCTCATCACTGTAATTGGATATTGAAAACAAATGCCATAATTCTGAAGTCAGAAATGCTACTATACAAATTAACTTTTTTTCTGAGGCTTCTGAACGAGGCTAGACGGCACAGCTCATTTCACTGCTCCTGAAGTTTAGGATTTAGCATCTCTCAGTTACAACAACCTGTATGATCTGGGGTCCATTGGATTCTATCTTGTCAGACTTGATATTGAATCTGCTGAAAGCCTTTTATCTCAGCACTGCTATAAAAACAGCAAAGATAATTCTTTTGCTTTATAATCCAGAAACAATGCCTAGAAGCTTCAAAGAAAGAGTCAAATTCTGCTGCCTCAAACACAAAAGGAAATGGAATAAAACTTGTACAAACCATCCCAAAACCCTTTCACTGCCTGCTGTTAGACCGATGTGGCTTTGGCAAGTTTCAGCCTCTCTCTCTCTCTCTAGATATATATAGATATAAAATATATAGGAAACCTTGAGAAACGTTGGATTAAGATGTAAAATTGTATGCAAATAAAAGCACTTTTTCACGAGTGCTGATCCTCCATTCACTATCAATACATTTTGATTGTGCACCACTGGAATCTTACTGGTCTGAGTGCAGGTACTGTGGGACATTTTAGAATATATATATATATATATATATATATATATATACTATAAAGAGGGAGTAAATTATCTTTATAATATGGAGAATATATACTTACCATCTCCAACGCATCTGTTCTTCTTCTTCTTTCTTCTTAATTTTTAAAGCAGCTGCTGCTTCCTTCTCCTCTTGCGTTTTCTTTTTTGGCTTTCTATCACTTTCTTCCTTCTTGGGTTTTTGCTTACCTTCCTCCGTTTTAATTTTTTTCTGCAATGGAAATCAATAGAAACGTGTTTCTACACATGACCCTCAACACACAATGTTAGCTACCATACTTCTCTTCACCAATGAGTGGACAGTTAAAAAAAAAAAAAACCTCTAGATAAATTGTATGTACAGTTATGTAAAGCTTATCAGATTCAAAAACTACTAGGACTGGCCAAGTTTGTTCCTATTTTCCTAAGTTTCTTCAGCTATTTGAAAAAAATGTTTTAATGTGTATGCACCCATACTTTTGACCAACTGGACCAGACAAGGTACTGAGCAATCCTCTGAAAAAAGAATTTGCTATGAATGTGCAACTTTGCAACCTTTATTACATAATTTGTGCATGTACAGCAAATTCTCTGACATTACAATACTGTACACTCAAAACTTTAAGCACAAAGGATGTCTGGGAATGTAAAGGCCAGTGTGACTTTGTCCAAAGAGGAGAACTAGCCCAGTGTATAAAAAGTAAAAAAGTGTAAAAAGTATAGATAATCAATCAATTGGTAGGCATCCCCCCATGTCTTCTCCTAGAAGTCCAACAGTGCACATCACTGAATTCAAATGCAATAAGTCAATGCTGCCAACTTGCGCTTTTTTTTTTTTTTTTTAATTGTACATGGACTTTAGAATGATATGTTACTCATATTATCAAATATATATATATATATATATATAGTCTGCATAGGGAGGAATGTTTCTTAAGCTTGAAAATTGTGTGTCGGATCAAAAAAAGCTGGGGAACCAGACATTATTTTGCTCCAGGTCTTGTCTACCACAACTGAAAGCCCAGATACATAACCTGGTGGACAGGTTTCTAAAGTTTGCAAACCCAGTAAAGTATTTTAACATTTTTGGGACAAGAAATCTTTGTAAAAATGCATATGTTAAGTAAAAGGAGAAAAAAAACTCAAAATGTGTTTTTTGCCTACAATAACACACCTTAGCAGACATCTGAAAACAGAAAAGAACAGCTAGGACTGACAGTGTAAATGTAAAAGAAAAATCATTGAAAAAAATTACGAGCACTTTAGGTTTATAGAAATGGAAGGCTATTCTTACTCCTAAAAGGTTGTGGTATGCAGTGTTTGTTACCTTCAGTGCCATATTCATTAATACCTCACACCACCTTGTTGCCATTAATTTTTTGAAAACTAAGATTAAGGTGAAAACCCAGTTTAGAACAAATTGAATTGAAAGTAGGCTATTCAGGGAATGTCATATGAATCGCACAGAAAATATTTAACAACTTATTATGGCTTATCTATTTTCTTTTTTTTTTGTGTGTTATGCTTTGAGTAGCCTAGGATGAGTAGAGTATAACCATGCTTTATTAGGAGACACATGCAGGCATTACACAACAGTAAGCTTTCACTTTCAAGCTGCCAGGAAGTATGCACAGTATATAGGAAAGCATTTGGGCAAATGTAATAAGCAACAACAACTTAAAGCAATACTATACATTATTCACATCACATAGTCCTGGGTCCATGCAGGAAGTTTTCAGATTCTCTCAGTATGCCTTATAGGTTCACTTTCTTCAGGCCTATTGCAGTTGACATCAGGAGTAGGAAAATGACCATCAAATGGAGCTTCTCCAAAGTCATATCTAACAGGAGCAAGATGACTTGCATTCCATATTGATATCCATCAGACAGTTCATATGTGTATGGTCCTCGCTGGAATCTAACTTCAAGTGGTGTAGTAAATTTAGATTGTCCTTGTTTTAGTATTCCTGGTTTCTTAATTCTGACTAAAGATCCAGGCTGAAAGTGTACTTCTCTGGCACCATGTTTTCTGTCAGTATAAGCCTTGCATTTGGCTTGTTGACGTTTCACAATGTCAACAGTCGATGATTTTGTAGGCACAGTATTTTGGGGAAGTTTGATGTCTGCAATGTGTAACTTAGTGCGCATCTGTCTGCCATGTAATAATTTAGCAGGAGATGGTTGAGTTGTTGCATGGCACATTCCTCTGTAGTTATGTAGGAACTCTGTTGTAAATACTTTCCAAGATTTCCCAGTAAGATTTGCTGTCTGTAGTGCTTCTTTCAGACTTCTGTTGAATCGCTCGATTTCTCCATTTGCTTGTGGGTAATACACTGAAGATTTCCTATGCACAATATTCCTTTATCTCAGAAAGAATTCAAACTCATATGAGACAAACTGTGGTCCGTTGTCTATTAACTCCTTTGGATAACCTTCTCTGCTGAAGACAGAAATGTTATCACTATAGCTGATGTTATACGAGAAACAAATGCAATTTCTATCCATTTACTGTAATAGTCCAAGTTTTTAACAAAATTGCAGTCTATAGGAGCATCTGTAAAAAGACCGACAATATCAATAGCAAGTTTTTCCCATACTGAATCAGAAAATGGTATTGGTTTGACATCTGGTCTCATCTTAACTTTGTGCACAAACCAGTGAAGTGTTGCTTTGTGGTGAAATTTTAGACACTGATTGTATGGCAGGCACTGGTGCTGTACTTATGAGACCATCAACTAATTGTAGGTTTAATGCAGCAAAGAGATCCCTTCCAAGTATAGCAGTACCCTTATTCACAATGTAAAAGTCACATTTTGCAGTATTTGATTCAAATTGTACAGTCACTGGCAAGCAACCAAGCACAGGGATTGGATCCTTTAATCAACTGACCAGTTTCAGGGCAGGTGCAACAAGCCGATCTTTTGCAAAGTATTTCAAGAAAATATTCTTTGGTAGTATAGAAACAGCTGGACCTGTATCAAGCATCCGGTTAATGGAGTGTTCCTTGTCAGCAGAAGCAGTACTGTCACCGACAGTGCATATAAACTTGTCTGGAATAAATGTACCAGCTTAATCCACACTTAATACTGTGACATTTGTAGTAGCAATTTCATGAACGTCTTTAGCAGAACTACGGCAGATCTTAGAAAAATGTCCTACTTTTGTGCAGTTGCGGCACCATTTAGCTTTTGCAGGACATGTAACATGATTTGCAGTGAGTTGTGTTGAACCACAACGAAAGCAGTATTTGCATTTGCTGTATGGTTTTGCAGTGTAGGTGAATCTTTTTCTTAGCACTGTATTTTGCCTGTGACTGTTCATTATTAGGCCACAGTGTTGAATTCACAATCTGTACATCCCCAGCAGTTACCTGACAAGAGTTTTAGCATCTGCTGTTTCAATTTGGCTAGCAACTGTAATAGCCTTTGCAAGGGTTAAATCCTGCTCTAGGAGCAGTCTCTCTCTAATGCAGAGTGAGTTTGTTTTTTACACTATTTGGTCTCTTACCATTTCATCTGTTAGATTCCCAAATTCACAGGCAACAACCAGCTCTCTCAAAGCTGCTACAAATTGTTCTGTGGATTCACCATTACGTTGTTCACTTTGGCGGAATTTATAACTTTCAGCAACCACATTTACTCTTGGCACGAAAAAGTTCTTTATAGCAGTAAGAGCAATTTCACAAGTATCATCAGGTAATGGTAATGTATAGAATATACGCTGTCCCGCTGCTCCCAGGCAGTGAATAAGTAAAGCACGCTTTCTAGCAGCAGAAATCTCCCCTTGGTCAGCAGCAATAATGTAATTTTCATACATACGGATCGAAGCAGTAAAAGGTATGGTAGGCTCACCAGGGTTTGGAAGAAAAGGTGCAGGCTGCTGCAGAGGTACAAGAGCCATCCTTGTCGCCATTTGTTATGTTTTGAGTAGCCGAGGATGAGTAGAGTATAACAGTGCTTTATTAGCAGAGTCATGCAGGCATTACACAACAGTAACTCACTTTCAAGCTGCCAGGAAGTATGCACAGCATGTCTGAACACAGAAAAAACCTAAAGACCATTTGCATAAACACAACATGTGTCTAGTTGTTTTGTCACATGTAGTTTACTAGGCCCTTGTGCCTTACCCTGGATGTGCTATTAAAAGGCATAACTGGCAAACGTATGCAGATTACATACTGTGCCCAAGGCCAGGTCAAACCACTTGAGAAACACGTTACAAATTTTGCATCTGAAACTGGCCAAATGTGAAGTAGTTTAAGGCAAAATTCCTTGGGTCTGGGTGTAACAAAAGCCTTTGGCCCAGTTCTGCCAGGGGCAGACTGAACTGACAGGGCACCATAGAAAATAAAACGGTGGTTCTCAGCCCTCATAGGCTCCACCAACAAAAGCTTGACCCCAGCCAGGACCAGTGGCCAAAAGTTTTCAGAAGGAGGCAGTACAAGCTACAGGGGGGGGGGGGCGGCAGGTGGTGCGCTTGGGGAGGACAGTACATTTGGAGGGATGGGGAGGGCAATGGGAGCAGTGGGTGGAGCGTCACACAGGAGTTTGCCATGGGGGTAGTAGGTGCTGGAATTCAACAGGCAATCAGCACCGTTTCTGGCGAAGGAGTCGCCCGAGGCTCTTAAAGGTGCAGGAGCGGCTTTTTGCCGTCCCTGGAATCCTCTCTGGCGCTGTCGCCTGAGGCGAGTGGCTCAGCTCGCCTCATTGGCGGAGAGCCCCTGCAGGCAATGATTGTTCTATTGCATTTTACTTAATGTAGGGATGATTTATTGTTGCTTAGCAATGTGATGCTATATTTGACCTGTAACAAGGGTTGGACTGGGACAGCGGGAAAAACCCCGGTGGCCCCGGGGACTGCCAGAAGGACCCTTCATTTTGCAGCCCCTGTGAACCATCAAGGCTGCAGTGCGACCCTGCCTGTAACCCTGTATGATTTTCTTCTTTCTCTTCCTGTGTGTGTTCTCTCTATGAAAGTTCCTGTTGCAGACATGTTGTGTCTACGAGTTAGACACACTAACTTCTGTGTGAACAGTAACTTGGTTGCGTTATTTGTCACTTACAAAGAAACAGCACATGCAGTTCAGATCAGCTCTCTGCCGACAGGTTATGGGACCACAGCACCACTGAAAATCTCTGGAAAGACAGACAGAAGCTACTACGCACATGGTAAGATGGCAGTGAGTTTGGAGTTCAGGTCAGGCATAGCAAATCTGAATAGCAGCAACTATTAGATATGGAAATTTAAAGTGGAACTGTTTTTATATAAGGTTGACCTGTGGGAAGTACTTGGCACAGAGACCAGAAAATCCTGGGAGGAACGAAAGACAGGTTTGAGCAGTTATTGGCCTACTGTAAAAGACGATCAACCAATTCACATCAGGAAAGAATCTACAGCAAAAGGTATGTGGAATGTGCTGCAGTCACTCCATGAGAGATCAAACAAACAGTAAACTGTACCTGCTGCGTAAGCTATACAGCAGGAGACTGCAGTAAGCTATACAGCAGGAGACTGCAGAAAAATCGGGAAATGCAGGAACTTTAGAACAAGGAATTGTAGAGGAAATTTTAGCAAAGCTTGCACATCACTAACAAAAATGTTCTTTGTCCCACTGTAAGCAATTTTATTTTATTTCATTATTTTGAGGCAGTTTACAGTTTGTTCAGGATGTCATTCTGTTGTTATGCACTATTTAACAATACAAAACGCATAACATTCTGTTGGAAAGAAAAAAACACCAATACTTTACAATAAACCTCTCACTATTTCCAGTTATTTTAGAGATAAACAACTTTGTACCAGAGCTGTGATTGCTTTTTCAGCAAAGGTCCAAGGTACATGGCTAATGGAGCAGTGGCGGAACTACCGGGGGAGCGAGTGGGCCAGGGCCTGCACCCCCTCAGTGCCCCCCTGGGCGCCACTGAAATGCGGGTCCTATGGAGGGGGGTGCCCCTCTCTAGTTACGGTACTGTAATGGAGTGATGATAAGAGTACAATCATATAGGGAACCTGCACACTGAAAATTTTTTTGGGAAAGTTTTGGTTGCATGGTGAAAAGAGATCCAAACTGACAGTTTTAACTATTCCACTTTCGTAAAAGACTGGTGGAGGGATGACTGCAACTCATCTGGAGGGCTATAGGTTATTAGCCAAGTGCTAGGACAGAATTCCCCAACCTTGTTTACCGATGAGGCACATTCAAATGTAAAGAGTTTGGGAGCAACACAGGAATGAAAAAAGTTCATATGGAGTGCCAAATAAGGGCATTCATATTGGCTATTTGGTAGCACCATGTAGACTGGCAGTCTGCAAAAGACTATTTGGTAGCACACTTTGTGTTTTAAACACCTACCTACAAGCCAGGAATTAAAAAAATCACATGCTTTGAGGCCCATGTGAGCAACATCAAATGGGTCTGTGAGAAACATGTTGCTCACAAACCACAGGTTAGGGATCACTGTCCTAGGAGATTAATGTAGAATATGGACACAGTACATTTTTTAAGTGCAATCTAAGATAACCAGTCATTTCACATGCCTGTACACTTACATGGTGTGGTGCAATATCAGCCTGAACCAAAGTTGAAGCTACATGTGATCTGTATTAGAAGCTTGATTACAGAATCATATATCCCTCCGATAAATGCCATTTAATTCAGACCAGAAATATCTCTAGAATACATCAAAGGCAAATTAAAGGAAAACTATACCCCCTGAACAATATAGGTCTCTATAAAAAGTTAATGCATAAAACAGCTCATGTGTAAAACGCTGCTTCATGTAAATAAACAATTTTCATAATATACTTTTTTTGGTAGTATGTGCCATTGGGTAATCCTAAATAGAAAATTGCCATTTTAAAAAATATGGGCCTCCCCCTGGGATCGTCCGATTCACCATGCACACATACAAACCATACATGAGCCAATTAAAAGACAGAGTTCTATCTCTTTGTTGTGAGTGCACGTGTGTGTTCATCCAAATGAACACACACCCCTGAGAGATTATAGCATTTGTCTGATGAGTGAATAATGACCAGAAAAAAAAAAAAACACAAAATGCAAACCATTACCTTCTTTTTTGGTTTAGTTTCTGTTTCCGTCTCATTTGCATCTTCCTCTAGTTTCACTTTTTTTGACCTGCAAAATAAAAAATAGGTTTACTAAAAATATTTGGCTATTAATTTATATTTTGTATACAGTACTTTGGCTACTGTGCATTTAATGTATTTTAACAGGGATATGATAATTAAATAAAATCAACTGCAAAACGTAAGTCTAAGTACTTTAAAGGAGAACTGAAGCTTAAAAGAAATAGGGCAGAAATGTTTTACATTATGTTTTAGACTTCTGTACCAGCCCAAGGGAATTACTGCCCTTTTGCAGGGAAGATCTGTGTCTCCAAACCCAAGGCTTGGGTACAGTCCCTTCTCTAGAGTGTTGAATGTTTTCATTCATATATATTCCCATACTTTCCTTTCATTTCAAGATTCTTAAATCACGTATGGCGTGGTGAGAGCTGTTTTTTTATTGGTTATGGTGAAATGGTGGTGAGTTTTCTCTCTCTCTCTCAGACTTTGACCATTTTTTCCTATATAAATTCCTCCTGTTTGGCATCTGATGCATTGTATTAAGTACACAGTTGTAATGTCCATGGATGAGGTTTTACTCAGTGTCTGAAATCTGTATACTGTGAGATCAGGATATGTAAACCGGTTTTGCATTGTTTTTTTCTAGATCTTGGATTAGGTTTTCCTGTGCACGTTACTTCCAATTAAAAGGCTAATGCATCTAACCTAAAGCATTGCGATGCATGCTTTTGCCTTGTTCCAGGTAATATGATCTTGTGAAACAATTGTGTAGGGCTATGGGGCCAATGTATTCAATACTGAACTGGAAAATCTAGAATGGTTGTCAGCAGTTTGATATTTTTCCTATTTACGAACCCTTTTCTGACAGCCACCTCCTACACCATCCCATGTCTCTGGGGGAAAGAATGCGGACTTCCAAAGTTTTCCAAAGTAAAGAGATTTACTTCCTTTTGGGACAACAAACTCCTACAAGCAGCCACAGTAAGTGCATAGTGGTATTATCCACAAAGGAATCATCTTATTTCTTAGTAAGTATTAACCAGCTTGTGTTATAGGAGAGGGGCATCATCAAGGAGCAAGCCCAAAGCTCCAACAGGAGGATATAGGTTATACTGAATTCTTGTTAATCATTTTGCTTGATTGCTCATTTTATTTAACAGCCTAACTGGGTCCTAAAATACAGTCTTGGGTAGCCATGCGAAAACATCTTGTGCTGGCTCTAGTCTGTGCAGACAGGCGGAGTTTGAGTTGAACATAGACAGTTCTGGTCTAGTAAGGATAGGCTACTCACTTTATGAGGTCACTCTAGGAGTGAAAGATAGACAGGCTATTTAGCTAAGCAACTTGAGGCTCCTCTGAGGATTGTAAGTGGGATTATGATTGCCCAGAAGTAGGGACTAAGTGTACAGTTTCCCCTCAGGTTAAGGAAAAGTCTGAAAGCTAGGTGTACCCTGAGCTGCTATTCTGTACATTGTCCCCATCCCTGTGGAGGACAGCTACTGGCCAACGTGCTCTGAGTATATGCCTATCCACTGTTGATCCTGCTTGCTCTGTATGTACACTCCATTGAGGAGTTATTGCTCAATAAATATATTCATTGGTTAAGTTATAAGAACCACTAGCGCCCAATTATTGCACCCTGAACCAAGTTACAGTTATACTACATCCTGTCTCCACACCGTTTGCGAGAATGGTGCTCTCAATTTGTTGTTTTGCCGCAATTACAAACCTACTTTGACAATTCTGTAGCTTCCTCTTGTCTTGCTCTTTTTTTCCCTTTATTTTGTTTTTTTGCAGGTGCAAAGTCTTCATCTTCATCAGGTTCAACTTTGACAATAATGGAACTAAAATTTGAAATGAAAATCAATTTTAAGTATAAGTGCCACATTGAAGTATTGCAAAGCAAGTATTACTAATCAGTAATGTCAGACTTGTGGCCGCTTTACTGCACCTGGTTAAGGGAGTCTAATTAATATCAAAAAAGACAATAAGTTTTTTCTTTGTTGGGTTAAACTATTATACAGCAACATTATTGAGCATGTAACAGGGCAAAATTTGTAAATATAACAAGCAAAAATGTGTTTTTACTTGGAAGAAAGTGTTTACCTTGTTTGATCATCTTCCTGCTTAATTTCAGATAGGTTCTTCTCCTATTCAAAAAAAATAGAAGACCCAATTACCTTATATGCCATAGTGTTTGTGTCCGAGCTTGAGCATCACAGCTCCATAAATACAAAATTTAGCACCAGTGCTGGCTTTGTCAGTCCATCACTAGACAAAGTACAACGTGTTTAAGAAGAGGCTTTCATAGGGGGGCAAAAACAGTACAAGTACAGAGAAACCAACTTGCTTGCATTAACAATAAAACATCTCTTCTTTTCATTTGGAATCTTTAAGAGAAGACACACTATTTAGCATTACTGCATGAGGAAAGCCCCTTCATTTTTGTTATGTCTTATAATTAAGGGTGCGCTTAGCATCATAGCTAATGATCATTTTTAACAACCACCGTGTTAAGAGTGATTGGCAGCTGCATATAATAATTTACTGTTTATAACTATGGCCACCCCAGGCTAAATGTCATTAGCCTAAACACTGGGTTTTTGGTAGGGATGCAACGAATCCACTTTTTTGGATTCGGAGAACCCCCGAACCCTTTGCCGAATACTGAACCGAATCTGAACCCTAATTTGCATATGCAAATTAGGAGTGGGAAGGGGAACATTTTTTTACTTCCTTGTTTTGTGACAGTCACGTGTTTACCTCCCCACCCCTAATTTACATGTGCAAATTAGGATTCAGATTCGGTTCGGCCAGGCAGAAGAACCACGCATCCCAATTCAAAAGTCTAGAAAGCCTCTTTCTGAAGTAAAATCTGATTAATGTCCCCCTTCAGAAAGAGGCATTCTGGACTTTTGAATTGGGATGTGTGGTCCCAAAAGGACTGAACTCTACCCTCCAACTTAATGGTTTTTTGAATAAGAGATGATGTCCTTAGGTATAGGATTAGTGAACCAATATAACTTTTTTGCCTAGTACTTCCAGATTGAATGACAATGTAACTATTAGGTCAGTATTGGTAAGTGTAATGGAGATACACAATTTTCTTTACTATATTTCTAAAGGGAGTACATAGGATTTTTTTTTATATATCCAGGAGGTGATACACTGTGTGGCAATACGTTTTTTTACACTATTTTAGGCACTCAGCACTTTTTTTAGAATGCGTAATTTTTTTTAAAAAAAAGTTTAGTATTTTTAATATGAAATACTTTTACATATAATATATTAAAACTTTTTGCTATATTGCTGAAAATAGCCATACAAGAGGTTAAACACATACACAGGCACAGTCATGTGATGTGGGTGGAGGTTATTTAATGAACTAATCATGTGTATAGTTGTACCTTGAAAAAGGTCCCAAGAGGGACCGAAACGTCGGTTGTTCTATATCGTCATAATACAAGTTTTTTTGTCACAAGACCCTTGGTCCTGGCATTTTTGTCCTTTTTGTATATAAAATTGGTTCTGTGCACAGGGGCAGAAAGAATCAAGCATTTGGCAGAAAGGTGCTGTATGTATATATATGTATGTATGTGTATATATATATGTATGTATATATATATATATATATATATATATATATATATATATATGTATATAGGTATGTGTATATATATATATATATATATATATATATATATATATATATATATATGTATGTAGAACCAAAAAAGTCTCTCGCACACCTCTGAAGATAACAGAACCGGGTGCTGCTGTAATTTCAGATCCAGGGTAGTAAACAGAGCACACTGGAATTTAAAAAATTATTATTTTATTTATGAAAAGTTTAAAATCATTAGGATCAACGTTTCGTCCGGGTCTGGGACCATTATCAATATTAGATATAGATATAGTTACTCCGGGAGCAAGCCTTATCAGTACTGTACCTTTGTTTTCTTTTTATCTTTTTTCTTTTTTTCTTTCTTTTTCTCTGTTTTTCTTTCTGACTCTTCAGCAATTGTCATGTCTTTTTCTTTCCCCTTTTTTTTCTGAGTTTCACCATTCTCCACTCCCACTTTATCTTTCTTTTTGGCCTTCCCTTCAGGTTTCGACTCGCTTTTTCGTTTCTTTTTTTTGTCTTTCACTTTCTCAGACACATTATGGAAAGAATCAGGATCTTCAACTGGCAGCAACAGTTGTGTCATAATGTGAGAGGCCTTTTACTGTATTGACAATAATAATACACATTAGATATTAAAGTCAATGGGTTTACTTAAAGCAGGCAAACGTGTAATAAGCGTATAACTTATTTCTCTTCAAAATTTGTCCCATGTTTCTATTTACCTCCATTTCCTAATTTCATAGGAATCTAATTCTCAAGTTTGCCTTTATTTATATTCTCTAAACTGATATGTACCCTGAACCTAAACAAGAACCTGCCTCTAAAGACCTAGAACAATCTGTAGTAAAAATATACCGGTTTTACATTTTCTGGAGATGAAAGCATATGCTGGAAATTGACTGTAATTACCTCTTTCTTAAAAGCATACTTATAATTATCATTTCCAATCTTTTTTCCATCAGGATAATTCTGCCAAGATCTCGTTAAACTTGGTATTTGATGAATTATTTCCCTTTCCAGCTCATGGTTTTAAGGTCTTGCCCTTGGATAGATCAAAGCCTATCTATTTCTAATATACCACACAGATATGGTTTTTGACTTTGAAGGAAAGAAAGGATACTTTTATTCTTAGCACATGATTCCACTGAATGAAGATTTCTATTAGTATGGTAATGAAACTGTACAGTCTAAGAATGGCTTTATTTGACTATACTTTCCACCAGAATAGTTAATTGAAATTGTTCTTTTATATATTTCAGTGGTGCAAACAGTGTATAAGCTACGACTTTTTCAGTGAAAGCCTAATTAGTATGAAAGAAAACATTAACATCATCAGAACTAAACTGATATCATCAACTTACATAACACATGCCACTGAGAAGTGAAAAAACAGTAGGATAAAAGATGTGGAATAATAATTACAAGAATTCAGGATATTTCCAATTATTGTTACATAAAAATATCCAGCATTAGCAATTGGAGGAGTCCTCCTCCTGCCTTCAGTCTGCTTCTTTCTTCCTCTCTTTATTGGGCTCCTTTTATTGACTGGAGGAAATGGACAGGTTAATAAAGTGCCTAAGGCAACTCATTCTGGATTGTGCCTGCCTCGCACTGCTCCTCCTGTGGGAACATGCATACACAGTTACAAGCATACACAGTAAGGGGGGCCCCTGCAGGACCCTGAACTAGAGGTAGATCAGGCCAAAAGAGGTACATGTGCATTGACTATCCACCGTTGCACCCTAGACACATGCCTCTTCTGCGTATCCCTTGTTCCAGCTCTGCAGGACCCTTTTAAATAACTGTCCCATTAGGCCAAATCACTATTTGATACAGAGTCCTGAGAAACTGATGGGTACAACTGGGCATTAAGGATCTGTACCACCACACTATATCAAAAATAATTGACAAGTCATTGCCCCACTGATGCTTACAATCTAAGGTCCCAATCGTATTCAATTCATATGGCTGATTCTATTAACCTGTCTGTATATCTAGATTATACAGAGGAAACATATACATATAATGAATATACAGTGCCTTGAAAATGATGGCCAGAATTAAACTAACAAACCCTATAAACAGCCCTAGATTTTGGGATATCAAGTTGATAAATAGAATTTGCTGCAAAATTGAACTGGGAAAAATATTTGCTCACCCCTACACCTTAATAGTGTACAACTGTGGGGCTCCTGCTATAAACGAACTACAACTCCCAGTATTCCATTCCATGACATCTCTTCAGATGCACAGAAACTGCCACATATATTGCAAAGTGCCATGTAAGGATTAAAAAAAAAATTAGCACAACAAATAATAAAGATCTAGGTTTCTCGGTTGCAAAAGTATTCTCTCGTGCTTTTATATGATCACATAACTCCTCGGTGACATAATATCTTTATAAATTTCAAAATATATATATATATATATTATGGATTTGTTTTGAACCTATTACTCCTTTACGCATGTAGGTTTGCACACACTAACTTAATACAGATCTTTCAGAAGTATTCCCAGAAGTAGATACTTGATATGTTAATTGGTAATTAATTGTTTATAGCAGATACAGGAACAACGTTTCCTAATATTTGCCACTAGGTATTGAAATTAGAGGTTTTTTTCTGTATGGAAAAATAATAAACCCTTATTAGACAATTACTAAATGCAGTTTTGTTTTTTTTAGAACAAAAAAGAGACCACTTTAAGGTAATTGCGGTATGAGAAGAAAAATTAATTGGATTTTCAGGAAGACATAAAACAGATTTCCCTCGGCTGCAGTGAAGACCAGAGAGACTAAGTGGCTACACATTGTCAAGTCATTCAAGCTTTTCAAAGACATGAAATCAAACAAATAGCTGGAACATAAACAGATACACAAACTGCAGTTCTGCAACTTGCTTGATGAGCTTATGGGTTAGTTCACATGAGCAGATTTGGGGAGATTTTGTAGCCTGGTGATTTATTAGCCTCATATTCTGGGCATCAATCTACCCGAACTGCATCAGCGTGTCTTCCCATCCGCTATAATGAAAACTCGCCTGCGCTAAAGCACACGCAGCATTTCATTTTCCGAAGTCACCTGAAGTTTCCTAGTGAGGCAACTTGGGAAAACGAAGTGCCGTGTGTGCTTTAGCTCAGGCAACTTTTCATTATAGCGGATAGGAAGACACGCAGCGGCAGTTCGGGGAGATTGTCGCCCAGAAGAAGAGGCGATTAGTCAGGCGAAAAAATCTCCCCGAATATTCTCATGTGCACTAACCCTAAGACAACAGGTGACATGAGCAACTTGGCCAAAAAAAAAAAAAAAAAAAAAAAAAAAAAAAAAAAAAAAAAAAGGATTGAAATCAAACCTGTTATAAGTCAAGCATATGCCACTTAGTTGAGTCAGTGCTTATTTCTAAGATATGCAACAAATATTCTTAGCTTTTGGTCAGGACCCAAAAAGGGCCCCATTCTTTTTATGGTGTGTTGCCATGATCACCCCTTAAAACTGTGAAAGTCGAGGGTTGATAAAGCAATCTTAAAGGAACAGTAACACCAAAAATGTGAAAGTGGTTTAAAATGACAATATAATGTACTGTTGCCCTGCATTGGTAAAACTGGTGTTTTTGTTTAAAGGGATACTGACACTAAATATTTTCTTTTCAAAATATTAATCTACATTAAAAGTTACCTATAGGTCACACTGATGGTGTCAGTATCTCTTTAAGAAACACAACTATAGTTTATATAAACAAACTTCTATGTAGCCATGGGGGCAGCCATTCAGATAATAACAGATAATCCTATTGTATACTACAGAGTTTATCTGTTATCTGCTGGGTATCCTGTGCCTTTTCCCTTTTTTCCAGCTTGAATGACTGCCCCATGTTTGCACAGCAGCTTGTTTTTATAAACTATAGTAGCAATCATGCCAATTTTACCAGTGCAGCACAACAGTACATTATATTTTCATTAATTAAAAACACTAATTTTTTGCATTACTTTTCTTTAAGGTGGCCAAGCTAATTCTCCCAACTTAATTTGGATCCTCTGTGGAAAAAGGGTAATGAAATACTTATAGGTTTAGCTTGAAGTGTGAAAATATTACCTCCTACAAACCATAACCCATTACCTAATCTGCCATCAGGGACCATTGAGAAACTGCCTCCTTCCTAAAGGAATATACTATGAGTCTTGTACCTGCCCTTGAACCGTATAATCTAATAAAGGACTAGCAAGAAAAGAACATCAGCTGTAAAAAAAAATCCATCAGAAATATTCAAGGACAACTCCTGCAGTTTTCCCCTTGAAGGTTTGTAGATAATTACTAAAGCTTGACCAACATCAGTGATGCTAAGTCAAGCTACAAAATTCCAGATGTTCTGTTTTTACGCCTTGACATATTTCCATAGGACAGAGTTATCTAGATTTCTTAGAAAAAGCATGGGCAATATGAGATCCCAAGCCTACTCAACATGAAATTGGTTATGTATAAGCATAGAACCTATGCTTAGTTCCTGCACTTGCCTAAAACCTAAAGACACCTTGAAATGTATGGTTTAGCTACAGCACAGTTGCACTAAAACAATAGACTATATGACATTCGCTCTGTACCACAGAATTGTCATTTTGCATTTGGAGCACTTTTATGCATTCCACCACACAGTAATACAAGTGTTAATTAATTTGGTCATTCGCTATACATGTGGGAAAAAATGCAGAACAGAATTAAATTGCATCAATAGGACTTTTGTTTCATTTTGTCGCCTCTTGGGGTTTCCCCAGATAAAATACACTGCATGTAAGACAGACCTGTAGGTACATTGCCTTACATAGTTGCAGTAACCTTAGCCCTCTGTAAACTGTCCGAGGGCGTAATCCTACACTGCATTTATCAGAACTAATCAAAAGTTAAAACTGCAGCTCCGAGATACTGTGGGTCTACTTGAAGTGGATAAAGCGGCAGCTGTCGCAACATCGAGATAATCAGTTTGAATTCCCTATACAGCTATTGCATGATCAGAGCAGTTAGGGCAAAGCCAGACATGGCGTTTTTATGTTGCGTTTTTAAAAAAAGAACAGCCAGGCGTAAATACGCATAAACTGCACTACCACTGAAACTAATGGAAAACGCACTAAGGCAATTCACACAGGGCGCTTGCAAGCTGAAATCCGCCACAGGACGCCAGTATTGGCGTTTTTTTTAGCAGAAATGCCAATACGTCAAGAAACTACCAAATCGATAGACTCTAAGGGATCTGCACGTTTGAAACCACACCTCTCGTAAATACGCAGCGTATTTTAAATATGGCGTCCAAATTCTCATTGAGAACAATGAAAACAATGAGAAGTGCATGTTGGGAAAAGAATCCTACGTGCTGAAAAATCCATGAAAAACGCATGTTGACGGTCGCATGTGGTTTCAGTGGAGTATTTACACCTGCCTGTTCTTTTGTGAAAATGCAACGTAACAACGCTGCAAAAACGCCACGTCTGGCCTTGCCCTTAAAGATAAAATTTTCTTTCACATTTAAAATTAAAAAAAGCAATTTTCATTTGCAGCATGACATAGATCCATTTTTAAAGATGTTAAAAACATATGATGAGCCAACTCCATGGTCTGACACACAAAGGACTTTTAACTACTCACTGGGAGAAAATGTAAACCAAAAAATAGCAAATACTCTGCCTCAGATAAGCTAAAGAATAAGATAAGCCATAGCAAGGGTTCCATGAGGTCCCAGTCTATTACTGCCAGTGTCTGCTGAACGGCAGAAAGTTCCCTATTTTTTGGCATTGGAAGTAAATAAAAAAGTGTGATATTTCTGGCTTATATAATACACACAGCACAGATTGCCCACCCAGTTAAAGAGTATATGACCTGTAGCGGAGTATTTGTAATAGATTTAAAATAGAATGGTTTCCAATGATAACACTCTACACTATGTGGTTTACTATATAAAACACAAACACATTTTTAGTTTACTACAAAGCCAATTTGTTGCAAAATAGTGTATGCTTATGCCACTTCATGAAATTGCAGCAAGCTAAAAACAGACTACATGGTTTCCTATGGGCAAGTAGCTACACAAGGATTAGTGCACACGGTTACTCCCCAAAGAAAGCAATGAAACCTTACTTAAGCCTGTTACAATTCAGTTAAAACTGCTGCATAGACATTAGTCATACAAAATTTAAATACATGTACAAGCCACTTGTAGAGCTTGCAGTTTAGTCGTGGAGAAATACCAGATACCTGAATTATTAGAAAGGGATTCTGAGTGAGGGTTGTTTTTAAAAATGGTGGATTGAGAGAATGTGTAGAAAATCCACTAGAAACATGCAACTTTATACACCTTGGCATCTTCTATTACCTGGAGTATAATATATGCAAGTGCTTAACTTTTAAACTAAGGTTTATTTAGTGAGCAAAATGATTAAAAGACAATATAACACATTACATGCCCATACTGACCTATTTTTTGCAGAGAAGCAAATGCTTGGGTCCCTGACTAAAGCAAATGGTGGGAGGATCCCATTTATCACCTCTCCTAATTGTATTTTTAACCCTTTTCTGTAAGAATCCAACTGACAAATATTCTAGGATAAAAGCTACAACACAAGTTCCTTTTTAGTGAGTTATATTAGACCCCCAAAATTCGGCATATGTCATATGAGTGACTTGCAGTGGACTGAGTGAAGAATTCTAATATCAAGTTCTATTGTATAATATGGGGCAGTGAATTACTATATATAGTACATGAAAGTTCATACACCAGCACACTAGTGTGCACTTAGCTATCAGTGCAGCTATCCGGCCACTTTAAAGGACAAGGAAAGGCAAAAAAATAAAATCCAATTTTTACTTTCTTTGATGAAAAAGAAACCTATCTCCAATATACTTTAATTAAAAAATGTGTACCGTTTTTATAAGAAACCTGACTGTATGCAGTGAAATTCTCCCTTCATTTACTGCTGTGGATAGGAATTGTCAGATGGTCCCTAACTGCTGAGCAGGGAAACAATGATACTTATGAACAGCAGGGGGAGCCCCCGCCTTACTTACCAGCCATGTAGAATTCAAGCAGCTTTGTTTATGACGATCCCTAAGCAGCGCAGACCACACTGAGCATGTGCAGGGTCAGGCAAAGATGTTTAACAAAGTTACAAGATGACAGCCCCTTGTAGCCAACTTTGAAAGCATAAATCATATGTTTGAGGTGGAGTGGTGCAGTAAGTAAGTGGTGCAGTAAGTTCATGCTTGTGTTTAGTATAAAAATACAGCATTTCTAGCCTCATTCTATTTTAGACTTTCCTTGTCCTTTAAGGGCTCTTACAGACGAGCGTTTGGAGTTGACGCATTCAGTTTTTTTCAATGGGGCTGTACACAGGCGCATGTAGGCGCCGAATGCAGGAAAAATGCAGCATGTTGCGTCTCAACCTGCGTTAAGCGCCTACATGCGCCTGTGTGAGTACAGCCCCATTGAAAAAAACTGAATGCATCTACTCCTGCGCTCCCCTGCAGCTGAATGCATAAAAACGGAACGCAGTGGGAGCGCAGCTTCAAACGGAAAAAACTCGATGGGCCTTAGTTCTGTCATCATGAGCCCTGCCAGACCCACGTCCCCATCCAGACTGCCCCGGAGAAATGTGGATGGCAGGAGAAGGGCCCTGGAGGGGGCTCATCAGAATTCACATCTCTGATGAGCCTCCAATGCAGAATGCTTAGGATCTGGAGCTTTTCGAATAAGGGGTCTTTGCATAATTTAGATCATCATACCTAGTCTAATAATTTAAACTAAATAACCAGTAGGATTGTTTTTCCACCAATATGGTTTGTGTATTGCTAGGTACTGTTTTATTATTATAGAGAAAAATGGAGGAAATAATCTGTTAAAATTGTAATAATTTAACATGCAGTCTATGGGAAATGGCCTTCTCATAATTCTGAGCTTTGTGAATAACAGGTTTCCAGAACCACACTTTTTCAGCAGTATGCCTGATATATACTTAGGAGCCAATTTATCGTGCCCGGTACTTTTTTACTGGTTGGCACTGATAGTTATTGTTCAGTAAAAATATAAAATAATGATATTTTTAAAGGAAAACTATCCCCCTCTCCCAACAGTCATTTTAACTAGTTGGCCATTTTACAATCCCTACTGCCTTCTCCTGAACAACCCTTTGTCCCAGTATGCCAACCCACTAAACACCAAATAGAAGCATGTGAAATGGAAGGTAATTTGATCCGGGTTCCATTGCATGTAACACTTTGTTGAACAATTGGGAAAATACAGCATTTAAAATGGGGGACTAATGGCCACATGTTAAAGGCAGTTCCTTTATCACAGAATTGAGTGAACTGATACTGTAGTCCAATGTTCTCCAATAGGTAGTATTTGAGTTTTATTTATGAAGAGGCTGAGGGAGAATTCTCTCTGGAGCAATTCACGGATGGCATTCCAAATGTAAAGAGCAAGGCAGAATGTTTTAGGAGAAGGAAAGCTACAGAGGCATTTTATTTCCAATAGATTAGCTGCAATACTGCAAGCTAGAATGCTATATTTATTCTGTAGAATGCTTTACCATACCTGAGTAAAAAGCTCTAGAAGCTCTCTGTTTGTTTAGGATAGCAGCTGCCATTTTAGCTTGATGTGGCATCACTTCCTGCCTGAGTCTCCCCCTGCTCACTTATAACTCTGGTGTAACAACTTACCCTGGTGGTCTAGCGGGAGGGGGCCAACAGGCATGCCTGTCTCCCCCTCGGCGGGGACGCCCGCCACGAGGCGCCTCCGCCTCCAAGACTGGTGCTCCTTAGGGCGCATGTGCCTCTGCGCTATTTATAGGTGTGCTGGCATGTTGACGCCAGCGTGCATTGGCGCAAAATTCAAGGGTATTTAAAGCCACAACACACTACCCTCACTGCCGTTATAGGATTTGTTCCTGGAGCTTCTGAGCTGTTGCTATCTGTTATCTGATTCTGATTCTGAATTCCTGTTGTGACCCTGCCTGGCTATTGACGATTCTGACTTCTGTATCCTGATCCCTGCCTCATGTCCGACTTCGCTTCTTCTTTATCCCTCTGATTGATCTCCTAGTTTTACCCTTGCCTGCCTGACTTTGTTTGTACTCTACCTGCCCCGACCCAGCCTGATCTGACTTAGGGGCATGTTTACTAACATTGGAGATAAATATCTGGAGAGATTTCTGGAGATGTTGCCCATGGCAACCAATCAGCAATTAGATTCAAACAGCCACAGCCAAGTTAGAAAACAAAAGCAAAGATCTGATTGGTTGCTATGGGCAACATCTCCAGAAATCTCTCCAGATATTTATCTCCAATGTTAGTAAACATGCCCCTATGATTCTGTCTTCGCCTTGTACCGTGACCTGCCCATAAGACTCTACTTTACAGTTGTGCCCCTTTGCTCATTCAGAACCCCTCGCTTTGCACCTCTCTTAAAGGGATACTGTCATCAGAAAACACATTTTTTTCAAAACACATCAGTTAATAGTGCTACTCCAGTAGAATTCTGCAGTGGAATCCATTTCTCAACAGAGCAAACAGATTTTTTTATATTCAATTTTGAAATCTGACATGAGGCTAGACATTTTGTCAATTTCCCAGCTGCCCCTGGTCATGTGACTTGTGCCTGCACTTTAGGAGAGAAATGCTTTCTGGCAGGCTGCTGTTTTTACTTCTCAATGTAACTGAAGGAGTCTCAATGGGACATGGGTTTATACTATTGAGTGTTGTTCTTAGATCTACCAGGCAGCTGTTATCTTGTGTTAGGGAGCTGTTATCTCTTTACCTTCCCATTGTTCTGTTGTTTGGCTGCTGGGGGGGGAGGGAGGGGGGTGATATCATTCCAGCATGCAGTACAGCAGTAAAGAGTGATTGAAGTTTATCAGAGCACAAGTCACATGACTTGGGGCAGCTGGGAAATTGACAATATGTCTAGCCCCATGTCAGATTTCAGAACTGAATATAAAAAAATCTGTGTGCTCTTTTGAGAAATGGATTTCAGTGCAGAAGTCTGCTGGAGCAGCACTATTAACTGATTAATTTTGAAAAAAAAATTTTTCCCATGACAGTATCCCTTTAATAAGATCTGGCCACATCTGATTAGCCGAGGGCTCCTCCCAAGGTGAAAGGTGGCTGTTAAAGGCAGAAGCAAGAGCCGAGAACAGGGTGCTTAGCATTGGTTCTGAATTTAGGGTGCCAACCATGACATTTGGGCTCAGATTACAGCAGAGAAGGGGGGGGGGGAGGAGCAAACTGAGCATGCTCTTGCCCAGGGCAAAGAGGTTTAAGCTGAAGGCAGGGAGTCTGATACAGAAGCCCATGTGGACACAATAGAAGGAAAGAAATGCAGTGTTTCTTTTGACAGAGGACACAAAGCAGCATTACTTTCAGGGTTTACTGGTATATTTAGGTGGACCTTTCTGATAAAGCTTACTTAGTTTTAATCTTTCCTCCTCCTTTAAGGCGGGAAACGGCAGTAGTAATGGGGGTGGTGCAACCAAGTGGTTTCTCTGAGAGGAGCAGAGGTGTTAGCCAGGAACAAAGGGAGATACTAGAAAAAAGATGCAGTGAGACGATCGAAGGTCCTTAAAATAAAATGTCCTTGAAAGTTAAGAGAAGAACTTTACAAGTTATTCTTTGTCTTATTTTAAAAAAGGGATTAATTCAGAAAAAGAGACTTTTTGATAGAGATGATAATATGGTCAGAGAAAAAGAGAGTGGAATCATAGACCACTCCCAGACAATGTGCAAGTTGACAGGGTTAATGAGCATGCCATTAAAGGAAAACTTTACCCCCGTGCAATGTTGGTCTCTATAAAAAATATCTTGCATAAACCAGCTCATATGTAAGACCCTGCCTCATGTAAGTAAAATGTTTTCATAAAAATATACTTTTTTAGTAGTATGTGCCATGTAAAAATAAAAACTGGGTAAATAGATAGGCTGTGCAAAATAAACAATGTTTCTAATATTGTTAGCTAGCCAGAAATGTAATATATAAAGGCTGGAGTGACTGGATGTGTAACATAACATAACAAAACACAACTTAATGCTTTACATCTATCTAGTTAGTCAGTGACTTTAAAGGAGAAGGAAACCCCCAGGGCGCAAAACCCTCCCCCCTCCCCTGTGTTGCCCCCCCTCCCTCCTCCCCCCTGGCCTACCTGTCCCCCTGGGCAAATGCCCCTAACTTGTTACTCACCCCTCTGCGCAGGTCCTGTCCACGGAGTTCACGGTCACCATCTTCTCCCACGCGCGTCTTCTTCCTGCTCTGACCGGCGTCTTCTGGCGCATGCGCAGTAGGAACAGGTACCGGTACAGCTCTACTGCACATGCGCCGAATGTCACGAAGTGGGGGTTTCCTTCTCCTTTAAGTGAGGCCACATGGGACATAACTGTTCAGTGAGGTTGCATTTCATCCTTAGCATGCGGGTCAGATTCAAAAGTAACAGTTATGACCCATGTGGCCAGGGCCAGACCAAGCTCACCGGGCGCCCTAGGAGACCCAGCCGTCCACCTCGCTCCCCCCTCCATGTGCATGCACGCCCCCAACTGCAATGGTGCGTACGCATTCACTGTAGGCAAGGGACAGACAGATGAGGGAGCGGAGAGTGACAAAGTGGAGAGGGAGGAAGGCAGGGGAGAGCAACAGAGGGGAGGGACGTAGGGAGAGCAACCAAAGAAGGGCAGCAAACACAGATTAGAGGTAGACAGAAAACAGTTTAAGAGGTACCTGCCCAGCACCCCAGCAACCATCTCTAAAATTCAGTCTTTTATGACATAGCGTGATGTTTTTAGTGTCTAAAGGGGAGCTGTTGGTAAAGTAGCTGATTTCTTGTTTTGTTTTTTTTTATACATTTTTTAACATTTTGTGGTTGCATCAATACTGTTAGCAATATGTTAAGGAGGATAATAGTATTGGTGCCCATTCTCTTTTCTTTCTATAGAAAATAATTTCTCTTATTCTAATTGCTAATGCTAGTGCTAGAGAGGGATGCACATAGTATTTTTATTTTCCAAAAACTCTCAGTTACCCAATGACACAGGGCAGAAGATGCTATTATAATGCCATTATGTACAATCAGCTTTAACCGCTAGATCCCCTCTGTTTTCTCGAATTTGCCTAAACTTTCCTTGTTTCTCCAACTAGAAGAAACCACTAAACAATCAAGCAGCCTAATGTTCTGGAAAATGGCAATTTATTAAGAATGTAGAAAAATGTAAAAATGATTCCATTTAACTAAATGTCTTACTATGTCAAATTATATTTTTCTTTTCTAATGTAAATTCTTTAGGCTGAATGTGGAATTTTTAATAGCATCCGTATCTCTGTCTTGAGGAGCAGTCTATTTCCATTTGACTCTTGTTAGGGATGATTGCAACACGCATTATAATTTAAACAGTATGAGAGTTTAATCTCCCATAAATTAGACAGATTATTACAATGGACATATTATACTGGTTAAATGAAGGGATTTGTACCTCTACAATTACAACTACAATCAGTATTCCCATTCTGTCCTATTAAAATTAGTTTATCAGTAGTTATTTGGTATGTGGGAGTTTATTAAAATCTTCTTACCTTGTAGTAATTTCAATTAGTTCCTGCTTCTCAGTTGGCAATAACAGTATTTTCGTTTGTATAAAGTCTTGGTACCAGAGCTATTCTGACTTTACATTGTCTTTCCTAAGTCTGTGTTGAACTCATATAGTATGGTAAAGATATTTCCTTTAAAACTACAAAAAGTATGGCAGAACTATTTTACATTATATTTTTTACAAGCCCAGGGCCTCAGTGGCCCTTTGGGCTTATATAATGTTTAGTGATTTTAGTGTTGTGATCCAAATTACAAAAATACCTCTTATCTGTACCTATAACATATTTGTAAAACCAGGAGCAACAGCTCCCCTTTAATGGACTTTGAAACTAAGATGCATAATTACACAGATGTTAATGCCGTTTTTAGCACAGCATATACCTAATACGAATGAGTTGCAAACAAGCCTATAAACATAAAAAGAAATGTCATTTATCTTTCCCTGTTTTTAAAACAGAAGTAAGCAGCAGAACATTGCATCTTCCAGGAGAGACTGATTATAGTTATTTCTACCATGTTGCCATAATACATAAAACAAACTGAAATGCTGAATTAAAACTGCCATATATATAAGAAGTCACTCTGTATATCTGCCAGATATTAGGTAGACCTTTAGTTAGCTACATGCCCCTGCTTATGTGAGAAACTCAAATTACAGACCCATCTCATAAGTCACTTTATAGTACACTGACAGGCCAATAAAAGCAATTTTGAAGCAGTATTTTTTCTACCGTCCATATATTGTTATAGTACTCATAAAAGAGCTCAGTAGCTGCATTCTGCTGTAAATCAAAGTAGGCTATGGGGTAAAGAATTGTAATGGTTAACCACAAAAAGAATTTCAGTGGCTGCCGAACATAGTGTAAAATATATTGCACACCTTTGCAAGAAGCAAAAATATTAATTTTCGCCCCAAGGGTAGAATATGAGATTCCCTGACTTTTATTCCTTTTTTAACAGTATAACTCAAACTTTAGATTTCAGCAAAATCATTTAAGGGTAGCAGCTGGTTACATTCAAAATTATTCTTCCCAAATATGTTTTTATGTGCTAAATATGTAAATATCTACTTACTGCATTGCTACAACCTAGCATCAACTGATATACAAGTTAATAAGCCTCTCAAGTCTTTGAATTAGTCAACAATAGCACTTAGCAGGTACCATCACTGCCATTTGTGGCACTTACACATATCTGTCTAATAGATGTGTCACATGACCATACTGTATGTTATCCAAAAGTCATTAGCACAGGAGATGATTAAGGGGTCCCCTAGAAACTATTATTAATTGTACATTTGTGGGGGGTTTTTAGGAATGTCCAGTTAACAAAATGTCTATTAGGGGACCAAAAGATCTTTAAGGGCACATATTTTTTGAACATCTGATCAGGGATATCAAGAACAAAGGGGACATCCTAATATATGCAGTGCTCCTAAAAGTAACTTGTGTAGGTATGTACACATTAATATTTTATTTATATTGTGCTACTTGTAAACACAGCTTTTTTAATTAGAAAAAAATAACACAAGAAACGTTCTTAGGGGCATGTTTACTAACATTGGAGATAAATATCTGGAGAGATTTCTGGAGATGTTGCCCATAGCAACCAATCAGATCTTTGCTTTTGTTTTCTAACTTGGCTGTGGCTGTTTAAATCTAATTGCTGATTGGTTGCCATGGGCAACATCTCCAGAAATCTCTCCAGATATTTATCTCCAATGTTAGTAAACATGCCCCTAAATAAATATTGAGTTGCCCATGTTACCCTTCTGCCATTTATTGAAAACGGCTAAGATATGAGTAACATGGGCAACTGTGTACGTAGTCATATGGTTAATCACTATACAGTATATTACTTGATAGATAGACCTTGTTTGTTTATAGGCAATTTCTACATATTGAAAATGAATTCACAGTTGCTGGTGGAATTGGATAACTTTTGGACAACTTCTGGACATTACCAAAAACTGGAATATTTGATGTTTTACTGATATTTGGACTTTTACACTTTCAGGACTATTATACACTGGGATTTTGTTGGTAGTCCCGGTTGGTGACCCTCTGGGAAGGGATTGTAAATCTATCTCACTTCCTGTTTGTGCCTTGAAAAAGTTGTACTTTGTACTAATGAATCACACTTGTTAAAGAGCCTTGTGCTCGAAACATGTAGTGCTAATAAAAAACACTAAGCAGCTAGACTGCCCGTTCCTGCTTCTTTACCTTTTACAAACTACTGGTAGATGCTGATCTACCTTTTGGACACCCCTGTGCTACACCCAGGCTTAGCAGAAAACAACTATAAAAAGCAGAACTCCAGCAGGTTACTGTAACCACTACATTAGAAAGCGGAGCTGACTGGCACTCGAACGGATCCACAGGACCAGAGATATTCAGTTAAAAAAATATTTTATTGATAGAAAAGTTAAAAATATAGCTGTATCTCCATCCACCCTACGCGTTTCAAACCCCTCAGGGTGCTTAGTCATGGGCTCCCATGGGAATGCCAGGTCAGCTCCGCTTTCTAATGTTTTGCTGTACCGCTCCCTAAAGCTGGGGGTCTGGGGCTGGTGCACCAGGACCACTTTTACTGTTTGGTAAATGACTATACATTTAATTCTGGAGTACCTTGTCCTTTTCCTAACCATTTGTACTGTAACCACTACCCTGAAGAGATTTGCAGTCACCTGCTGGAGTTCTCTGCTATGCCAAGCAGGGCTGAAACTAGGGGTAGGCAGAAGAGGCACCTAGGGCGCAACAAAGTAGGGGGGTGCTGGGTAAGTACCTTCTGAAGATTCTTCTGCCTACCCCTAGTCTAGGTTAGTTTGCTGCCTCTGCTCTGCTCCCTTCTCAACACCCCCAGCCAACGACGCTGTTGGCGTGTACACGTGAACTGGGGGGGGGGGGGGCGAGGCGGTTTGGCCCACCCCCGATGTCAAGCTGCCGATATTGAATGTAATGCTATTTTAATTTTTGAGGGCATGGGCAATAGGTTTAGCTGTTTCAAGAAACGAACAGCATTTGCATAATGGTGCAGAAAAAAGAATGCAACATTACTGCAAATGTTACAATGTGCAGCGCTGACAGGATTGTATTGTAGGTCATCTTTAAAGGGATCCTGTCATCAGAAAACAGGCTTTTTTCAAAATGCACCAGTTAATAGTGGTACTCCAGCAGACTTCTGCACTGAAATCCATTTCTCAAAAGAGCAAACAGATTTTTTTATATTCAATTTTGAAATCTGACATGGGGCTAGACATTTTGTCAATTTCCCAGCTGCCCCTGGTCATGTGACTTGTGCCTGCACTCAGTGTCGGACTGGGATGCCAGAAAACCTTATTTTTTCCATTATTAAGCATTTTTCCCCAAAAAGGAAAAGGTAAGGATCATGAAATATGCTAAATGTTTAGAAGCAAGAGGGCCCACTGACATTTCCTGGTATCCCGGTGGGCCAGTCCGACACTGCCTGCACTTTAGTTGAGTTTATATTGAGGTTGTTCTTAGATCTACCAGGCAGCTGTTATCTTGTGTTAGGGAGCTTCTATCTGGTTACCTTCCTATTGTTCTTTTGTTTGGCTGCTGGGGGGGAAAGGGAGGGGGTGATATCACTCCAACTTGCAGTACAGCAGTAAAGAGTGATTGAAGTTTATCAGAGCACAAGTCACATGACTTGGGGCAGCTGGGAAATTGACAATATGTCTAGCCCCATGTCAGATTTCAAAATTGAATATAAAAACATCTGTTTGCAAATTTGGCCGTGGGCAGTAACCCATAGCAACCAACAAGTGATGGCCTTTTTTTCAGCTAGCTGCAGGTAGAATAATAAACCCAACAATTTGGTTGTCATAGGATACTGCCCATGGGCAAATTTGTTCAGTGTTAATAGGTAAGCCCCCTGTTTTTTATTACATAACCCCCATAATCTGAAAACTGTTTAAAAGACAAACTAACAAATGTAGAGCTAGAGGTTTGTGACTAAGGAGGGAAATCCAAAAAATATTGTTTTTATTTTGTCTTAGTATCATGATTTTTGTGACAGAGAGCAAAACATAGGGATCATGCCTACAAATTAGGGCCATTTGGGAATTATGGTGCCAAATGCAAACTTTCTTATGAAGAGACAGCAAATACTGTATAACATAAAAAATACAAATACAGAAACTAAAGTTTCTGATAAGAATTAAATTCTTAATCTTTCACTGTAAAGTAGATGAATTTATATGATGTCTTTAAAACTGCACATCTTCTCCTGTTTTCATTGCCAGTAAAATTTTAACAAGTGATTTGACAAATGCCTAGCTCATCTTGCTGAATAAATCTCACCATATGTGGTAACAATTACAAATGCAAGGTTATCTCAATGTGAAGACAGGGCAACTTCTGTTCAGCAGTCATGTGATTAAAATATCTCGCTGTAAGGAAAACAGAGAACAGCAATAATACGCTCCTGGCATGAAGCTGTAACCTTTCCTCCAATGCTGTGTGCTGCCAAGTAGGTTTGAGGTTAGGGAATTTACACTCCAACGGTCACAAACAAATGTCATAAGCAGTCAGTCTGAAGATCAAACAAAAAGTGAAAAGACTTCCATTTTTACAAGCTTTTTTTTTAACTTATATATAATATGTACTACTATACACTGAATAACTGATACCATTTTTGTAGCATTCATTTTAAATCTAGATGATCAGACAACATGAGATAACAACATAAGAGATCTTACAACATGATTCCATCACCACATCAGGTCACACAGCAACTCTCCTTGTGGTGTTTCAGCTTTGCATAGTTCATAAACAAAGAAGAGGACTGGAATGTGAATCCAGCTGCTAACAAATTCCAAGAGACACTAAAAATGTCACAGGCACATTGTTAGTTAGGCTGCTCCAGCAGACTTCTGCACTGACACCCATTTTTCAAAAGAGCAAATGGATTTTTTTTTATATTTCATTTTGAAATCTGACACGGGGCTAGACATATTGCCAGTTTCCCAGCTGTCCCTAATCATGTCACTTGTGCTCTGAAAAACTTCAGTCACTCTTTACTGCTGCACTGCAAGTTGGAGTGATATTACCCTCCTCTCTTCCCCCTAGCAGCCCATAAGCAGAACAATGGGAAGGTATCCAGATAACAGCTCCCTGGTAGATATAAACACAGCACTGAATAGTAAAAATTCATGTCCCACTGCGACACCTTCAGTTACATCGAGTAGGAAAAGCAGTTCTGGCTCTTTCTGAAAGCACATGACCAGGCAAAATGACCTGAGATGGCTGCCTACACACTAATATTACAACTAAAAAAATACACTTGTTGGGTTATGAATTAAATTTTACATGGTAGATTGAATTATTTGTAGGGATGCACCGAATCCAGGATTCGGTTCGAGATTCTGACAGGATTCCGCTTTTTTCAGCAGGATGCAGGTTTGTCCAAATACTTCTGTCTGGCCAAACTGAATCCGAATCTTAATTTGCATATGCAAATTATTGGTGGGGAGGGAAATCGCTTGACTTTTTGTCATAAAACAAGGAAGTTAAAATGTTTTCCCCTTCCCAACCCTAATTTGCATATTTAAATTAGGATTCCGATTTTGTTCGGTATTAGGCCAAATCTTTTGCGAAGGATTCAGGGTTCGGCCCCGCAGCCCTTCCCGCGGCGCGTGTACCAGTACAGCTCTGTGCTTCCAAAGATGCCCCAGTAACTCCCCATCATCTCTGTGCTGCTGTCAATTACTGATCTGAGGGACCAACTGACAATATATAGTGCACATAGAATATAAATGTCACACACACTCTGTGGTAATTAATACAGATGATTACTACATGGCAGCACAGAAACCAGTACAATTAGCATCAGAATTTAATAATTAGCCCTGTAGCAGCAGCTAATATAACAGGCCAACCTCATTTTCTGCTTGATAATGTGGGACAACCCCTAAGCTTCCTTTTCTCTACAACTGCTCAGAGACCACTTGTTCAGACTTACCCTGGTGGACTAGTGTGGATGCCCGCCGTGGGGAGGCCCGCAGCCCTAGTCCTCCTCTTTCGGCACCGGTCTCTCCTATGGCGTGAAGTTTAAACATAAAGGGGCTTTGAGCTGATTGCCCATTGTTAGGTCTATTTGATTAGCTCCTGGGTGTGATTTTGTCTGTGAAACTATCTGGTTTTTGATCCCTGTCTGACTCTTCTGAACTCTGCCAATCCCGACCTTTGCCTGCCTCACCATTCTCTGAACTCTGCCTATACTGACTCAGCCTGCCTGATTATTTTGAACTCTGCCTGTACCGACCCTGGCCTGCCTGACCACGCTTTATCGCCTATTCCATAAAGCTGTTGTTGCCTTCCATCCTATCCTTGGTAACGAATGTGCCCCTTTGCTCATTCAGAACGCTTGCTTTGCTCCTCTCAAGTTAAGACCTGGCGGCATCTGATTAGCTGAGGGCTCCTCCCAATGCCAAAGACAGCCTATGGAAGATTGAGCCAGGACCAGGGAGCTTAGCACTTGTTCTGAATTTTGGGAGCCGTATGTGACACCACTGAGCATATGAGTGTCACAGACACTTTCTAAGATGGTGACCTCCAGTGCCAAGTTTGAAGTCCATTGCTGCTATAGAGAATCTGAAACTTTAGTCTGGTGCAATAAATTCAGTATATAGAATATGGCATTTTTTTAGTCATTTTAATATTTAGAGCTTAGTTCTCCTTTAAAACCTATGGGTCCCTACAAATTATAAAGGTTACACCCTCCCCATTAATTAGCCAAGTGATAGGTAATATTATTTATATAATATACATATCCTGTTTTCAGAAATGTTCAGACATCCCAATTCCCAGAATAAGAGGAAAAATTGGAATGCCTGAAAGCTGCTTAATTTTAAGATTAGAACCTGTAGCTGAAGATATTGGCTGATACTAGACTACTGTATTTCAGCCATAAAAGGGGGCATTAACATGTTTCCCCTTATGATCTGTTCCATTAATGATCTGAACCCTGGCCTCTCTAAACAGAGACGGGGAAATGCAAAACTTAAACAGGTATGCAATAAAGAATACAACCGGAATAGGCTAGAGGTCAAAGAAAGCGTTTATCATCCCATTGCTTTCTTCAAACTACAACACATTCATCACTCAGAGTTCAGAGTGCGATAGAACAATTGTTTCTTTCACACGTATACTGTAACAAAGGACACTGATAGCTCTGACGTTTGCTGTTGGCAAAAAAAGGGCAAACTGCCACACTCATCATGGTGGACGTATTTGGTCAGTGACGCGTGTGATTTCTGCAATCGGGATTGGTTAGTTTTTTTGTTACTCCTGACGCCAGACAAGAATCCCGGAAATAGCTTACAGTGTGACAGCCTGGGGAACTCGAGCCTTATCATGCGGTTTTTGTTCTTCCTGAAGCCAAAGTACTTGCAGTATGTTGCAGATTTCGTACCCAAGTACGTGAGTCCAGGGCGGCGCGGCCTTGGCTTTGCACACTATCCCCGCCTACACCCATATCCTCCAAAGATCTTTGTGAGACAGGCAAACTCGCTTACTCCCACCATGGATGAGGTGCTGAGCCGCTCTGTTCCCCCTCTGCCCCCCTATGAAACTAAAGAAAAATGCCCACCGCCCTCTGAGACGCAGAGCATTCATTTTATGCAGTATTACCGGGCAATGGATAAGGGGGACAGGGCTTCCTTTCTTGGCAAGTTGGCTGCTGAGTTTGGGGTGGATCATACACAAGTGGCCGAACTGAGCAGCAAAGTGGTGCAAGCCCAGCAGAAGAGGGATCTGGGCACTGTTCTTCAGGTGGAGGACAGACTAAGATACTACCTCACCCCCCAGTACAAACTGTTGTTCTCTCATATCAGTAAGCTGGAAGGGGGAATGAAGTTTTTGGTGGATTTGAGAGCTGACATTTTAGCTAAACTCGCAGATGGTCCTCACATTAGGGTAAGAGAACAATATTTTATTCTAAAAGCAAAAAATAAAATAAAAAACCGACAGTTCCGCGGTGTGCCACAGGAACCCACACGCAGCCTTGTTTGGGTTCTTGGGAATCAGTATTTCAGTTATTAATAAAACGCTGAGTGCAGTGGCGTAACGAGATATTAATGGGCCCCACGGCGAATTATTTTGCAGGCACCCCAAACGTCTAGAGGTTGACCTGTTTTAACAAGATTTACTGACACCAGACAATAACTTTTTTTTGTTTTTTATATCCATTATAACATTTGAATAACATCTTTGAATGCTATTTATAATTGTGCCATAAAAGTATTTCCCTGATGCTTTTACTTTTAACTTTCTCACCCCCGTGTTCCTCTATGAGGGGGCTGTCCTATTTGTGCAGCAGTAGTTGGTTAGCATTAGAAACTCTAAAGGGCGAAGTGACTAACATTAGCGAAAATTCGTCATTTCAGGACTTCGCTGATTTACTAACGGGCGCAGGCGTAAATTTGCTAGCGAAGGAGATCGACGGTAGCGCTACTTCGCACTCTTAACGGCTGGCGAATGGATGTAACTACGCAAATTCACTAAGATGCGGATTTTAATGAACGTTGCCTCTTGCACCAGACTTGCTCTCAGACCAGACGAAGTGCAATAGAGTATATAGGAGTTTTTAAAAAAAGTTGAACATTTTTCTAAGTCCCAAAAAAATTTCAGTTTTTCAGGGTGATAGGCTGCAAAACATTTGTAAACATTTTTAGGGTACTCGGCTTCCCCCCTACATTTCCTTACATATGGCACATAAACTATACACTGGGCTCATGTGTAGGGCAATATAACAACTCTGTTTTCTTTTATTAAAGGAGAAGGAAAGGTTAAAACTAAGTAAGCCTTATCAGAAAGGCCCATCTAAATATACCAGTAAACCCCCAAAGTAATGCTGCTCTGAGTCCCCTGTCAAAAGAAACACTGCATTTCTTTCCTTCTATTGTGTACACATGGGCTTCTGTATTAGACTTCCTGCCTTCAGCTTAAACCTCATTGCCCTGGGCAAGAGCATGCTCAGTTTGCTCCTCTCTCCCCACCCCTCCCTTCTCTACTGTAATCTGAGTCCAGAGCAGGGAGAGACTCAGGCAGGAAGTGATGTCACACCATGTTAATACTGCAGCTCCTATCCTAAACAAACAGAGAGTTTCTAGAGCTTTTTACTCAGGTATGGTAAAGCATTCTACAGAATAAATATAGCATTCTAGCTTGCACTATTGCAGCTAATCTATTGGTAATAAAATGCTTCCATAGCTTTCCTTCTCCTTTAAGGTTCCCTGGACTTCTGTAGTGTAATGTATTTGCTGCAACATATATGTCCATTGAAATGTAACTTCCCGCTGTATGCAAATTAGCCAATGCTAGCGCAACTTCGCTTTGCTTGCTGAATTAGCGCTAGCAAAACTTTGCCATCGTTCGCCCTGGACGCAACTTTGCATTCTAGTGAATTGGCATTGTCATGACGAATTTTCGCCTGCCAATGTGAGCAAAGCCGTTGCTAGAGAATTTCTGCAGGTTAGTCAATTTGCCCCTTACTGACACTGAGATGAGGCAGTCAGGTTTAGGAACTTCATGTAATAATTACTTACAAAAGCAGAACTATTAGCAAAAAAAAATGACCTATATATAACTTTTACTGTAGATTAATATTTTGAAAAGAAAATTTTCAGTGTCAGTATCACTATAACTTCTTTATGAAATAGGTCCTCATGGGGCCCCTATACCTCCTGGGCCCCCTTTGCTTCCTCTGTAGTTACACCCCTGGCTGAGTGGATCATTTCTATAATTCCACGTGAGTAGATTTGCATGGACTGAAATTTACCATGGCAGGTGGTTTCAAGTACAATGAATGCCATTTTTTTCACATTTCATATTCTATTCTATATGCGAAATGTTTTAATTTTACAGCTCTGTAGAAATTGGTATTGTGTTTTTTTTTTTTTTTTTTTTAATCTGGGATCCAGCTGAGACATATGGTGCTTTTTCAGGTCAGGACCATAAATGAAAGTCAACCTTCAAGACTCCCATATCCCTTCTAAAAGCAGGATAACGGAAGTTGTTTTTAGCTGCCAAAACTTAAACTGATAAGTAGGGCAAGAATTGTTCAATTTAAAAATAAAAACTTGGTAAATAATTTCTAATTCTAATTTTGTTTGTTTCTAATATAGTTTGTTAGCCAAAAATGTAATGTATAAATGCTGGAGTGACTGGATGTCTAACATAATAGCCAGAACACTACTTCCTAATTTTCAGCTCTCTTTGTTTCCACTGATTGGTTACCAGGCAGTTACCAGGCAGTAACCAATCAGTGACTTGAGGGGAGGCCACATGGGTCATAACTGTTGCTTTTGAATCTGAGCTGAATGCTGAGGATGAATTGAAAACTTGCTGAACAGTTATGTCCCATGTGGCCCCCCCCCCCCTTCAAGTCATTGACTAACTCAGAGTTAGAAAGCTGAAAAGCAGGAAGTAGTGTTCTGGCTATTATGTTACACATCTTCTCACTACAGTCTTTATAGATTACATTTTTGGCTAACTAACTATATTAGCAACATTTTTTATTTTACACAGCCTATCTATTTGCCGTTGAGAAAGCTAACTAGCGTAACGCGCGTCGGCAGCTTCCTTGCATAGACAGTTTATACCATTTTATTGAAATCCTTGGGGGGTGTTTTAGTGAAATCCTTTTTAACGTTTCCTTTTTATTCCGCTCAGAAAATCTTCTACTCAATCTAACACTGTTTTCTCTACTAAGGGCCAGGGGATCTGTGGTTTTATAAGATAGCCATTTCTTACACAAGAAAGATAAAATAATATTAAGACCATAGTCCCTGAAATCCTGACTTTCTCAGTCTTATGGGGTCCCTGAGACAGAAAAATACCAGACAGCCTAATGGGACTTCTCCACCTACTATCAATTTCCTTTTTTCCTACTAATCAAGCAATCTGAGCAGATATATGAATTTTTCTGGATGAATTGGGATTTTAGTTAAGCACTTCATCACTTTATATTTATAATTAATTCTTTGCACAATTGAATACAACAGAATTAATTTTTAATTAATTCAAAAAATCTTTATGGATTGATTAAGCAACAAGTCACTTTATAATTCCTGGAACTTATGCACTTTAGGTGCTAATAAAGAGATTAATCAAATCACAATATCATTACACCAGCACTTTATTGGTTATAAGAAATTTAATTTCATCCACAATTATATCTCATTGTTATTAATTATAATAGAACGATAATTTAATAGAAAGTATAAGCATCCAGTGTTTTATAGAAACAGTGTTAGTGAATTCATGTGATTGGTAAATAAGGGATACTTTTCTTTCTCTTTTTATAATTTAGCCTATCTATTTACCCAGTTTTTATTTTTACACTGAACTGTTTCTTTGAGGGGGAGAACTTTGGACCATGGCTTGAAAGCAATGCTTAGGAAGGGCCACAATAACCACCCCTAGCACTTTTCTGTTACTTCTTGTCGGATCCATTATCCAGAAAGATCCAAATTACAGAAATTCCATCTCCCATATACTCCATTTAATCCAAATCACCTAAAAGTGATTTTCTTTCTATCTGTAAGAATAGAACAGTACCTTGTAAAAGATCCATACTAAGTTAAAATTAATATTTATTGCAAGCAGAACCAGACAATTGGGTTTATTTAATGTTTACATGTTTTTTCAAGTACATTACGGTACAAAGATCAAAATTACAGAAAGATCTGTTATCTGGAAAAGCCTTTCTGGAAAACAGGTCCCATACCTGTAAACCAGCCCTGCATCTTTTATACGTCCATACAAAGTTAAACAATGTCTCCTGGCTTACATTAATATGAATTATTTGATTTTCCCTGAAATGTGTCAGCTTGTCCCTGGTCATGTATTACATTCATCTGTATATAATCTTTTGCTTTCATATTTCAGAGAAATTTGTCACATTTACTGCACAAACTATTTCTGTAAATGGGCCATTACCATACTTTTTAACCTGTAAGCCCCAGTAGGAAATGTTCTTTAATGTACACCGTAATAAGAATTTTTTTTTTTAACACAGTGGGTTATTTTCTAAATTGGCATTTATCTTTTATGATGTAACATTTCCCAGGGAGCACTTCCATGAAATTTTAATTCCTTTCTAATGTGGGATATTTAAAGTGTCAGAATATTTAGGGACATACTATTTGGGGATGTAGGAAATATGTAGGAAATATTAAGTTTTTGCTTTTTTCTCTCTCTTTTTGTTCATCTGACAAATTGGTAAGTATAAGTACTAGTTCATAAAGCCTTAAGAATTTCCTTATACACCAAGTAGAAGTCACAAAAACATAAAAACGACATTGTTAGAACATGCAGTTTTAAACAATGGATCATATACAAGCGCACAAAGCAGCATGGTCATGGGGGGGGGAGGCGAGTAGTGTGCTAGAGGGCAGGGCCAGCCTGGGGCGCTCTCCCTACATGGCCCAGCATTGTCTATTTCAGGTATGGCACCTGTTTCCATAATTTTTATCTTCATACCTTAAGTCTATTAGAAAATCAGTTAAACATTAAATAAAGCCAATTGGCTGATTTTACTCCCAATAAGGATTAATTATATCTTGGATCATGTACAAGGTACTGTTTTATTATTACAGAGTAAAATATATATATATATATATATATATATAAAGATTTTTTGTTTTTTTACACTTAAAAAAGACCTGGTCCACGCAGGGACCTTCCTCATGGCAACCATGCTCATATTCCAAATCACCATAAATACCCATCAAAAGGAAGTGACATCAATAGCAATTAGTGACTGCTGTGCATTTTCGAAAAAACTTAAAGATCAATCTTAAGATTAATATTTAAAAACCGACAAGTGCCAATAATATATTCATCATGTTACTTAGCGCAATACCATGTGTACCAAACACATTATATATTATCATAATATATTAAATATGTGCATGAACAATATGTTCGATAAGATTATATCTGTGTTTTAAAAGTAACAGTGTAACAACAATACTTAATGTGTAGTAGCTAAAAATCATATACATAAAAGCAATTACAAATGCCCCAAAGCATATACGAGCTCCCGTAGAATCAGATACTATTTGAATAATCTTAAAAAGATGGTGGGAAAAATATATATACACACAAACTCACAATCTGGAGCACTTCCAAGTGTTGAACAATGCCTAGGTGCTGGTTAAATAATACATATAAAAATGGCAACAGAACCGCACAACCAGGTCTTTTTTGTAAGTGTAAAGAAACAAAAAATCTTTATTTCGATGGTAGAAAGAGAGAAAGAGAGAGAAAAAAAATCTTTATTTCGACGTTATATAGTCTTATGAAGGATCAGCACACACTGTTCTGTAGTGAAGTAATAGTGTTTATTTTCAAACAAAACACATTTTTATCCGACGTTTCGGTCCCACCTGGAAAAGGTCCCCAGGTGGGACCGAAACGTCGAATAAAAATGTGTTTTGTTTGAAAATAAACACTATTATTTCACTACAGAACAGTGTGTGCTGACCCTTCATAAGACTATATACGATTTATTGATCGTACAGCACTGGCAACATCTGTCTGGTGCTGGTACTATCACACACCATTTTGTATCATCAAATGACCTGGGTGCTACCCACATGTAGTTATGTTAATAGAGTTCCAAAAAAAGTAGGTGCACACCAGGAAAGTTAAAAAAAAACTTTTATTGAAGCAATTTAAAAACAGGCCAACGTTTCAGCCTACATCTAAGACCTTTATCATAGTCACCGTAAAATCACAACTTGAAATAGATAAAATGTGAAAGCAATCACCTGCATTAAACTAGGTCACGTGGAAAAGGACCTCAT